>CM062812.1:104624839-105824839 GCA_031772625.1 Pinus tabuliformis
TCCCAAAAAAATTTGGGTGAAATAGGTGGTTTCTTGGCATTTTACCCCAGTGTGCAGCACGCTCTGAGTGCACCATGCCAGTGGTGATTTTAAAATATGGGCGGGCTCTGTGTGCGCCGCGCCCGGTGAGTGCGCGGCGCCCCTGAGTATATGCGCCGCGCTCTGTGAAACTGCCTCCAAGCTGCTCCAAATCACTCCAACATTCAACTCACGACCTTACCACCTTCCTCCAACGCTTTTCTTGCACAATGAACTCTTTTTTTGATGATATTTTTGTATATAGGCTTGGAGGTCATAATTTTAAATTAACCTTTTTAAAAAACCCACTTTTCTAATGTCTTGTTCAACACCTTTCACTGACTTTAATATAACCCTGATTTTCACCTTTTCTCTAAATTTTGGGCTCAAATGATGAAATTTTCGACACTTTTCGCAGGGATTTCATGAAAGAGCACTGTGGCCATGAAAACCATGATTGCACCTGAAGAAATCAATTGTCGACCCTTTTTTGAAAATTTTGTCACCAATAGCACTGTTGGACTTTTTTTCAAAACAGAGTTTTGAAGAATCGTTGATTTTTGTCAATAAGATGATGGAGAGTTGCAGATCATTACTTTGCAAGAGCATCACTCTGGCCTTCATGGCTTTACTGGGCATATTTCAAGACCAAACGGATCAATTCCCAGACCTAATGACCAAAAATGACCGTTGTCCGTTGAAGGACCAAACATGGACTGTTATGGAATTTTTTATTATTTGACACAAAGACATAAGCCAGCACGAGCCAGACATGAGGGGGAATGACTAGCATGACCTTCTCCGTCAGATTATGGCATGCCCCTAGCGGAATGCAGCTGAGTGAATGGAGCGGGACACCTAAAATTGAAATGCATAAAGAGTTTTGATCTCTGACGGAGGGCTGACCAGACCGACTCTAACAAGATACACGGTGTAACATGGATAAATAGCGCAGATCGTTGCCCTAGCAGCGTGAAAGTTGTGCGAAAGGCGATCCTAACAGATCTTGAAGGTCTCGCAGGTCAGGACAGTGTGCGAAGCCACCTGCACGAAGGTAGGCACAGTTGGATTAAATTGACCCCTCAGACATCTCCAGGGTGCAGAAATTTGGTTCCAGTATCCCCCCATACTGCTTCGGGTGAGACTTCAGTTTGCGTACCACGGGCTGATGCCGAAAGGGCTAGTAGTGTAGGAATTTTTTTGGCTAATTAACTCCAAACCTGGGTCAGGCCCCCTCAAGCCAACATGGATAAGTTACATAGGGTTAGGTTCATCAGGTAAAAGTTATCATCAAGTCAAATGAATCATTTTCAATGTAATTAGGGAGGAGTCACTTAGAGCTCCCTGCACTCTAGGTATCAGTTCAAATTTTTGTGGATATCTTCCTCAACTTAGGGATTCGACCCCTGAGGATGAGATAAGTTTGTTTTTATGTCTATATCTTCCCTTTATTCACTATTTTCAGAAGTTGGACTCAATCGAATGTTGTATTATTGATCAAAGACACTATTGTATCAGAATTTGGCCAGTTTTAATAGACGAGTTGCATCGATTTCTTTGGGATACATGTGGTATGAATGTTTAGCATTGTTTCTTCCCTGTTATCATTTATATGAAAGTTTTGTAAGTTCATAAACCATTTCATGTCTGTTATATGCTAATTTTCAAGTTCATAGGCAGAATACATGTTTTCTCATGCTCTGTTTTAGGAAAGCTATCATAATTTGTCCATTTTTTCTTTAGTTTAGGAAGAATAAATCTCCTATGCTCTTCCTAACTCCTCATCAGTCTTAAACCATCTCACCAAAATCACATTTTAAGTGTTAAGCCTTCTGCCTACATTTCCCCTTTGAATGTTTGCAATCATATATCATTTGCCCTGACCTAACCTCTCTGACCTAATTTCCTCATCCAGCAGCAACCCCATCAAATCAAATAAAATAAAAAACCTTTGCACTTTATACGTAGCCTAAAACCCTAATTCATCCAGCCCTCTTAGCTGTGATTTTGTGGAGAGAGCCCTCTCTAGCTTGGTAGGGCTAACTACCAAGTCAAAAGGTTGTTATTTGGTTACCTCAGTTGGACTCTTCCTCAGCCTTGGAGATCTAGAGGAGTGATAACATGAGGCTGATGAGATGAGGTCTCCCTGCAATTTAGAAACTCCTACAACAAAACACATCATTCTTGGCATTTATACATAAATTCATCAAAAACAAGAAGGGTTTATTCAAATAGAAGAAAACAGAGTTATCACCATTTAATTGCTAAGTTCATGCATGGAAGGGCTTGAAACCAATATGAAAGTGAGATGAAATAATTTAAAACCCTAGGATATCAGAAAATACCAATTGCAACTTATCCTATGAAACTAAAAGAAAATGACCTAACTAGCAAGAAAACCCTAGACTACGAAAAAAGCAAGAATTCGGTCTTTTTGGGTTGTATGAGAAGTGTTCCTCAAACCATGATCCCTGTAACGAATAAATGAGGTGAAAACCACTTGTTGTAAACCTTTTTGGAATATCTTCTTATCACTATAATGCTATTGTTACAACTATCCACAAATGGAAGCAAACTAATTAAATCTACCAATACTTGTAAATCGACAACACCGAAATTAGTTTAGCAACTAACATGAATATAACCTAAGCATACGTATACAACAAGAGGAACCTCTACTGCTAGGGTTGGGCCCTAACCCAAGAGCTTCATCCTTTTGAGTCAACTCAGTGTTGGATCAAGGGAATCCTGCTCACTTTCATTAAAAAACAGAAATACATAAGAGTGCTTGGTTACAAATGCTTCAACTCAAAAATTTCTTAGCTATCTTGAACAAAATATCTGAATCCTAATGAGCCTCTAGCCCTCTTGATTTATACCAATGAAGTTACCAAAAACTTCCCTAAATTTAGAGACGGTTGGCTCCATCTCAAGATCAACTGGTCTTCAACTATCACTGGCTTGGTTGCCAATGAACTTCATGACTCGGTTGCTTGCAACTCTGAGTTGATGAGACTTGATTGAGGAATCTTCAAGTGAGTAAGGAGTTAAGGAGGGAGATCAGGTCTCCTAGAATCCCTCTTGCTTGTCTCCATTCGAGTTCCTGCACTTTAATTAGCCAAAATTTGCTCCAAAACCTACAATCAATGCACATTAAACCACTAGACATGACATCTCATCTTTACTCTCCTCATTAAGCAAAACATAATTAAAGCATGTGAAGAATGATGAGAAAAGATGATTTTAGTAAGCTGGAGGTGCACTAAGGTCCATATAATTTACCTATTGATGAGCCTCATCATCACCCCCTACTGAAAATGTTTCTCATCCTCTGAGAAACTCAATCTATGTCCATGTCTTTCATTGCTTTGGTGGCCTCCTTGACATTCCAGGCTTCTGTTGTAGTCTCCTCCTCTTGTGGATAAGACCCTGCATTCCTCTCTATCTCTTCCCACTATTTTCTTTCTTCTTCTTCCTTTTTCCCCTCTAAAATACCTGAAAGCAATGGTGGGCTAAGTTTCAATCCAATCTAGTTGATTTTGAGTCTCTCTAATGTTTGCTTATACAATGGGACTCTTTCTAGTGCATCTCTCACTCTATCAAGAGAATGATATTCTTTGATATTTCAGTTATAGGGTAAGGTGTTCCATCTCCCTTAGTAGGAGTGATGGCTCTCATCTCCTAGCAATTTAACATGTCTTCAAAATGAGTGACTGCTTGTTCTTGTACAACAAGGTATCATGGTGCAAGCTTCAGATCACTTGCAATGAGGTTGTGAGTGTTAATAACAACCATTGGGTAAGATTGTTATGCTCTGATGAAAAGGGGTTATGCTTCTTCTCTTTCCGACATCCTTTTCATTTTTGTAGCTCTGGCTTCCTCATGAATCATCCAAGATGCCAAGGCCATTAGTTGTAAGTCCCCTAGTTTTGGATTGGGGTCCCACACATATAAATTTGTCAAAGCTAAATTGTGTAGGTAGAACTCAGATATCTTTTCTCTATCCTCCAGGGTGCTTTGATCACAGAGGTCAATGAATTCCATATAGTCTTGGAAAGGCATAGTTCCTCTTTGTGCTAGGGTTTTTATTTGAAACTACAACCATTATTCTTTGAGGTATAAGGCATATGACTTTGCTAGCATCCTGCATTGAATTGCCTCCATGGATAAACTTTCCATAGTTTTCAATTGACCTTCCTTTTACTATAGTTGTTTTCTTAGCCATGTGTTCTCAACCTCTAATTGAGATTTCATCATTGTTTCCCTATCTCTTATGCTACTTAATTCTTTGCCCATTTCTTGCAGCTTCTCTTCCATGTGGCCTACATCCTCCACCCCTTTTGATTTAGCAATTTTCATCCACCGATGTGTCCTTTATCTCTCTTTTTCAAGTTCAAAGAATAGAGGAATGGAAAAAAAAATTGGTACCACCCTACCTCCTTCAATGAATATGTAGTAGGAGCTAAGGTTTGGCTGTGGGATAGGCTCCTTCATCTCCTGGGCCTCTTCCTCTATTTTTTCTTGAGTAATTTCTTCCTCTTTTCCTTCCCTTGTCCTTGTAGCCTTTCCTGATATTTTTTCTGTGTTTCCTGTAGTTGTGGTAGGGTTTCTCATAGGATCGTTTCTGCTTCCTGTAGGTCTGATTGTTTTTACTGTAGGAGACCTGTCCCTTTTGTTGAGGTTTACCTGGTGATAGGTCTCCTAACATAGGTGATGGGTGACTTAAGAGAAGCTTGTTTTGATGTTTCTTTTCCTTCCTTTTTCCATAGAGGGACTACTTTCTCTTGTTGTTTTGGTGAGTCCTCTATGACAATTAGAGTTTTGGTATGGGTTTGAAGTTTTCCTTGTTTAATTTTGCTGCTCTTCCTTGTCCTGAAGTAAAGTGAAGTTTTCCTTTTTCTCTTTCCATTTGATTTGAGAGGTGTACTTAAGGTAGTTAGAGTAGTTACTGCCCCCTTCTTCGTAGGCTCTGGAGACACTCTTGGTGATTCTTCTTCTTACTTGCTCTGTTTTTTAGAATTTTGTTCATCCTCCTGTACTTCATCCTCTTTTTCATCTTCTCTTTCATCTTATTTTTCAAACACTTTTTCTTCTTCTTTCTCATCCTCTATTTCTTCCTCCTTTTCATCTTCTGTTTCTTCTTCTCCCTCGCTAGAAGTAGGGCTTCTGTCATACTCAATGGCTTGAATTTATCCTTCTTCCTGCATGTCTGCAAATGTTGACCATGCAATAGGGATTCTTAAATTGTGTAGAGCATCTTCTAGGATGAGTTTGATCAACTCATGATGTGCTAGCTGTTGATGTTTTCCTTCTTGTACCTTGATGCTCATGTATGTTATTAATTGTAACATAAAATAAGGTACACTAATCCTCTTATGAGGAGTTGTCTCCCCTCTAAATCTTAGCTCATGGAGGAGTCTAAAGTGGTACCCATACACTACATTGTATCTAACTTCACAATAAATATACTTGATGATGTGGTAACTTACCTCATTCCATGGATATGGAATGCTTTCCCTTCTAACCCCATTTTTGTCTTCAATAAGTTCTTCTCCTTCCAAGAAAAAACCTTTCTTTGCAAGAGTTTTGTTAGTCTTTTCCTCTTTTCTCCATTGCTACCCTAGGGGGAGTGTAGTTATCGTGCTAATACTCTCAAGGGTAATTTCTACTGACATACCCTTCACTACAACAGTGGCACTGGCTCGAGTGAGAGGTATGAGTGACATTTCAAATTCTCTAGCCACATCATCATAATATCCCCTCAATAGCTCAAAGAACCCTATCCATTGATGTCTTGTAAAGATTTCTACCACAGGAGGATATTGGTGTATTCTGCCTATGTTGGTGGGTTCCCTTTTTTTGAAACCTCTTGCCATATTTTCTAGCAATTCTTGTCTGAGTGAGGTTTGGGTGGCTATAGTTTAAGAAATTTGGTAGGTGATGAGGTTTCAGAGTTTATCCTTCATTAACCTTTACAGAATTCTTTCTACATTTATGCGTACTGCAAATACTCAAAAGAAAGGAGGATTTATTCTTTTTAAATGAGAAACACAGAAAGTATGGCACCTGCCTCCCTTTGATATGCTCTAGTGATGAGAACTATTGAATTGATTTCCCTCGATGTCCACCTACAACTCTATGTGGTAATTCTCCCTGTATCTTGTAGCTTTCTTGTAGGTGCTCTTGTTTGTTGTAGGTGTTGACTGTTTCCTATAGGTTGTCACTGCAGGGATTTCGAGAGTAACATTTTCCTTCAATGACTCCTCGAAGTTTCCTCTGCCTTCATATTTTTGAAATAACCAATAATTTACATGGGATTCAGTGATTATTTATATTTGTGGATGATTTTGTTGGGTGGTGTGCTGGCTGGCCGAGTACGAATACCTCCTTTCGGATCGTTGGTCCCACTACAAGTTCATCATATCACCTTTCCTTGTAATCATCTCCCACTTTCATTCTCGTAACTTAACCACTTTTTTATTCATTCCCCTTTTTTCTTAATGTGATTTAGCCACGTGTGGAGTTGACTAAGCCTTTTTCTTCTCGTTATCTGACCGAGGGTGGAAAAGATAACTAGTCTCCTTCACTTATAAAATCAACTTCCTGCATTATTCCTATAGTTTAATCATATTCATACCTATGAGGGAGTATTGGTGAGATGACATACATGTTGGTCCTTTTCTTTGCTGATGCATGTTGGAGAGTGGTGTCAATTGATTTTTCTTTGACCTAGCTACATTTTCTTTAACTGTGTTTTTTTCTTCTTCTTTTGATGATGAGTTGTTCCACTAATGATGTACAGGTGTTGGCTTTTGTTGTTGTTGAGCTCTCGGGGAGATTCCTCATTCCTATAATCCTGTAGATGCCTTTTTCTTGAACTTTCGCATCTCTTCCCTGCTTTGAAGTTAAATGGGTATTGGAATGAGTGGAGGATGTGGTTATGGAGTGGAAGATGAGGTATGTTTCTGTTGGAATATAACTTTTTGATGTTTTTTCTTCTTCTTTTCTTTCTCTTTTTTTTTCTTTTATATTTTCTAACTCCATTTTTCTTGATGGATACGAGGGTGACATGGTCATGGAGGGTGTTGAGTGAGGTGTGGTGAGGTCAATGGCTCTTTCCATAACCCAAAACAGGTTTGTGTCACCATTTTTTGTTAGGTCCCTATACTACTAGTGTACCACCTTATTATTATTAGTACAACCCCTTTATTATATTGTTGTGCCCATGTAGTCCCCATATTGTTATTATTGTGCCCCATAGAAGCCAACTATTGTTATTATTGTGCCCTTACATTATTATTGTTATGTCAGCTCTGATTATATTATGACCCCTTAGACTCCTATATATAGAAAGGAAGTCTTGTCATTTGTATCATCCAAGAATTGTTCATTTGTGTAATGTAAAGGAGGTTGCCCCCTCGAAGAGGCTGAATTCTAAGGCATTGATCTATCTTTTCTATCTTTTTGTGAGTTGGTTTCATAACATTTGGTATCAGAGCTATGGACTCTAGGGTTTCACTACTCCAAATAGGTCATCGTGGTATTTTCGCTATAACTTTTTTTCTGCGACGTTTTAGAAGCTAAAAAAAAACCCGTTTGAGCAGATATCTTGTTGAACTGTGCGTCCAAATTTCAGATCTTGTCTCGCTATATTTTCGGAGATATGATATGAGGAAGTTAGGGTTTTTTCAAGCTCTAGAATTTCATCTAAAATAGGTCATCGTGGTATTTTTGCTATAACCTTTTCGCTACGAAGTTTTAAAAGCTAAAGGAAAAACCCATTTGAGAAGATATCGTTTTGAATATTGGGTCCGAATTTCAAATCTTGTCTCGCTATATTTTCGGATATATGATCTGAGGAAGTTATGGTTTTTGTAGACTCCCGAATTACATCCTAAACAGGTGACCTTGGGAAAATCGTCATAACTTTCTCTCTGAGCAACAAATTGAAATTTTATAAGAAGTTACAGAAATAGGACGGACTATAGTTTTCGGTGCATTTTTTTCAGATAAGAAGGTCAAAATAGTGACACGTGGCACGTCGTACAAGTTTGCTATACGGAAACATTATATAATCAAGTCATCTTAGGAGATTGGGCATAACTCTTTCTTGGAGAATCAAATTCTGATCAGACTTGTGGGGTTAGAAACACGACTCAAAAGGCTACTGTAGGAGACAATTTCAGAACTTTGAGATCTGAAAGTATAGAGTTATAGTCATTTCAAGATCGAGCTCATGAAATCAAGAAAAGGTGATATGAGGAAGTTTGATGGAAAGGATCTAGTAAATTGGATACTACAGATGGAGCAATATTTTGATCTACATGGTGTACCACTGTTACAAAAGGTATGTATTACATCTTCATATTTAGAATTGGATCAATTTTTATGGTATAAGGGGCTTTGTTCTCTAAACAACTTGTCATGTGGTCAATTTTCACAGAGGAAATGATAGCACATTATGCGGATACAAAGAGCAACACCTTCTTTAGAGCAAGACCACAACAATCGGAAGAAAAAAGAGAAAAAGGGCTTTGTTACGAAGTGGAAAGCAAAATTATGGCAACAAGGAAGTCTACCCCTCACAACTATAAAGATGGAAGTGTTGTTTCTCCTAGCCTTCCACAACCTACAAGGGTTACACCACAACAATTGGAAGAAAAAAGAGGAAAAGGGATTTGTTACAGTTGTGATAACAAATGCATTAAAGGTCATAAGTGTGCTGAGAAGAAATTATTTTACATTGATTGTGGAGAGGAGGAAGAAAAGTATCAAGAAACGTCAAAAGAAGAGTATATACACCAGGAACCAACCCCATAGAAAGAAGAAATGAATCTGACCATATCTTGTAAAGCATTGGAAAAAACTACCACTCCTAAAACTCTCAAGATAGAAGGACATATCAAGAAGAAAAAGGTTCAAGAAGTGAAATATCACATCGAGAAATAAGAAATGAATCCGACCATATCTTGTAATGCATTGGACGGAATTACCACTCCTCAAACTATCAATATAGAAGGACATATCAAGAAGAAAAATGTTCAAGAATTGAAAGATCACATCGAGTCTCAAGAAATCAATCCGACCATATCTTGTAATGCATTGGAAAAAATTACCACTCCTCAAACTATCAAGATAGAAGGACATATCAAGAAGAAACAAGTAACAGTGTTGATTGATTCGGGCAGTACCCATAATTTTATTGATTGTAAGATAGCCAAGGAATTGAATTGCTTCCTATATCCAGCACCGGAGTGTCAAGTGATGGTTGCAAGTGGAGGAACCATAAATTGCTCTAGAAAGTGCCATAATATCAAGCTATCTATGGGAGAATATGTATTGAATAGCCCAATTCTTTCCATTCCAATGGGTGATGTTGATGTTTTACTAGGACTCAAATGGCTACAATCTTTGGGTATGATAGTTTTTCATTTTCAAGAACTTTTCTTGAAATTTCTTTTGGGAAGGAAAGGAAGTTGAATTGAGGGGTATCGAAGGAAAACTTGGAAATATAATCAATTCTAACAGCATGACAAAGCTTATAAATAAAGAACAATCGGGTGTAATTTATGTTCACTGGAGGATCCCACATCGAAATCATGTATTTCTCTAGATCTCCAAAACGTTTTGGACAATCATTCCAAGGTATTTGAGACTCCCATAGGCCTCCCACCTATTCATGATCATGATCATGCTATTCATTTAATTCCACGAAGTGTTCCTCCAAACAACAGGCCTTACATATATCCATATGCCCAAAGGAGTGGGAACTCATTCAAAAGTTGCAGAATATCCCATTTCAAACAATATTGTGAGAACTTGACAAGGAAGGAAATATCATATTGGAACCTGAAGCAGTCACAGAACCGAGAAATCAAAAGCTAAGAAATATATCAATTTCAAAGTATCTCATCAAGTGGAAGAACATACCCGTTGAAGATTCCACATGGGAGGAAAATAATTTATACAGAAGCATCAAGAACTACTCAAGCATTGAGGACAACACTTTTTGAAGGAGAGGGGCATGTTAGGTCCCTATTCTACTAGTGTAACCCCTTATTATTATTAGTACAACCCCCTTATTATATAGTTGTGCCCATGTAGTCCCCATATTGTTATTATTGTGCCCCATAGAAGCCAAATATTATTATTATTGTGCCCTTACACTATTATTGTTATGTTGACTCTGATTATATTATGACCCCTTAGACTCCTACATATAGAAAGGAGGTCTTGTCATTTGTATCATCCAAGAATTGTTCATTTGTGTAATGTAAAGGAGGTTGCCCCCTCGAAGAGGCTGAATTCTAAGGTGTTGATCTATCTTTTCTATCTTTTTGTGAGCTGGTTTCATAACATTTTTCCACTGTATTACCCTTCCTGTACTTTCTCAAGGCGTCCTGTAATACCTACAAGAAACTCCTGTAGTATTATAGGGAATCCTGTAGAAAACACAAAATTTCTTGGAATTGGGATCTGGAATTGAGTTTGGATGGAAGAACATGGGGATTATGGAGGAGATGAGATGGATGAAGGAAAACATAGTATGTGGTAGGGCATGCTATCCTCTATACCCTGGGTTCATCATATTGTTTCAAGCCTACAAAAACATAATTGTTATTTGTGTATGTTTTTTTCTTTTTCTTCTTTTTCTTTTTTTTTTCGTTTATTTTTTTTCTTTTTTCTCTTTTTTTCTTTTCTTTTCGAAAAGAAAACTAGGCTACCTCGAAGGATGTTTTCATCCTTATTTCCTGCCCTGGGTGCCTCAAAAGAGGTTCTCACCTAGAGATCTTAGAATTTTTCTCTTTGTTTTTTTTTTTTTTAATAATACTCTTGGGTTGCCTCAAGAGGTTTTCAACCCAAAAGTTGGACTCAGGTGCCTCATGGAGGTTTTCACCTAGGTCCCTTTATTTTTATTTTTTATTTTTTTTCTAAGAACTTGGTGAGATGGAAGTTGAGGCTTCTTCAATCGCCATCACTGCCTTGTTGACGCTACTGATGAATTTCTGCTTTGATAAGGGCTTTTTGTAGAACCTTAAACTGTACCCATTAACAAGCAAAGGGATACCTTTTGTATCGATGGTTCTTATCTGAATAGTGCCATTGTCATGGCACTTTTATATCACATATGGTCCCAACCATTTGGTCATTAACTTGCCTTTGAAATCTTTGTACCGGGAGTTATACAGCAAGGCCCAATCGCCTTTTTGAAGCAGTTTGTCCTAGATATTTCTGCCATGCCATATTTTCCTTTGTACTTGAGTCACTTCTATCTACAGGAGGGCCTGCATCCTAAATTCATGTAACCCATTCAGCTGGAGAAACCTTTCTTTTTGTGCCCTTGTGACATCTAGATCCAATTGTGCTACCATTCTTAAGGTGTTGTATTCAAATTCAGTGGACAACAGTGCTTTCTTCCCACAGGCAAGCTCATAAGGACTGAAGTCAGTGGTGGTCTTCCAAGTATTATTGTAGGCTCAGGTGGCCTCCACAAATTTGTTTGCCCATCCTTTATGTTGTTGCTAATCACTTTGGTCAGAATTTTTTCCAATGCTCGGTTGGTGACTTCCACTTGCCCATTAGCATGTGGGTGGTAAGGAGTGGATTTTTTGTGCTTTATCTTATGTTGGCTTAATAGATTTTCAATCATGTGGGATGTAAATTGGCTACCTTGATTAGTGACCAACTCTCTAGGGTATCCAAACTTACAAAACACATTATCCCTCAAGAATTCAACCATCTTTTCTTCTGTTGCTACCTTGATAGCTTTGGCTTTAGGCCATTTTGTTAAGTAGTCGATTCACACAATGATGTACTTATTCTGTCTGGATGGAGGGTCAATGGGCTCGATGAAATCCATGACCCACTTGTCAAATGGCTTGAAATTCACTTGAGGTTGTAGGGGCATTTCATCCCTAGGGGTAGGCTTCCCCATCCTTTAGCACCAATCACACTGGCTGGTATATATTTTTACATCTTGGTGGACAGTGGGCCAGTGATAGCCATCTTGTAGTACCTTGAATGTTGTTCTTTTGGCTGCAAAGTGACCCCACAAGGCCCATCATGATAGGCTAGAAGGATGTCAAAGACTTCCTCCTCCCTGACACATATTCTTAGAATTTGATCTAGACCTAGCTTGAAGAGGTTTCCCCCATCCAAGTGAATGGGGCACTTTTCTTATGATTATGCTCTTTTCCTTGGAGGACAAATTTGGAGGGAACTGTGCGAATACCAAGTAGTTTGCTATGTCAGCAAACCATGGAGAGAGAACTGCAATGGCGAATAAATGTTCATTTGATAGTTGATCATCAACCATTCCTTCCTCCCCTGCAGGAAAAGTCAATATGGATTAAATATCTGCAACTAAATTCTCTTTGTCAGGCTTATCAATAATAGTTAGATCAAATTGTTGCAATAAAAGTAACCATATAATAATCCGGCATTTACATTAGGTTTGTTCATAAAATATTTAATTGCAACATGGTTGGTATGTACAAATGTCTAGTAACCAGTAATGTAATGTCTAAATTTATTCAATGAATGGACAACAACTAGGAGCTCTTTTTCAGTTACTGTGTAGTTTAACTCAGCTTTCGACAGGTTCTTACTGATGAAGTAAATGGAATAAGGTAGTTTATCATCTGTCTAGCCTAGAGATGCTCCTATATATTTGTGAGAGGCGTCGACATGAATGTGAAAAGGAAGAACCCAATTTGGGCCTCGGAGAATAGATGCAATAGTCAACTTGCCCTTTAGGGTGTCCAGGGCCTCTTGGCAGTTTTCTGACCATAAAAATTTAGAGTCTTTGGCCAATAACCCAAATAAGGGAGAAGCTAACTTGCTAAAATATTTTATAAATCTTCTATAGTATCTAGCTAACCTTAAGAAACTTATGAGATCCCTCTACTTCTGTGGAGTAGGGACCCTTTTGATGATGGCTATCTTATTTGGGTCTACTTGCAATAATTCCTAGGATATTGAGTGACCTAGAATAGTCCCTACAATCATCAAGAATTCACATTTTTTGGGACTAAGGGATAAGTTCATTTCAATGCATTAGTTTAACACCTTTCCTAGGTTAGAGAGAGCCTCCTAGAAATCAGACCCATAGGGTGTGAAATCATCCATATAAAATTCTACTGCATCATGGAATAGCTCTGAGAAGATACTCGGGACTGCTCATGGAAAGTGGTAGGGGCATTGCATAGACCAAAAGGAAGGACCCTATAAGCGAAAGTACCCCAAGGAAAGGTGAAGGTGGTTTTATCCTAGTCCTTTGGGCTAATATGGATTTGATTGTAACCACTGAAACCACCCAGGAAAGAGAAGAACTTCTTTCCTACTAGACCATCTAATGCTTGGTCAATGAAAGGTAGAGGAAAATGGTCCTTCTTTGTGGCTTTGTTTATCTCTCAGTAATCCACGTAGATCCTCCACTTTCCATTTTTATTTGGAACCAACACTAGAGGAGGCACCCATTCAATGTCTGAGATAGGATAAATGAATCCTGTATCCAAAAGCTTCTGCAATTCTTCTTTGACTATATCCTTGAGGGTTGGCTTCATTCTCCTTTGTGGTTGGCGAGCTGTCTTGCAAATTTCCTTGATGTAAATGTAGTGAGTACACACCGAAGGGTGCACTCCCTTCATTTCTTTATAATTCCAAGAAGAGGAATCCAAATGCTCTCTTAGCATGTTACATAATTCTTCTTCTTGGTGTACATAGAGAGAAGGGTTGATTTCAATGCTCTTTCAGGGTCGAATTCTATTGTCTTGACATGAGTAAGGTTTGAGTTAGCTAAGCATAGATCAATCCAATGGTTGTCTTTGGCTTCCTTCACTACTTCCTCTAGAGACATGGTGTTGGGCATTTGATTTTGAAGGATGTGTTTAATCAAATCATCTTCATCAGGGTATTCCCCTCCTATGGTAGTTTCTAGGGTATAGATTTGGGAGGAGTAGACTTCATCTTCTTCCTCCTCTTCTAGCCATAAAGGTGAGTCATGTTCTAGGGATTTCTGAGCAGGAGGGTACAGGACCAATTGTTTAGATAGATGCCCATTTTTTATAGTCATGTTTCCAGCCCTGCAGCTTATGTAGGCGTCGATAGTGGCTAACCAAGGCCTCCCAAGGATGAGAGGATAACCATTGAATTTGGTCTTAGGCTAGAGAACTAACAAGTCAGCAAGGTATTCCCAGGAATGAATGGATACCATCACATCCTCAACAATCCCCTCAGGGGCTACTGTGGATTAGTTTGCAAACTGCAAGACCGTCGTGGTCTTCCTTAATCATCCCTGGAGATTCAACTTGAGCATAGTGTCCTTAATCATCACATTGATGGCAGCCCCAAGGTCAATCAAGGTATGGGAAACAATGGTGCCATTAATGTGTACATCTACTACAGGACTCCCACGATCTAAATACTTTGGGAAAATTACCCTCCCCAACATTAAGTTGGACAGTTGTCCAATGACATTAATGGTAGGGGTGTCTCTCTTTCACCTCCCTAGATGTTTGAAACACTTCCCTTTTATTATCTTGTTGTAAATTGGGACATCTTTGATAGCTTGGAGAAGCGGTATTTTGACACACAGATATTTCAACTCACCCAGAAGTTCAGTCACTTCTGGGGTGTGCTGGATTGGATGGGTTAACCTTTTAGGAAAGGAGGGTGGATTCATTCTAGGCACACTTTCCTCTCTTTCCTCCTCACTCTCCCTAGGTGGAGATGGAGGTTAATTATCCATGAGAACTCTCCCATACCTAAGGCTAATTTCATGAATTTCCACAACATAGGCAAGGTAGGATGTTTCTCCACTGTAGACTTGTTGTGCATATATGTTGTTCAGGTTCGAGTTTGGTTGGGCAGGAATATGAGGTTGTTTAGGTGGAGCTGTTTGTAGGATATTTGGTTGAGATGGAGGTGAATGCAATAAAGTTGGAGCTTGGTTGTATGGCGGCCACCACCCCTAGGGTGGTGCATTCCACTGAGGTTGTGGAGGAGTATATGGCTGAAATGGTTGGTTGGCCAATTGGGAATGGTATTGAGGTGCAAAAGACTAGGGAGAAGGTGTAGACCAGGAAGGATGAGCAGGGGGTCACCAAGGGGGAATGGATGTGTTTTTATTAGGGTTTTAATATGAATAGGATTACCCTTGCATGCCATGTTGGTATGGTCTAGGTCCATGAGACCTCCTTTGATTTATGTAGCAGAGTTGTTCAGTGACCCCTTTGGCTCCCTGATACACAACTTTTAATCCAGGAAGAGAAGGGCACTTTTCTGTGGATTGGTTTTCCTCATAAATCGAGTAGATTTCTATAAGGTTCAATGGACATTGATTCCTAGGGTGCCTCCTTGTGCACCTAGGGCAGAACATGGCTAATTCTCTCTCTACTTCCTCCTGCTTCCTTTTGATTTGCATCGTGTCTATTTGTAGAGCAAGGGTTTGCAAAATTTCACTCTTAAACTCTTCCAACATGTTCCCAATTTCACTTTTTATGGATGTATGGGAAGAGGATGAACTAACCACTGCTTGATTAACCCTACCCTTCTTTCTAGTTGCCCTAGAATGATTCTTGAAAACTATCTTTATATCATCATAGGGTAGCTAGTATATGTCCCCCCCTAACAACAAATTTAGAGCTTCTAAAAGGTCTTCCTTGATCCCCCTAAGAAGGACTAACTTAAGTGACTCAGGATCAAGTGTGCACTTGGCCCTTTTGTAGCTGAGTTGGAATGTTTCCTCATATTCCTCTAAGGACTCATCATGTCCCAAGGTCATTCTAAAAATTTACTCTTTGGTATCTTTGGACCTGTAGTAGTCCCTATACTTGTTGTTGAAAGCTTGTTACATCTAAGCCCAAGTGGTCATACTATCCCTAGGTAAACCCATGAACTAGCACATGGCTGCATCCTTGAGAGTGGATGGGAATAATTTCAACTTCTGATCTCAAAGGTGTAATCATAAGTTCTGCATATGACAACGAATTCAAACAAGAAAGTATCTGGATCTTTTGAGGTTAGGCCATGGAATTGAGGAAGAGTAGAGGGTTATGTTTTTCATCTTAGCATCCCCATTATTTTCTCTGATGGTAAAAGCACCCTCAATTCTTTCCTGTCTCCCCTTTCATTTCTATTTTCAACGATTGTGTCAGTTGGTGGAATTATTTCTTCCTCTTCCCCTATAGGCTCTTCAAAAATCTCTGGTTGTTTGCCTAAGGGGTCCTCTAGCTCATAGCCACCGAAGAAGAGGGAAGGTTGGCTATTTGAAGTGGTGGGGGTATTTGGCAGAAATTTTCCTAAGCTATCCCTATTCCTATGAGGCATGAAAGGAGTGTTTTTCTTCTTTTCTTTCTTATTGAGTTTTAAACTACTTGAAGAACTAAAAGAAAACATAACTAAATTGCAACTATTTACTGAATGGAACTAATTGTAGAATGAAAGAGACAAGAAAAGGAAGAAATAAAGCAGAAATCACATCTACTCAAACACCTCCCTGGCAACGACGCCAAAAAGTGATGATCACCAGTCTTGTAGCAAGGATGTTGCAACTCCTGGGGCTACTGACTTTACTTCATCAACCCGGGGTTCGTAAAAACTTGGAGTTGACAATGTTGTATACACAAATAGATGTAACTGGTCTACTCTTTATCATTGTTGAGTTGGAGTGATAGAACACTAGGGTTTACCACAGCCTTCTATTGACTAGAAGAAGTATAATTACCAAATTCAAGAGGTGAAATTTACCCTAATTGGAAGAAAAGAAATGTTGTTTATTGCATGAAGGAAAGACTGAAAGAAATGCTTGCAAAATAACATGAAATCCTCTATCTACTTGATAACATACTTTGCTTGCAAAATAACCCCACTTTAACACATGTGATGTTTTAACTAATATAAGCATGAAATCTGATCTAGAGAGTACTAATTGTTGTGTGCATTAATAAATATTAAAGAAATTTTTTCCTTTTTATCTTTTTGCCTGAAAAATGTAAATGCTAATCTTTCTTGGTTCTTTGGCAAGGGAGACAAGTGTGGAGGAAGAGGAGTACCATGGTTCAGATAGCTTGGAGGGAAAGTAGGGGCCTAATCCTGACTTTAGTGATGATTTTTCTCAAATCGGGCTCAAAACAGGCTACTACAGGTTTTTCTACATGATGTCTATAGGAAGTACTAATTCACCTACAAGATCTCCTATTTTACTACAGGAACAGGCCGAAAGCTTAGGGAATGGTCTAGAAGGTGGGAAAAGGTGAATAAGGAGGCATTAAGGCATGGGAGTGCTAGGAACTGTTATCACTCAGTAATTTCTCAAGGTTAAAGAAAAATATCACCAAGGTACCACAAACCACTTTTGGAGCATAGGCTCTAGCCAACCTAGGCTTAGAGAGGGCTCTCTCTATATGATTTAGCTTTGTTTGCTGGGATTTTAGGCTAGTTATGACTATTCAGGGGGTTTTTTATTTTTATTTGAGATTGGGTGGTGGGATTCTTTAAATAGATGGATAGAATGATGTCTCTAGACCATTGGTCTATGGAGTCAATAGAAGGGCAGCAGAATTGGATCAACTCACTAAAGGTAATGTTCAAATGGAAAGCTAGCATAGTAAAGTGCAGGTCTTTGGAACAGGGGGGTGAAATGGTTTGAATCAGGGTGAGAGAGCAATTAAGGGTTCTCATACCGGGACTTAAACGAGGAAGAGGGGGTAATAAAAGTAAAGGGCAATTAAGAATCATTTGATCTAGATTAGCAAGAAACAACCTAAACTAAGGAGAAATTAAAAATTCCTTAACTTAGATTTCAGTTGAAAACATTTATAATCATAATTGTTAAAAAAGAGTGCAATTAAACAAATTCTGAGATATTGTTCCAGTTATAGCATTCAAATTCAGAAATACATTAAATATTGTAGAAAAACTTTAAGAAAGATAACAACAACATGAGAAAATACTTGTCTGCACTTTGCTCAACACATGAATCCTGTGAAATATCTTGTCTTTATTCATCAATCTAGCTTGCTAGCTTAGTTAATGATATAATAGCTTTACAGTCTCTTGATCAAAATTTTATAGAAATGTCTAAGAATCCACCCTACATACTTCGAATTGTGAAGTATTTATACAAAAGTTTTATTACAAAATATCTCAAACTAACTTGAGATTTAATCTAGGAAATAAAAATATCTTCTTGCAAGAAGATAGAGATAGCTATTGAACTGCTTTCATGCTGTCCCATTTATTGTGGTACTGCTGGCCTTTATGGTTTGATTTTTAGCCCTTTATGCTCTTTTCTGTTTGAACTTTCATGCTGGAGGCTTTAGTCACTTTAGGATTTCATCTGATACTCTTTGACACTGATACACTTTTACTTTGATGACCTATCAATATCCTTTACTGTGTTTTTACTTTTACTGTACATTTTAACTTTTTACTATATATTTCAATAGTAAATTATTTGGTTTTTTATTTGTATTAACATATGGTAATGGATATTGATCAAATTTTTGTATGTTTGATTTGCTTATCTTTTGACTGTATGCTCTGTCTGGTTCCTTTGTTTTAACAATCAATGTCTCTATGTGAATGATGTTTTCTTTGTTCTATGTATAACTGTTTTCTTCTTCTGAATGAAGGTTTTTTAAATAGATTTCCTTTCGAGTCTTGGAGTAAACAAGTTTTGTGACTAGTATCAAAACTATTTATCCAAGCTCTGGTCTTCTGCTAATTACCTGCAAAATACAACAATTTGTTAATAAAACACAGGTCTGTGAGGAGGTGACTGGAGGCCGTACTGAAACTGGGAAGAACTGTGGACAAAGTTCGGAAGGTGTTCGAGAGGGAATCCATGGTGAAATCATGTCTCAGAGGCTTAGGGTGGCGCCGGAAGGGTTTGATAGATTTCACTGTGTAACTGAGTAAAATGCATGAAAATGAGGGTTTTTGGGGTTTTAATGGGTATTGGGTAGATTGGCACGGAATTTTTATATTATGAACAGTGAGTGGTTTTTCGGGTTGAGTAGGGAGGCAGTTTCCCAAGCCATTGCACCGCTTTTGTAGTGAAGGTGGTATTGCGGAGGGGTCACCTGATCTACTTCCGCGCCTAACACATAGCATCTGGGGTTCGGGGGAAAACCGCTTTATCGGGCGGGTAACAATCGGCCATTGGGCACGACCGATATGGTTGTGGAACATTGGATTAGGGGGGTGGTGATCGGACGGCAGTCGAGAGAGGGAGGTGCACGGGTGATAAAAGCATGGGCTTCGGGTGGGCCCAAAGCTTTAATCCTCGGCAGATTAGGATTTATTAAGATTTAGTCATGGGTTTAATTGATTGGGTGGGTAAAGGTCGAGCATCGGGTGAGCCTGATATGGCTGTGCACCATTTGATTTGGGCATAGATGATCGAACGGTAGTCGGATGGTAGACTAGTGTGGAGGAAATGGGCGGAGGTTTGGGGGGGCCAGGGGCTTTAATTACAGCGGATTGTGATTATTGCGGGTTTAATCATGGGGTTAGGGTATCAAATGGGTTTTAATGAAGGTTTAACTTAACTTTGCAAAGAATTGATAGGTTAAGTGGGTTTCATAGGGGGAATAGAATAAAACTATAGTTTATAGTTAAACTATGGGTGGGGATAATACATAGGGATTTATTTATATACAAGAAACAAGGGATTATGAGAGCTATATAATTAAGTTAGAAATTAATATGATATGAAATGAGCGGAGATGAAAATAGTATTAAGTGTAATGTAATATTTGTACATTTCCTTTACATACACTTAACTTAGGATAAAATATTTTGTGGGTTTTTGAATGAAATGGGATTTAACATGGTATTTCTCACTTTTCATAGGCTAATGGAGTTTAACCTTAGGAAAAATAGTTTTATTAGGGAAATGAAGGGGGATGAATTTTATGAAGGGGATTCTAACACTTGATGTCCATAAGTCATTAAGCCAAGGGTTCGGTCCCACCAAAAGTCAGAGAAATGCTTTGAGCCTCTTTGACTTGAAGGATTAAAAGTACTAGAACATGCTTGTGGATAGGAAATTAGTAAGTATAGGGGAAAAATGACTGAGGGGGAGTTAATTAAATTAACTTGTAAACCTTTGCTTTTGCCTTCATAATTGATCATACATATTAGCACATATGTCTAAGCATGATGAATGTGTTTTGATCCAATCAACTTTATACTTCAGCAATCTTTCTTTTACTTACCCATTACCTACCCTAACATTTTATTCTTCTTTATACTTATTTGGGTGCATTTAGGCTATCATGCCCTTTTATTTCCTTTTCTGTTATAAAACAAACTATTTACTTCTAACCTTATATCTTCCAATGGCTCAGATTAACCTGATGAGCTCCTTTTATTTCTCTACCTATCTACTAATCGGCCAAGATTAAGTTGTTTGGTCAGATTTTATTCTCTAACTACAAACATAAAATTCAAAGCATGACATAGTCAAGATTAGGAAGTTTGCCTGCCATGGGTTTTGGCATGTGTGACAAGCTGCACACAACCATTATTTGCAGAAGAAGTAACATAGTAGTGGCATTTAGACTTGCACACTTTCATGATATGTTTTTGTATTTGGGGTTCGTATATTTTCATTTTTTGATCTTTTCTTATTCTTTTTGTCCTTTTGTTTCTTTTTCTTGTCCTTTCATTATTCTTTTAGGACATACCCTCTTTACATTTTTTAATTCTAATATAGAAAACATTTGCAGAAAGTAAAGGTATATATAATATTACAATATTGACCATAGTCAATTCAAAATTATGAAGCCTATTATTATAGGACCCTAACAGTGGCTTCGCATGGGGATGGCATCTCCTTGTGAGATGTCAAGAACACCATTGACTAATAGCCTGATCCATTCAGCCAATCCCAAACATGTGTATGCTTTGTTGTATAATCTCTGTGACTGAAACTCTTGAACTGAAAATACACTCTTTTCTGCAAACTGAAATCTGACACATGTTGTACTGAAATCTGATCTGAAATAAACTTGATGCTGAAAAATTGAATTTATTCAAACTAAAATCCTACCTACTTACTTTAATCAGTTGTTCAACTGTTGGTTAGGTAAAATGAAACAACTAATGCAACCATTCAAGCATCACATACATTGGTGGATTTTTCTTCTTGTGCTTGTTTGTGATTAAAACTAAAGTTCTACAACCCAATATAACCTTGTCAACCAATGAGAAGATAAGGAAATACTTAATTTCCTTTTTTGACTCTAGCAACTGTACAAAAGGATCTTGCAAGATATATACACTAATGTTTAACTGATCTAAGCAATTGTACAATTGTTCTCGATGGCCTCCATGCCATGAAAGTGAAATGTCATTTTCATCTTTATCACCTTGTAGATTTTCAAATAAGCTTTGTGATGATATTTCTACCCTGTGGAAGGATTGTTGCAACCTATTACATATGGGTTTTAATGGGACTTCATGGATTTTTGCATGATGTTCATCCTTTTCTTTGGAGATATTATACCATATTTCCTTTAAAAACTGAAATGATTCAAAACATAGTGGTATAGAACTTTCCTATGTCATCTAATCAGGCATCTCAATAGAATTTGATAACTGCACTTGTGAAACTGAATAATCTTGATTAAGATTTTCATTGTCTTCTTTGTTGTCAATGTTAATACATAAAGACTGTTGATTTTTGTTTGCTTTAAAGTTTCCTCTGATGAACTGAAATGAAGCAAAACAAAGAGGCAAAGAAGATTCACTTATTTCCAAATTTTCTACACTTTCTTCCTCACTTTCATAGTTGATATGGATAAGATGATCACTGTTTTCAAGTTGCTGAAACTGAATTCCTTTATTTCCCAAACTAGTTTCTGATTGCTCTATAAAGTTAGTTTGGATTTGAAGAACATAATTATCATCATACTGATCATATTTAGGCAAATAATTAAAAGAATTAATGTCATCATACATACACATTAGATCAACAGATTGCTTCTCCACATATTGCTCTATAAATCTATCTTCTGATCTATAGTAGTTGGAATTAGCAGGAATTTTTTCATGGCTAGCAACCTCTTCTCTTTGTGAATTAAATGTATCATGGTGATTTTGAGCAAAAAAATTATCTTTCATGGTGATATTCTATATCCTTTCCTCTATTTTTCTTGCCAAAATGTCGAGTTTTACCTCTGTAATGTTGTTCTTCTCCGCTCCTACTTTCAACTTTTCTATTCTAATTTGCAGATTAACTTCTACATCTACTGCAATGTTCTGCATTTGTTCCAATGTTGAGGGGTTTCTTTCTCTTCACTGAAATTCTATCTCTGGATCAAATTCTTTTGGATAATGCAAGAGAGCTGAATCAGGAGGTGGTCTTATATTTCATAGCATTGAATAATAGACTTGTTTAAATCTGTCAGAAAATTGTTGTATTGTTTCATTTGGCTGTCTTTTTAACTGATTATATTCTTCTATGATCACAAAAATATTAACCTTTATTGTCCATCTATCAAGGAAAAATTTGACAAACTATTGGAAAATTGAGATGCTTGCAATAGGTAGATTCTTGAACCAACTCTTTACTCTACTTTGCAAAGAGAGAGCAAAAAGTATGAGTCTAACATCATATTCATCAATCTCGAATAAGTCCAGATAATTCTCAAAACCTTGAATATGTTTTTGGGGAATGATTTTACCATCTTCTCCATCAAACTTAGGGAGATACTTGTAATAATTGTCAGGGAAATCATGGAGTGTAGGAGGTAAGATGAGTGGCTTATACCTATCAGGAACTTTACAAGGTACAGGAATATGTACAGGGATTGTAAGATCATTCTTGATTATTTGAGATTTCTTGATTGGAAAATGATCATCATAAGATTCAGAAGAATGTTGCTCAAATGGATAAGGAGGATATATATGTACAATTTTCAAAGGAAAATAATAAAAAATTAATATAAGATCTTCTCTAAAATACAATATACGTTGAAAAACTTTCTTGATGAGAAAGAACATAATGTATTGGATAACAATCCAAGTTAAAAGCATGATCTTTTCATATTGTTCTTTGAGGTTCATTCATCCAGTGGAGTCTCGATTGTGAAATTGATTTGGAGTCGCTAGGTGGATGATTTTAACCTTTGCGTGTCTGATCACTGCCCACCATCATAGATCAGATCTGAACCTATAAAATATTTCTGAAGAAAATTCTATTCTTCCCCAACGGAGTCGCCACTATGTTATCACTCAGTAATTCCTCAAGGTTAAAGAAAGAAATCACCGAGGTAACCACAAACCACTCTTGGAGCATAGGCTCTAGCCAACCTAGGCTCAGAGAGGGCTCTCTCTATATGATTTAGCTTTGTTTGCTCGGATTTCAAGCTAGTTATGAATATTCAGGAGGGTTTTTATTTGTATTTGATATTAGGTGGTGGGATTCTTTAAACAAATGGATAGAATGCTGTCTCTAGACCATTAGGCTATGAAGTCAATAGAAAGGCAACAGAACTGGATCAACTCACTAAAGGGAATGTTCAAAGGGCAAGCTAGTAGAGTAAAGTTCAGGTCTTTGGAATAGGGGGGGTGAAATGGTTAGAATGAGGGTGAGAGAGAAATTAAGGGTTCTCAGACTAGGACTTAAACGAGGAATAGGGGGTAATCAAAAGAAAAGGGCAATTAATAATCCTTTGATCTGGATTAGCAAGAAACAACCTAAACTAAGGAGCAATTAAGAATTCCTTAACTTAGATATCTGTTGAAAACATTTATAAGCATAACTATTAAAACTAAGTGTAATTAAACAAATTCTAAGATATTGTTCCAGTTATAGCATTCAGATTCATAAATACATTAAATATTGTGGAAAAACTTTAAGAAAGATAACAACAACATGAGAAAATACTTGTCTACACTTCGCTCAACACATGAATCCTGTGAAATATCTTGTCTTTATTCATCAATCCAGCTTGCTGGCTCAATCAATGATACAATAGCTTTACAGTCTCTTGATCAAACTTCTATAGAAATGTCTAGGAATCCACCCTACATACTTCGAATTGTGAAGTATTTATACAAAAGTTTTATTACAAAATATCTCAAACTAACTTGAGATTTAATCTAGGAAATAAAAATATCTTCTTGCAAGAAGATAAAGACAATTATTGAACTACTTTCATGCTGTCCCATTTATTGTGGTACTGTTGGCCTTTATGGTTTGATTTTTATCCCTTTATGCTTTTTGTTTTTTGAACTTTGACGCTGGAGGCTTTAGTAACTTTAGGCTTTCATCTGATACTCTTTGACACTGATACACTTTTACTTTGATGACCTGCCAAGATCCTTTACTGTGTTTTTACTTTTACTGTACATTTTAACTTTTTACTATGTATTTCAACAATAAATTATTTAGTTTTTTATATGTATCATCATATGGTAATGGATATTGATCAACTTTCTGTATGTTTGATTTTTTTTCCTTTTGACTGTATGCTCTGTCTAGTTCCTTTGTTTTAACATTCAATGTCTTTGTGTGAATGATTTCTTTCTTTGTTCTATGTATAACTGTTTTCTTCTTTTGAATGAAGGTTTTTTAAATAGATTTCCTTTCGAGTCTTGGATTAAACAAGTTTTGTGACTAGTATCAAAACTATTATCCAAGCTCTAGTCTTCTGCTAATTACCTGTAAAATACAACAATTTGTTAATAAAACACAAGTATGTGAGGAGGTGACCAGAGGCCGTACTGAAACTAAAAAGAACTGTGGATAGAGTCTGGAAGGTGTTCGGGAGAAAATCTATGGTGAAATCATGTCTTGGAGGCTCAGGGTGGCATCGGAAGGGTTTGATAGGTTTCACTGTGTAACTGAGTAAAATGCATGAAAATGAGGGTTTTCGGGGTTTTAACAGGTAATGGGTAAATTGGCGTGGAATTTTTATATTATGAACAGTGAGTGGTTTCTCGGGTTGAGCGGGGAGGTGGTTTCCCAGGCCATCGCACCGCTTTTGGGGCGAAGGCGGTATTGATGAGGGGTCACCCGATCTACCTCCGCACCTGACACGTAGCATTTGGGGTTCGGGGGAAAACCACTTTATTGGGCGGGTACGATCGACCATCGAGCATGGTCGATATGGCTGTGGACCATCGGATGAGGGGGATGGTGATTGGATGGTAGTCGGGCGAGGGAGGTGCGCGGGTGATAAAAGCGTGGGCTTTGCGGGGGATCTAGAGCTTTAATCCTCGGCGGATTGGGATTTATTAAGATTTAATCATGGGTTTAACTGATCGGGTGGGTAAAGTTCGGGCGTCGGGTGAGCCCGATATGGCTGTTCGTCATTTTATTTGGGTGCAGATGATCGAATAGTAGTCGGGTGGCAGACATGCGCAAAGGAAATGGATGGAGGTTTGGGGGGGGGGCCAAAGGCTTTAATTATGATGGATTGTGATTATTGCGGGGTTAATCATGGGGTTAGGGGATTGGACAAGTTTTAATGAAGGTTTAACTTAACTTCACGAAGAATTGATGGGTTAAGTGGGTTTCATCGGGGGGAATAGAATAAAACTATAGTTTATAGTTAAACTATGGGTGGGGATAATACATAGGGATTTATTTATATACGAGAAACAGGGGATTATGGGAGCTATATAATTAAGTTAGAAATTAATATGACATGAAATGAGTGGAGATGAAAATAGTATTATGTGTAATGTAATATTTGTACATTTCCTTTACATACACTTAACTTAGGATAAAATATTTTATGAGTTTTTGAATGAAATGGGATTTAACATGGTATTTCTCACTTTTCATAGGCTAATGGAGTTTAACCTTAGGAAAAATAGTTTTATTAGGGAAATGAAGGGGGATGAATTTTATGAATGGGATTCTAACACTTGATGTCCATAAGCCATTAAGCCGAGGGTCTGGTCCCACCAAAAGTCAGAGAAATGCTCTGAGCCTCTTTGACTTGAAGGATTGAAAGTACTAGAACATGCTTGTGGATAGGAAATTAGTAGGTATAGGGGAAAAAATGACCAAGGGGAAGTTAATTAAATTAACTTGTAAACCTTTGCTTTTGCCTTCATAATTGATCATACATATTAGCACATATGTCTAAGCATGATGAATGTGTTTTGATCCAATCAACTTTATACTTCAGCAACCTTTCTTTTACTTACCCATTACCTACCCTAACAATTATTCTTCTATACTTATTTGGGTGCATTTAGGCTAGCATACCCTTTTCTTTCTCTTTTAGAAAACAAACTATCTACTTCTAACCTTATATCTTCTAAGGGCTCAAATTAAACTGATGAGCTCCTTTTATTTCTCTACCTATCTACTAATCTGCCAAGATTACGCTGTTTGGTAAGATTTTATTCTCTAACTACAAACATAAAATTCAAAGCATGACATAGTCAAGATTAAGCAGTTTGACTACCATGGGTTGTGGCATGTGTGACAAGTTGCACACAACCATTATTTGCAGAAGAAGTAACATAGTAGTGGCATTTAGACTTGCACACTTTCATGATCTGTTTTTGTATTTGGGGTTCATATATTTTCATTTTTTGATCTTTTCTTATTCTTTTTGTCCTTTTGTTTCTTTTTCCTATCCTTTGATTATTCTTTTAGGACATACCCTCTTTACATTTTTTAATTCTAATATAGAAAACATTTGCAGAAAGAAAAGGTATGTATAATATTACAATACTGACCATAGTCAATTCAAAATTACGAATCCTATTATTATAGGACCCTAACAGGAACTTACTTAGAACTCAAGCCAAGACTTTAATATGGTTGGATTTGCTCAACGGAAATGGAAATTTTTCTTCAGAAGACAAGAATTCGAATTGAGACCTTAGTGAATTTTGGCAATCATGGGTGGATATGGCTTGGATGAGGCTGATGAGATGAGGTCTTCTTGCAATTTAGAACTCCTGCAACAACACACATCATTCTCAGCATTTATACATAAATTCATCAAAAACAAGAAGGGTTTATTCAAATAGAAGAAAGCAGAGTTATCACCATTTGCTTGCTAAGTTCATGCATGGAAGGGCTTGAAACCAATATGAAAGTGAGATGAAATCAATGCAAAACCTAGGAGATCAGAAAATACGAATTGCAACTTATCCTATGAAACTAAAAGATAATGACCTAACTAGCAAGAAAACCCTAGATTACGCAAAAAGAAAGAATTATGCCTTTTGGGTTGTATCAGAAGTGTTCCTCAAACCATGATCCCTGTAAGGGAGAAATGAAGTGAAAACCACTTGCTGTCATCCTTTTTGGAATATATTCTTATCACTACAATGCTACTATTAGAACTATCCACAAATTGAAGCAAACTAATAAAATCTACTAATACTTGTAAATTAACAACACCAAAATCAGTTTAGCAACTAACTATGAATATAACCTAAGCATACATATACAACAAGAGGAACCTCTGCTGCTAGGGTTGGGCCCTAACCCAAGAGCTTTAGCCCTCTGAGTCAACTCAATGCTAGATCAAGGGAATGTTGCTCATTTTCATTAAAAAATAAAAAATACATAAGAGTTCTTGGTTACGAGTGGTTCAACTCGAAAACTGCTTAGCTATGCTTGGGGAATTTTATTGTCTACACCCACTTATTGAGGGCTTCCTAGAGATTAAACCACCTCCACCCCCAACCCTTGGGAATTTTCTTAAGACCACCTCACCATATTCCAAAACCTTTCGGCACTCCAAATCTCAACAAAAAAAAAAGAATCCCATCACACAATGGCTATCAAGAAATGACAAGGCAAGGCAAGGATGAAACCACTATCACACCCAAAAAAATCCATGCCAATGACTGGAAAAGAACCAAATACACAAATGCATGTACCTTGCATTCACAAACAATCTAGGAAATTGCACATGCAACTTGTTACTTGCAAGTCTTCCTGCTGAAGTTGCTTGATCCAAACTTCCTTGATTGTCCTTTGCTTTCCTTTTCCTTCCTTTTCTTGCTTGCTTTCTTTCTCCTCTTGGTGCTCTTCTCTCTCTAAAGCCAACTCCAAAAACCAAACTAATAAAAAGTTGTGAATTGATCCTCATAAACTATTTTATCATTGAGGCCTCTATTTTCTCCAATTTCCTCTATTTTTCCTTCAATTTCCCTCTCATGCAAACCTATGACCTTTCATCTCCATTTTCTCCTATTTTCCTTTATTTTCATACATAAATGCCAATTAATGCACATTTTCCTTTGCTAATGCCTTTGCCAATTTCCTCAGCCATAATAAACCAAAACTGACACCCACTAGGATGTTTTTTTCCAACATTCAGCTTGGAATACATGTTCCATGACCTTGGTCTTATTATTTTTCCTTTATTAATTTTATTACATGAAATTTTAAGATGAGGATATTACAATATCTTCAAAAACTCGATATGGGAGAAACCCTATCTAGAAGGTGAGAACTACTCTCTGTTTTTAATTATAAAATGCAAATACAAAGAAAAAGTCACTCACTAGGGAGTTGCCTTTGACACTATGGCATAAATGGCTACTATAGAATCTTCTTGCTCCTTTATTATGATCTCAAATTGCATACCTTTCTTGGTCACTGTGAAATAAGTACAATACTAAAGAATGAATTCCTCATGTTTCTAATAACCCATTCTTCTTGAAAGCCATTTAGGGTTAGGTATTTTGAATCCTAAACCTTGAGTTGTTGATGAGGTTTTGGACCTTGTAGAATATTATTGAAAATTAACACATGTCCAACCCTATCTATGAGTAATGGAAGCTAATGTAGCATTCAGTCAATACCATGGTGGTCAACAAGGTAATATAACTTGGAGGCACAAGTTCTACATATGAATTTCGATTGATGTAACTTTCACATTGTTGGAAAGGTTTTGATATGTAGATTAGTATCAAAGGGATAAATTTATGGCCATAAAGTTTTAAATCGCAAAAAAGTCATTTGATGCCTCAAAGTGGCTCTTGAAGGTTTTGGACCCTAGATTTCCAAAACTATAAATGCCACTAAAGTGGGTCTTCATGCCATTTTTTCCATTGGTTTCCATCTATGAAGTACCAATATAGATGAAAAACCATATAAAAGATCAATCCCAAAGAATTACATCCATTTACCAAGAACAATATCAACTTTTCATTAAGGAATTTAACTATAATCAAATACCTTATGAAGCTTTCTAAGCTTGTTGTTCTTAAGTTTGCTCCAAAGAATTTGTCAAACTCATGACTCTCCTTTAGAATTACATAAATTTGATTAGGTATGTTATGATATATTAGAAAACAATTAAAATGTCTAATATCGACATGAAACTACTCCAATATTCTCCCGACATGTTCAAGCCAAGCCAAATTTGCTTAATTCGATAGCAACACTAGAGAGGATAACTCTCCCTTGTAGACTAGATACTATAGAAAAAAAACACCTAAGATACACGTGGAAAAATATCCAAAGCATTTTCTATTTGGATGTATTTTCACCACCTCATTCCATAATACCATGGCAGCTTTGAACACAAGCATGGAAACACCAGTAATAATCAGTTTTATATGTTTCCAATTGAAGGAAAATTGATAAAGAATCAACTTTTTCTCCATTATCCTCTATAATAACCCTTGCTAGACTTGCTCTAGATATAATGTTGAGAGGAGTCCAAAAGAAAATATCTCATATTTTATCTATTAATGCAAAATCTCAAGTGTATAGATTGATGAAATTCCTTAAAATTCAAAATTCTTAAAATGTTAAAATTGTAGCAAGGAAGGGCTTCTTTTGACTTGTGCCTTAGTCAAAGAAGAAAATTTGAATTCAGTCTCATAGAAATTCGAGTTAGTTGTCAGTTAACATGTGTGATGTGGCCTATCACTAGTTTATTGTTAGTTAATTTGAGTTAGATGGCTTTCAGTGAGTTGTGTGCTAGTTGACTACTATAATTTAGCAATCTAATTGAGTTAACTACTAGTGTCTGTCACTTAACTGATCTCTAGTTTCGAATAGAGATAGTATTGAGTTTGTTTGATTAGTTTGACGTTTGCTAAGAGTCAATTGACTCTTAGTTAACTAGTTCCAACTGCTAAAATTAGCTCTAGTTTGTCATGCAATTTGAATTTCCTATTGAGACTAGATGGAGGCACAATTGTAATTATTATTGTACAACATGTTTTGTGTACAAGCTTGAGAATTGAGCAAGCCTATTTCTCTTGGGAATTGTGCAAGGAAATAAGAGATTTTCCTATTTTTTAGGGGCTGAATTGTGCAAGGAAATAGGAGCTTCCTTGCAAGTTGATTTGGCTAAGTGTTGGGCAGTTATTCAAGAGAAGTTGATCAATACTGCAGAGGCTTCAGGCTTGAATCATATTCTTTGTAATAGATCAGATTGATTAGTTGGTAATACAATCAAGAGGGGATTTTCCCACTTGGGTTCCCCAAATAAATATTGTGTTATATGTGCGATTGATCTATTGTGATTGTGTTTCTATTCATTGTTTTCATTTCGCAGAATTTTGAGTAGAGAAATCTTGTGTCTTTTGTTATTAGTTTGATCTCATTAGTAGTTGCAAGATTTTTATGAATTTCTACATGGTATCAAATCATGAAACAAGAAAGAAACCAATTTCATTGATCATATTCAAAATGATTTGAAGAGGAGATCAGTTCGTGCAAGAATTCTACGAGTGTAAGAATTGTGTCATACTATGGTTTTAGGATAGAGCATGCCCTGGAGGGAGCTTCAAATTTCTATGCATGGAAGGAAAAAATGGAGTTTGTATTAGATGATAATGGGGTTTAAGAATACTTCAAAACTGATATTCTTAAACCCGCTACATCAAATGCACAACCTCTAACTCAATGAAAGAAGGATATTGCCAAAGCTAGGAGGATGATCTTAGAAGAAGCCAGGGTCCATATTGTTCCAAATTTTCATGGTAAGGAACATAAAATAAATTTTGAGGTCTAAAATGGGCCTCCTAAGGAATATTATAAAATAATAGTGGAAATAATAAAATAAGATTAGATTACATCATCAAATTTTAAAGGGAAAAAGAAAAAAAACTAAAATTTCAACTTATCTCCTAAGAGTTTTACTCAAATTTCATGCAGGAGCACTCATTGGATGTGGAATTTAATTCCTCATCCAAGGATTATCTATGTTGCATACTTTCGATGGACCCCGCTACATGAAAAATGAGAAATACATGAAAAAATTTGATTGCAATCACACTTTTCATGTATTTCTCATTTTTCCGAGTAGGCTTAGGGTCGATCGAAAGTATGCAACATGGGTACTCCTTGGATGAGGAATTAAATTCTGCATCCAATGAGCGCTTTCGCTCAAAATTTGAGTGAAAGCATATGGAGATAAGTTGAAAATACGAGTTGAAAAAGTAGTTTTTTATTTTTATTTTTTATTTTTTAATCGTTTTACTTCTTTACTCCAAAAAAGGTGAATCATCCCCATGGTTGAAATCAACATCTTGAATCCTATTGGTTCTTATAAAGTTGATTTTGGTTGTACATTTTTGTTTTTGAGGCTCATTTTAAACATCAAAAATTCTCTAATGACTCCATTCCATATGTGGAAGGCCCTCACTAATCTATTCGAAAGTAGAAGTGATGCCACAATATTAGCTTTAAGGACAATTGAGGAACATTAAAATGGGTAAAAATGATCCCATAATTACATATCTATATAGGTTTTCTCAAGTGAGGGATGAACTTAGAGGTGTTGGAGAAACAATTCCTTCAAAAGAACTTGTGAGCCTTGCTCTTCTTGGGCTTCCAAAATCATGGCATAGTTTCTAGGATGTTGTGAATCGTAGAGATAAGCTCCCTAATTGGGAGAGAGTGTGGTTAGATCTTTTGCAGGAAGAGATAAGGAGGAATGCAAGGGATGGAGTCTCATCTAGAGCTAATGAGGAGGAGAACTTTGCTTTAGATGGTAAAGGGAAGAAATCCAAGGGCAAGAAGGCCCAAGGAAAGCCTGAATCTAGTTAGAATGGAGGTAAGAAAAAGAAGGATCTTAGTAAGATCAAATTTTTTCATTGCCATGAATTTGGGAATTATGCTACAAAATGTCCAAACAAGAAATCCAACAAGCATGTTGCAACAACAACAGGAGGAGAGGCACTCTTTTCTCAATTCAAATTGGATTTCTCTCTAATAGATTGCATGACAAGCTCAGTTCAAGGTAGTGTGTGTATATTGATCAAGGGATTCATTCCACATGATAGGGAATAAAGAGTTCTTCAACAGATTGGAGGAGAAATACATGAAACTCCATATTAAGCTTAGAGATAATGGGATATCTATGATGAAGTGAGTTGGTACAATAAGCTTTAAGAGGGAGTTTGGCTCCCTTGTCCACATTAATAATGTGATGTATGTCCCTGGATTTAACAAAAAAACTTATCTTAGTAGAATTCCTTGAAGACAAAGGGTATGATGTAGTATTTAGCAAGTGGGAGGCCTACCTCATGAATTCTGTGTCAAGTTAAGTCAAGAAGATTGGTTTTAGGATCAAAAACCTCTACAAGTTGGAGGTGTATGCATGCGTAACCTTGAGCAGAAAGGAAATGTTGGTTGTTGGAGAGCTTCGACACATGCGCATGGAACACCTACATCATGGAGCAGTGAAAATACTCAAGCAGATCACCATCGGGGTACCTTAGAGCACCCTTGAGCAACATGATGTGTGCAAGGGATGCACTCTTGGAAAATATGCCAAATCTTGATTTCAGGGTCGAGATAGCATAGCTGGAGCTATTCTGGGGAGAGTTCATTCATATATTTGTGGCCTTTTCTCCACAATTTCACTTGGTAAGCAAAATTATTATGTGATTTTTATTGATGATTTCTCCCGTACGTGTTGGATCTATTTGATGAAGAAAAAAGAAGAAGTCTATTCCAAGTTTGTTGAATTCAAGGCCTTAGTGGAGAAAGAGAAAGGGAAGAAAATCAAGTCCCTGAGTAGTGATAATGGAGGATAGTATATCTCAAATGCCTTTAAAGATTTATGTTCAATGAGGGAATTAGGAGGGAGTTTATTTCACCCCATAATCCTCAACAAAATGGGGTTGCAGATAGGAAGAACATGAGTATTGTTGGCGCTGCTACATTATACCTATGGGAAGATGCATGCAACATAGATATGTACTTGCATAATAGGAGTCCTCACGGGATTCTTGGGATGATCACACCTGAGGATGATTTCACTGGTAGAAATCCATATGTCTCCCACTTTCAAATTTTTGGGTCCATGGTGTATTGTCATGTGTCCAAAGATGACAGGAAGAAGTTGGAGCCTATTACAGAGAGGGGGATCTTTGGGGGCTACACTGAGACAACACATATTTACAAGGTGTACATTCCCTCTCTTAAAAGGAGTGTTTTTGAGAAGGGATGTGATATTTGATGAGGAGAAAGCCATGAATAGTTCTATAAGGTGAGAATTTATCATGTCACTAGATGAGGAGCTTCTAGCTCCCAAGGAAGAGCCTCAGTCAGATTCACAGAGTCAATCCTTGACCAAGGGAAAGAGCACATTCCAGGAGGATGATTGGGAGTAGCCACATGATGAGGAGCAGAGAGTAGGCTGAGTGGTGGTGCCTACTCACCCAGTAACTCCTAGAGAAGGGAGGAAGAGAACCAAGTTGGTTGATAGATTGGTGCAGGAACTTCAAGAGCAGGTTGGAGCTCCTAGTTCCTAGCACAGTCAACACATATCACCAAATAGATACACAGAATGCATGGAACTTAAGATATAATTGATAGATTATGAGCCATCTTCTTTTGAAGAGCTTTCTTCCAAACATGTGTGGGTAGATGCCATGGTGGAGGAGTATAACTCCACCATGAAGAATGATGTTTGGGAGGTTGTGCCTAGACCTAAGGGAAAATTAGTTGTCAACTCCAGGTGCTTCAATAAGGTGAAACATGTAGCATATGGAAATATTAAGAAGTTCAAGGGAAAATTTATGGCTAGAATCTTCTCATAGATTAAGGGGATTGATTATGTGGAGACCTTTCCCTAAGTGGAAAGGTACTCATCTATTAGGACCATACTTGCATTAGTTGCACAGTTGGGGTGGAGGACCCACACAATGGATGTTAAGACCGCCTTCCTCAATGGAGTGGTCGAGGAAGAGATCTACATTAAGTAGCCGGAGGGGTTCGAGACCTTTAGTAGAGACACACACGTGTGTAGACTGAAGAGAGATCTTTATGGGCTCAATCAGGCTCCCTAATATTGATACACTCACATAGATACTTATCTCAAAGGATTGGGCTTCACCATGAGTGAAGCAGATGCCAATATATACTATATTATCGTAGATGGAAGTCTGCTCATCTTGGTTCCCTATGTAGATGATTTGATTATGATAGGAAAAGAAAGTTTGATCTAGGACTGCAAGGAGGACCTTGCTAAAGAATTTGAGATGAAGGATATGGGTTTGATTCGCTATTTCCTTGGCTTGGAAGTTTAGCAAGGTGATGGACAGATATTTGTTGGTCAAGGGAAGTACACCTATGAGATCCTTAAGAGATTCCACATGTAAGATTGCAAACCCATGCAGACTCGTCAAGGTACTAACCAGAGGAAGGATGATGCCTTCACAACAGATTCAGTAGATGGTACTATCTACACACAATTGATTGTGTCCTTGATGTATTTGGTAGACACAAGGCTTGATATTTGTTTTTCTGTGAACCAGTTGAGTCCGCACATGGTGGATCCTTCCAAGGTCCACCAACAAGCATAAAAACATGAAGAGCACTTCAAGAGTAGTCTTTAGTATTGATTCATGATCTAAATTGTATCATTATATTGCTTTTCATCCATCTCGATGCATTTTGAGTGGAAAAGTGTAGGAATAATCTCACGGGACCATTTTTACTGACGAGACCTAGTTTGGCAAAAAGGGGTCTAAAACCTTTCAGAAGCGTTTTGAGGCATAAAACTACATTTTTGGGGCGTAAAACTTTACCGCTTTAGTGCTACACCATTTCATGTTATTCTACACACAAATATCTTTCCAACGACATAAGAATCGCGTCAATAGGAATCCACATGCAAAAGTTATGCCACTCAAAAGTCGACCTTCATGTTTTCACACCTATAGTTAGGCAGGATGCCATGTCAACCCCCATTATTAATGGAAAAGGGGCTAGCCATGTGATTATGATGTAAAAGAATCTAGAAGAGTCTATATTGTAACTCTAATTAAGAGTTGATGTAGTCAAAATTAACCACTAGTAGGCTATCAGGTTGTGTTATAATTGGGCCACTAGGAGGAAGAGGCATTCCATTCTTTTGAGAGCATTTTGTTCCATAGTTGAGCAAAGATAGCCAGAAGAGATAGGAAGTAGAGCACACAAAAATGATCTATGCATTGTAACAGTGCACGAGCCACATACATTACTTCTTTGTACCTGTAGCTATATTTCCAGACAGAGAAAGAGAGTGAAGCGACCTCACCTTCCAACCGGGTTTTCTCTCGAAAGGGTTTCCTAGAGAGCATATACTGTGTCTTATGTGTGTGCATGAGATTATTTTATCATTCTCTACTTTTCTGCATAATGTTCATTCGCATGCATGCACTAATTGCAGTTAATTTTACAGATCTTAAAGTTTAATAAAACTGTAATAGTGTAGAATCTCATATTTTTAATATAATATTATCAGATTTGTTGTGATGAATTGTATAGTGGAATATCCACAATAATTTACGTATTAGGTAAGCTGCAGAGTTTTGGTACGATAGGAAGCAGAGGTCAGTGGCACTCAGTTCAACAAAGGTCAAATATTTCGCTGTTAGTCAGGAAATATGCAAGGCTATATGAAAGAGGAAGATCCTGGTTGGACTCTTTAGTCAGGGGATGGAGCCTACATTGATCCACTATGACAATCATAATTGTACAAAACTCTCTAAGAATCCAGTGTTTCATGATAGGTCCAAGCATATAGACATCAGGTATCAGCATCTTAGATATTGTGCACAAAGGAGGATTATTATACTATAGTACATTCCTACATAAGAGCAGAATGAAAACATCTTGACCAAGGCCCTATCAAGGGGCAAGTTTGAGTTCCACAAGCAAGATTGAGGTTGTCCAATATCCCTTCCTCACTAAGAGGGAGTGTTAAAATTGTAGCAAGGAAGGGCTTCTTTTGACTTGTGCCTCAGTCAAAGAAGAAAATTCGAATTCACTCTCATAGAAATTCGAGTTAGTTGTGAGTTAACATGTGTGATGTGTTCGATCACTAGTTTATTGTCAGTTAATTTGACGTAGATGGCTTTCAGTGAGTTGTGTGCTAGTTGATTACTATAATTTAGCAATCTAATTGAGTTAACTACTAGTTTCTGTCAGTTAACTGATCTCTAGTCTGAAATAGAGATAGTCTTGAGTTCAGTTGAGTAGTTTGACTTTTGTTAACTCAACATTCTCTCAGTTAACTAGCTTCAGTTGCTAAAATTAGCTCTAGTTTGTAATGCAATTTGAATTGCCTATTGCGACTGGATGGAGGCACAATTGTAATCATCATTGTACGACAGGTTTTGTGTACAAGCGTGAGAATTGAGCAAGCCTATTTCTCCTAGGAATTGCGCAAGGAAATAGGAGCTTCCTTGTAGGTTTATTTGGCTATGTGTTGGGTAGTTCTTCAGGAGGAGTTGATTAGTATTGCAGAGGCTTCAGGCTTGAAGCAAATTCTTTGTAATAGATCAGATTACGCAGTTTGTAATAAAAGCAAGAGGGTTTTTTCCCAATTGAGTTCCCTAGATAAATATTATGTTCTATATATGATTGATCTATTGTGATTATGTTTCTATTCCTTATTTTCATTCTACATAATTTTTAATAAAAAAAAATTTGTATATTTTATTATCAATTTGATGTCATTAACCGCTACAAAATTTTCAAAAAAATTCTACATTAAAAACATACACCCCTAAAAATATAATTACTCACACATATCTGATAAAACAAAACTAAAATAAATATTTTAATTAAAAACTCACTATACCACAAACATCTACTTAATTCATTTTATTTTCCCTTTCCCTTACTTGAATCCATTATAATCCCACATTCATTCAAACATAAACCGATCAAAAATAAGATTAAGATATATTTATAATAGTTTTTAAAATATTTGTGATATCGTAAGTTGTTATTTCATTTGACAACCCACGTGCCAAATATACGTGCATATTTCAAAATCCCAGTTATTGTCATTTATAACCCGTCAACGAGGCAACAAGGTATTTATATGATTATAAATGTGAAATGAATATTGGAGCGTGTTGAGAAATGTCAAATGTGGAGTGCGCTTGTGAAGTCCCGCTCAACCGACCACGGCCCCACTCCAAAATTTCAACTCTATTTTCGTGAATGATATTCATTCAAAAGTCTAACTAAACTAGTGCGAAGTCTTAATGTCCGTGATCTACTCCAATTTGGTGCAGGAGACGTGTAATTTTGGAATCAAATACATGACTGGAATTGCAGCACATACACAGCGATCATTTTTTTATCTAAAATTTTAATTAAATATGGATAGCTTTAAAGTTGGACAGCCTCATAGATTCCGTTTTTTATCTAAAATTTAATTAAATTTGGATAGCTTTAAAGTTGGACAGGCTCATAGATTCCGAATGAGCAATATTATTGGAAGTATTTTTTTATTTCACCCCATACTTTGAGATTTACATAAAATTAGTTTTATTTGTTTATTTATAATCATGCTATAAAATGTATAAATTCTGAACCGATAAAATTTGATTTAAATTGATTTATTATAAACTAAATTATTTTTATTAAAAAATATTAAATTTAATTTCAAATATAATTCTTCAAATTCTTTGTGAAATATAGAGCCATTGATATTGTGAAATAGATGCATTAGTTAGTGTTTGGTGTAGTAGTAGTTTTTTAAAGAGTAAAAATAAAAAGATATTAAATTTAATTTTATATAAATTTAGTACAAATTATGAATACTATATATTATATTGAATGAATATAGAAATGTCTAGAATGATTATTGTAGATTTCAATTTTTTTTTGGAGTTAATAGTTTTTAATGTATTTTATTTATAAATAATATATGTGATTATTTTTTTTGTAAAGTTTGGTAGGACTTTTCATTTTTTATTTATAAACGGAAAATTTACACCATATATATGAGTTAGGTGGCCTCAACTTGCCCAATGGGAGACCAAGTTTGTTGGCCACCTATCCTTGTTATAAGCCATCCAAAAATAGTAAAGTTTCAGTCTTTTTAACCAAGCTAAGTATGTCTCAGTTTCATGAAAAGACGCTATATGTCTATCTATCATAAGCATGCATAATGTAAAGTAAATGCTACCCACATAAAGACAAAAAAAAACTAGATTAACTAACTATTCCTCCTGCTCTTCCGATGCCAGATCCTTGATAGTTTCCCCACACATCTCAGTTAATTTAATGATGCATGGGATGCACCTTTGAATCCTATCCAGTCAGATGTCCTGCTTGTGGAGCTCGAATTGGATTCACTGCAAATCATGTTTGTAGTTGGGCATGTCTTGGAGGGACAGAGCCATCCCCACCAATATTTATTCCATGGCTTTCCCCAACACGATTTTCATAAGCCAGTAGAGATATAGGGTCTGCTTGAATTAGGTTATCCTTCCTCTGGTATTCCTAGGATCTGGGACTAATGTCCTCCAGTTCTCTATCTCCTCCTCTGTCTCACTATTTTGCTTAATTTCTTCTTCCCATTCTTCCAACAGATTACGGATTCCTACATCCGTTCCGTCCCAGTATGCTGCGACGACTTCACTAATGAGATTTTCAATAGATTTCCTTCCTCTTTGCAATTTTGATGTACTCGGATCTTGGGCCTTTGCAGGTTCCCTCCCACATCTGCCATGACCACTTCCTCTTGTTGGATGAGCCATCTCCACTCTAATCGAAACCTGTTCATAGAAAAGAGGTGTTAACCTCTGTCTTTGGTTCTTATTGCCGACGTTCTCCCTAACCCTTCTCCTGACCCAATTAATCTCGGAGCAAGTCATAGGTTGGGTGACAACCCAGTCGGAAGACGAGGTCATTGTCCTCATCCTATCAAGCTTCCCTCATCTCCCTTCCTGGTGCTGCTCATACCTTGAATGGTTGGCGGTCCCCTCTCTTGGCCATGCAAGAATCCTCGTGCTCTGGTAAGCTTTCACATTCCCCTCTACCCAATCAGCCTATGTCGCTCCTCTGCTCTTATTACACCCATTCATTCCCCCTGGGGTCCCAATATGTTTCTCTGCATGTCTCCTATTCCCCATTCCCCAAGTCTTGCCAGGGTTGCCTCCATTGCTCCTCCCAATAGCCCAAACTTTTAACTGTTTGTCCTAAGCCTCAATTATCGGGTTGTAATCTACCCATCCCCTGTACACAACCTCTCTTGTTTCGCCCTAATTAACGCATGAGGTCATAATGCTACTCTCAAAAGGGGCTTCCCGACCACTGGCCAAGTCAATACCTGGTTGCCTTATAACCAAGACGTAGAACTAGACAACAACCATGCAATGCCTGTGACACTTTCCCTAGCAAGTCCCCCAATTCCCCTTCCCAGGTTTCTCCCAATCCCTCCAGCAAGAAACAAACCATGTCGCCATTGCAAGAGGGTTGCAGGGCCAAGATACATACCCGTTCTCGCTCCTCAGATGTTGTTGCGCCTTCCTGCTCTGGTGCTCCAGCTCCAAACTCCGCAAACAACAATACAATTTCCCCTCACATGTCTTGCCTTAACTGTTGCGCCTCCCTCCTCGTCCTTGCCGTGCCTGCCACCTTTCCCACCACCCTTGCATGTACTCATGCGAAGGGCCACTGCACCCATCACCTTGAGCATGTGGGGGGCGGTGGGTGGTACCTTTCCTTTACTCTTCATAACTATCCGTCATCCGTGCCATCCTCCGGCACACACCCCGATCGGGGTTTTGGTTCCCATTTTCCTAGCTTTGCCTGTAATCTTGGTCCAATATTTCCTCCAGGGCTTTGTGATTATTTTCTTTTTTTATAAATAATATATGTGATTATTTTTCAAGGAAAAAAAGGTTAATGGATATAATTTTATTTAATTCTTTTATTAAATTAAAATGAATTTCATTTATATAAAATAAAAAATAACAATATTAAATTTAATTTCAAATAATATTTTACATGGTGAACAATTTTCACAAAATTACTAAGAACATAACTGATTTCAAATTGGAGAATCTTATAGATAATAAAGACACGTTTTAACTAGATTTAAAATAGGAATTTGGAAGGATTTTAATATTTCAATCAATGGCTATGCATTTTGAAGAAATTCATAATCATTTAACAAATTAAAAGTATTGAAGTGTCCTGTAGTGACTCCAACTTCTAAAAAGCCTAAACAAAATTGCTAACCAGGCATTTGAAATTTCCACATCCATTCATGACATAGATAATCAAATTGATAAACAAATCCATTTTATGAAATCTATAACCAATATACCAACACAAAAAAATGCATTAAAACTCTTAAAGTCAAATAGAAAATAACTATTTCTCCTAGACAAAGTTTAAAGTTTATTATTGGTAAAAATGAGTCCATTTTTATTTATTTATTGTCATAAATTAGAGTGACCCATGAGTGCGAGTATGCATAATGAGGTTTAGAAATTTAAAATTTTATCTTGAATTTTCATAATTTAAACTTAAATATTCATAATGCAAAATAGCTTAATATGATTTATATAAAACCAACATTTTTCTAACACAATTAAGTCATTGAATTTTCATAATTTAAGCTTAAATATTCATAATACAAAATTGCTTACTATGATTTATATAAATCCAACATTTTTCTAACACAATTAAATCATCATTATAAATTAGCCATTTAAAAATATACCAATTTTACAATAATCCACCTCTAACAAATAAATAAACAAAAAAAAAATACCATCAAAACAAAAATAAATACCTCTTGAATTTAACATTTTGTGAAATAGAATTTGCTTACATATTGTATTGTCTCACATATCATTGCAATTTATTTAACATCTTGTTAAATAGAATTTGTTTACATATCGGATTGTCTCATGTCATTTGCAATTTATCCTTTATTCTTGCTTATAAAAATAGACTTTAGGTCGCCAGTGTCAACCGCCAGGCCATGAGATGGGATTGAAGCGATTAAATTTTTTTGTTTCAATCTCAAATATACAACATTATATATAAGTACTAATTTTTATTTATTTTAAATATATAAATTTATTTAATTTAAATTATTTAAATTTAATCCAAAACGAATTGACTCAAATCTTTTGATGGTTAATAGTAAATAAGATGAACCGGTGAGTCCGATTACAGCCTCACCCTAAAGAAATTCGAACCACGATTAAGAACCATATCAAAAACTTCGTTAAAAGTTTAATTACAGTAATTAAAGCATGGTGTTTAACAAGCTTTTAATCATCCAGTAACAATATCAAAATACTTCAACTGAAGTTTAATTACAGTAATTAAATCATATTGTTTAACTAGCTTTAAATGCTTGAAGTGGCAATTATACAATTAGGAAGAGAAATTTATGCACTTATGTGGTGGGTCCTCGTAAGTGGAACTTATACTCGGCCACCTGTCTTGCACGGAGATGGGAGAGAAAGGCACTGTGTTTGACTGGTTGATGTTAGAAGACGATCCCAACTGCTGTTGTTCACCTGCACCAGTCGAGGCACCATACGAATCATGTGGGGAACATAGTATAAGATCTAAAAGTATATGCATGTGGGGAACATTGAATTTTTAAAGTGCAGCATTTTTTGAATTTAAAAGTGGTTAATAGTATAAGATTTAAAAGTATAGGCATTTTTTTTACTGATTATTTTATTTTATTTGATAAAAAATTTTAAATAATTATAATAAGTTTTTGATACAAATGATATAAGGTAATATAAGTTTCCAAATAATAGTTTTTCTATGGGCCTTGAGGAGTGTTTTTTTAGTTTTGATATGATGTCAGTTCACATGAGAGAGTGTTTTGGCTTTTATAATACTTTCACATTATATGTGTTTTAGTCACTTTATGTATCATGGTAAGAAGGAGGTACAAGGTTAATTATCATTTGAATATTGCAAGTTGCATAGGGAAGTACAAGATTGGCAAAACATGGAGAAAAATGACCTAAATAATTGATAGTATAGACTTCACGCTGATCATTCTAGCCAAAAAATCAGCAATCATCTGTTTCTCCTCGGATGAAGGTAGTGATCAACGTGGAGATTCTGTGAAATAATTGTTATGACTCACTAATTTTTTGCTTGGAGCATTAATAATCTTTTTTGCCTTCTCATGTTTATCTCTGTCAAGGTCTGGCACAAGCAACCTGTTTTTATAAGTTTTTATGTACAAGATTCTCTAGTTAAACAAGGTTTTAGCAACCTCTACACTCTAAACTAATAAAATAAGTGTAGAATAACTTGTTATAGAGTTTTTAACCCAATATAAAATAATAATTAAATTATAATATTTTTTTCATCTAAATCTTTAAAAACAATAATCAATCTTAAAATTAATATTTGTCCTAATTAATTATTAATAAATTATTTTATTTAATAATTTTCCTTAAATATTTTTAATAAATTAATAAAGGTTTATTTAAATAATAATAAATAATGACTATACTCATCACAAATGAATATTTAAAGTAAAATATTTTTTACTTAATTTTTTAAAGATAAATTGTTAGCTCCCATAATAGTCGCCGATAGCTCCCATAATAGCCGCAGTATTTTTTGGAAACAAGTGCAGTAATTTTTAGAACTAACTACAGTCATTCCCTTAAGTTCAGGAAACCAATTGTAGTTAATTCCTAAAATTACGGAAATCAACCGCAGTTAAATTGATTTCTTGTTGGGAGCTCCTGGAGTGGTCCATTACTCCCTCTGTAGTTCTCTACCATGATCTGTGGAACACTTGACACATAGCCATTAGAAGCTTGATGGAAGCTTGGCTATAAATTCTTCTGTTTGGTCCCCAAGCTCACTAACTCAATCCTCTTTAGCATTACACCATCAAGTTAGAGTGAGCAGAGCTTGGAAGTGCCTTCAGATACCAGAATGTTGTCGTAGTTTGAAAGTCTTTCTACAATTGAGAAACGGTATTGGTCTGCCCTCTCACATCTCTCGTTAGGCGTGATAGTTCAAGGCACAGGCATATCAATGTGCGAGCGAGAGAAAAATTAATTAACACTGAAAGCAGCAAGACTGGTGTTTATTGCAAACTAGTTGCACTTTACAGAAACGACGGGCCGTGTATCTGGTTAAGCTTTGACCTGATTATTATAATTTATTTTGTGCACGTCCAATTATTTATTTTGTTTTCTTTCATATATGGATTGCAATTGGATCTTTTATGGAGTTTCTGATCAGACTCCTGAGTGTGATTGAGATTGGTATTGTGTGTCACTCGAGGCCTCAATTGCCATAGTTTCATGTGGGTCTGTGTCCTGCCAAAGTAGATGAGGATTCAGTTTTTGAGGTCATAATATATTTCCCTCCTCCCTTTAAAATGTTCAAGTGCATGCTCGTGGGTGTGGCGTATTTGATCTATCTCTGTAACGGAAACTTCATTTGTTTTCACTTGGTGAGCAAGCATCAATGGCTGGAGGTATTTTTCTTGGGCATTAAAGTTTATTCCGCATTAAAGTTCAGATTTAACATTGTTAAAGTTTTTATGATTGTTATAGAACCATTATTTAAGTTATCATTTGGTATCAGAGCGAACTTTTATCTCTACCTTGGTGTTTAACATTTAAACGAGGGTTTTAAGGAGTTTCTTGATTTCGTGTGTTTTACTCGATCGTACAATTTGTTTTTACTTGAGTAAAAGGGGGAATATAATGAAATCAATGAGTGACTTTATAAATAATGAAATTTTTTTGACATATAAAGAATTTTCAGAATGTACAGGGGAATTCCAGACTCTTCACTAAACACTAAAACGTAATGCATTACATAACATATTCCCATTACAGAACCTAATTAGAGTTTTTTAAGAATGTTATGCATGAATATTTTAGTTTTATTTATGCAAGCTATCATTATTCTCATATCAAGCTAATTTTTATGCATAAAAGAAATAATGTCTGAGTGATCCATATAATTTTTAATTGATTAGAGAATAGCCACAACATCTCTAATTAAATAATATTATATATTATGATTGGTTAGGATCACATAAAGATTATTTAGACATTAATTGTAATTAATTATACTAAATATAATAAATTTTATCCCACGGGAATTTTTATTATATTTATATAATTAATTAGGATAAAATATTCATAACTTACCCACAGGAATTATGAATTAATAGTTTTATCATAAAGTTCAAATCTAAGATAGAATTTATATCGAATTATAATCATAATATACCCTTTAGAATTATGAATTAAGTGAATAATTTGATAAATTCTATCATAAAGAATAATTGAATCTGCTTGAATTGGAAATTTAGCCCACGAACAATTTTTATGTCATTAGATTCAATTTTAAGCATGGTTTACATTGGTAAAGCATGAAATTTTATTTTTAGGCCTCAATTTTAACATAAGCATGTATTCTTTAATCTTATGCAGTTGTACAACCTGCAAATTTCTCTAAAATTCGTTCTGATATCCCTGAACTTAAGGGAGATAACTATAAGATCTGAAGGAGAGAGTTCTCCTTCATTTGGGGTGGATAGACATAGACTATTCTATTAGGAAAGATGAACCACCAGCACTCAATGATACCAGCACTACAGCGGACATCACGCTTTATGAACGATGGGAGTGATTTAATCGCCTAAGCATGATGTTCATTAAGACTAAAATTTCAGTTGGTATTAATGGTTTCGTTGATCAGCATGAAAAGGTCCGAGACTTGCTGAAAGTCATTGATGATCAATTCGTTACTTCAGACAAGGCACTAGCAAGCACCCTAATCATGAAGTTCTCATCTCTGGGGCTCACCAGTGTGAAAGGTGTGCGCGATCACATCATGCAAATGACGGACACTGTGGCTCAATTGAAGCAACTCGAGGTTGAAATATCAGAATATTTCCTGGTGCACTACATTCTGAACACCCTTCCGCACCAATACGGACCCTTCAAAATCTCATACAACACACACAAGGATAAATGGTCAATTAATGAACTCATGACCATGTGTGTTCAAGAGGAAGAGAGACTGGTGATGGAACTGGGAGAAAGTGCAATGCTGGCAACGCAACGAAAGGGAAAATCTCAAGTCAATCGGAAGGGGAAAGGTAAAGTACCTCCCTAAGCCGATATCAAGAAGGATTCCAAGTGTTTCTTCTGTAAAACGAAGGGACACATGAAGAAGGAATGCGCAAAATTTCAGAAATGATTTGCGGACAAAGGTAATTTAATCTCGTTTGTTTGTTATGAATCTAATATGGTTAATGTCAATATTAACACCTGGTGGATTGATTCTAGATCAACAATTCACATTTTGAATTCCTTTCAGGGTTTGAAAAACCTAAGGAAGCCAGTGGGAAGTGAGCAAAGCATCTTATTAGGAAACAAGATGGGCTCGCATGTGGAAGCTAAAGAAACATGCTATTTAACTTTAAGTAGTGGCTTTGTTTTAGAATTAGAAAAGACCTTTTATGTTCCAAGTTTTTCTAGAAACTTGATTTCAGTTTCAAGACTTGTACATTTTGGATATTCCTTATACTTTTCAGAAATATCTTTTATTTTATTTTATAAATCTGATTGTGTTGGGAGTGGTATTTTGTCTAATGGTCTTTACTGCATTAATTTACAAAACAATGTCACTTATGATTCAATGCATGTTCACACTGGCACTAAAAGATGTGTTATTAATGAAGATTCCTCTAAATTATGGCACCGGAGACTAGGTCATATCTCCATAGAAAGAATTAAAAGATTGGTAAATGAAGGGGTACTTAATACTCTGGATTTTACTGATTTTGAGACTTGTGTGGACTGCATAAAGGGAAAGCAGACCAACAAGTCAAATAAAGATGCCAATAGGAGTTCAGACATATTAGAGATCATACATACTGATATATGTAGTCCAGACATGGACTCACATGGTCAGAGATACTTCATCTCTTCTATAGATGATTACTCACCATATATGTATCTCTACATGCTTCATAAAAAGAGCGAAGCATTAGATGCCTTTAAGATCTTTAAGGCTGAAGTAGAGAAACAATGCGGCAAGTAAATTAAGATAGTGAGATTAGATAGAGGTGGAGAATATTATGGTAGATACACAGAGGATGGACAAGCACCTGGGCCATTCGCAATATTTCTTCAAGAGCATGGGATTGTTGCCCAATACACCATGCCTGGTTCACTCGACCAGAATGGTGTAGCAGAAAGAAGAAACTTAAAATTATTGGACATGGTGCAGAGTATGCTTAGTAGCTCCAATCTTCCTAAATCCTTGTGGACTGAAGCACTTAAGACGCCAGTGTATATATTAAACCAAGTTCCAACCAAGGCTGTTCCTAAAATGCCATTTGAATTATGGAAAGGTTGGAAACCGAGTTTGCGACAACGATTCTTTATCTCTGCAAAAAGAAAATAAAACCCTTAGGTCATTACCTGACAACGATTCTACATCACGGTCAAAAATTTCTCGCCTGGACTGTTATCACTCAGGTTGTCCCTTGGCTCCTTAAGGGATACGGCTGAGGTAACCACAAACCAATCTTTGGACTGCAGGTCCTAGCCTACCAGCAGTCCGAGAGGGCTCTCTCTTTAGGGTTTAGCTTTGTTGATGATGATTTTAGGCTAGTTATTGAGTTCAAGGGGTTTTCTTTGAGTTTTGGTGGGAAGGATGATGCTTTCAAGTAAAGAGGCAGGGATAGCATGAAAGTTTTAGAACCATTGGGCATGGAGTCAAGGAGTAGGACTGCTGGTGCGTTTTCTTGGTCACAAGAGGGAATATGGAGCAAGCTAGCTGCACATGAAACAATGATTCAAGCTAAAAGGATGGAATGAGGGCTAGGAATGAGAGGCAGTTAAGAATCTCTCGTTCAGCTTAGCAGAGGGAAGGTGAATGAGCTCTATCTAGGAGCAGTGAATAATCCCTTGATAACTATCAAACATGAGTGAATTAGGGGAAATATGAGCCACGGGGAATTCATATTTATTACTAATTCAGATGAAAGCATAAAGAAACAGCAGAAATCGAGCATAGAGGGCAATTAAACCAATTCTAAACTATTCATTCTTTCTGCTATTTTAGATGGTACATCAATGGAAAACAAAGGTAAGAAACACTTATTGAGTCATGTTGCAACACAAGAATTCCACATTCAATTCTTCAAAACATTAATACACAGCACACAGTCATTCCTCCAAGCTTTTTAGCAGTCTTTGATTAAGTAAAACATCAGGTATACAGAGCGAGTCTCTCTTGGAGCTATACAACCAACCAACCCCTTAAACAGTGAATTAGGGTGGTTTTTATAAGTAAAATATCTATAAAAATCAGATCTCAGTCAGATCTACTGTAATAAGTGTCTTTAACCTAACACATGTCTGAAATAAATGCAGGAAAATATCCTCGAGCTGCGCTGGGTGCAGCTGTATCAAAAAAGAATTTAATGTGTTGTCTTTATGGCTCTGTGCTGACCACTTAGCCATAACTGTGCTTTGGGTTTTGATCCATGCTCCTGAGTGGTTCTGAGGTGCATTAACTGTGATGGGAGAGCCTTGATTAAAGCTCCACCGTTTTCTTTGACTTTGTTGGAGGTCATTCAATGTTCACCTGCATTGGGAATAAAAGTTTTTCATTAAAAACATTCGACTGATACTCTTTGCCGCTTCCTTGATATGCTTTGGCACTGAATGTGCGCCTTTCTCACTTCTGATACTCTTTAAACTGTTGCATCGACCTTTCATGGCTGCTGTTCAGCCCTCTAGTGCTTTTAAAAACTATCTTTGCCCTTTTCCTGAATCTCTGCGAAGAAATTTATGTCATTTTGCGACTTTCGGGCCTGCTGGAGGCCGAGCCACGAAGGGCTTTCCATTTTGGCCTATTTCCCGTGGCGCTAATCGCGCATCAAAAACTGCATTATATTTTGATTCCAGGCTCTCTAGGCTGCGATTTGCGCCTTTCGCGCTTTTTGACGGTGACGTCAGCGGTACAGCCGGGTGACATGGCGGTACAGTGGGGCTGATGACGTGGCAGTACGATGGCAGCTACGTGGCAAGGACACGGTGGCAGGAGGCCGACGCAGGATGATGACGCAAGCACGATGTGGCGGTGACGTCAGGCAGGGGAGGGCGGTATCTGGTTTCATGTCGCACCGCTTTTGTGCGCAGGCGGTTTCGAAGAAGGGGGCTCCGCCACAGCCAAGAGGGTGATGCGTGGCGGGAGTACGATGGGAAAACCGCCCATCTCCCGGGCATTAACCCTCAGCATGTCGGGGCACAAAAAGACCCGCCCACCGTAGATCTTGGGCGCGGGCAATCGGATGGATGGCGGGACAGACAAGGCGGCGGAGGGTTAGGGACGGGGCCCGCTCTGTTTTTATTTGTTTTTTCATACGGCAGGGGGGGGGGGGGTTATACATTAGAAATGTGGGTTTTTGGGTTGTATACAAGCGGGGTTAAATATTTACAAGCATGACCTTAGGATAAGGGCGGGAAATGAGTGTTGTAGGGTTAGGACTTAAGGGAAAGGGTTGTTAGGGTGACCAGATGTCAGACTAACTCCAGGTTAGGACACGGAAGGGTTAGTAGTAGCCCCAGATGGACTACTATTTCCCGGACTAAAAAACATATGGCTATAGTGCCAAAAGGGGGGGTTATTTAATCTTTTTTGGGGATTTCGTATAATTTTTAGTAGTAAATGGGGATGGGGAAATGATATAGGGAGCTAGATAATAGAGTTAAGAGTTAATATGAAACTGAGGTGAAGTGTAGGGGGGAGGCTAAGTTTGTGAGCTAAAACTTAGACATAGGAAGTGAATGGACTGTGGAGACATGATTTTACACAAGAAATGTGGCTTCTTTTCACAGAAGAAAGTCAAAGCTTGACTTGGTGCTGTTACAAAAATAAAGTTATAACAGGACTGGTTGGGCAGATCCCAAGGTCCTCAAGGGGATGTTAGTGAGTGATTTGGGGAATGAGAAGAAAGGGGAGTTAGACATGCCTCGCTTGAGCTCCTCCAAAGGGGAATTGCCTTGCCCTGTGATCTGAATAGATATAACACTTGAAAAGATGAAATGGATCACACAGCTTGATTCTGCAACCACAAAACTACTTACCCAGCCTACTTACCTAGCATTTTTTCTTCTTTTTTGCATGGGTGCACTTGGACTTGCAAACCCTGATTATCCTTTTTTCCTTTTTCTGTCCTCCTATCTAAATCTACACTTATTTCTTCCAAGGGCCCAGATTAAGCAGTTGGGCTCCTTTGTTTCTCTACCTATCTACAAATCTGCCAAGATTAAACTATTTGGACAGATAATGATTCTCTATATTCTAAAACAAGAAATTGAAACCTAGGGAAGCCAAGATTAGGCTGTTTGGACTTCCCTTAACAAAAAATTCTTCAAAAATGGTTGATTTATCAAAATTGGAATACAATAGTGGCATTTAGACTGGCACACTTTCATGGCCTCTTCTTTGGCCTCTTTTAGGAAATATGGAGCATTGCAGCATGCAAAGTATGACATATTTGGCATGTAAAAATGTCAATCATGAAAGATGAACACCTGTTGCAACAGGAGGCTAACAGTGGCTCCACTTGGGGATGGCTTTTCCTTGTGAAAAGCCAAGAACAGCAGGTCAGACTGCCTTGGTCTTCTATTGTTGCTGTGGACTGAAAAATTTCCTTGTGCTGGCTGCTAAAAATGTGAAACTCTGAAATAGGAGCAGCCATCTCCTTCATTGAAATATTGTGAAATACATAGCACTGCCTGCTTTCTTCTGCGTGCTTGATATTATATACCATGTTGCTTGAGCATTGCCTTTGAAATAGATCCAAAATATGGATAAAAAATGATGTATTTCACTTAGCTTCTGGTCTAGAAACAGTTGCTGATGCGAAACTAAACAATGCTCCTCTCTTATTGATACTGTTTGACTGAAGACTGCAAGCTGCAAACAGTTTCTTTTTACCATGAATTGTTGTGATATGACAGCGTTACTCTTGTTGTTTTGCTGAGATTAATGCAGAGACAGAGCTTTTTAGAAATGGAATACTTGCATTGGCTGTGTCTTAGCAAACTTTGCTGCTGCTCCTCTAACACTCAGACTGCTTATAAAATAAAATAAAACAAAGTGCTGATATATACAAATATCAATGTACAAAGAGATATGTACAGAGCTGCATTGTACCCCTTAAAAGGGATCATGGTAATGTTTTAGCATTCAGCCATTAACAGGGCCTTCTTCAGCAGTGCTGCCCTCTACAGTTTTGAGGAAATATGTGTTATTTCCCTGAACAACAGAAATAACAAATGGCCCTTTCCATAAAAAATCAAATTTTGCATGTTTGCCCTTGTCTTCTCTTCGTGAGTCCCACCTTAGAACTTTGTCGCCAATGTAGAAATCCTCAGCCTTAGCTCTCTTATCAAACATCTTTTTGAGTTTCTCTTGCAAAATTTGAGCTCTGTTATAAACTTGCTCTCTGGTTTGCTGAAGATGAATGGTCTGATTGATTCTTCTTTGAATATCATTTGGTTCTGCTTGGATCTCTTGTAACATTTTGATGATAGGAGTGCCCAAGGAAGATGGAAATCTGGCCTCCATGCCATACACCAGCTCATAAGGGCTCATCCCAATGGATTTCTTTGTTGAAAGTCTGTCTGCCCATAGGGCATTTGTGAGCTTTTTATGCCAGTTCTTCTTGTTTTCTTCTAAGACCTTCTTGATAATATTAATCAGGCTCTTGTTAGATGACTCGGCCAAGCCATTACCTTGGGGGTAATAGGCTATGGAGTGGCCCAAGGTAATGTGAAATTTATGGCAAAAACTGATCATCTTTTTGGATTTGAAAGCAGCGGCGTTGTCAGTGATGATCTTCTCAGGGCAGCCAAATCTAGAAAGGATATTGCACTCAAGGAATTGGATAATAATGGAGTCATTGGCCTGTCTGCATGGGATGGCTTCAATCCATTTAGTGAAATAGTCGGTGGCTGTTAAAATCCACTTGTGCTGGCCTGAGGAAGAGGGGTGGATTTCTCCAATGAAGTCAAGACCCCATTGTTGAAAAGGTTTCTCGGTTGAGATGGGCTTAAGGGGCAAGGGTAACAACTTTCTTTTGCCCTCAAAGATTTGGCATTTATGACATGAGATAGAAAACTTCTTTATATCTGCAAATAAAGAGGGCCAATAGAAACCAACCCTTAAAATTTTATCAGCAGTGGACTTCCAATATAGATGTCCTCCACAGTCCCCTGCATGGAATTCTTTCATGACATTGTTAGTTTCATTCATGGTTAAACAATTAAGCAATATACCTTCATGATTTTTCCAAAATAATGCACCATCTATGACACAAAACTTTGAAGCCTTCATTTTTAAAAATCTTTTCTTGGTTCTGGACAATCCTGGGGGAGCAAACAGGTTTAACAATACAAAGCATATATCAGCATACCATGGGGATTGCAAAAAGGTTTCACTGATATGTGGAGTCGCCAGCTCCTGTTCATTGTCCAATTGGTTGATGTCTAAGGCTTGAAAGTTTGTTCCGGACATCAGTTTGGCTAAACCTTGTCCCTTTATGAGCTTGGTTGGTTTAATTTATATGTCATACTCAAGGATGTTAGCAATCCACTTGCCTCTTTTACCCTCTAACCCCTCTTGGGTTAATATGTCTTTTACAACAACATTTGGGACATAGGCAATCACATGTGAATATAAAATGTAAACTCGGAAATCTTTGATTGCTTTAACAAGGGCACAGGCCTGCTTCTCCATGATTTGGTATTTCAAAGGGGCATCTCTTAAGGCTCGGCTGAAAAATGCAATTGGATTTTCAGCTCCCTGATCATCCTTTCGCAAAAGGACAGCAGCTATGGTGTGCTCAGATGCAAATGAAAATATGATGAAATCTTTGTCAAATTGTGGACTGGTGAGGATAGGGGCTTAGGTTAAGGCAGTTTTGATATTCTCAAAGGCTTGCTTGGTCTCAAGAGACCATTTTACCTTAGCATCATTTTTTAACATGTTGCTTAACAATCTTATTAGCTCGGCTAGATTTGGAATAAATCTCCTTAGGAAGTTGATTTTTCCAAGGAATGCTTGCAACTCTTTTATGTTTCTTGGATATGGGATTTGGAGGATGGCTTGGATCCTTTCCGGATCTATTCTAATACCATCTTTTGAGATGATATGGCCAAGGAGTTTGCCTTCTTCAAGGCCAAAGAGGGATTTCTTGGGGTTCAAGGAAATGCCATATTTCCTACATGTCATGAATATTTTCCTTAAATGTTTTAGGTGTTCTTGATCAGATTTGGAGAAAGGGGTTAAGTCATCGAGGTAGACAACTAGGAAATCATGTATTTCCTTGGCAAATGCAATATCCATTGCCCTTTGAAAGGTAGCACCAGCGTTTTTAAGTCCGAAAGGCATCTTCACATACTTAAATGTTCCCCATGGTGTGGTAAAGGCTGTCTTGTCTTGGTCATCCGGGTGAACCAGTATTTGATTGAAACCTGAAAAGCCATCTAGCAAAGATATTCTAGATGACCCCACTACTCTTTGTAGAATGTGGTCCATTTTTGGCAAGGGGTAGTGGTCTTTTAGGGAGACTTGGTTTAAATTTCTTAGGTCTACACATAGCCTAATCTCACCTGTCTTTTTTCTTGTGGGAACAAGATTGGATACCCATTCAGAGAATCTGATGGGTGCTATGATACCTACTTCAAACATCCTTTTCACTTCCTTTTCAATCAAAGGAAGGAGTACGGGATTGATTCTTCTAAGTTTCTATTTGAAGGGCTTTTGGTTTGGTTTTAAAGGAATGGTGTGTTGGATCACTGAGGTGTCATAGGACTTCAAGTCCTCATAACTCCAAGCAAATACATCTTGGAATTCTTTGAACAAATCAACATATTTGGGTTTTTGATCGGGTGGTAAAGATTGAGATTGTTTGATCATTTTGGGCTTGTCCTCTGTCCCAATGTTGTGTTCTTCTATAGCAGTGTTTAGGGGTTGTATTTTTGGCTTTTTGGGAACATCATTGGCATCAAACATATCTTCTAATGGAGTGAGGCCAGCAGGGAGAAAGTCATCTTTTAGATCAACGATCACGGCCTCTGTTTATGCTATTTCCTCCAAATGCATCTGTTTCAGCTCTTCTATGTTTGCCTTGTCGAAAACAGTTGGGTTCAGCATTTGTTTGGCTGTTATAGCGGTTACAACCTGTTGATTTTCATTTGTTTGCTGTTGTTCATCCGTCATAGCATCCATGTCAATGTTAATATTTGAAAACTCATGCTCAAGAGTGAGGAAGTTGTTAATCTGGGCATCACTTTCAAACACTTGCCAATCTTTAACATTATTTGGGATAACAGGCCTATGTTTTATCTCAGCAGTAAAATGGTGATTTGGCTCAAAGGGAAGCTTGCATGTACTAGCAAAAGTGGCTAAGATGTGTGCATGAATGTTATGATCTCTTGAAATCTTGGCAAGCTTGGATTCAGTGAATGCATTGAGTATATTAGTAGCAGCAGTCCTATAGGCCCTCATTCTATTGTCATTGGTAACAAAGTTGCCTTTCATTTGTTGTATGATTAAATCAGAGTCACCTAGAATAGACACTTTTGCAGCTCCTAGAGCTTTAAGCAGTTTAAGGACTAAAAGGAGAGCCTCATACTCTGCCATGTTATTGGTGCATTTGAAATTTAGTCTGTAGGCATGACCTTCTGCATGATTGTTATGTGTATTGTGAATCCAGACACCTGCCCCTGCTCCTAACTTGTTAACAGAGCCATCAAACTCTAAATACCATGTGATTTCTTGCTTGTGGTTAGTATCAAGAGTTTCAGTCACTTTAGGATTGGGCAGATTTGAAATTTCTGTTTGGGGAGGTTTTTCTTGTATGCTGGTTGCCTTGATTGTTTTGACAGTTTCATCAGTATGGGCAACCAATTCTTCATCGGTGTGTGTGTTCAGTTCTAAAGCCAAGGGCTTGTCATTAGTGAGAGTATTTGTTTCATCATTAAATAGAATAAAAGAATCCATATCAGAATGGATTGAGTGAATAGGAAAATTTTGGGGCTTGTCCTCACTAGTTACCACATACTTCATCAGTGTTTCTCTATATAGTCTCTTTGGTTGCCCAAAGATAGATATAGTGGCATAAGAGAGGTCTAATTGGAGGGATCCTTGGAGTTTTGCTCCCCAAGATCTTGATAATAGCATGCCATACTTTGGTGGAATGTCAGCAACCACCACATCCATGAGGATTGTCTTGTTGGGATATTGGACTAAGGAGACACACAAGTCTTTGATGAGGCCTAAACACTTGACTTGACTTGAGTCAAAGGAGAATATATCTTTGTAGGGTCTTGTAACATCAAGGTTCAGTTTTTCCATTACAGCTTTGGGCATAAGGTTGTGTGAGGCACTTGAGTCAAACATAGCATTGTGCAAGACTTTGTCATGTATGTGCAAACTGACATAAAAAGGTAGAACAGATCCATATGTTGATTTTCCATTAACTTCTGGACCGAACAACAGTTCAGGCTGATTATGAAGAACATTCACATCATCCTTAACCTCTGGCATTTGAAGTGATATTTGAATTTGTTGCCTATACACATCATGTTTGGCAAGTTCAGATAAGGGGATGGATATCTTCAGTTTACCTATTTCTGCCTCTAAGTCAAATGATTTTTCAGATTGGGTTTTAGTATTTTGAGAGGCAGGCTTCCCTTTTTCTATTGGAGTATCAGCAATTTGGTCTTGTTTATCGGCGTTAAGGGAAGTAATTGCTTGCGGTTTTTCAGTTTTAGGAGGGCTTTTTGGAACGCTGTTCAAATTTTCTTTCGAGGAAGAAGGTGGCAGAGGCTGATCATTAGAGGACTGCATGTCCGTGACATCCTCTATGGTGACATCCTTTGGATTAGGGACTGTTTTACCAGCAGTTTCTATGAGGGCAACCTTTTCTTTAATCTTCTTCGGCTGCTTGGTATCATTTGGTTTAACCTTTTCAGGCACATCTATGGTTCTTGTCCTCAGCTTATATTGTTTGTGGACCTCATACACAGCAGTATCATAGCCTTGTTTAAAATCAAAAGATTCACCAGATTTAGTTTGAAATCGATTAAAGTCATGCTCATCTTGGTCTTGTTGAGTTAGGAAAATTTGTTGCTCAACCTTCAAATCCACCAAGTTCATGTGAGTGTCTTCCGTATGTTCACCAGATGTAGATGCTTCAGCGTAATTTTCATGAAAAGGAGGCCTTACATCATGGTCTGGGCTAGACCTACCAGCATTTGTATTCTGAGTTTTCCAAAAATTTGGGTTCCTTATGGTATTAGGTTGTTGTCCTTCCCATGATGATTTCCTCTCAACACTCTCTACTCTGTCTCCCAGCCTGTGCATGCCACTGATAATAGCATCCAGCTTTTGATCTAAGGCTAAGGGTTCCTCTTTAAAGGTGGTTCTTCTCTCAGTTCTAGCTCTGTTTCTTTTGGCAATTAGATTTGCCTCTACGCTAACAGCAACATTTTGCATGTCTGCAAGGGTTTGAGGGGCTCTTTCCCTTAACTGATAAGCCATGTCAGTGTCAAAACCATCAGGGAATTTATACAAAGCAAGATCAGGTGGAGGTCTTAAGTTCTGTGGTATTGCATTATAAACATTATTAAATCTTGCACAATAGTCCAAGACAGATTCTTGAGGGCCTCTTTTGATGGTGTCATATTCAGATAATATGTGCAAGGGGTCTTTCTTTTTCTCCCATCTGTTGATAAATGACTGGTATAAGGCTTCTGGGTCTGCTATGGAATTGGCTGTGAGTGATCTAAACCAAGTTCTAACATCACCTGTCAAACTTTGGACGAAAATCTTCATTCTCACGCTATCATCATCTATCTCGTAGTTCTCAAAATAGTCTTGCATCTTCTTTGTATGCTGAAGGGCTGTGCAAGAACCAGTTCCATCAAAATATGTGATTTTAGTTTGATAATCCTGAGGCATAGCCCCTGGATTAGCAGGTAATTGCAGGGGTGCATATCTATTAGCCATGTTTACGAGGATAAGTGGAATAACAAGAACAGCTGGAACAACTGGAACAACTGTAACAACAGCGGTAATGGGAGTATGTGCAGTAAATGGAGGTGTGGAAGGAGTGCTTTGAGAGGTGGATGATGAACAAGGGGAAGTGGGGGTTGAACGAAATAAAACCTTGACAGGGGTTGGAACACAGCTTGGCTGAACTGTTTCAGGGCTAAAGTCAACAAAATCTTCTCTTTGCTCTAGCTTCCTGAGGTTCCTTGGGATTAAATTTGGATTTTCAAAAATAGCTGAGGGGTTTGGGTCTGGATTTGACCTTGTATACCGTGAATTCCTTTTGGGAGCCAGATTCTAAACTTATTTTGGTATTTTCTGTGAATGCTTTTTTAGAATTAGCAAGAAACTGATCAAATTTTGAAATAGCTATCTATAACTTAAAACTAGCATGAGGATTGACTGAAGCAACATTTGTTTACTCCTGTAAATGCAAAGCAAGAACAGTTTCAAAGGCTTCCTGGCTGACATTCAGGCTTCATCTGTAGTTTTAAGGAATATGCAGCAATTGGAAAATTCATTGTTTTCCCCAATGGAGCTTTCCAACTTGATTTGTGAGATTTAACTGAGGATGTCCCCAGTGGAGTCGCCATTATGTTATCACTTAGGTTGTCCCTTGGCTCCTTAAGGGATACGGCCGAGGTAACCACAAAAAAATCTTTGGACTGCAGGTCCTAGCCTACCAGCAGTCAGAGAGGGCTCTCTCTTTAGGGTTTAGCTTTGTTGATGATGATTTTAGGCTAGTTATTGAGTTCAAGGGGTTTTCTTTGAGTTTTGGTGGGAAGGATGATGCTTTCAAGTAAAGAGGCAGGGATAGCATGAAAGTTTTAGAACCATTGGGCATGGAGTCAAGGAGTAGGACTGTTGGTGCGTTTTCTTGGTCACAAGAGGGAATATGGAGCAAGCTAGCTGCACATGAAACAATGATTCAAGCTAAAAGAATGGAATGAGGGCTAGGAATGAGAGGCAGTTAAGAATCTCTCGTTCAGCTTAGCAGAGGGAAGGTGAATGAGCTCTATCTAGGAGCAGTGAAGAATCCCTAGATAACTGTCAAACATGAGTGAATTAGGGGAAATATGAGCCACAGGGAATTCATATTCATTACTAATTCAGATGAAAACATAAAGAAACAACAGAAATTGAGCATAGAGGGCAATTAAACCAATTCTAAACTATTCATTCTTTCTGCTATTTTAGATGGTACATCAATGGAAAACAAAGGTAAGAAACACTTATTGAGTCATGTTGCAGCACAAGAATTCCACATTCAATTCTTCAAAACATTAATACACAGCACACAGTCATTCCTCCAAGCTTTTCAGCAGTCTTTGATTAAGTAAAACATCAGGTATACAGAGCGAGTCTCTCTTGGAGCTATACAACCAACCAACCCCTTAAACAGTGAATTAGGGTGGTTTTTATAAGTAAAATATCTATAAAAATAAGATCTCAGTCAGATCTGCTGTAATAAGTGTCTTTAACCTAACACATGTCTGAAATAAATGCGAGAAAATATCCTCGAGCTGAGCTGGGTGCAGCTGTATCAAAAAAGAATTTAATGTGTTGTCTTTATGGCTCTGTGCTAACCACTTAGCCATAACTATGCTTTGGGTTTTGATCCATGCTCCTGAGTGGTTCTGAGGTGCATTAACTGTGATGGGAGAGCCTTGATTAAAGCTCCACTGTTTTCTTTGACTTTGTTGGAGGTCATTCAATGTTCACCTGCATTGGGAATAAAAGTTTTTCATTAAAAACATTTGACTGATACTCTTTGCCGCTTCCTTGATATGCTTTGGCACTGAATGTGCGCCTTTCTCACTTCTGATACTCTTTAAACTGTTGCATCGACCTTTCATGGCTGCTATTCGGCCCTCTGTTGCTTTAAAAACTGTCTTTGCCCCTTTCCTGAATCTCTGCGAAGAAATTTATGTCATTTTGCGAATTTCGGGCCTGCTGGAGGCCGAGCCACGAAAGGAATTTCCATTTTGGCCTATTTCCCATGGCGCTAATCGTGCATCAAAAACTGCCTCAGATTTTGATTCCGGGCTCTCTAGGCTGCGATTTGCGCCTTTCGCGCTTTTTGACGGTGACGTCAGCATGATGTCAGCGGTACGGCCAGGTGACGTGGCGGTACAGTGGGGCTGATGACGTGGCAGTACAATGGCAGCTACGTGGCAAGGACACGGTGGCAGGAGGCCGACGTAGGATGATGACACGAGCACGACGTGGCAGTGACGTCAGGCAGGGGAGGGCGGTATCTGGTTTCGTGTCACACCGCTTTTGTGCACAGGCGGTTTCGGAGGAGAGGGGTTCGCCACAGCCGAGAGGGTGACGCGTGGCGGGAGTACGACGGGAAAACCGCCCATCTCCCGGGCGTTAACCCTCGGCATGTCGGGGCATGAAAAGACCCGCCCACCGTAGATCTTGGGCGCGGGCAATCGGATGGATGGCGGGACAGACAAGGCGGCGGAGGGTTAGGGACGGGGCCCACTCTGTTTTTTTTTTTTTTTCATACGACGGGGGGGGAGGGTTATACATTAGAAATGTGGGTTTTTGGGTTGTATACAAGCGGGGTTAAATATTTACAAGCATGACCTTAGGATAAGGGAGGGAAATGAGTGTTGTAGGGTTAGGACTTAAGGGAAAAGGTTGTTAGGGTGACCAGATGTCAGACTAACTCTAGGTTAGGACACAGAAGGGTTAGTAGTAGCCCCAGATGGACTACTATTTCCTGGACTAAAAAACATATGGCTATAGTGCCAAAAGGGGGGCTTATTTAATCTTTTTTGGGGATTTCATATAATTTTTAGTAGTAAATGGGGATGGGGAAATGATATAGGGAGCTAGATAATAGAGTTAGGAGTTAATATGAAACTGCGGTGAAGTGTAGGGGGGAGGCTAAGTTTGTGAACTAAAACTTAGACATAGGAAGTGAATGGACTATGGAGACATGATTTCACACAAGAAATGTGGCTTCTTTTCACAGAAGAAAGGCAAAGCTTGACTTGGTGCTGTTACAAAAATAAAGTTATAACAGGACTGGTTGGGTAGATCCCAAGGTCCTCAAGGGGATGTTAGTAAGTGATTTGGGGAATGAGAAGAAAGGGGAGTTAGACATGCCTCTCTTGAGCTCCTCCAAAGGGGAATTGCCATGCCCTGTGATATGAATAGATATAACACTTGAAAAGATGAAATGGATCACACAGCTTGATTCTACAACCACAAAACTACTTACCCAGCCTACTTACCTAGCATTTTTTCTTCTTTTTTGCATGGGTGCACTTGGACTTGCAGACCCTGATTATCCTTTTTTCTTTTTTCTGTCCTCCTATCTAAATCTACACTTATTTCTTCCAAGGGCCCAGATTAAGCAGTTGGGCTCCTTTGTTTCTCTACCTATCTACAAATCTGCCAAGATTAAACTGTTTGGACAGATAATGATTCTCTATATTCTAAAACAAGAAATTGAAACCTAGGGAAGCCAAGATTAGGTTGTTTGGACTTCCCTTAACAAAAAATTCTTCAAAAATGGTTAATTTATCAAAATTGGAATACAGTAGTGGCATTTAGACTGGCACACTTTCATGGCCTCTTCTTTGGCCTCTTTTAGGAAATATGGAGCATTGCAGCATGCAAAGTATGACATATTTGGCATGTAAAAATGTCAATCATGAAAGATGAACACCTGTTGCAATAGGAGGCTAACATGGAGAACTGAGCAGGAGCCTTATGTCCATTCTCCCAGAGACCACGGGCATCCTCCCAAGTCTCTTTCATTCCCTTGCGGGTTCCAGGTAACCCAACACCACCCAGTTTCCTTGTTTGCTTGTTTTGTTTTATTCAAAGGGATGAAACACACGGCCCCTGCAGCCCCCAACACTCATGAGGCCAAAAACCTTGATGCCAATCTTATAACTAACACTGAGGCCCATATTGCTGACCCTGCTTGTCCCTTTTCTCTCACCGACCTCCGTTATGAAATATTCTCAAACCCCGTAAAGAATAAAGACCCGTCCCGAGTTGTGGCTTCTGGGTTATACTACCAAATTTCTCCCCTAGTTCATCATCTCCCTAAGTTTGTAACCTGGTTGCTAGATTCCTACCAAATTGAGAAGAACTATTTTGTTTCTCCTTCAAGGAAAGTAATCTTAGAAATAACCCCTCTTTTAATTTAGAGAGTGCTCAACTTCCCCACATCTTCCTCAATGTGCACCTTCACTGATTCAACCCTAGAGGGTCATTTAATGTCACTCCCTGCAAGATAACTGCAACCCTTCCTAGAGAAAATTCTCTCTCTCAAAGCCAAAACCTTGTCTTCAGATATTCAGCTCCCATTAACCCTTTTCAGACCCTCTGTTCAACCATTCTTAGCCGTCATCATCAGTGTTTTGGGAGGACACTCCATTCTGCAATTAAGCAGGGTGGCTCTCGAATGTTTACACAAGATAAAGCATCCCGGATGCTAGTTAAACATCTCAGAATACCTTTCAGACTCCATCCGATTTCAATTCAGCTATCTCAGAGCTGCTTCCTGCTTCTGTTACCATTCACTGTTGTTTTATTTGTTTCTCTACACTCACATCAAAGAATCCCAATGTCTTCACCTGTATGTGTTTGCCCCCGATAAAGAAAGAAATTTGGTCTTCGACTGGAACGTTTCTGTAAGGAAAAGACCAGGCTTGGGAGGTTATTCTTAATTCCTGATGCAGGAGCATGTGACTTGGAGGGAAAATCTTCAAACTTATTCCAAAAATCCAAAAAAATCTACAGGCAAAGGAGTGGGGTCCTTTAGCCAGCAATTTCCATGCTTTCCTAGTTTAGGATAAGAATAAAATTAAGAATAAATCATGCTAAAATAATTGCTTATGGATAAGATGTAACAAAGCTTTACGCTTTAAATCATTCTATGTAAAAGCATGTTTTTGTAAAGGATAATGGCCGAGAAGGCTTTATCTATTAATTATAAATAAAATAACGGGACGCTCAGAGGGGGAGTCGTGCCTAGAAGCATTATCATCTGAAGAAAACCTCTCTCTGCATCTGATTATATGGTTCTCTGTTGAATGTTAATTAGATGTGTGTATCAGTTTTAATGTCCTTTTTCTGAGCCTAAATATCGATGAATTAACCTTATTCCCAATTAATATCTTGGTTGAAGCCCTTAGATTGTGTTTTTCCTTCATACCGTCGAGTGCAGGCTTCTTTAATTGCCTTATAGAATTCTGCGGCCAAAATCCTGTTTACATAGAGAAATCGTGAAATACTTAGTCCGGAATGAGTTTCCGGACCTGAAATATTATTAAGTCTGGTTTACATCCTCATCGGGTCTGAACCTTGTATCACATCGCAGAGTCATAAGTGGAGCGGAAGAAACCTGTGGAACTGTCGAAGTTCGAAACCCCGATAAGCCCGGACCCGAAATATTATATAGCGGGTTGGATAAGTTTTCAGGTCCGCAAGGGTTGTCGCATCACACAGTTGAAGCGGGAGGAGTCTATTGTGTGGTCTTTCGGAATCACCGATAGCGATTGCCGATAGCCACGTATTATCGCATCGGAGGAATGAGAGTTGGAAGGCCCGATTTGAAAGCGCCGATAGTGTTATTGGCGTAACATGTAATTCTTTGAATTCTAAAGTGTCGATAGTGTAATTCTTCGGAATTACCACGAAGACTAATTATAAGCCGCGACAGTGATTTGAAAGCGCCGATAGTGCATTTTTGTTCTTTTGGAAACAAAGGCTTGTGACTGTGTATTTTGCGTTTTAAACGCATTATCACTTGTTTTAAAGCAACGATAGTCTGTCTTTATAATTCCTATGGAATTATAGGCCGAGAAGGGGAAAACAGGCCTATTACCTTAAAGCACCGATATGAAGGTTGGAGTGTATCAGAGAAAAACTCGTGAAGCTGCCTATAGATGACTGATACACCTCTTGAACCAGAAGGAGGAATTCAGCCTGAAATTGAAGAAATTGTAGCCAGATTTGAGAGTTTGTCCATATCACCTGCACCCAAGCCACCATTAGTGGTATTAGAGCAACCAACTAACATTGAATTGAATCTCAGAAGCAGGAGAAGGAAAGTTAATATGGTTTTCAGAGTTGGAAGAGGACGAGGACGTGGACGTGGTGGAAGAGGACGACCTGTTGCAAACGCTGAAGTAATGGAAGTTGTGCAACAGATGCAAGCTAGATTGGATGCATTAACAATAGGCAAAAATATAAATGATGGAGATGTTAGTGAACCTAATGTTGAAGTTGCAGAGGAGGAAGCTTTAACAGTTACTCCTGAGATGAGGTTCTTTCAGTCAATATGGAGATCCACAACTAGGCCAAAGACTGAGGTTCCAATATATGAAGGAGGACTGAATCCAGAAGAATTGATAGATTGGATTAATGGCATGGAGAAATTCTTCGATTATGAAGAAACATAAGATGAGAAGAAAGTCAAGTTTGTTGTCACCAAGTTAAAAGGTCATGCAGTGCTTTGGTGGGATGGTGTGCAGGCAGAAAGGAAGAGACTTGGTAAGCAACTAATCAAGAATTGGAGCAGGATGGTAGCAAAGCTAAGAGGTAAGTTTCTACCAACTAATTATCAGCAAACCTTGTTCAGGCAGATGTATAATCCTAGACAGAGGTCTTTGACAGTGAAAGAATACATAGAGGAATTCTACAAGGTAAGCACAAGAGCTGGAGAAGCCCAGGATATAGATGAGAAGGTGGCTAGATATGTGAATGGACTTAGGATGGACATTCAAGATGAGATAAGTCTACTATCTCCTAAAACAGTAGAGAAAGCTTATCAGATAGCACTGAAAGCTGAAGAAAAACTCATGAGGAAGCAGTCTGCCAGAGGGAGAGGTACTTTCCGAGGAAGGGGAAGTCAAGGTGATAGGGGGAGATCTACATCACCTAAAGATGGAGCTAGCAGCAACTCAACCCAGCATGCACCCACATGGGGTGATGCAAGAGGTAGAGGGAGTTTTTCTAGAGGAAGAGGAGGCAGAGGAAAAGGAAGAGAAGTAAGATGTTATAGATGTAACAAACTGGGACACAACGCTTTTGAGTTCCCAGAGAATGCAAAAACAAATCAGAGGAATGCCATTGTTGCTCCAGTGGAGGGAGAAGTAGCAGCAACAGAAGTGACAGAAGAAGAAAATATACCAGAGAGGGGAGAATCTTTGGTAGTTAATAAAGTTTTTCTCAAGCCAGCAAAGGAGGTAGTTGAACCATCACAAAGAAAGACTTTATTCAGGGCAGTGTGTAAAGTCCAAGGGAAATGTTGCCAGATGATCATTGATAGTGGAAGCATTGATAATTTGGTCTCTACAGAAGTGGTGGAGAAATTGAAGCTGAAGACATGAAACATCCAACACCTTACAAGGTGTCATGGCTACAAAAGGGACATCAACTGTTAGTAAATGAACAGTGTGAAGTCGAATTTCAGGTGGGCAAGTAGAAAGATAAAATTATATGTGATGTGATACCAATGGATGTGTGTCACATATTTCTTGGAAGACCTTGGCAATATGACAGAGGAGCCATGCATGATGGAAAAAGAAACACCTACAAGTTTGGAAAGGATGGTGTCAATCATACGTTGTTGCCTCTGCAAGAAGAAGATGTACCAGGAAAGAAGACTGATCCAAAAAATCTATTATTAGGAGGAAAGGAATACTTGAAGCAGATTGAAGAGAATGAGGTAAATTTTGCTGTAATTTGCAAGCCCAAGGTAATAATGACTTCTACTAAAATTTCTGATTTACCCATTGAAATTCAAGAAATGTTGGAGAAATATTGTGATATTATTGTTGATGATTTGCCAAATGAGTTGCCACCCATTAGAAGAATTAGCCATCATATAGATTTGATTCCTGGAGCAAGTCTACCTAACAAAGCAGCTTACAGAATGACTCCTACAGAAAATGAAGAAGTTAGAAAGCAGGTGCAAGAATTGCTTGACAAAGGGCTGATCAGAGAGAGCTTGAGTCCTTGCGCAGTACCAACAGTGCTGAGTCCAAAGAAAGATGGAGGCTGGATAATGTGTACAGATTCAAGAGCCATCAATAAAATCACAATCAGGTACAGATTTCCATTACCTAGAATTGAAGATTTAATGGATTTCTTGAGTGGAGCAAAGTATTTTTCAAAACTAGATCTTAAAAGTGGGTATCATCAAATAAGGATAAGAGAAGGGGATGAGTGGAAAACTGCTTTTAAGACAAATGAGGGATTATATGAGTGGAGAGTAATGCCTTTTGGGTTGTCAAATGCACCAAGCACGTTTATGAGACTCATGAATGAAGTTTTTAAAGATTTCATTGGTAAATTTGTAATAGTATATCTGGACGATATATTAGTTTACAGCAGGTCTAAGGAAGAGCATATGAGGCATTTGAATTATGTCTTACAAAGGCTGCAGTAGGAGAAATTATTGCTGAATTTGAAGAAGTGTTCATTCATGAAAGAGGAGCTAGTGTACTTGGGTTTTGTTATTTCTACTGAAGGGCTGAAGATGGATCCAGAGAAGATCAAGGCAATCATGGAGTGGCCTTCACCCAAGAGTGTTTTTGAGGTAAGAAGTTTTCATGGTCTTGCTAGCTTTTATAGAAAATTCATCAAGAATTTTAGTAAGATTAATGCACCTATTATTGAGACCATAAAGAAGGACAAACAACCATTTAGATGGACTGTTGAAGCAGAGAAGAATTTTCAGTTGTTAAAGAAGAAAATCATTGAAAAGCCTATTTTGGTTTTACCTGATTTTAGTAAGCCTTTCCAAGTGAAGTGTGATGCCAGCAGAGAAGCAATGTGTGGGTAAATGCCATGGTGGAGGAGTATAACTCCACCATGAAGAATGATGTTTGGGAGGTTGTGCCTAGACCTAAGGGAAAATTAGTTGTCGGCTCCAGGTGGTTCAATAAGGTGAAACATGCAGCATATGGAAATATTAAGAAGTTCAACATCAAATTTATGGCTAGAGGCTTCTCATAGATTAAGGGGATTGATTATGTGGAGACCTTTCCCTCAGTGGAAAGGTACTCATCTATTAGGACCATACTTGCATTAGTTGTACAGTTGGAGTGGAGGATCCACCAAATGGATGTTAACACTGCCTTCCTCAATTGAGTGTTCTAGGAAGAGATCTACATTCTGTAGCTAGAGGGGTTCGAGACCTTTAGTGGAGACACACACATGTGTAGACTGAAGAGAGATCTTTATGGGCTCAAGTAGGCTCCTTAATATTGATACACTCACATAGATACTTATCTAAGAGGATTGGGCTTCACTATGAGTGAAGAAGATGCCAATCTATACTATATTATCGTAGATGGAAGTCTTCTCATCTTGGTTCTCTGTGTGGATGATTTGATTATGACAGGAAAAGACAATTTGATCTAGGACTGCAAGGAGGACCTTGCTAAAGAATTTGAGATGAAGGATATGGGTTTGATTCACTATTTCCTTGGCTTGGAAGTTTAGCAAGGTGATGGACATATATTTGTTGGACAAGGGAGGTACACCTATGAAATCCTTCAGAGATTCCACATGTAAGATTACAAACCCATGGAGACTCCTCAAGGTACTAACTGGAGGAAGGATGATGTCTCCACAACAAATTCAGTAGATGATACTATCTACAAACAATTGATTGTGTCATTGATGTATTTGGTAGACACAAGGCTTGATATTTGTTTTTCTGTGAACCAGTTGAGTCCGCACATGGTGGATCCTTCCAAGGTCCACCAACAAGCTGAAAAAGATGTTTTGAGATACCTTAAAGACATAGTAGACTTTGAATTATGGTACAGACAAATTGATGGAGTGAGGCTTCAAGGATTTATAGATGCAGATTGGGTAGGGATTCCCTCAAATAGGAAGAGCACTTCAGGAGTAGTGAGCCATGATCTAAATTGTATCATTATATTGTTTTTCATTGTAGAAATTCCCACTGTAGTTCAACAGATTATGCGATATACTAAAGCAAAATACAAGATCTACTTCTACAACAAACTTTGTGGAAGCTTAATCGAATATGAGCACGATCAATTTAGAACACATATAAATGAGAATGAGAAATCAATCACACATAACATAGAAGATCACACATAACATAGAAGAATAACCCGGGGAAAGCCTCAGCCTAAAACCCAAATCTCTGTATTATCATACAAGTGGAAATATGTTCAGTATTACAAAAAGAATCAGCTCACAAGCTATCATGCTCTCTCTGCAATCCAACTACTGCTCATAGACAATCAAAGGCTTCTCACAAACCTTCTCCTCTACCCTCCAAGCCTTCTATTTACTTGCGCAGTTTCTCCTGGGGCCCAGTGCTTCCACTTGTATGAATTCCCACCTCACACTGCTCACTTGGCTCATAAATAACTGCACAAACCTAAAGGAGATAATTCCTTCTGCATGGATGAGTTTCCTATATATGAAAAATCCTCCAATTGATAGTACATTGTCCCTTCCTCTCATCTCAAATAGGTCTCTGACTGAACTGACATGCATGAGTTATTTATGAGAGAATATTCAGTTATCTGAAGTGCAGCAGTTACATGCATGCATGCATTAACTAACTGAACTCACAATTAATTCCACAAACTGTTTGAACTAATCTAACTGGACTTGACTCAGTTAACTGAGCCAACAAATTACAACTCAAATTACAACTCATCCTTATCTCTTTAACTGATGGATAAATTCCTCAATCAATGGGAAAATTGTTGCATGTCTTCACATAGACTTCATGTTTGATTTTCTCCAACTAATTAACTCAAGATGAATTAATTAATTATTTTACAAACAACTGCTAAGATCAAATTCGAATTTTACTTCTCAATTTTAGTTTAAGGACTAACTGAAATGGGAATCCATTTTGAAATGCTATTTATAGCAAAGCTATTTTTAGCACTTCCATTTTTCATTCCTTGTTGCTATTTCCAACACTGGTATCCGAACTGCTATTTATAGCAGTGCCATTTTTAGCATTTATTGTTGCCATTTTCAACATTCATCCATCTCGGTGCATTTTGAGTGGAAAAGGGTAGGAATCAGCTCACGGGACCATTTTTACCAACGAGACCTAGTTTGGAAAAAAAGGGTCTGAAACCTTCCAGAAGATTTTTGAGGCATCAAACTACATTTTTTGGGGATAAAAATTTGTCGCTTTAGCGCCACACCATTTCATGTTATTCTACACACAAAGATATTTCCAACGACACAAGAATCACATCAATAGGAGTCTGCATGCAAAAGTTATGTCGCTTAGAAGTTGACCTTCATGGTTTCACACTTATAGTTCAGGAGGATGCCACGCCAACCCCCATTATTCATGGAAAAGGGGCTATCCATGTGATTATGATGTAAAATAATCTAGAAGAGTCTATATTGTAACTCTAATTAAGAGTTGATGTAGTCAAAATTAACCACTAGTAGGCTATCAAGCTATGTTATAATTGGGCCACTAGGAGGAAGAGGCATTCCATTCTTTCGAGAGCATTTTGTTCCATAGCTGAGCAAAGATAGTGAGGAGGGATAGGAAGTAGAGCACACATAGAGGATCTATGCACTGTAGTAGCGCACAAGCCACAAACATTACTTCTTTGTACCTGCAGCCCTATTTCCAAACAGAGAAAGAGAGCGAAGTGACCTCACCTTCCCACTGGGTTTTCTCTCGAAAGGGTTTCCCAGAGAGCATATATTGTGTCTTATGTGTGTGTGAGAGCTTAATTTATCGTTCTCTACTTTTTTGCATAATATTCATTCGCATGCATGCACTAATTGTAGTTAATTTTATAGATCTTAAAGTTTAATAAAACTGTAATAGTGCAGAATCTCAGATTTTTAATATAATATTATCAGATTTGTTGTGACGAACTGTATAGTGGTATATCCCCAAAAATTTACGAATTAGTAAGCTGCAGATTTTTGGTACGATAGGAAGCAGAGGTCAGTGGCACTCAGTTCAACAAAGGCCAAATATTTTGCTGCTAGTCAGGAAATATGCAAGGCTATATGGATGAGGAAGATCCTGGTTGGACTCTTCAGTGAGGGATGGAGCCTACATTAATCCACTATGACCATCATAGTTGTACAAAACTCTCTAAGAATCCAACGTTTCATGATAGGTCCAAGCATATAGACATCAGGTATCACCATCTTAGAGATTGTGCACAAAGGAGGATTATTATGCTATAGTACATTCCTACAGAGGAGCAGGATGCAAACATCTTGACCAAGGCCCTATCAAGGGGCAAGTTCGAGTTCCACAAGCAGGATTGGGGTTGTCTAGAATCCCTTCCTCACTAAGAGGGAGTGTTAAAATTGTAGTAAGGAAGGGCTTCTTTTGACTTGTGCCTCAGTTAAAGAAGCAAATTCGAATTCACTCCCATAGAAATTCGAGTTAGCTATGAGTTAACATTTGTGATGTGGTCGATCACTAGTTTATTGTCAGTTAATTCGACTTAGATGGCTTTCAGTGAGTTGTGTGCTAGTTGATTACTATAATTTAGCAATCTAATTGAGTTAACTACTAGTTTCTGTCAGTTAACTGATCTCTAGTCTCGAATAGGGATAGTCTTGAGTTCAGTTGAGTAGTTTGACTTTTGTTTACTCAACATACTCTCAATTAACTAGTTTCAGTTGCTAAAATTAGCTCTAGTTTGTAATGCAATTTGAATTGCCTACTGAGACTGGATGGAGGCACAACTATAATCATTGTTGTACGACAAGTTTTGTGGACAAGCGTGAGAATTGAACAAGCCTATTTCTCTTGGGAATTGCGCAAGGAAATAAGAGATTTTCCTAACTTTTAGGGGTTGAATTGCGCAACGAAATAGGAGCTTCCTTGTAGATTGATTTGGCTATGTGTTGGGCAGTTCTTCAAGAGGAGTTGATCAGTATTGCAGAGGCTTTAGGCTTGAAGCAAATTCTTTGTAATAGATCAGATTGCTCAGTTAATAATACAAGCAAGAGGGGTTTTTCCCAATTGGGTTCCCCAGATAAATATTGTGTTCTATGTGTGATTGATCTATTGTGATTGTGTTTCTATTCATTATTTTCATTCTACAAAATTTTGGATAAAGAAATTTTGTATATTTTGTTATCAATTTGATTTCATTAACAACTATAAAATTTTCAAAATTTTCTATATTAAAAACATACACCCTTAAAAATATAGTTACTTGATAAAGCAAAATTAAAATAAATATTTTAGTAAAAAACTCAACCTACTATAAACATCTACTTAAATAAATATTTTAATAAAAAAGTCACCATACTATAAACATCTACTTAAATAAATATTTTAATAAAAAAAAATCACCCTACTATAAACATCTACTTAAATTCATTTTATTTCCCCTTACCCTCACTTGAATTCATTATAATCCCACATTCATTCAAAAATAAACCTATCAAAAATAAGATTAAGACATATTTATAATAGTTTTTAAAATATTTTTGATATGTTGTTATTTCATTTGACAACCCACGTGCCAATTATATGTGCAAATTTCAAAATCCCAGTTAATGTCATTTATAACCAGTGAATGAGGCAACAAGGTATTTATATGATTATAAATGTGAAAAGAATCCACCTACATACTCTTGAAAATAGTTAGGAGTTGTTTTTAGTGCGATTTTTTTGGAGATTTCGGTGATGGAATTTGGGTTAAAAAATTGAGGTTAAATCTTGATTTGTATTATTTAAAATGGTTTTTTAACTGCATATTTGGATTCAGCACCCTGAAAAACCCCTGGGACGCTTTGATTGTGCAGAAATTAGCTATCAAACTTGCGATTTCAATAAATTACTACTGGATTTTGACAAAAAAACCTACCGAAAAAACTTCCAAAAAATCTCTTAAAAACAACTCCAAATAAGTAAAGTGGTGAGGGGTAACGTGAACACAATATTGGAGCGTGTTGAGAAATGTCAAATGTGGAGTGCGCTTGTGAAGTCCCGCTCAACCGACCACGGCCCCACTCCAAAATTTCAACTCTATTTTCGTGAATGATATTCATTCAAAAGTCCAACTAGTTTTAATGTCCGTGAGACGTGTAATTTTGGAATCAAATAGATGATTGGAATTGCAGCACACACACACAGCGATAATTTTTGATCTAAAATTTTAATTGAATTGGGATAGTTTTAAAGTTGGACAGGCTCATAGATTCCGAATGAGCAATATTATTGAAAATATTATTTCACCCCATACGGTGAGATTTACATAAAATTAATTTTATTTATTTGTTTCTAATCATGCTATAAAATGTATAAATTCTGAATTGAGAACATTTGATTTAATTTATTTATTAATTTACAAAATATTAATATAATTTTTTTTTTTAAATTATTAAATTTAATTTCATAAATTCTTGGGAAATCTAGAGCTATTGGAAATTGTGAAATAGATGTATGAGTTAGTGTTTGTTGCCATAGTTTTTTTAGGAGTAAAAATTAAAAAATTATTAAATTTAATTTTTATGATAATGATTATGGTTAACGACCACTGAGACCAAACTTTGTTTTATTGGACCTTAAAAAACAAATTATTTAATATTATATTAAATAATTATGAATATTATAATATTATATTAAATGAATATAGAAATGTTTATGAATATTATAATATTATATTAAATGAGTAGAGAAATGTTTATAATCACTATTGTGAAATAGATGTATTAGTTAGTGTTTGTTGTCGTTGTTTTTTTAAGAGTAAAAATTAAAAAAATTTAAAAATTATTTTCTTATATAAATTAATACAAATTATGCATTACATCGACAAGCTAGAAGGTTGTTTAGAGGAAGCAGGATGTGCTGGCACAATCTTAGTTGGGATAGTCATCATCCTTCTTCTCTAGGCTGACGATATTGTTCTTCTCGCAAGGTGCCCATCTAATCTTGATAAGCAACTTATACTTCTTAAAGATTTCTGCTGTACCATGGGTATGATTGTTAACACTGACAAAACAAAAGCTATGATTATCAAATCCAAGAAGGACACTTACACTAGTTTTATGTATGACAATAGTAACTTGGAGGAAGTGTCTTCCTACAAGTACCTAGGAATTGATATTCATCACAAGCTCAACTGGAACTATAACATTGAGAAAAGGATTAATGGGGGATGGAAAGCTTATTTTGGTCTTGAAAATAATTGTAAAACGACAAACCTCATAATGTGGGATAGAAAGAAGTTCCTCTTTGAAACTTTAGTCACTCCGATTATCTTATATGGATGTGAGGTTTGGGGTTGTAGCATCTCTAGAGAATCCTGGAGAAAGATTGAGCAAATCCATAAGCGTTTTATAATGTATAACCTCAAAATTAAAAGCAACACACCCTATCCTATTCTCCTTATAGAAGTGGGTCTTTCCCCTATCGAGAGCCTAGCTATGACTAGGCTTCTATTGTACAAGCACAAACTCAATAACATAGGAGACCATGGACTTCCTAAGCTAGCTTTAAATTCCAGCCAAAACCACCTAAGGCTCAAACGAGGTTGGTATAAAGACACCAGGGGCTGGTTAAACCATTGGGAGATCCACGAAAATGTTGCATAGCAAAACATTAATTAAAAATATTGTTACTTCTAAGTTCAAAGAAAAAATTTGGTGTGAGAAAGATTTAGCAGCTAAAAGAAAATTAAGATATTATAAGGAGGTCATCAACCCCACCGTAGAAGATCAAAAGTATCTCTCTGTTTTAACTAGCTTAAAGAAGAAAATTAATATAGCCAAGATTAGAACGAACTCTCATGAGGTCCATTGTGAAACGGGTCGGTGGGCAGTTCCTAAAACACCATGGATGAAAAGGTTCTGCCATCTCTGTGAGAATACGAACATCAAGGATGAAAATCACTTCCTCTTAGAGTGCCCCGTGTAAAACCACATTAGATCTCAGTTTCAAAATCTTCATTACAATACTGACCTTCCTACCCTTTTATGTTGTCAAAATCACAGTGAGCTTGAGAGGCTTCTCTCCAAGCTTTTTGAGCATAGGAATAAAATCTTAAATCAAACTAAATAATTCGTTTCTAGACCAAAGTTTGGTCTCAATGGACGTTAACCATCATCATCATCATCATTAAATGCATATAGAAATGTCATCATCATCATTAAATGCATATAAAAATGTTTAGAATGATTATAGTAGACTCCAAAACCTTTTTGAGGTTAATAAGCTTTTTTGAATGATGTCACATATATTACAAATATATTTTATTTTTATAAATAATATATATGATTATTTTCCTGAGGAAAAAAAGTTAATGGATATAATTTTATTTAAAATTTTTATTAAATTAAAATGAATTTCGTTTATATAAAATAAAAAGGAACAATATTAAATTTAATCTCAAATAAGATTTTATATGGTAAATTAATTTCAAAAAATTACTAAGAATATAATTGATTTTAAAATGGAAGATTTTATAGATAATAAGACAAGTTTTAACTCGGTTTAAAATAGGAATTTGAGAGGATTTTAAGAATTCAACCAATGGTTATGCATTTTGAAGAAATTCATAATCATTTAACAAATAAAGTATTGAAGTGTCCGGGAGTGACTCCAACATCTAAAAGGCCTAAACAAAATTGCTAACAAAACATTTGAGATTTCCACATCCATCCATGACCTAGATAAGTTTTCTAATCAAATTGATAAACAAATCCATTTTTTGAAATCTGTAACCAATGTACCAACATTAAAAAAATACATTAAAACTCTTAAAGTCAAATAGAAAATAGCTATTTCACCTAGACAAAATTATTGGTATCAAACAAGTAAAAATGGGTCATTTTTATTGATTTATTGTCATAAATTAGGATGACCCATAAGTATGCATAGTGAAGTATGAAAATTTATTTTTTATATTAAAGTTTCATAATTTAGACTTAAATATTCACAATGCAAAATTGTATAATTTTTTTATATATAAAAACAACAATTTTCTAATACATTTAGTTTATCATTATAAACTAACCATTTAAAAATATACCAATTTTACAATAATCCACATCAAAGAAAATAAATACCATCAAAATAAAAATAAATACCTCTTAAATTAAACATTTTGTGAAATAGAATTTGCTTACATATTGTATTGTCTCACATATCATTTGCAATTTATTTAACATCTTGTTAAATAGAATTTGTTTACATATCGGATTGTCTCATGTCATTTGCAATTTACTCCTTTATTCTTGCTCATAAAAATAGACTTTAGGTCGCCAATGTCAACAGCCAGGCCATGAGATGGGATTGAAGCGATTAAATTTTTTTGTTTCAATCTCAAATATATAACCTTATATATAAGTACTAATTTTTATTTATTTTAAATATATAAATTTATTTAATTTAAATTATTTAATTTTAATCCAAAACGAATTGACTCAAATCTCTTGATGGTTAATAGTAAATTAGATGAACCGTTGAGTCCGATTACAGAGCCTCACCCTAAAGAAATTCGAACCACGATTAAGAACAATAAAAACTTCGTTAAAAGTTTAATTACAGTAATTAAAGCATGGTGTTTAACAAGCTTTTATTCATCCAGTAACAATATCAAAATACTTCAACTGAAGTTTAATTACAGTAATTAAATCATATTGTTTAACTAGCTTTAAATGCTTGAAGTTGCAATTATACAATTAGGAAGAGAAATTTATGCACTTATGTGGTGGGTCCTCGTAAGTGGAACTTATACTCGGCCACCTGTCTTGCACGGAGATGGGAGAGAAAGGCACTGTGTTTGACTGGTTGATGTTAGAAGACGATCCCAACTGCTGTTGTTCACCTGCACCAGTCGAGGCACCATACGAATCTCTGATATTCTCAAGCTGAACAACAATTTCCTCCATTTGCGGTCTGTCATCCCTCTCTGACGCCAGGCATCTGACGGCCAATTCTGCAACTGCACTCACCATGACCTTTACTTCATGATTCACTTCAATCTCCAGCAGCGGATCTACTAGTTCATCCAAAGCCCCTTCTTGAATCTTGGTTATCGCTAAGTTAGCAAGGTTTATTTCCCTTCTGTTCCGATTTATGTCCATCGCTATTTTGGCAGAGATAATCTCCACCAAAACGACCCCGAAGCTGTAGACATCGGATTTCTCGGTCAGCTGATAGCACTGATAATACTCTGGGTCAACATACCCTGGTGTGCCTTGTGGGATAGTAGTGACATGAGAAGCATCTACAGGTACAAGCCTGCAAAGTCCAAAATCAGCCAATTTGATATCCAAATTCTCTTCCAAGAGAATATTAGAGGATTTCACATCTCTGTGGAATATAGGCGGATCAAGGCCGTGAAGAAAAGCCAAGGCCTGGGCAGTTTGAATAGCAATGTTCAAGCGGGCATTCCATGGTAATCCCTTGGGGTTTTTGCGGTCGCCATGAAGATGATCGTCTAGGGTCCCATTTGGGACAAATTCGTATACCAGCAGCAGCTCTGGACCATCTGCAGAAGTGCAGCCATAAAGACGAACAAGGTGTGGATGATTCAATGTCGAAAATATCTTCACCTCGTTGATGAACTGCTCGAGTCTCCTAGAGTTATCCTGGAAAAGTCTCTTCACGGCCACAGTTCGTCCGTCCCAAAGTTTACCCAGATACACCGACCCGAACCCTCCGACGCCAAGTTCGTTGTCCTCGTGGAAGCAATTTGTAGACTGACGAAGTGCTTCGTAAGAGAATATAGGCAAATTGTCCATCTCACGCCCAGGTAAATGTGTAGGAACAACACCACTGGGAGGAGGCTTTCTGTTTTTCTGGTAACACGCTAAGGACAGTATAACCACTATCAGAGCAACTCCCACGAAGGAACAACCTGTGGTGGAATTTAGAGATTGATATCAATGTAATCCTGGACCCCGAATAGAATAAAGAAAAACAATTCACCGCAGGGGTTAAAGCGGATAAAAGGATTTGGAAGAAATCATAAATTTACCTATTATAATGGCCAAGTTGTTTCCACGACCTGTAACGCGGCCACAACACAAAGTTATGATAAGTAACGGGAATTATTCACATATACATATAATAAGATCTTGTTTTAGATGTTTGAGTTCAGTACACCCATTGATATTAATATTGGAAGCTTCAAATGAGAGAGACAAAGATCGGCCATATACTACCCTAAATTACTTGGGATCACACAGGAAATTCTAGTTGCAAGTAGTTTTGCAAAAGGTTAAAATAAAACATACCATGGCCGGAGCATTTGTGAGTATGGGGTCCGTCCTCGCAATAGCAGAGGAATGGCAAATTAGTTGAGTCCAAATTGTTGTAACCGCATATTCCTCCAGTTGCTTCACATGAGTTGCAGCTGTTATTTCTCTGTGTATCAGTGGAAAGATATTGCATTTTTCCGACCTCAACAATCACTTGTTCCATAGAACATCCCCGGATCGACGAATCGCCTGAGCTGTAGAATTTGTAATAGACAGTAGCATTACATATCCTGAGTTGCCGTCCACTGGAGTCGAATGCATCCTGAAATGATATATTACACCGGTACACGCCTAGAGTCCTGTTATCTTTACCCAAAATTTTGAAGCGGTCGTCCCCATGTTCTGAGAGCGGTATCTGAGTATAATTACTGTGATGATAAAAAAAATTGCAGTTCTTGCCCCTGGCAATAAGGAAGCTGCTACCATAGCTATTAATCCTTATTATTGTGTAACTCAGGCCATGAATCTCGATAACTGGACTTGAATTTTGTACACAGTTGATCTGAAACTTAGGGTGACCACATCCACGGTTTCCTACACCGAAGGGATACTTTATATCCATACTCCCGCATTTACTAGTATTTTGGCACATCTCATATTGCGCGTCTAAGCATAACGAGCAGGGGAATAGAGAGGCACAACAGGCAGTAAGGACAAGGAAGAAGAGGTGTGGAGGCAGGGAAGGAAGAAAGCGAGCAATATATAATTCCATCGATGATAAGCATAGAATTGGCGTTGGCAAAACAAGAATGATCCACCCACAGCAACATATTACTCAACGATGAACCATATGTAGAGTTAAATAATTCGATATTGTCTATACAAATAACTGAATCATTTAAATTAGTGGTTACCATAAAATGTCAAATATTTAAGTTTGACCAAATGAAGGAATTCCGCCGGCTTGTCGGTAGTCCATAATTAATAATGTCAACCGTTCAGTTTGAAAGAAAAGATCAGTACAAGATGCCGTGAAAATCAGTGTTAGTATTTTTTCTATTCTAATAGATGTTTCGACATTATGCGGAAATTTTTAACAGCTTGGTTATTGAGAATTCTTTTTGAAAATTAAGATTTGGTAGGTTTTCTTAAAAATTATGATTATAACTGAGTTTTTGTAAGAAATAAGTTATTGTAATGGCTGGAGCGGTTGGTATATCCTCGGAGAAGGTTAAATGTTACTTTCGAAATATATAATTTCAGTGAAGGTCATCTATGTGGTGTTTTTGCAGAACATTGAACTTTTAAAGTGCAGCATTTTTTGAATTTAAAAAGGGGTTAATAGTATAAGATTCAAAAGTATATGCATGTGGTGTTTTTGCGGAATATTGAACTTTTAAAGTGCAGCATTTTTTGAATTTAAAAAGTGGTTAATAGTATAAATTTTTTTTTAAACTAAAACGGGTATTTTTATTTATGGGTGGCTGAAGTTAGATCAAGCAATACAATTCGTTGTTTCAAATATTACATTTCTCTGCTTTTACAAGAACTCCTTGCCCTTTTAGGGAATAGTTGCCATATTCGGTGCTCCTGCATTTATGCTGATCATGCTCTTTTCGAGAGTACATCCTGTGTTTGCCAGTCTGTCTGCTTCTGTGTTTAATTCTCTGAGGATGTGGAAGAGTTGTACTGAGGAAAAGTCCTTCAGGAGTCTGTTCACTCTTGTGAGTTGTTTGTCTAGTGCTGGATCCTTGAGCCCTTTCTTGTTTATTAGAGACTTTATCAGCAATTCTGAGTCTCCAAAGACTATGATTTCCTTTGGGTTTCCTTTTCTGGCAAGTTGACAAGCTTTTAAAAGACTGAGGACTTCTGCCTGATTGTTGGTTTTTAGCCCAAGTCCCCAGCTGAAATCCTCTTTTCTCCCATTCGGGAGGTAGATGACCCCCCCTGCTCCTGATCTTCCTGGATTGCCTTTCGAGGCTCCGTCAAAGAAGATAGTGCATTTTCTTTGTGATTTCCACCACTTCTGAAAATTATCCAAGGTGTCTCTAATCTGCCAATTTTCCTTGTGAGTTGGGCGAATGATTGCTGAAGGTCTCGGCGTGGGGGAGAAGCCATCCAGCCATGCCCTTTCTTCATTTCGAAGGGAGTTGTCTTTGACATTGGATTGTCTCAGAGTTTCTATTAGGAGTTTCTTGGCCTGCTCCGCTGTTGTTTCTGCGGTGATTTCTTTTTGGTTGAAGACAATTTCGTTCCGGGAAAGCCACAGCTTCCAGCAGACATATTTTGGAGCTGCAATCCACACCTTGTGCCAAAGAGATTTATCAATGATGTTGTAGGGGTATCGAGCTTTCCAAGACGAGAACATGTCTGTGATCGTACAGTGTGCTGGGGGTCTCACATTCAGCCCTGTCAAGAAGCTAGTCCAGGCCTTCTGTGCATACTCACATTCGATGAACATGTGAACTGAGGTTTCCAATGCATTTTTGCAGAACGCACATCGGTGAGGACCAGCAATATTTCTTCTGCACAGATTATCTCCAGTCAGGATTTTGTTGTGGAATAAAGTCCAGCAGAAGAAGTTGATCTTGGGAATGCTGAAGTTTTCCCAGATCTGATTCCACACTGTTGCCGGATGCGGAGAATCCTTTTTACCTTGCATCTGTAGGTATCCTTGTTTGGCTGTGTACTCCCCTGTTTTTCCCCATCCCCATGAATCTTCTTCGTCCTTATGCACTGGAGTAAAGTCTGTAATTGCATCTGTGAAAGTATTTAACTGATCTTTTAAATGCGCTGGAATGTTAGGCAATGACCAGCACTGCCAATTGCCTTTGTTATCCCACTCTGCTATATCTTCAATTTTCCGGATTCCTTTTGAACTTAACCAAGCTCTTAAATCTGCAATTTCATTAATGGCTGAAAGTGGGGGGTGACCCATTATTCGATCTCTCCACAACAATATGTTTTTGCCATTCCCTGGGATTTTATACAGATGAGTTCTAAAGAATTCGATCCCTTTACAGCAGAGCCTCCAAGCCTGCGTTCCTCTAGGAGAAAGCGCTGGATTGAAGGAGATGATCGACTGATTTTGGAGGTACTTGAGATTTAAGAGCTGGCTGATAGGGTGCGTAGGCTCGGTTATTAACTGCCACAGGAGTTTGCAACCCAAAGCTAGATTTGCTTGCTGGGGGTCACGAATTTGGAGTCCGCCTTCGGCAATGGGACGCTTCACTGTTTCCCAATTAATAAGATGAAATCGGTTGTTGTTTCCCTTCCCACCGTTCCACAGAAAATTCCGCATTAGACAGGAGATTTGATCTGCGATTTGTCTTGGAGCCATCAGCAGAGAGGCTTGGTATGTGGGCAAGGCTGAAAGCACAGAACGGATTAGAGTGAGCTTGCCGCCTGTGGTGAGCCAAACGCCGCCCCACGCTGCAATCTTCTTTTTAAACTTAGAAATCACCTCCTCCCACAGGTGATTGCGGTTGGATCCCATCGTCAGAGGTAGACCAAGATACTTTATTTTATCCCACGCTGCATAGCCTTTAAACCCCAGTTCGCTGGCAATCCTATCAATTGTTTGCTGATCAGTATTCCATCCATAAACAACACTTTTCCTCTCGCTGACTAGTGCTCCGGAGATGCTGCAATACTTTTGGAGAATGGTTTTGAATGAGTTAGCGATTCTCATGGAAGCACCCCCGAGAAGGAGTGAATCATCAGCAAAGAGCGCGTGATTCACGGGGGCTATGCCTTGCACAATTCTTATCCCAGGTATGGAACCGATTTGTTTCTCCTGAGTCAGCTTTCTGCTTAGTGAATCAGCCATCAGAATGTAGAGAAAGGGAGAAAGAGGGCAGCCCTGCCTCAATCCCCTGGTGGCTAAAAAGAACTCTGCTGGTCTACCATTCACCATTGGGGCGATCCAGATGTTTTCAATGCAAGCTTTGATGAGCTTTATGAAATCCTGGTTGAATCCAAAGGCTGCAAGAACCCTGAACAGGAAAGAACGATTAACTCGATCAAAAGCATTACACATATCTAATTTGATAATCATACCTTGTTCTTTCCGAGTTTGACTGGAGTGGAGGGCTTCTTGGATCTGAATGACATTGTCCAGGATTTGTCTGCCTTTCACAAATCCACCTTGGGCCGGAGAAATGAGCTTTTGAAGAAGGGGCTTAATTCTGTTAGCCAGCAGTTTGGCCACAATCTTGTAGGATGAATTGCAGAGCGAGATCGGCCTGTATCTGTCGAAGGAGCCTGGGTTTGTTTCCTTGGGGATTAAAGCGAGGAAGGTGGAGTTTATTCCTCCACCCACTTTTGCCTTCCTCAGGATTCCTCTTATCATTCTGAAGAGATCAGTTTTGATTATCTCCCAACAAATTCTATAAAAATGAACTGAGAATCCGTCAGGTCCTGGAGCTTTGTCTGGTTCCATGGACCAGACTATATTAGTTATCTCTTCTTCCGTGACTGGGCTCAACAGAGAATCATTGTCTTCCACGCTGACTAGGTTTGGAATGTTTGTGAGAAACTCTTCTGCATCCTCCTCATTCCCATTTCTTTCCGCACTTAGAAGGTTCTGAAAATGGTTTACAGCTGCTTCTTTGATTTGAGAAAATCCTTTATACACCTGACCGCTAGTGCTGGTAATTTTTGCTATATGATTGCGTGAAAGGCGAGCCCTGCACTATCTATGAAAGTATGTGGTATTTCTGTCCCCAGATTTGAGCCACAGGCTTCGAGACTTTAAGCGCCAATGTTCTTCTTCAATTCTAAAAGAGTAGTATGCATTCCTTTGGGCAGATTTTTCATTGGCTAAGTCTGTGAGAGAGGGATCTTTCTCCTCCATTTCGAATTGTATTCTTTCTAACTGAAGAACAGCCTCCTTCCTCTGCCTAGTGGGTGTTTGCATAGATTTCTTTATCCAATCTTTAAGAGCTTTTTATGTGTTTTTCATTTTTTCCTCCCACACATAGCTTGGGGATCCGAGTACATCTATCCTCCATGCTGTTTGGACTGTTTCAAAGAACCCTTCTTTACCTGCCCAGAGAGGGCTGAAACGAAATGGGAGGGGGCCAAGATCTTCTTCTTCTTTTAGGCATAAAAGGATTGGCTTATGGTCCGATGTGAGCTTTGGGAGGATCTTGGAAAAAACTATTCTGTTATCCATCATTAATGAGCTGCTGATGAGAAATCTGTCCAACCTAGCAGAGATTTGATTTTCGCCTGTTCTATTGTTAGTCCAGGTGTATTTTCCTTTCACGGGTTTGAAGTCAACTAAGTCCCACTGCAGTATCAGATTTCCCACTGTATTGATGAAGGGATCCCTAGAGTAAATCCCTCCTCTTTTTTCTTTGGGATCTAGAATTATATTCAGATCACTGCCCATGACTATATTTGTGGGGTTGATCTGCTCTATATAATCTAAGGGTGTCCTCCAGCACTCTCTCTTTTCTTCATAATGAACAGGGACATACAAGTTAAATAGAGCAAGGGGGAGATTGCTTATAGTGTGGCGCAGTTCTGTGTAGATCCAATGTTGGGTCTTATAGAATCGTTCTAATGAGAAGGAGTTTTTTGACCAAAATGTGCCTATTCCTTCGGCCGAGCCCCTTGCACTGACAGCCTTTCCTGAATCATATTTCCATTTCATAATGCTAGTGTTTAGAAGGGTTTCCCCTTCTATTTTAGTCTCTTGGAGCATAAGGATGTCCGCGGTTTCCATCTTCAATAAGTCTTTGATAGCTTCTGCCTTATTGGGGTTACCCAGTCCCCTACAGTTCCAAGAGACCAACTGCATCATTTACCACTTGATGGGGTGGGGCCTCCTCCCTTGGACGCCCTTGGTCTTGTATTTCTCCCGATGGTCATTTCAATGGTAGTTTGACTGCCTAGGGTTTTCTGTCGTTCTGATTCTTCTTCCCTAGTTTCCTTGTTTGTTCTTCTTCCCACTTTTTTTGATGGCCTTTCAAAGGTTTCCTCATCAGATGAGCCCGTGTTTTCTAGGTTCTTCTTCTTTTGTTTTATGATGTCAGCATAAGAAGGAGAAGGGGTATTGCTAGAATTCGGGTTTGGAATGTTACCTGGCTCCTGGTTGTCTGCATTATTCATCTGTGGTGGATCTTCCTGCTCGGCCTCTGGAGCATCTACTGGTGGTGTAAGAGATTCGAAGGGGTTTTTATCTCCTGCACTATTGTTAGCTTCCCTGCTTCCACTATTTTGATTACTTGCGTCTTCTTGCCCTGATTTGTTCCCTGTCTCTTTTGCTTTGTTTTTGTTATTCTGCCTGCTGCTTGCTGTTCTCTTTGCTTGCTTCCACTGCTCGCCTTTTTCTTTTTCTGCTATTTCCTCGTTTTTTTTTTTTGCAATATCTTGCAAAATGCCCATATTCATGGCAATGTCGACATTTAAAGGGCAGTTGTTCGTAATCTAGCTCTTGAATATGCGACCAGTCTGCCACTGAAAGTTTGATGGCTTCAGGAAGCCCGACCTCCAGATCAACTTCTACACAGATGCGTGCGCAGGAGAATTGATCCTTCCTCGGGGCCTGATCAATATACCTGCCTAGGGCATTGCCAATGGATTTCAGCGAGCTCTGACTCCAGCAATGGAGAGGGAGGTGCGGGAGGCGCACCCAAACAGGGACAGCTGTGGGCACATCTTGAGCAGGGTCAAAATCTGGAGACCATTTGTTCAAATATAACCCTTGAGGGCCCATGAAATAAGGTCCATTTCTGAAGATCAAGCTTCGGTCTTCCCCACTGTCAAACACGAAGACGAAGAACCCTTTGCCTACAAAGTGGCTTTTTATTCCTTCCTTAACCAGCGGGATCCAGTTTCGTTTGACCCATTCATCTACTGCCTTCGGGGATGGCCAAAGCCCTGTGAACTGGCCGATGAGGCCCCTTTCGGCAAGGTTTAGCGCTGATCTACAAGCATCGTCTACCGGTAGAGACACCGTAGGGATGTTGTCCAACTTCTTAACGAACTTTTGTTGTGAGGCCGAGATCGGCCGCTTATCAGCTGCAGCAACAAGGGAACGGAATGCATCTAGATCTGAAGGCGGAGAGGGATCGCCTCCATTCGCCATGATCGGGGATTGAGGGGCGGGGATCAAAGCAGAGACCCCATGCACCAGCTCAGATCGACCCCCAGAGCTGTCGAAACGCGATTGCAACTCGAATCCTGAACCTCTTCAATCCTAAACTCCCCGCACACCGAAGATCTCACCGAAAAGCAGAGCTCCACGCCCGGATCGGGCAGGGCAGGGCCGAGCCCAAGGGTTGCAGAGCAGCGCGGAAGTTTTCCGTTGCAGAGCCGCGCGCAAAGGTAGCTTTGAGACTGGTTAATAGTATAAAATTCAAAAGTATATGTATGTGGTGTTTTTGTCCCACATTGAACTGTAGTATTTTTTGAATTTAAAAATGGTTAATAGTATACGATGTTGGAAGTAATGCTTTCATGATTTCTAAGTTGTTTTGAGTTGTATTGTGTGAGTTTCTAGGTTAATAGGTGTACTAGATATTTTTAGTAATCTATATCCACCATTCTCGAATCTAGAAAGACCATGTATTCCTATATATGTAATATCCGTAAGATCAATAAGACAAATTGTGTTTGGTGTTGTGTTTAATGGATCTCTCTGCTTTCTCTCTATTTTATAATATAAGATTCAAACGTATAGGCAATTTTTCTTATTGATTATTTCATTTTATAATTTTTCTTAAATATTTATAATAAGTTTTTGATACAAATGATATAAGGTAATATAAGTTTTCAAATAATAGTGTCTCTATGGGCCTTGAGGAGTCTTTCTCTAGTTTTGATATGATGTAAGTTCATATGAAAGAGGGTTTTGGCTTTTACTATACTTTCACATTACATGTGTTCTAGTCACTTTATCTATCATGGTAAGAAGCAGGTACAAGGTTAATTATCATTTGAATATTGCAAGTTGCATAGGGAGGTATAAGATTGGCAAAACATGGGGAAAAATGAACTAAAAAATTGATAGTATAGACTTCAGGCTCACCATTCTAGCCAAAAAATCAGCTATCATTAATGAAGGTAGTGATGGAGATTCTATGCAATAGTTGTTATGATTCACTAGTTTTTTGCTTGGAGCATTAGTAGTCTTTTTTGTCTTCTCATGTTTATGTATGTCAAGGTCTGACACAACCAACTTGTTTTTATAAGTTTTTATGTACAAGATTCTCTAGTTAAACAAGGTTTTACCAATCTAAACACTTTGAACTAATAACATAAGTGTGGAATAACTTGTTATAGAGTTTTTAACCCAACTTTTCATATATATATATATATATATATATATATATATATATATATATATATATATATATATATATATATATATAATATATATATATATATATATATATATATATATATATATATATATATATATATATCTATATATATATATATATATATATATATATATATATATATATATATATATATATATATATTTAACTGAAACGGTTGTGTTTTATTGAGAATTCTAGGTTGGGCATAGCCAAATCAACCAAATTACAATTCATGGGTTTACATGAGCACCTCTCCCAATTAAGGGATGATTGCCATTTTCAAAGTGCCTGCGTTTATGCTGATCATTCCACTTTGCTGAGTGCAGCCTGTGTTTGCCAATCTATCCACCTCCTTGTTTAAATCTCTGAGGATATGAAATGTTTGCATCGAGGAGAAGTCCTTCAGAATTCTGTTCACTCTTGAGAGCTGTTTATTTAACGGAGGGTCCTTTAACCATTTCTTGCTTATTAATGCCTTTATCAGCAATTCTGAGTCCCCAAAAATAATGATTTCTCTTTGGCTTTCTTTTCTGGCTAATTGACAGGCTTTTAAGAGACCAAGAGCTTCTGCCTGGTTGTTGGTTTTCGTTCCTAGCCCCCAACTGAAATCTTCTTTTCCTCCACTCGGATAGTAAATTACCCCTCCTGCTCCTGAAGTGCCTGGATTTCCTTTTGAAGCGCCATCAAAGAAGATAGTGCACTTGCCCTGGGATTTCCACCACTGCTAAAATCTATCCTCGAATTCTCAGATCTGCCATCTTTCCTTGTGGGTTGGCCGAGTGATTGCTGAAGGTCTGGTGATGAATGAGAAACCGTCCAGCCAGGCCCTTTCCTCTGTTCGAAGGGAGTTGTCATCTTTGACTGAAGAATAATTCAGGGTTTCTAGAAGGAGTTTCTTTGCCTGTTCTGCCACTTTTTCTGCTGATATTTCATTTTGGTTGAATATAATTTCGTTCCGGGCAAGCTAGAGCTTCCAGCATACGTATTTTGGAGCAGCAATCCATATCTTGTACCATAGAGATTTGCCAGCAATGTTGTGTGGGTAACTGGCTTTCCAAGTGGTGAACATTTCTGCAATCGTACAGTGAGCTGGGGGTCTCACATTTAGTCCAGTCAGAAAATTAATCCAGACCTTCTTGGCATACTCACAATTAATAAACAAATGATCTGTGGTTTCCAGAGCATTTTTGCATAGAACACATCGGTGGGGGCCTGCTATGTTTCTCTTGCACAGGTTTTCTCCGGTCAAGATTTTGTTATGGAACAGAGTCCAAAAGAAAAAGTTGATCTTAGGAATGCTAAAACTGTCCCATACCTGCTTCCATACTTCTTTCGGATGAGGCGAATTCTTTTTGCTTTGCATTTGTAGATATCCTTGCCTTGCTGTGTACACACCCATCTTCCCCCATCCCCAGGTGTCTTCTTCATCTCTATGGACTGGAGCGAAGTCTGTAATCGCCTTTTTAAGAGCGTGTAACTGTGGGGTGAGTTGCGCTGGTGCCTTGGGGAAATTCCAGCGTTGCCACTCTCCTCTGTTATCCCAACCAGCGATGTCTTCGATCTTACGGATTCCTTTTGACTGTAGCCATAATCTTATCTCTGCGATTTCACTGTTTTCTTTGAGGGGAGGGTGTCCCATGACTCTGTCTTTCCATAACAGAGTGTTTTTGCCGTTCCCAGGAATTTTGTACAGGTGAGTTTTGAAGAATTCGATACCTTTGCTGCATAACTTCCAGGCTTGCGTTCCTTTAGGGGCTTTCTCCGGAATGAAGGTTCTGATTGACTGTTGTTTGAAATATTTGTATTTTAATATCAGGCTGACAGGGTGACTAGGCTTATCAAGCAGTTGCCACAGTAATTTGCATCCCAGCACTACATTTGCAAGGAGAGGGTCTCGTATTTGGAGTCCACCTTCCTCCATAGGTCTTTTCGCTGTTTCCCAATTTATTAAGTGAAATCTATTGTCATTTCCTCGCCCTCCATTCCACAGGAAATTTCGCATAAGGCTGGAGACCTGGTCTGAGATTTGCTTTGGAGCTAGCATTAAGGAGGCCTGGAACGTTGGTAGTGCCGAGAGTACAACTCTAATGAGCGTGAGTTTGCCTCCTGTGGTGAGCCAATAACCCCCCCATCCTGCGATCTTTTTCTTAAATTTGGAGATCACCTCTTCCCACAGTTGATTCCTGTTGGATCCCATTGTTATTGGGAGACCCAAATATTTAAATTTGTCCCAATCTACGTATCCATTGAAGCCCAGGTCGCTGGCAATTCTGTTGATAGTCTGTTGATCTGTGTTCCACCCATAGACAACACTTTTCCTTTCACTGATTAACGCTCCAGAGATGCTGCAGAACTTTTTGAGAATGATTTTGAAGGAGTTCGCAATTCGTGGTGATGCGCCCCCAAGCAATAGTGAGTCATCAGCAAACAACACGTGATTCATTGGGTCAATTTCCTTCACAATCCTGATTCTAGGGAGGTTACCATTTTGTTTTTCCAAAGTTAATTTTCTGCTCAGAGAGTCTGCCATCAGTATGTAAAGAAATGGTGACAAAGGGCAACCCTGCCTCAGTCCCCTGGTGGCTAAGAAGAAATCTGCTAGTCTACCGTTTACCATTGGGGCAGTCCATATCTTTTCTAAACATGCTTTGATTAGATTTATAAACTCTTGATTGAAACCGAAGGCTGTAAGGACCCTGTACAAAAAGGAGCGATTAACTCTATCAAAAGCATTACACATGTCCAATTTTATAAGCATACCTTGTTCTTTGCGTGAATGGCTCGAGTGCAAAGCTTCTTGGACTTGTATCACATTATCTAGAATGTGTCTTCCTTTCAAAAATCCCCCCCGATCTGGAGAAATGAGCTTTTGCAAGAGAGGCTTGATTCTGCTCGCCAGAAGTTTGGACACTATCTTGTAGGACGCATTGCATAGAGATATCGGCCTGTACCTGTCGAAAGATCTTGGATTTGTCTCCTTAGGAATTAAGGCAAGAAAGGTTGAGTTGATTCCGCCCCCAATCCTTGCCTTTCTCATGAATCCACGTATCATTCTGAGGAGGTCTGGTTTGATTAATGCCCAGCAGATTCTATAGAAATGGATTGTAAAACCATCAGGTCCTGGCGCTTTGTCAGGCTCCATAGACCACACAATATTGGATACTTCTTCTTCCGTTACTAAGCTCATGAGGTTTTCATTACTTCCGATACTTCTTCTTCTCACTCCCCTCTTTTTCTGCTGTAAGTAGAGTTTGGAAGTGGTTTACAGCAGCTTCCTTGATTTGGGCGAATCCTTTGCAAACCTGTCCATTAGATAAGGTGATTTCTGCTATATGGTTTCGGCTGAGTCGAGCCCTAAACTGTTTATGGAAATATGTGGTATTTCTGTCCCCAGCTTTAAGCCACAGGCTGCGAGACTTTAGGCGCCAGTACTCTTCCTCGTTTCTAAAAGAACAATATGTTTTCCTTTGTGCAATTTTTTCTTGGTCTAAGTCCGTGGAATGGATGTCTTTCTCTTCCAAATCAAATTGTATTTCTTCCAGCTGTGTGACAGCCTCTTTCCTCTGACTGATGGGAGTTTTCATAGGTTTCTTTATCCACTCTTTAAGGGCCTTCTTTGTATTTTTTATTTTTTGTTCCCAAACGTAGCTTGGGGAACGTGAGACTTCTGTGCTCCATGATGTTTGGACTGTTTCCATGAATCCTTCTCTTTTCGCCCAGAGAGGACTGAAGCGAAAGGGGAGGGGTCCTAGATCCTCTTCATCTTTCAGGCAGAGGAGGACAGGTTTGTGATCCGAGCTGAGCTTTGGAAGGATCTTATTGATGACTATTCTTTTTCCCATCATTATAGAGCTGCTGATGAGGAATCTATCCAACCTTGCTGCAATATGATTTTCTCCTGTTCTGTTATTGGTCCATGTGTATTTTCCTTTAACTGGCTTGAAGTCTACTAAATCCCTCTGTAATATTATGTTCTCCACTATGGTAAGAAAAGGGTCTCTTGAGTAAGTCCCTCCTCTCTTCTCTTTAGGATCAAGAATTATATTCAGGTCACCTCCTATAATTATGTTCCTGGGATTGTTGTGGTCTAGAAACTCTGATAGTGTCTTCCAACACTCTCTCTTTTCCTCGTAATGAACAGGAACATACATATTAAACAAGGCTATGCTGAGATTGCTTGCTATATGCCGCAGTTCTGTAAATATCCAATGCTGGGTCTCGAATGATCTTTCTAGAGAGGAGTTTTTTGCCCAGAATGTTCCTATTCCTCCAGCCGTGCCTCTTGCACTCACAACCTTTCCAGAGTCGAATTTCCATTTGGTGTTACAGGTGCTTAGAAGGATCTCCCCTTCTATTTTTGTTTCTTGGAGCATAAGGATGTCTGTGGGTTCCATTTTCAAAAGATCTTTTATGGCTTCTACTTTTGTGGGATTCCCCAAACCCCTGCAGTTCCAAGAGATCAGTTGCATCATTTACCACTTGTAGGGGTAGGCCCTCCTCCTTTTGGGGCCCTAAGCCTGGTATTCCTCCCAAGTGTCATTTCTATGGTGGCTTGACTGCCGAGGGTTTTTTGTCTTTCTGACTCCTCTTCTCTAGTTTCCCTGTTTGTTCTTCGTCCAACCTTTTTTGCTGGCCTTTCAAATGTTTCATCATCTGATGAGCCCATGTTCTCTGTGGTTTTCTTCTTTTGTTTGATAATATCTGCATAGGAAGGGGAGGAAATATTGCTTGGGGTAGGGATTGAGTTATTACCTGGATCTATGGTGTCGTTATTCTCCAGCTGAGGTGGATCTTCTTTTTCTGCCTCTGGGGGATCTGAAGGCGGCGTGAGAATTTCAAAGGGGTTTTTGTCCCCCTCATTGCTGTTTGTGTCTCTGCTTCCGGTGTTTTGATTGCTTGTACTTCCATTACCTACTTTATTCTCTGTCTCTTTAGCCTTATTTTTGTTGCTCTGTCTGCTGCTTGTTGGTTTCTTTGCCTGTTTCCATTGTTCTCCCTTTTCCTTCTCTGTTGTTTCCTCATTTCTCTTTTTGCAGTATCTTGCGAAGTGCCCGTACTCATGATAGTGTCGACACTTGAAAGGCAGCTGTTCGTAGTCGAGCTCTTGGATATGTGTCCAGTCTGCCACCGATAGCTGTATTGCTTCAGGTAATCCTATTTCTAGGTCAACCTCCACGCAGATCCGAGCGCAGGAGAATTGATCCTTCCTTGGGGCCTGATCTATGAATCTCCCTAGAGCATTGCCGATGGATTGAAGTGAGTTTTGACTCCAGCAATGTAGGGGAAGATGCGGGAGGTGTACCCAGACAGGAACAACGTTGGGCACATCTTGTGTTGGGTCAAAATCTGGAGACCATTTGTTCAAGTAGAGGCCTTGAGGTCCCATGAAGTATGGCCCATTTCTGAAGATCAGGCTTCTGTCCTCTGTATTGTCAAACAAGAAGACGAAGAACCCTTTGCCTACAAAGTGACTCTTTATTCCTTCGCTAACCAGTGGTATCCAATTTCTTTTAACCCATTCTTCGACTGCTCTCGGGGATGGCCACAGTCCGGTAAACTGACCAATGAGGCCTCTTTCTGCGAGATTCAGCGCTGATCTACAGGTTTCTTCCACTGGCAAGGTCACCGTGGGGATACTGTCCAGTTTTTTAACAAACTTTTGCTGCGGGCCTGTAGGCTGGCGTTTCCCTGCAGCAGCTACTAGAGCTTTGAAAGCTTCGAGCTCCGGAGGTAAGGGAGGAGGGGCCGCAGGGCCACCTCCAAGCTCCATGGGAAGATCGCGTGAGGGAGAGTCGCTTCAGACGTTGCGGCTAGGGTTGCAGCAGCGCAACAATTCCAACTTTTCAGATTTTAAACTAATGTTTCTAGTATAGTTTTCATTGAAACAAATCAATAACATAAATTTTTTAATTTATGTAATCCTCATAAAATATCTAACTTAAAAAAAAAAAAAATAAAAAATAAAAAAATTATAAATAATAACGATTATATTCAATATAACATAATTATTAAAATAGAATATTTTTCATCTAAATCTTTAAAAACAATAACCAATCTTAAAATTAGTAATCGTTCTAATTAATTATTAATAAATTATTTTATTTAATAATTTTCGTTAAATATTTTTAATGAATTAATACAAGTTTATTTAAATAATAATAAATAATGACTATACTCATCACAAATGAATATCTAAATTAAAATATTTTTTACTTAATTTTTTAAAGAAAAATAACTACTCTTTATTTCAAATGGTATATTAAAGAACATAGACTTGATTTAACTCATATAAAGTGAATTTGACTTACGGTAATATACAACGTTGTTTTCTAGGAAGTTCAAATGGTTTGTCTTATATAAAGTCAAGTCGACATAAAATAACATCTAACATGGTTTATAAGGAAGTATAAGTCGTGGAAATTTAAGATTAAGATTTTAGTTAATCATATTTCATATGATTTGAAAATTACTATATGAAATAAAAAAAAAATGTTTGATCACTCACAGATATTTGAATATTGAATTCTATATTTTAGATGAGATTTCTAATTAAGCTGCTCCCATGGATTCAACCATGTTATTATATCATGCTCGGATTTTTTTTTCCCTAAGGCCTTGAAGAACGTCAACGCCAATATCGTATTTCGCAATCTTTTTTCCTCCACTTAAATCTGGATAATAATATAAATATTAGTAGACAACTCGCTAATACGATGCATATCATCCTTTAGGAAGATAGAAGTCAACAGAAAGAACTTAAAAAGTCAGAGTCAACATTACAAAGGAAGTAAACGCAACTTAAAAAGTCGAGTCAACATTACGTTTCCTGCGCGGTTAATATCAAAATGTTGAAAACTAGCTACAGAGAGTGTGGTGTTGGAAGCTTCTGCGTCCACAGAGACTGAAATATCAAAAAGCAAAAACTCCCTTGGAATGCGAAATAAACAATTCAAAAATCAAATAACCAAATATTGATAAGTACACCAAAAGACCTAAGTGTTTGGCACAACCAAAAGCCTAAAGCCTCGTAAAGGCTATGTTGTCTTAGATTTATAGAGAGAGAAAAAATGACGGGGATATTGCGAGTGATTATTATGTTGAGTAAACGATACGGGATATTATCACTAATAATGTGAAGACTGTAATGATTAATAATGTGAATAATAGTGTAATTTTGTTATTATTAATAATGTGAATAATATTGTAATTTTGTTATTATTAATAAAATTATGATTTTTCCTAGAGAAAAAAATGTGAATAATAATTAATAATTAATAATGTGAATATTATATAGTTTTGTTTTTTTATTATTATTATTATTTTTGGGTTATTTTTAATATTTGAAATAAGAAATATAATTTTTTTAATTAAAAGATATTATTTGTTAAAATATTATTAGAAGATAATTTAACTTTTATTTTAGATTATATTTAAAAAAAGATAATTTAAAAGTTTTTTGGACTTTGCTTTCTAAAGTAAGTTTTGAATGGAAAATTTTAGATTAATTTAAATATTTGGATGCATCTAAATTATAAAAATTTAAAGAGGATTCATTAGAGGAGCAATACCATACTACACTACGTGCATTTATATTGGGGGATATATATTGAGGAAAAAATGATATAATATATTGAGCATATATAATAGGGGTAAAGGGTTTTTATATTGACAGGTATAAAAAATGGAGCTCAAAATTAATGAAAAAATATAAAGGGGTATAAAAAATGTTAATGAAAAAATGGATACCTACAATATCTAGTGAAAGTAGGGGATTTTTAAATTGGGAAGATGTATTGGGTTCATATTGGTACGGGGTTAAATAATGTGGGTTTTAGAGGCATTTTCCAATATGTAGTCAAAGTAAGGGTATTGTTTAGTATGCCACGAACACATGTGATATGTCAAAGGTTCATTGAGTAAATCCCCCATGTTCATATTCAACCACCATTTCCATAGCCTTCATAACACCTCCAACACGACCTTCACAAGAGGGGATTGTCACAAACTCACTATTAAATTGAAGAAGGAATGTATCAAAAGGAGAACCTCAACACACACTTAAGAAATGAATACACTCAATACTTGAGGAATGAACATACTATTATCACCAATAACACTACGGTCATGTTGTCTGCACAAAGGTCATAAGCCAGGTTCAAAGGGAACACCCTAATCTACAAAGGTTAAGAATTGTGCGTTCACAGGTGAATAAGGAAATTATATAAACCTGGGGTAAAGAGCTAAGGTCTAAACCAATGTTGCGGGAGGAGTTATAGTTTAGAAAGATTACACGATTAAAGGTTTGGCTTCTCCCCCCCCACAATCTACATATGGTCACATCCAAGTGCAGTTCCGGCAACAAAGTCACAACTGTCTTAACACCGCCACAGGCCCCCGGAGTGGAATAAGTCAATGCCCGATGAACGAACCTGATCAATTTTGGCCCCGATAGAAGATTTCTCCACGTCATGATACTCCTCACCGAAACGTGTAGGGACCACCCGACAAGTGGCCTCCTCTTAGTTACGGCTCAAAGATTCAGGTATCAGGTAGTGGATGATGTTTGCTTAAGTGGAAAAAGGTAAAGTTGTGTTATGATTGTCTAGGCTCATCCCTTGCTCTCCCAAACCAACCCACAACCTCCATGTGTCGTCCCCTCGCGCCTTCATCTCCCGCCACCTGGGCACAAGCCTTTAGCTTTGATAAAGAAAATAAAACCGTTAGGTCATTACTCGACAAAGATTCTTCATCATGGTAAAAAATCTCTCGCCTAGACAACTGTGTAGGAGCCTTCTGTCCACTCTCCCAGAGGGCACGACCGTTCTCCCAAGTTGCTTTCATTCCCTTGCGGTCTCTAGGTAACCCAACACCATCGAGTCTCCTTGTTTGCTTGTTTTGTTTTATTCAAAGGGATGAAACACGCGGCCCCTGCAACCCCCAACACTCATGAGATCAAGAACCCCAGTGCCAACCTTCTAACTGACACTGAGGCCCATATCGCTAACCCTGCTTGTTCCTTTTCTCTCACCGACCTCCGTTATGAAATATTCTCAAACCATGTGAAGAATGAAGACCTGCTCCGAGTTGTGGCTTCTGGGTTATACTACCAAATTGCTCCCCCAATTCATCATCTCCCAGAGTTCGTAACCTGGTTTTTGGATTCCTACCAAATTGAGAAGAATTGTTTTGTTTCTCCTTCAGGGAACATAATCCTAGAAATAACCCCTCTTTTAATTCAGAGAGCGCTCAACTTCCCCACATCTTCCTCAATGTGCACCTTCACTGATTCAACCCTAGAGGGGCATTTTATGGCACTCCCTGCAAGAGAACTACAACCCTTCCTAGAGAAAATTCTCTCTCTCGAAGCCAAAAACTTGCCTTCAGATATTCAAATCCCATTAAATCTTTTCAAACCCTCTGTTCAACCAATCTTAGCCGTCATCATTGCAATTTTTGGAGGACGCTCCACTCTGCAATTAGGTAGGGTCGCTCTCGGATGTTTACACAAGACAAAGTAGCCTGGATGCGAGTTAAACATCCCAGAATACCTCTTGGACTCCATCTGCTTTCAATTAAGCTATCTTAGAGCTGCTTCTTGCTTCTGTTACTATTCACTGTTGTTTTATTTGTTTCTCTATACTCACATTTAAGAATTCCAATGTCTTCACCTAGATGTGTTTACCCCCAATAAAGAAAGAAAGTCGGTCTTCGACTAGAACATTTATGTAAGGAAAAGGCCATGCTTGGGAGGTTATTCTCAATTCCTCTCATCCTTCATGGCTATTGCCTACCGAATCATTCATGAAATCTCCCCCCCAGGATCTTCCCTGAGAAAAAAGAGCTCCTCCAACTTCATGAGCAAGTTTCCATTGGAGACTGGTACCTCTATGAGGATTACACAAAGATCTAGGTTTACGGGTGCAAGCTTCCCCCTTATCATTTTCCATTGTTCCTGCCTATGAGGGTGTTCGCCCTTGAGTTCATCAAACAAATTGTCCATGTGGTTTTGCTCCACTTTGTACCAGCTAAGAAAGGTTACATATTTAAAATGGGACAGTCGGTAGGCCATTTTGTGATAAACACCAGGAAAACCTTCAAAATAATTGAAGCTATGCTCAAAGCCATGGAATTCAAGAAAGGTCAAATCTGGCATTATGATCCCCGAGGTCTCCTTGCTCGAAGAAGGGAAAAGATTAAAGCCTCAACCTATGTGCATGATCCTAAGCCCGAGGTTGAATGGAAAGCTAACTTTGATTCTTGGCCTCTTAATATAAACGCAAAGACCGAATCCCTAGTCAGCATGGACAAGACAAAAAATAGTACTGCTGACACTGTTGGGACAACTAACATGGAAGATGGACCAACTCATGAAAAGGCCAAAAGTAAAGGGCAAGGATAGGAACAAGAACATGAACAAGAGTAGGAAGAGGAAGAACTAAGTATCCAGCTCCAGAAAATAAGTGACTGAGAACCCAGGCTTTCAGGTTAATTTGGAAATACCTCCAAAAGTTTCAACAACATCCTCGACTGAGGTAGCCATCCCAGAGTATGAGGAAAGTCTTTATGAAGCAGGAACAGGTTGGGCATAGGGTGGGAACATACATGTGAGAAATAGAAGGGCAAAGGAGAAGATACATCAAGACATGATGTTGGCTTGTTGGGGCTTGACCTAGGTTCAGATTTAATTAGCCAAACAAATCCCTATACTACTAGCCCTTTTGGAAACAGTCCGCGGAGCGCAGACTGAGGTCTCACCCGAAGTAGTATGGGGGGGGGTGGTGGAACTAGGTTTCCGCACCCTTGAGATGTCTGAGGGTTTGATTTGGTCCAACTGTTAGTCCCTTCGCGTAGGTTACTTCACACACTTCCTTGGCCTTTGCGTCCTAATATACTTTCCTACACACATCCCTAACTAGGGGATGTGGGGCTTCTGCGCTACTGGAACAATGCTCTGTACTAAGTCCCTAAGTCACACCCGATATCTTACTTATCTTCTTAGACCAGTTAGTTATCTTCGTGTAAATGGATGCCTTATGTTATATTCATTTATACAACACATTCATAAGAGTTTGCGAAACAAATAAAAAGTAAACTTGCAATTCATACCTAATAATACATCAAACATAAAAAGATACACATAAATATGATAAAACTTTTGTTTATTAATGTTTCTAACGGTTACAGACTCGACTTGCCCTGTGCACTCAGCGGTAGGGGTCCACGCACTCAGCTGCGGACTACTAGGCCTCTGTGCACTCAGCTACAAAGCCTTCTCCTACCTTACAAACCAAAGAAATGACTTACACTTTGACTTAGTGCTTTTATCCTTCTATTCTTGATCGGATTAACTCTTTTCTACACTTATAACATTGCTCTATTTATACAATCCTATGGTCCGCGGACCATGGGTAGATCTTTCGAACTGACATTACATTACAAAAACAAGGGCGGACAACCCTATGACTCTATTATGACTTCGCGCTCCGTGCCCACAATTCACGGAGTCTTTGCAATGGACTTGGTTAAAACTTATGCTTTAAGCCCCAAAACATGCCTTGGGGGGATTCCACGCCCAACAGGCCCCCAACACAAACATCGTGACTCGCCCTTGAGTCACTCTATTGGTGCAAAGATATTTGCGTGGAGTCCTTCCAAATTTTCTCGAACAGTTGCAAGGTAGGTAGCGCAAAGGGCGACTCCCTGCTGAATCTCCTATACACGTTGTTCCGAGACCACAGTGTCGGAATTACTTCCCTGGATCTGTTCCTGTGCCCCTTGCATTTGTGTGAGCTTGCCTTCAATTGTTTCTGCAATGGTGAAGGCCTCGTCAATCCAAGGCTAAACACGCACCTTTAGAACTGCTTCTTGGTGTCGTGCGGCTTCCACTTGCTCTTTCAGCGCTTTGACCTATTGCATTCGCGCGAGCCTATGGGTGAGGGCCACCATCTACGTGGTCCCTTTGATGCTGTCATACTGCTTCTCAAGCTCACACACCTTTGTCTTTAAGCGCTGGATGTTAGGGTCCTCCTGCAGATTAGTGAGGAACTCAAATGACTCCTCCAACATTCTGGTGTAGTCCGTTACTGCACTGTTGATCTCTTCCATCCCCGATGTAATAGCACTGACGCGCTCTTCTCTTACCTCTAGAGAGGTGGATGGCTGTGCCTTCAACCGTAGCTCTGCTACTAAAGGTTAAGCTCCAGCTGAATCTTAGTCATTTCTTCTCACGCCTTGTGCACCCCTGCTGCTACTCTATAGATGCGCGTCTCTGCTGGTGCGTTTGTTGGGATGGCCAGCTCAGGGACCATCTGACAGGCTTCTTCCAGTACCTGTACCATTTGCCTGTTCTGTGACAACACTTCGTCGCGTTGCAAGCTCAACTACTTCATGTTGATATTTTTCTCGCTCAACACTTGCAGCACGCGGCTCTCCCTAGCCCACAGTTCTGCAGTAATCCCATCCTGTAGAGCATATAGTGTCTCTTGTGGGAGTGCAACCATGTTGATCCCGATACCTTTCAGTGCATAACTGTAGGCCTATCGGCCTCATTTGTTGTAACCAGTGCCCCTTCTGGAAACATTATTGTGTTTGTTGTCCAAGCATGTAGCATCTGCTTGGCTGCAGCTGTCCCTACTGCGAGGTTGGTCAAAAGGGTACCAGCCTGAGGAGTGCGCACCTGCAACTCCTGAAGCTATGCTTTGAGGGCCCCCAACACAATCTGATTCTCTTGCGCGAAATTCTGGAGGGCCTCGGAGGTGACGTTGTGCACCGTCTTGCTGATGTCATGCATATCACCCTCAATAAGGGTGATCAGGTCGATAGACAACTTTTATGCCTTGACCTTCTTGTGCGGCCCCGTCTGCTCACTTGGGCATCGATGCTTAGTTGTGTTGATGCGGTTTGTGGGTCTGTACCACCCTCCTCTTCCTCTGTTTCCATTTATTTTTCTTGCCAATGCAAGTGACTCCTAGCCCTCGCGCACCTTCTCGGCTGCCTCCTTTGTTGCTGCTGCGACCTTTTACTGTTCTGCTGCTATCTACGTAGTGTCTTGTGCCTCCTGCGCTTTTGCTGCCACTGCTTCTTGCCTTCTCTTCTCTTCCAACTGTGCCATGCACAGTTTGGCCTCTTCTTTCTTCTTCTGCACCACAGAATTCTCCACCGTGGCGATGTCTGGGCACGCCACTCCGGCGGCCATGTCTCTAGTACATCAAAAATTACATTAGCTGTGGCTACAAATGGTAGCTCGCTCCATTTCTTGGTTGGGTCCTTGCACGCTCTAATATATATGATGTGGAGGTCCGCTTTAAATTCTGCAAAATTTTGCAGGTTGTTGTAGACAGTGGGTGATAACCACGACTTGCAGTTAATCCCCATTATGATGTTCATTTCCATGAACACCCAAAATATCTTGTTGTCACAGATCCGGTTCACGTCTTTCGTGGCCCACAACGAAGCGTATTTCGTGGCCTCCGGAAGATCCTTGTCAATTGTGGGGAACTGGCTATCCTCCGGCAATTCCCCTGCCACGAGCACTATGGACAACAGAATCCATGCATAGTGGAACGATTTTCCTTATTACTGGGCATTGCGGCAATTTTTCAAGAACTCTTTACATAAGAACTCAGACAAGTTGAACTGGACCCCCTCCGTGCACTGCTCAACATGTGCCACCACCGGTGCGGGGACCTCGTCTGTGCGACACTTCCGCATGACCTTTCCTGCCAGTATCTGATTCACCACTCTGACTGCTTTGTTGTTGATACTGGAGATCGCGTAACCCCGTTTCTTATTCTCCAGCTTGTATTTCTTCTTCATGGCCTCTGTGATGGCTAAATCGTTACTTTTCCCCTCTGAGATGTTTGCGGGGTCCTCTCCTTTAAACAAAAGTCGGGTAATGCAATGGATTAAGTGGTCCGTGATGGGGATGGGCTCCTCTAGCCATAAACACCCACCATGCACGAGGTAGAGCAGCTGCCTGATGACGAATATTGTTATTGGGGCACAGTGGAAATGCGTGTTTTTGAGTGTTTTCAGGTGGAGAACTGATCTGAGAGCTGTTGGTTTGCTGACCTTGTTCCTCTAGGGGTAGGAACATCATGTTTAGGGAACTTTGGATCCCTTGGATTATTGACAATTCATGCTTGTTGCTGTAAGGCACAAAATTGTCTATAACAGATGCCCCCTAAAGTATGAGGTCGTTTATTGGGTGAAATGCTTTATTGAGAGGATCCGAAGTTCATTCAATCTGCTGAGAAGTGTCCTGTAATAAGATACAATACAATACATTATTTTTCATACATTTTCATGATCTAGCTGAGGCGGGCATTCCCATGCTCAGCTTTATAAATACATTTTGGTACATAGAACAGACGATCGTCTGATTGTAGACTGATAATTCTCTGCTGAAATTATCATCCTTTGAGAAGGATGATCATCTGCTGTAATGATGTACATATCAAATGTCTTTATGTCCTGAATATATATCGCAGCCCGGATGGATGAAACTAGATCCGGGGTCTTCAATCTCTTCCGATCTTCACTCGATGTACAAGTCGATCCATGTGAGAATTTCTTTGAAGTCGAACATGGAAAGACATCGCTTGATTACCGGTCAATGATGTAAACCGTTAACAAGCGTGAGAGGAATCACCGATAAGGATGATGACCCTCAAGGTATGGTAGTACAATTCACATGGTGGGAATAAAGGACTTGGCGTCGACCACCATGCAAAATCTTCTGGTCGAAGGTCATTGATGTATACCTGTCGCCGGAAGTGAGAAACTTGCCATTGAGGCATGCAAGCTTCAAAGTACTGAAGGGGGTGTTCCTAGATCAACTCCTTGGATAATGAGCTGATGTCGACAAGGAGCGATCCGTCAAAGGAGGGCCTTAATGAATCCCACATCAGTGACGCGGAACGAAGCTAGTGATTGTGATGAGGTGAAAACAAACTGTGATGTATGATTCAGGGTGGCGGTCATGAAGTGGATGAAGGATAATGTATGGCAGTGGGTGGAACACGGTTGACTCTTTACAGAACCACATCTCTTGAACATATAATGACACTGATGTGATGGATTGGTAGCATTACCCCAATTGTGGATGGTGTGGCGAGGACCATGGTTATGAGACCGGTGAATGAAACAACCCAACCCGATGTGATACGGAGGACAAAGTGTCATGTTCAAGAGCGACTTGCTACCATTAATGCTGTGAGGTTCTCCCAATTTTTCCCCAGTCATTGCTGACCAGTACCTCTTTATTTTTGTCAAGCTTGAGGAGGATAACATATGCTTGTTCTATAACCTGCCCTTCGGGCAAGCCCATCGCTATGTTTTAACGAGCCTAGCGATAGGGAAACTCGTTCTCGTCTAAAGACAAGTTTGTCGCTATTTAATCATTTTAACGAGTCTAACGACAAAGAAAACTCGGTCCTTTTCATTTTTAGAGAGTCTGAAAAGGTACGAAAAGTTAACTCCAAAATTCCTTTTTCGTCTTCTAATCCCTTAAGTCCGAAAAAGTATAAAACAATACAGAAGGGATGAATTTTCGATTTCTTTAACGAGCCGAACAAAACAAGCGCTCGATCTTTTTGTGTAATAATCCCTCAGGTCCAAAAAGATTAAAATCTAGAGGAGGGATAGCTCTTCCGGTCCTTTTAACGAGCTGGGAGGCCAAAACTCGGCAAACTTTTCATATTTTACGAGTCAGTGAAAAGAGCTCAAAGGAGACTCGTCTTTTGAGGAACGAGTGATGAACAGGGATAGCAGCAGATTCCAGGTATAGGTTGGAATTCTCCAATCACGGCAGTGTCACAAGGATGGCTAAATGAAATCACTCTTCGCAGCTATTCCTCAAAATGGGTAAACAAACATATGGAGGTGAACGATTGGCCAAATGAACGGATGGAGGTGATGGCATATAAACACGACCAAGGGCTTTTAATATGGCTTTCAAAGGTTACATTTCTCGAGGTTGTTTACCGGTTCATTTTTTCTGGATGAGCTTGAACTATTAGGGAAAGATTGCTCACAATTTATGTTTATTTTTTAACGAGCATGAACTCTATATAAAAAACTGCTCGATTCTTGCGTTTATTTTTTAACGAGCATGAACATTGCTAAAACTGCTCGATTTATACCAGTCTTAATACAAGGAATGCTTTAGGTGAGGTAATCTTATTTAAGGAGCGATACCTCACTAATTACTCCAATTTGGCAGGTTTTAACTTTTGCCTTTCATCCTTTCTTTATGCAAGCTGGAAACGGCTAATCCTACGAGTTTAACGGGTTAGACCTACGGGTTTAAAGGGAGGACCTAAAAATTAAAAAAAAATAAATAGTCGTCCCGTGCTTGCACTCCAAAAGGTTTGCATGCCCCCAGGTATAAAGTATAATTTCGAGATTCTGTCCTCTTACTTATTATCCGAAAAATGGTTTTGTTTGCTGCCGCAAACTAAACTCTCTTTTCGGCGATGTCTATCATTAGGTTGCTAAGGATGGTGACTACTTGTTGCAGCAATTTCCTCTCTTTCTTTGAAGACTGCCCCTACTCTCTTTCAAAACATATTGTTTTAATGGGTGAGGCTTGACATTCAAAGATGGTGCCTTCTTGCTGCCACAAATAGATCTCCTCCTTAGGAGAGCCTACTTTTTTAGACAAAGGGAGCGATTCTTCCACTTCACATAACTTTGACAAAAGAATTTTATCCTAGAACAACCCTCTCTTCCTTTTTCGGACGGGGTACGGACTAGTCCATTCTTCTGTGGAAATTAACTTTATACCTAAGGTTTTCTCTGCCCGAGGCAGGCCAGGGTGCATGCCCCCTGGGTCCCAGTTCTTTTCTTCTCGAATTACTCGCATTCATCGGGAAGTAGAACCGGGGGTGGTGGCATTCCTTGAGTGAATAAACCGTTAAGGGATGGTATTTGACTATTTGCAATGCGTGATCCTGGAAACGAAAGTTGGTCTACGAGCTTGACCATTCTTCCTTCGTGCGGAAAACAGATGACTCTAAAGAGCGAGGACACTATTGCCTCCATGCAATATATATAGTCTCGTCCAAGGAGTAAGTTATAAACCAAGGGTCCCTGGACGACCATGATGTTCATATGAACTGTCTTCCCTTTCAATGTAATTGGAACATTGGGGAGAATCCCTAACGGGTGACTGGTTCCTTTATCAAAACCTGATAGATTTCTCATCTCAGGTAAAAGCGCCGGGCAACCCAGTGCTTTCCAAGCAACAGAGGAAAGGATACTCATAGATGCCCCTTCATCAATGATAGTTCCAGCCATCACCATTCTGTAGATTCGGACTATGATTCTGAATGGGATACTGGCTGGTAACCGGGGTCTGCCTAGTTGATTCCAATCAAAGGATACAACTAGGTTGCTTGGTGGTGGGACCGAATATACGGCCGGATACGACCCTGACGATGTTCCTTCCTGCGATAAAGGAATGGGCGCATTGCCCTAATGCTCATCAGAGTCTGTGTTGATGAAAAGGATATGGACGGTGTCATCTTTATCCTCTTCAGTGAGGGTGTCATTTGAAGATGGGTCTTCAATGACGGAGTCATTGGATGATGAAACCTCTGAAGGAAGAACCGGGTCAACTGCCGTTTCGACCTTTAGACTTTCGTCTGGTCTAGATTCAGTAGGTTCATTCTCAATGACCGACACTTCAGCTGACCTCTTGAGCGGGTCAGCTGGATTTTCAACTATCGAGGAATTAGGCGCGAGTTTTTGGTATCCAGGAGGAAGTCGTAACGGTGAAACCGGACGATCTTCTAAAACTCTCTTTGCCTCATCTAAGAATGGACATCGGTGTATGGCGTGATCGCCTTCACACAATATACAGGGTGATCTTGGTCTCCCTCTTCGTCCTTCGCTCTCGCTAGTTGACGGACTGCAATCAACATGACTACCAGAGGTTGATGCTACCGGATTGTGCAACCTTGGGGACCAGTCCCTTAGTATCCGGGGAATACAAGGACAATCACGATGGAAGTGGGCCCCTTTGCAAATGACACATGGCGATTTAGGCCCGGTCGGTGCAGTGTGTGGGTTTTTGTCAGCTGTCTTTTGCTTGCCCCCAGTCGCCTTCGCCATAGGCCCCTTCTGCTTCTTTTCTCTTTTCTTCTTTTCCTTCTTCTCCATGGGAGGCTGACTTTTGCCGGCTCTACCTTGTGAAGATGAAGGATCAGAGGAAGAATTGTAAGAAGTGGAAGGCTGGTGGGTAGCTCTAGACTGTTCTGACTGTTGATTCGACTGCTCAGGATTAGTGGCGATCTGGACTACATTAGTTGAAAAGAGCCATATAGGTAGGCCAATCGTCAATCCTGGAAGTGACAATGTTGCCATATGAGGCGCACCAACATCTCCCCAAGAGGAGAAGGGATTTGGACTTCCTCCAAGGTTATTTCCTTGGTTGGTGGGTTCCATACTTTTCAACTGAAAGATCAACGTGGGAATAACAGGTGATTATGTTCCGCTTAAAATAAATTTTATTAACGACGCTTTTAGACACAAACTTGCTTTTTCATGTTTTAAGAGTCGAGAAAAAGCTAAAGATGACTCTAGTCGCCTTCGATGTTTTAACGAGCCCGAAGTGACAAATGCTCGTATGGACTTTTCAGTTATAGAGTTTGAAAAAGGCCAAAAGAAACTTCTCTGGAGTTCTAGGCAGAGGGTGTGCCAAACTTTTCGCGAAACCACAGAATACGTTTTACGGTACGGGTGGTCGATCTTCGTGAATGCTGTGTTCACTGCATCGCGATCAGTAGGGCGGCCGACACGGCTTCCTATGGATAAAGGATAATTGCCTATAGGGGTCTCCCAATATATACGCGACGGTACGTGGGAGCACAAGTCCGTATTAGTGCCACCGACTCTCAGGAGGAATCACCCACCTTCGTAGAGATCGACAGTCACTATGTTTAACGACGGCGGAACACGTCTCTACCTAGACCTCTATGTGTTTGCATTATGTTACAAAGCGTTGTTATGTAAATTGGATTTATTTTAATGTTGATCTTGCTTAGCAGTTTGCCTTTAAGGATCACCACGAGATGTATATAACAAATTCCTGAATGCAGTCTAAGATGAGAAGCAAACTTTTCAATCTTTCAACTTTGAAAACCTTAACTACTGAGGGAAAAGAAAGGCAAATCTTTTCACACAGATCATAGAGCACACACTAAAATGCAAATTTTTCCTAAATCGTCAAGCAAACAGTCAAATGCAAAATGCACAATGCATGTATTTTCTTTTCCTTTTCTTAATGTGGATGGATTACAAAAAGAAAGTCGTTATATAACTTTGATTTCGATTTAAAGCGAAAGTAAACAAGCTTGTCCAAAATCAAAAGACACCTTAAGATTTACTTGCTTAATCAATGGAAATGCATGAAATCAAACCATAATGACGAAAGTAAAATGACTAATCAGCTATGGACAGCAAACAAGCTAACTCTTTAGACCAGCAAAATGCCTAACACAGGTTCAGATCTAAGAGGCCAAAAGCAAGACTAGTTTACTCTTCGTTATGGGAAATTGTAAATGAGTAAGAAATACAAAGAACAAGTACAATTTCGTTATATAACAGAGGCAGAATGATGGCAAGTAATATTGGTTTCAGAACAGGTACAAGACTGACACTTAGCAGCAAAATCTAAGTGAAAACAGGCAAGAGAAAGGGAGGAAACCCCAAATGCACTAGGCAAATTTGGGCCAACGCAGGTGCTGCACAGCCAAACTGGCTCTCAGCGCAGGTAGCCCCTTCGGGACCTGCGTTGCAAAGCAGGTAGCCTGTGTACTACCTGCTTTGGAAAACGAGAATTGCGTTTTCACAGTTTCCGGGTCATAATTTTCTCAAAAATGCACGGTTTTTGCTCAAATCAGAAACAATCAGTCAAGCACACTTAAAGGGATGATTAGGAAGGTAAAAAGCTATCACTAAGAGCTTACAAGGATCCTTGTAGATCAGCTCTTCAAATCACGAACTTGCTCAGAAATGAGCTAGAGTAGCTGCCCTCTACTTCGCTTTTGATATAGTCAAAAGCTTTTCGATTTGGTACTCTTTTGTTCAGGAAATGAATAGCAAAATACTACAAACACAATCAAACGGATACGATCCCCAGCGGAGTCGCCAGTTTGTTGTAGGGAAAAGTATCCGACTCGGATGACCCTATCCCACTCTAAGGGTGATAGTTCCTTAGCAACAACTATAAAACGAACTACTTAAGGTTTACTTCTTTATGAAAGCAAAAGAGAATGGAGAAATGCACTAACCGTTGCCTTGCGCTTAATGTCGAATCCAAACTCTTCTCTTTGGCCGCTTGCTCCTAGCTCCTTGTTCTTTTGCTTGCCCAGCTACAATGAGATCCTGCAAAATAACAAAGAAGGAAACTACAAGAGGCATGCAATCATAACTGGTTCATGGATTAGTGTAAACCAAACATGCAATCATCACAATATATTATTGAAACAAGAGCACATAGAAGAACCTCAATAGCTTTTATTAATGAAGAAGTAAAGGTTCTGAGAGTATTACAACCATTGAAGGCTCCAACCCAGCAACACCTCCCAGCAGAAAGAATTGCTCCTCTTCACCTCTCTCAAACAATCACCCAATAGCTCAATAGTGAAACCAACAGCATATCATTACTTTGCACAAAATTCTAGCCTCCTAAGCTCATAGGAGAGAGCTCAATATATAGATGAATTGAGAAAGGATGAGTCAGCTTGCAACTGATGTGTAGCTGCCTTGTGTCCTCTCTCTCTTCAGTTAATCTTTAGTTGATCTTCAGTTCTTGAGTCCACTTGGAGAACTTTGCTTCCACTTGGAGAAACAGAGCCTCTAACTCATCACAAGGCGAAATACCTGATCCAAGTGTCATTTTTGGAAGATTCCAAAGCAATGACTCATTGTGCCACTTGTCCCATCTCGCTTAGCGCAGGTGGCCTTTGTCCCACTTGCTTTGCAACACAGGTACACCATGGAGCAACTGAGTTTCAGCGCAGAAACCTAGTGGAGCACCTGCTTTGATTTCAGGATTGCTTGTTTTTGAGTGTTTTCAGGTGGAGAACTGATCTGAGAGCTGTTGGTTTGCTGACCTTGTTCCTCTAGGGGTAGGAACATCATGTTTAGGGAACTTTGGATCCCTTGGATTATTGACAATTCATGCTTGTTGCTGTAAGGCACAAAATTGTCTATAACAATGCGACACCCAGAGCATGTTGAATAACCCTTCCTTTTCCACTCCGCGTAACCACTTTTGTGGCTTCAATTCGATAACCCCCGCCGTGGTGCTCTGCTTGGGTTTCATGAGCTGCGTGGTCTCTAGATGAGGGAATTTCTTGTGGTCAGCAAGATCCCAATCTTCAAACTTCAAGTTAGGCACCTGCCCCAAGTGTGTGCCCTCAAAGATGATGTCGTCCGGGAGGAGCGGAGTCTGGAGAGAGCTCTTGCTCTCGTCGATATCCTTGGGAACTTTTGCCTTCCCCTTTTGCGAGGGTATATAGGTGGGCAACTTTTTTGGAGGGTGCGCAGGCTCAGTTTCTTCCTCCATGCCCTCGTCCTCATCTTCTTCAATTATAAGGTCCTCCAGGTCTTCCTCCTCCTTGTCGGTTTCCAAGTTAACTGGTTTCCCTTTCTCCTCCATCATTAACCTGGTGCACAACAGGTTTCGAGGGGACACATGTAGAGGAATCCTCGGCTATTTGTCTTTATTCGGCCTTAGCGTGTGCAGCGATTTAGGGATTTCCGCCCCGATCTTGACACCTTCAGGGGAATCCCCCACAGTCAGGGCCTGCGTGGCCTATTCAATGGTCATCTCTGCAATTTATCTAACTTCTTATGACGCTTCCATCTTGCTGGTCCAGAAATATTTCAATCGCGTAATCAGGGGCTTAATCAACGCTCAACATAGGGCAAACAGCTCTCGGCTTAGGGCATATAACAACTCAATTCAAAAATGACCAAGTGTTGTTTCCTGGGAAACCCTTTGTAATTTATAGCACCTTTTGAATTTGAATTCAACCGTTCCCCCCAAATCTGGTTCATTAATGCTCCCTTGGTGGCAAATTTTCCCAAATCTGGCCTATAAAGTGCACCTTAAATGCCTGTCGCCTGCTCTATTTGGTTTCAAGTTGAGCATCATGATGAGCCTCATAAATGGGTAATTATATGGGCTCATTTTACCTCCTAACCTAGTCAAATCCACCATTCTCTTAGCTTATTGTATGATTTTTTGATTATATTTATGCTTATAGGGTGAGTTGAGTTAGTTATTATGCCATGTGGTCTAACATGTATTTAATGCAGATTATTGATGCATTTCGAGGTCAAAGTCAACGATCTAGTGGTCAAACTGCAACAATAACTCGAAGTAGACAGAGGAGAGGACTTATAGGAGGGAATCCCCCTCATTTATTTCTCCTCACTTCAAATTCCCCTTCATTCAGCTCAAAGTACAAGCAACCGAATCATGCACTAGAAGGCAACCGAGCAAGTGGAAGATGATTGATAGTTATCTCAAGTTTTGGGAGCCAAGCATCCTTGATTTTAAGGAAGCTATTGGTAGCTTCATATGTATAAGTAGAGAGGCCTAGGGCCTCACTAGGGTCGACTTTTTTTTGCTTGTGTAAACTCTGCTCACATTTCAAGCTTACTATTTTATGATAGTTTTATGTAATCTTGCTATTTTTTGATAATGAAGATGGAACCCTTTTTGAGCTAGCACTGAGTTACCTCAGAGGGCTGAAGCTCTTGGGTTAGGGCCCAATCCAAGTTTCCAAGCTTCTCTTTACTTGTATTTCTATGCTTTACTTCAGTTTGTAGATTAGTTTGTTGTTAGATGTACTTCTCTTATGGTTAAGAATAGGTTGCTTTTGATGATTTAGTAGCTTGCTTCAATTTGTGCTTTCTATAGCACGTTAAGCACTGATTAGAGAAGATTCAAAAGGCTATCAACAATGCCTTGGCCTCTCTTCCTCCCTCTTGGACCATGATTTGAGGCAAAGACTCTCTTGCTGCCCCAAAAACACAGATTTTCCTCATTCCTAGTATTTCTAGTGTTTGTAGCTCTCTAGTAGGTTGATATTCCAGTTTTTCTTTGTGTTAGATATTCTTTATCATGTTCACTTCCTAATTTTCAATATTCTTTTTGCATGGTTTCTTTTCTTACATCATTTCCCAACATTTCCTTCTATACATCATAGCTTAGGCCATTTTAATGCAAAACTCTGTTTTTCCTAGGATGCACTCATTTCATTGGTTGCTTGAATTTCTTGGTTGATTGTCAGTTTATATGCAACAGATCTCTTCCAAATATAGGCCAGATTACCATCAATCACACCCTCCATCTGATCCATACCCTATAGGTCTCTCAAACCTCACCTCAATTCTGCCCTAGTTTCCTTCATTTTTCATAAAACTTCTTCCTCTCTCCTTGAGAAAACCCAATAATCTTTCTCTCTCCTAGTGATTCATGGTAGACCTTAAGCACCCTAACACCTCATTCCAAACTTCATCCACCTTTTCCACCCACTCTCACACCCTTAAAACAATGAAAATTTCTCTCGGCCTCCTGTAGTTTCCCTATTTTCCTCCTGTAGTTTTCCTGTGTCCTCCTATAGTTTTTTCTGTAGGCTTTCTTTTCCGAGTGTGGGAAAAGCCTCCAAAAGGCCACCTAAGACCTCCTAGGACCAATACACACCATCCTACATCCTCCCAAGCTCCAAAACCACCCTCTAACGCCACCTGTTCGCTGCCACACTCACACACAATAAATTAGATGCATGTTAAATTCACATAAAAACACATAAAAATCCAAAAATATGTTTTTTGCTTATTTACTTCCAAAAATAGCATGGTTAGATGTTGTTTACTTCCTTGAATAGGTAATTGCATTTCTTTCATGGTTTTCATAGTGTTTTTGGCAAAAGTAGAATTAGCTTGTTAATTAGGCTTACTAGGTTTTGCTTTACATCCTAGTCTTTCTCCTTTCTGCAGTTAGAATAGCATCTGTAGAGTAATCTTTCTTTCCTTTCATCAAACATAGAGCTTCTTTTGAAATTTATAGAAGTTGGCTTGAGCTCCTAGTGATCTCGTGCCGACTGACCAAGTGACAACCTGCAGTGAGAACTAGTACTTGTGCATATAACACCGACGCTTCCAAGTTTGTTACGAACTACCAGGTTGATAAAAGTAAAGTTGGTAGCCCAGGAGTTGCAGCATTCTTGCTACAATACTGGTGCTCACCACTTTTTGGCGTTGTTGCCGGGGAAGCGTCAGAGTATTCTGTGATTACTTCTTTCTTCTATTTCCTATTGCAACATTCTGCTAATAGTTTATTTCGGCAAAAGTAGACTAGTCATTTCTTTTCTTTTAGTTATGCATTTCCTTTCTTTCCTTTTCAATTCTATAAATCTCTATTCAACAAGTTCATTTAAGCTAGTTGGAATTTGTTTTCTTCAATCACAATTTCAGTTTCTGCAGGTACTTTTAGTGTGGGGAAAAAGAAACAAAAAATCAACCAAAAATATTTCCTTTCATGCCTCGTAGGAGTAGAGATAACTTAGGAAATTTTTTTCCCAACACCCCCACTGCTTCACATAGCCAACCTTCTCTCTTCTTCGGTGGCTGCAATCAAGAAGAACCCTTAAGTGAACATCCAAACATATTTGAAGAACCTATAGGGGAAGAAGAAGAAGAAAACATTCCTCTGGAGCCAATGGCTGAAAACATAAATGCTAAGGGAAATGGAGAGAGAATAGAGGGTACCTTCCCCATTTGGGAGACAAATGGGGACTCCAAAATGAAGAATATAAGTCCTTCAACCCTACCTCACTTCCATGGTCTGACTACAGAAGATCCTGACACCTTCTTATTTGAGTTTGCTATCATCTGTCGAACTTATGGCTATGTAGAAAATGAGAAAAATTTGAAAATGTTCCCTTCTACTCTCAAGGACGCAACACTGCGCTGGTTCATGGGATTACCTTGCAATAGCATCACAACTTGGGCTCAGATGCAGCAGGCCTTTAACAACAAGTATTGAGACTATTGTAGGTCAAAAGATACTAAAGAAGAAATCTTCCGAATGACCATAGGAAGTGATGAGTCCCTGGAAGATTATGAAGAGAGGTTCCAGCTCAGTTACAAAAGGGCTAGGTGTACACTTGACCCTGAGTCTTTGAAGTTGGTCCTGCTCAGGGGAATTCGGGAAGACCTTTTAGAAACCCTCCATCTACTGGCCAGGGGATACATATACCAACTATCCTATGAGGACATAAAGACTGTTTTTAGAAACCATTCTAGAGCAGCCAGAAAGAAAGGTAGGGGGAGTCAACCCATAGCTAGTACCTCTTCTTCCAATTCATCCATTAAAGGTGAAATTGGAAACATGCTGGAAGAATTCAAGAGTGAGATGCTACAGACTCTTGCCATGCAAATGGATACCTTACATATCAAAAGAAAACAAGAAGAAACAAAGAGGGCTTTGGCCATTTTTTGCCCTAGATGCACCAGGAGGCATCCTAGGAATGAATGCCCATTGAACTCTATAGAGGTTTGTTCAGTCTATGAAGAAGATCATTTTATAGATAAGTGCCCTTCCTTGCTCGAACTTAAAGCTGTATACCAAGGGGTCGAAGGAGTCACTGAACAGATCTATTACATAAACCAAAGGAGGCTGCATAGACCTAGACCATACCAGCAAGGGATGCAAGGGACATCTCAGGCATACTACAACCCCAACCAAGTCACCTCCATACCTTATTGGGGCTCCCCTGCTCATCCTTTCTGGTCCATGCCTCCTCCTTGGTCCTTCACATCTCAATATCATGCCCAACTAGCCACCCATTCATTTCAATCCTATGCTCAGCCGCAACCTCAGTGGAATGCATCTCATCAGGGGTGGAGGCCCCAATACAACTCTCTTCCTGCTCTTCTGCCTCCACCACCTGCCCAACCACAACCATTACCTTCTACTCCACCACGACGACCCCAAATGCCTACCCAGCCAAATCCGAACCCGAACATAGATAGGCTCAACAAGTGTATAGTGGGGAACCATCATGCCCAACTTATGCTATGGAGATTCAAGAAATTAAATTGCGATCCAGGGAAGTTCTCCCAGATATCCAGCCTCCACCCAGGGAGGTTGAGGAAGATAAGGAGGAAAGTGAACCTAAAGCAAATCCACCCTTTTCTGAGAGACTATCCATGCTAATCCAGCCTACCCCAAAAGAGACTGAACTCCTAGGAGAATTGAAACATTTATGTGTGAAGATATCACTTCTCCAAGCTATAAAATATGTGCTTATCTACAATAGGTTGATCAAAGAGAAGTGCTTTAGGCATCTAGGAAGGCGCAAGAGAGATGTCCCAACCATCAATGTCATAGGAAAATTATCCGACTTGATGTTGGGGCAGATAATCTGTCCAAAATATCTGGACCCTGGAAGCCCAGTAGTTGATGTCCACATCAATGGCACAGTGGTCCCACATACCTTGATTGTTCTAGGAGCTGCCATTAATGTGATGACAAAAGAAACAATGCTCAAACTTAACCTCCAAGGCTCCTTGAGGAAGACCATGACAGTGCTGCAGCTAGCAGACTGCTCCAAAGTGATGCCTGAGGGGTTTGTAGAAGATGTGATGGTCTCCATTGATTCTTGGGACTACCCTGCTGATTTATTAGTTCTCCAGCCAAAGGGAAATCTCATTGGGTATCCTCTCATTCTTGGAAGACCCTGGTTGGCTACAGCCGATGCCTACATTAGCTGCCAATCTGGGAACATGACCATAAAGAACGTGCAGATGTCCAAGTAGTTAATCCTATATCCTCCTGTCCAACCCTTGCTAGAACATTATCTACCTCTCTGGTTGGAGGAGGAGGATGAGGATGAAGCTTATTTTGCACCACTTTGTACATTAGAAATTGCCATGGGGGGAAAACCGCAAGATGAGGATGATATGATTGAAAATTTGATTTAGAATCCACCTCCCAGTGTATCACCATTAGAAGAAATAGTAAGAGAAACCCAAAACAACCCCTCAATTGAACTCTGTGTGGTCAAAACCACTTCTCTCTGTGTTAAAAATATAGAGTTTAGCCCAGAAAGAACATTGAAAATCAATCCATCCCTATCTACTTCCTGTAGGTTTTAACCCCGTACAAAAATTAGCTGCATACTAATTCTAAAACACAGAAAATAAACAATGCAAGAGAATAACACATAAAACACATATGTAGGAATTTACAGGGTAAGTTCCTCAGAAAGAACACCAAAAGGACACCGCTCACAACTAGATCACAGATCAATACACCAGTATTTTTGACGTGGTTAAAACCCTCAAAGAGGGAAACAGTCCACGGCCTGAGCCAACGCGACCACTTCAGGCAATTTATTAATCAAAGAATGAAAATTTACATAAGCTTCTCTCATGCACGGATTACCCTACAAATGACCCTCCATGCACTTTAAATAGAATTCATGGACCAATCGGGTGTCAAGCCATGGATCAAGTGTCGGTAATACCGAGGAGAGAATGAACAGTCGGATCACTACATATCGTGACCGTCGGATTGTAAGTTACAAAATGTACAACGGTAAAGAAACACACTTTACCTAACTCTATACTAGACCAAGTTGTACTTAACTATTTCCTATGTGTCGGAATATCCTAACATCCCCCCTTAAGAACAACTTGGGATAGGATTGAAGGATTTACAAATATGACACAATAGGAGAAGGAAGGAGGCACTAGAGCCTATCCCCCCTTAGTGACAACTTCCTGAACTCCAACCATAAATCGAAGTTTAGTGAACTTCGCCTCTGTGAGAGCCTTTGTGAAGATGTCTGCAACTTGATCATCTGTTGAACAATATTGCACTTCAAGAACATGGTCGTGAATGAGCTTTCTGATGAAGTGCATGTACAGTTCAATGTGTTTGCTGCGCTGATGTTGAACTGGATCTTTGCATAGCTGAATGGCACTTTGATTATCACACCAAAGTGTAGTTGGATGCTGCTACTGAAAGCCAAATTCTGACAGGATCTGACGAAGCCACAAGGCTTCCTTACTAGCTTCTACGGCACCACGATACTCTGCTTCTGTGGATGAAAGAGAAATGGCAGCTTGTTTCTTACAAGCCCATGTAATAGGTCCTGAACCAAGAGTGAACACATAACCGGCAATAGAATTCCGATCATCAGGGTCACCAACCCAATCGGAATCAGTGAAACCAACCAATAGAGGAGATGCCTTGGCACTGTAATGAATCCCAAACTGAACTGTACCTCGAACATAACGAAGTATTCTTTTAGCTGCTTTCTAATGACTTTCACGGGGGTTTTGCATGAACCGAGCAACAAGGCCAACAACAAAGGAAAGGTCAGGACGAGTATGGGTTAGATACAAAAGTTTTCCTACAAGTTGACGGTATAAGGTAGCATCAACTTCAGGAGAAGTACAAGTGACTGAAAGTTTGACTCCAGATTGAAAGGGAGAAGGGGCTGGCTTACAGTCTTCCATGTGAAAATGACGTAGAATATCACAAGCATACTTGGACTGGGAAAGGGAAATACCCTCCTTGGATTGCAAGACTTGAAGACCGAGAAAATAGTGTAAGTGTCCTAAGTCTGTCATTTCAAATTTCCTTTTGAGGCTAGACTTTGTTGTTGGGAAAAGTATCCAATACGGAATGACCCTATCCCACTCTAAGGGTGATAGTACCTCAGCAACAACCGAATGCAAAGCTATTCAAGATTACTTCTTTATGAGATGAGAGAGAGAAGAGAAAGGGGATCCACTAACCGTTATCTTCCGCTAATGGTCGATCCAATCTTCCCTCTTTGCTGCTTGCTCCTGGCTCCTTGCTCTTTCACCGGCCCAGCTACACAAAGATCCTGTAAAAGCACAAGAAAAGGAAACTACAAGAAGCATACATCCATAACTGATTCAAGGATTAGAATAAATCAAATATACAAGCATCAATTCACCATAGAGACACATGCATATAGAAGAACCTCAAATACTTTATTAATAGAAGAAGTAAAGTTCTGAGAGCATCACAACCATAATAGGCCCAATCCAGCAACACCTCCCAGCAGAAAGAAATCTCCTCTTCACCTCCTTCAAAGCAATCACCCAATAGTTCTATACTCAAACCAACAACACTTCCTTACTTGCACAAAATTCCAGCCTCCCTAGACCTCATGAGAGAGCTCTATATATAGGAGTTTTGGAGAAAGGATGAGTCAGCTTGAGGCTGGCATGAAGCTGACTAGTGTCCTCTCCCACTTCAGTTATACTTCAGTTCTTGAGTCCACTTGGAGTTTCTTGCTTCCACTTGGAGATCTAGATCCTCTTACTCATCACAAGGCGAATTCCCTGATCCAAGTGTCATTTTGGAAGCTTCCTGGGCATTTGACACCTTGCAGAATGACTGTGCCACTTGGAAAATCTCGCCCAGCGCAGGTAGCCTTCATTTCTTTTGACATTCAGCGCAGGTACAGAGTGGAGCAGTTGACATTCAGCGCAGATGCTCAGTGGAGCAGCTGACATGATCCAGAAATAGCTTGTTTTTGAGTGTTTTCAGGTGGAGAACTGATTTTCAGTGCTGTGGTTTGCTGACCTTGTTCCTCTAGGGGTAGGAACAACATGTTTAGGGACTTTGGATCCCTTAGATTATTGACATTTCATGCTTCATGCTGTTAGGCACAAAAATGTCTATAACAGTTGCCCCCTAAAGTATGAGGTCGTTTATTGGGTGAAATGCTTTATCAGGAGGATCCGAAGTTCATTCAATCGCTGAGAGGTGCCTTGTAATAAAATACAATACAATACATTATTTTTCATTCTGCTTTCATGATCTAGCTGAGGCGGGCATTCCCATGCTCAGCTTTATAAATTCATTTTGGTACATAGAACAGACGATCGTCTGATGGTAGACTGATAATTCTCTGCTGAAATTATCATCCTTTGAGTAGGATGATCATCTGCTGCAATGATGTACATAACAAATGTCTTTATATCCTGAATATATATATCGCAGCCCAGATGGATGAAACTAGATCCGGGGTCTTCAAAACTCGTTCGATCTTCACTCTAAGTACAAGTCGATCCATGTGAGAATTGCGCTGAAGTCGAACATGGAAAGACATCGCTTGATTACCGGTCAATAATGTAAACCGTTAACAAGCGCGAGAGGAATCACCAATAATGACAATGACCCTCAAGGTACTGCAGTACAATTCACGTGGTGTGAATAAAGGACTTTGCGTCGAACACCACGCAAAATCTTCTGGTCGAAGGTCATTGATGTATACCTGTCGCCGGAAGTGAGAAACTTGCCATTGAGGCATGCAAGCTTCAAAGTACTGGGGGGATGTTCCTAGATCAACTTCTTGGATAATGAGCTGAAGTCGACAAGAAGCGATCCGTCAAAGGAGGGCCTTAATGAATCCCACATCAATGACACGGAACGGAGCTAATGATTTCAGTGGAGGTGAAAACAATCTGTGAAATATGATTCAGGGTGGCGATCATGGGTGGATGAAGGATAATGTATGGCAGTGGATGGGACACGGTTGACTCTTTCTGAACACATCTCTTGAACATATAACGACACTGATGTGATGGATCGGTAGCATTACCCCAAATGTGGATGGTTTGGCGAGGACCATGGTGATGAGACCGGTGAATGAAACAACCCAACCCGATGTGATACGGAGGACAAAGTGTCATGTTCAAGAGCGACTTGCTACCATTAAAGCTTTGAGGTTCTCCCAATTTTTCCCCAGTCATTTCTGACCAGTACCTCTTTATTTTTGTCAAGCTTGAGGAGGATAACATATGCTTGTTCTATAACCTGCCCTTCGGGCAAGCCCATCGCTATGTTTTAACGAGCCTAGCGATAGGGAAACTCGTTCTCGTCTAAAGACAAGTTTGTCGCTATTTAATCATTTTAACGAGTCTAACGACAAGGAAAACTCGGTCCTTTTCATTTTTAGAGAGTCTGAAAAGGTACAGAAAGTTAACTCCAAAATTCCTTTTTCGTCATCTAATCCCTTAAGTTCGAAAAAGTATAAAACAATACAGAAGGGATGAGTTTTCGATAACTTTAACGAGCCGAATAAAACAAGCGCTCGACCTTTTTGTGCAATAATCCCTCAGGTCCAAAAAGATTAAAATCTAGAGGAGGGATAGCTCTTCCGGTCACTTTAACGAGCTGGAAGGCCAAAACTCGGCAAACTTTTCATATTTTACGAGTCAGGAGAAAAGAGCTCAAAGAAGACTCGTCTTTTGAGGAACGAGTGATAAACAGGGATAATAGCAGATTCCAGGTACAGGTTGGAATTTTCCAATCACGGCAGTGTCACAAGGATGGCTAAGTGAAATCACTCTTCGCAGCTGTTCCTCAAAATGGGTAAACAATCATATGGAGGTGAACGACTGGCCAAATGAAATGGAGGTGGCGGGTGCAAACACAACCGCGGCTTTTTATGGCTAATAAATTTACGATCACAATGGTTATTTACCGAGATGGGTTCATTTTTTAATGAGCTTGAATGCGCCAAAACACTGCTCAAAAGCTTATGTTTATTTTTTAACGAGCATGAACTATGACGCTAAAACTGCTCGGATCTCGCTTTTCTATTTTTTAACGAGCATAAATTCCGCGGTAAAACTGCTCGAAATACCAGTCATAAGATAAGAAATGTCTCCTGTGAGATAGCTATTTTTTATGGAGCTTTATCTCACGAAGCTATGCTCCGCTCCTTTCTTCATGCAAGCTTGGAAACGGCTAATCCTACGAGTTTAAAGGGTTAGACCTACAGGTTTAAAGGGAGGACCTAAAAATTTAAAAAAATAAATAGTCGTCCCTTGCTTGCATTCCAAAAGGTTGCATGCCCCCAAGTATAAAGTAAAATTTCAAGGCTGCCCCTACTTATCCGTCAAAACATTTGTTTTAAAGGGTGAGGCTTGCCTCTTCCTGGTTACCCAAAGATGGTTCTATTTGCTGCCGCAAATCAATCTCTTTCTTCGGCACTGTCTACCGAAGTAGACAATGGTGAATGAACTTTGTCAGACAAGTAACCTTATCAAAAGAATTCTGTTCTAGAACAACCCCTCTTCCATCCACGGACGGGGTACGGACTAGTCATATTCTTTCGCGGAAATTCTACCTTATACCCAAGGTTTCCTCTGCCCAAAGCAGACCAGGATGCATGCCCCCTGGGTTCCAGTCCCATCTTTCCGAATCACTCGCACTCATCGGGAAGGAGGACTTGGGGTGGAGACATTTCTTGGGTGAATAGACCATTGAGGGTTGGTATTTGACTATTTGCGATGCGTGATCCCGGAAATGAAAGTTGGTCTACGAGCTTGACCATTCTTCCTTCGTGTGGAAAACACATTACTCTAAAGAGTGAGGAGACTATAGCTCCCATGCAATATATATAGTCTTGTCCAAGGAGTAGGTTATAATCCAAGGGTCCTTGAACGACCATCACGTTCATTTGAACGGTCTTCCCTTTCAATGTAACAGGTACATTGGGGAGGATCCCTAATGGTCGACTGGTTCCTTTATCAAAACCCGAGAGATTTCTTATCTCAGGCAAAAGCTCTGGGGAACCCAGTGCTTTCCAAGCAATAGAGGAAAGGATACTCACAGATGCCCCTTCATCAATGATAGTTCCAGCCATTACCATCCTGTAAATTTGGACTATGATTCTGAATGGTATACTGGCTGGTAACCGGGGTCTGCCTAGTTGGTTCCAATCAAAGGACACAACCAGGTTGCTTGGTGGTGGGACCGAATACACGGCCAGATATGACCCTGACGATGTTCCTTCCTGCGATAAAGGAATGGGCGCATTGCCCTGATGCTCATCAGAGTCTGTGTTGATGAAAAGAATCTGGATGGTGTCATCCTTATTCTCTTCAGTGAGGGTGTCATTTGAAGATGAATCTTCAGTGACGGTGTCATTTGAGGATGAAACCTCTGAAGGAAGAACCGGGTCAACTGCCGTATCGACCTTTAGACTTTCGTCTGGTCTGGATTCAGTAGGTTCATTTTCAATGACTGACGCTTCAGCTGACCACTTGAGTGGGCCAGCTGTATTTTCAACCAACGAAGGACTTGGCACGAGTTTTTTGTATCCAGGAGGAAGTCTCAACGGTGAAACCGGACGATCTTCCAAAACTCTCTTCGCTTCGTCTAAGAAGGGACAACGGTGGATGGCGTGATCGCCTTCACACAGTCTGCAGGGGGATCTTGCTCCCCCTCTTTGTCTTGAACCTTCACTTTCGCTGGTTGACGGTAAGCAATCAACATGGCTATCAGAGGTTGATGCTCCCGAATTGTGCAACCGAGGGGACCAGTCCCTTAGTATCCGGGGAATACAGGGACAATCTCTATGGAAGTGGTCTCCTCTACATATGACACATGGCGATTTAGGCCCGGTCTGTGCTGTGTGTGGGTTTTTGTCAGATGTCTTTTGCTTGCCCCCAGTCGCCTTAGGCTCCTTCTTCTTCTTCTCTTTCTTCTTCTTTTCCTTCTTCTCCATGAGAGCTTGGCTTTTGCCGGCTCTACCTTGCGAAGATGAAGGATTGGAGGAAGAGTTATAGGAAGTTGAAGGCTGGTGGGCAGCTCTAGACTCATCTAACTGTTGACTCGACTGTTCAGGAACCATGGTGGTCTGAACTACATTAGTTGAGAATAGCCAAATAGGCAGGCCAATTGTCAGTCCTGGAAGCGACAATGTGGCCATGTGGGGCGCACCAACTTCTCCCCAAGAGGAGAATGGACTAGGATTTCCATCATGTGGAATTCCTTGGTTGGGGCGTTCCATGTTCTCAACTTAAGATCAACGCGGGAATAGGAGGTGATTATGTTCCGTTTAAAATAAATTTTATAACGACGCTTAGACACAACTTGCTTTTTCACTTTTTAAGAGTCGAGAAAAAGCTAAAGATGACTCTAGTCTCCTTCGATGTTTTAACGAGCCCGAAGTGACAAATGCTCGGATGGACTTTTTCAGTTATAGAGTTTGAAAAAGGCCAAAAGAAACTGCTCTGGAGTTCTAGGCAGAGGGTGTGCCAAATTTTTCGCAAAACCACAGAATACGTTTTACGGTACGGGTGGTCGATCTTCGTGAATGCTGTGTTCACTGCATTGCGATCAGTAGGGTGGCCGACACGGTTTCCTATTGGATAAAGGCTTTGTTCCTATAGGGGTCTCCCAATATATACGCGACGGTACGTGGGAGCACAAGTCCGTATTGATACTTATCGCTTCACCGTGGAGGAATCACCCAACCACTCAACGCTAAGATATCACGTTTAACGACGCCGGAACACGTCTCTAGCTTAGACCTCTATGTGTTTGCGTTATGTTTCAATGCGTTGTTATGTAAATTCAATTTATTTTAAGGTTGATCTTGTTTAGTAGTTTGCCTTTATGGATCACCACGAGATGTATAGTAACACTCCTAAATGCAGTCTAAGATGATAAGCAAGCTTTTCAATCTTTCAACTTTGAAAACCTTAACTACTGAGGGAAAAGAAAGATAACACCTTTTCACACAGATCATAGAGCACACACTAATGCATTTTCCCTAAATCAACATGAAGACTGTCATAATGCACATGCACAATGCAAGTATTTCTTTTCTCTTTCTTAATGTTGGTGCAATACAAAAAGAAAGCTGTTGTATAACTTTGAATTCAATTTCAAGTGAAAGCAAACAAGCTTGTCCAAAATCAAAAGACACCTTAAGATTTACTTGTTTCGACACTAGAAATATATGAATTCAAACCAAATGACGAAAGCAAAAGCTCAATCAGCTATGAACAGCAAACAAACTAACTCTTAAGATCAATACGACACTTTATCACAGGTCTAGATCTAAGAGGTCACAACAAGACTAGTTCACTTTCGTTATGGGAAACTGTAAATGTACAAGAAATACACAAAGAACAAACACAGTTTCTCTATACAACCGAGGCGGAATAGTGACAAGGAAAGTTGGTTTCAGATAGGCACACTGACTGGTAACAAACAACAAAAACAAGGGTGAAAACAGGGCAAGAAACAGCAGGAAACCCCAGTAGCACAAGGCAAGACTGGTCTAGCGCAGGTGGGACACTGTCTGTTTGACCTTCAGTGCAGGTAGCCCCTTCGGGAACTGCGCTGAAATGCAGACAACCTTTGTACAACCTGCACTGAAGAACGAAACTTTCGTTTCTCTTGGTTTCCGGGTCACAGATTGCTAAAAAATTCACAGTTTTTGCTCAAATCAGAAGCTATCAGTCAAGGACACACTAAGGGATGACAAGGAGGATGAAAAGCTATCACTAAGAGCTTATTAGTGTCCTTGTGGATCAGCTCTTCAAATCATAAACTTGCCCAGAAACTGAGCTAGAGTAGCTGCCCTCTACTTTGTATTTGAAAGATTCAAACACAGTTCGATTCGGTACTCTCTTTGTTTATGAAATGAATAGCAAAAACACAAACAACCAACAAGATACGATCCCCAGCGGAGTCGCCAATTTGTTGTTGGGAAAAGTATCCAATACGGAATGACCCTATCCCACTCTAAGGGTGATAGTACCTCAGCAACAACCGAATGCAAAGCTATTCAAGATTACTTCTTTATGAGATGAGAGAGAGAAGAGAAAGGCGATCCACTAACCGTTATCTTCCGCTAATGGTCGATCCAATCTTCCCTCTTTGCTGCTTGCTCCTGGCTCCTTGCTCTTTCACCAGCCCAGCTACACAAAGATCCTGTAAAAGCACAAGAAAAGGAAACTACAAGAAGCATACATCCATAACTGATTCAAGGATTAGAATAAATCAAATATACAAGCATCAATTCACCATAGAGACACATGCATATAAAAGAACCTCAAATACTTTATTAATAGAAGAAGTAAAGTTCTGAGAGTGTCACAACCATAATAGGTGCAATCCAGCAACACCTCCCAGCAGAAAGAAATCTCCTCTTCACCTCCTTCAAAGCAATCACCCAATAGTTCTATACTCAAACCAACAACACTTCCTTACTTGCACAAAGTTCCAGCCTCCCTAGACCTCATGAGAGAGCTCTATATATAGGAGTTTTGGAGAAAGGATGAGTCAGCTTGAGGCTGGCATGAAGCTGACTAGTGTCCTCTCCCACTTCAGTTATACTTCAGTTCTTGAGTCCACTTGGAGTTTCTTGCTTCCACTTGGAGATCTAGATCCTCTTACTCATCACAAGGCGAATTCCCTGATCCAAGTGTCATTTTGGAAGCTTCCTGGGCATTTGACACCTTGCAAAATGACTGTGCCACTTGGCCAATCTCGCCCAGCGCAGGTAGCCTTCATTGCTTTTGACATTCAGCGCAGGTACAGAGTGGAGCAGTTGACATTAAGCGTAGATGCTCAGTGGAGCAGCTGACATGATCCAGAAATAACTTGTTTTTGAGTGTTTTCAGGTGGAGAACTGATTTTCAGTGCTGTGGTTTGCTGACCTTGTTCCTCTAGGGGTAGGAACAACATGTTTAGGGACTTTGGATCCCTTAGATTATTGACATTTCATGCTTCATGCTGTTAGGCACAAAAATGTCTATAACAGACTTCACATGGTTTATAAGGTTGGGATCACTACCAGTAAGGATAAGATCATCAACATAAAGAACAAGGATGATAAGAGAGTTGCCCACTTTCTTGGTGTAGACAGTATTGTCAGAATGACACCTAGAAGAGCCAGATTCTAAAAGAAATCTATCCATTTTGGCATACCAAGCCCGAGGAGCTTGCTTGAGACCATAAAGGGATTTCTTAAGTTGACAAACAAGGCTGGAGTCTGTTTGTATGAAGCCAATGGGTTGTTCCATATAGATTTCTTCATGCAAGTCCCCATGCAAGAAGGTAGATTTAACATCCATCTGATGGACTTCCCATTTGAAAGAGGCAGCAAGGGAAAGAACAAGGCGGATAGAGTTCATTTTGGCAACAGGGGAGAAGGTTTCAGTGTATTCAATGCCTTCAGCCTGTGAAAAGCCCTTAGCAACAAGACGAGCTTTATGTTTATCAACTTTCCCATCTGGTCCATACTTGGTTCTGTAAACCCATTTGCATCTAACAAGTTTTTGTCCCTTTGGTAAAGGAACAAGATCCCATGTATCATTTGCCATTAATGAATGATATTCTTCATTCATAGCTGCTTCCCAATCTGGATGGCCTGAAGCTTTTGCAAAGGTGTCAGGATCATAATTTACTGGAGCTTGGGCCAGTAAAGAAGACGCTCTCTCGAACTGAGAACGTGTGCGTCACTGATCTGTAGGATCACCGACAAGATAACCTGTTGCATCTCGAGTAGCACGAAACCATTTTGGAAGCTCAGGAGCTGAAGGAGGATCCTGAGATGGTGGGGGAGGATTGTCATCCTCACTTTCATCATCTGAAGAAGAAATGTTTTCAAAGGTAGAAGAGATAGGGAGAGGTGGCACATCCGCCGGACTAGGCTCGCAAGCCGATATATTTTCATCAAATTTTACATCTCTTCTAATGATAACATTTTTGGACTTAAATGGAATAAGTCTATAGCCTTTGACATCTTCAGAATATCCAACAAAAGTACATTTTTCACTCTTGGGTTCTAAAGCTTTATGCTTTTCATCTGGAATATGGGCCCACGCTTCACTTCCAAAAACACGAAAGTGACTTACATCTGGTTTGATTGAGCTCCATGCTTCTTCTGGAGTGATATTCTTTAAAGCCTTAGTAGGAGTGCGATTTATTATGTAATTTTCACAGTTAATTGCTTCTGCCCAAAAACTAAGACCAAGTCCTTTAGATTGTAGCATACAATTAGCCATTTCCTTTAAGGTGCGATTCTTCCTTTCAGCTACACCCAAGTGCGTCTGGAGAAATCATCAATGAAAGTTAAGAAATACTTGCAACCAGAGAATGACACAACTAGAAGTGGACCACATAAATCACTATGCACAAGCTGTAAAGGGGCCGAGGCGTGCCAAGAGGCACGTTTTTCAAAACTGTCCCGATGATGTTTTCCGAGTACACATCCGGAACAAACACCATCTCTGCAAGATACCATAGGAAGGCCTGTCACCATATTTTCTTTACATAGATGCTGAAGGGAGCGATAGTTTAAGTGACCAAATCGCTCATGCCAAAGTTTTCTCACTTCATCGTTATGAGCAACAAATACTGAGGGAAGATTTGATGACCCAAAGTTGTGAAACTTATACAACCTTGTAGAATCATCAAGAATGCCAGTAGCCAAAATCTGTTTAGGATCTTTTAAGTCCTTGATTACAACATCATGAGGTGAAAATTCAACGATTTTACCTTCATCTGAATGAGTTATCTGATATACAGATAGAAGGTTGCAGGATAAGGTTGGAACACATAATACATCATTAAACTGACCATTGTCTAGATGAACAGTTCCAGTCCCTACAACATTAAGAGATCTATCATCACCAACATATATATTTTTGGTGTTACAATCATTTAAAGAAGAAAACATGGCTTTGTTTTTGGCCATGTGATAAGAAGCTCCAGAATCAATGAGCCACTCATGAGAATGAGAAGAAGAAGATACATTTAATGCATAGCCAGACCGAGATGCTTGACAACCAAATGGATGTTATGCTTCTTCATTGCTGCTTCCAAGGCTTCCATCTTTTTAAAGCATTTTGATTCTAAGTGGCCATCTCGATTACAAAAATTGCAATGTCTATCAATCTTCTTCCCTTTGTTTTTATTTGTCTTATCATTTTGTTGAAATGATTTTTAATTTTGGGGCTTCAATTGCTTAGTACCCTTGTTTGGTTTAGGACCATTCTTTTTAGGATATGACTTCTTAGGATTCTTTGAATTTGGTTGCTGTTGGGCGGCTAACGCTTTCTTGGAAGAGTTTCCAAGATTAAGAAGACCAAGGTGTAAGAGTTTTTCTTGTTCTCTTATTAAAGAATCACAAAAATAGTCAAAGGAAGGGGGCTTGTAGTCTTTTCCTTGAGAAATGAAGGCTTCTCTTGTAGAATGGAAGGTGGAAACAAATACAGAGTAGGCTGGTCCCAACTTAGTAAGGATGGAATAAATAAGGTTACTATCTTCTTTCTTAACCTTAACACTTTCCAAGAGATATCTAAGGGTCTTGAACTTGGACAAGAAATCTTCAATGCAAGAGAAATTATTAGGGTCCAATGTAAGCAACTCATTTTCAAGTTGATGGGCTCTAATTTCATTTTAATCCCAACAACTTTAGTGATTTGTTCCAATGCTTCATTAGGAGTATCAAGTTCTGCAATATGGAATCTAAGATCAGGAGAAATAGACATCCATATCAAACCACGTGCTTGATCTTGTCTATTTTCCCATTTAGCAGCCTTACCTTCATCCTTCAATTTCTTCTCTTGGCCTGTGGCTATTCTGTAGAAACCTTTACTTCTAAGTAAATCCTCAATGTAGGACAACCATTGGAAGTAGTTGGTGCTGTCAAGGGTAACTTGGTATTGACTTTCCATTTCAACAGAAACTGAAGCTGAAGATGCTAAAAGTAAGTGTTCCAATGGATAGATCTCGAAAAATTAGGCTGGTTTATAAAAAACGGCTCTGAAAAAGGCTTCCGGATGAAGAAGTTATGGCTTTTTGAAAAAACGTTGTTGAAGTTGCCGACGAAGTGTGGGAATGTGCGGAAATGAAAAAGTCTGCCCCCACAAAATGGAGAGTTCAACCCAAGACCTCTACTCTCTTAAAATAGCTTTGAACCAATTGATCTATACAAAAAGAGAGAGAGAGAGAGAGAGAGAGAGAGAGAGGCTTTCGGTTGCATGCTTGCTTTGAGAAAGCTCTTTTTCCCTACAAAACAAAAAACACAAAACCCAACACGGACATGCAAAGAAAACAAACCTTATGGCTCGAAGTTAGCTTTACCCAAAAAACTAAATATTTTCAAAAATGAACCTTGCGGCTCAAAGTTAGCTTTAGCCGAAAAACTAAATATTTTTCTCAATGTTTCTGATTTTCCGAGATCACACTAAGGTGCAGGGAAAAGAGCATACGCATGAGAAAAAATCCTTCCTTTCTGTTTCTGATTTGCCCAGATTGCACAGAGTCGCAGGGCAAAGAGCATACGCAGAAATGAAAGGTATATATCCGGTTAAAAAAAAAGGCTAAATAAATCGAAACCGAAATAAACAGAGAGAAAATAACAGTAAACTGCAAATAAAGACTATATACCTCAAGATCTTAAAAATGATGCAGCTAGGTCTACCGGAAACCTTTTTGCGTGAAACGAAAGGGGTTCCTCACTGGAGCAGATGCTCCGAACACAACAGAGCAGTCCTCTCTGCCCGAAAGCAGTCAGAAACAACAGATCTAGGAAACGGTAGTCGGATGCAGTTCTACCGGCTTTAGATTTGGATCACCAACGGACGCGGCCCTCAAATAGCTTTGATACCATGTAGGAATTTACAGGGTAAGTTCCTCAGAAAGAACACCAAAAGGACACCACTCACAACCAGATCACAGATCAATACACCAGTATTTTTGACGTGGTTAAAACCCTCAAAGAGGGAAATAGTCCACGGCCTGAGCCAACGCGACCACTTCAGGCAATTTATTAATCAAAGAATGAAAATTTACATAAGCTTCTCTCATGCACGGATTACCCTACAAATGACTCTCCATGCGCTTTAAATAGAATTCATGGACCAATCGGGTGTCAAGCCATGGATCAAGTGTCGGTAATACCGAGGAGAGAATGAATCGTCGGATCACTACATATCGTGACCGTCGGATTGTAAGTTACAAAATGTACAACGGTAAAGAAACACACTTTACCTAACTCTATACTAGACCAAGTTGTACTTAACTATTTCCTATGTGTCGGAAAAGAACATTGAAAATCAATCCATCCTTATCTACCTCCTGTAGGTTTTAACCCCGTACAGAAATTACTTGCATACGAATTCTAAAACACAGAAAATAAACAATGCAAGAGAATAACACATAAAACATATATACACAGAGATTTTCCCCTGGATCCCAAAACTAGGACTACCAGCTTGATTTTTCATTATGTTCCTTTCAATGTTACAATACATATTTATACATGCCGAAGCATTCAATACCATGGACCGCAAACCATCGTGTCCCAAAAACATGTGGGAAAATCATGCACAAAACCATAGGTGGGTCTGCCCAACCTAACATAGGGTCCAACACCAAAATTTTCCGGGGCGCTGCCCCGAACCCTATAAAATGGGGTTACAGGTATGCCTCAAACTCCTTGTGACCCCCCCCGCTACACAATCAGCACAACGAAGGGGGGCTCCACCCCCCTCTAACCCCCTGGTTAACTACATGGGCTAGTCATGGAAAGAATATAAAAAATCCAACATTCTCCCACTTGTTGTTTTATTTCCACAGGGGGCCACAAGAGAGCTTAGTCATTTTTCCAGCCCTGAAACGACCATTGTCTCTCAACACCAAGAGAACTTTTCAGAGCTCACAGATTTTGTCAATGCATCTGCAGTATTCTTCAAAGTGTCCACCTTTACCAGCAACACCTTTTTGTCTTCTATCATATCCCTCACAAAGTGATACTGAACATCAATGTGCTTTGTCTTTGAATGATATGCAGGGTTCTTTGCCAAGAAAATTTCACTTTGGCTGTCATAGTCTGTCCTTATAGCTCCCTATACTAACCCCATACTTGAACAAAATATCTACAACCAAACTACTTCCTTGCTTGCATGAGTGGCTACCATGTATTCTGCCTCTGTAGTTGATAGTGCCACTACAGATTGTTTCTTACTCATCCAACTGACTGCACCTCCAAATAGGTTAAACACATACCCACTTGTAGATCTTCTCTGATCCAGATATCCAGCCCAGTCTGCATCAACAAAGCCACGAATATCCAACATTTTGTCCAATCCTAATCTTCCTTGGTAGCACAAACCATAATCACTAGTGCCACACAAATACCTAAAAATCCGTTTCACTTTTGTCCAGTGCTCCTTCCCTGGTTTTGACATAAACCTTCTCAATACTCCCACTGCATGTGCAATGTCTAGTCTAGTACAGACCATTGCATACATCAGACTACCGACTGCACTTGCATATGGAACATGAGACATTTCCTCTTCCTCTTCTTGTGTCTTGGGACATTGTTCAACAGATAACCTCACAGCTACAGGAATAAGAAACTTCACCAGTTTACTATCCTGCATATTAAACCTCTGCAATATTGTCTCGTCATACTTCCTTTGGTTTAATCAGAGCTTCCTCTTTGCCTGATCTCTTTTAATTTCCATGCCCAAAATATAGTTTGCAGCACCAAGATCTTTCATTTCGAATTTGGAGGATAATTGGGTCTTCAAATCTTGGATAGTTTCTTTGTTATTTCCAACCAGCAACATATCATCCACATACAAGACCAGATAAATAAAACGATAACCAATTAATTTAAAATACACACAGTGATCTGATTTGCTTCTGGTGAAGCCAAGTCCCCCTATAAATGTATCAAATTTATGATACCACATCCTTGGTGACTGTTTTAAGCCATACAAAGACTTCTTTAACTTGCATACCAGTTCTTTCTTACCCTTCACTGCAAAGCCTTCAGGTTTCTTGATGTAGATTTCCTCTTCTAGATCCCTGTGAAGAAATGCTGTCTTCACATTCATCTATTCTACCTCAAAATCAAAAGCAGCAGCAACAGATAAAAGTAATCTAATAGAAGTTACCTTGGCAATAGGAGAAAAAATATCACCAAAATCAATTCTTGGCACCTGGAAATAACCTTTTTCTACCAGCCGAGCTTTGTATTTCTCTACCTTTCCTTTTGCATTTGTCTTCTTCTTGAACACCCATTTGCTGCCAATGGGTTTCCTTCCAGTTGGCAAATGCACCAGATCCCAAGCCTCATTTTTGTGCAAAGATGCCATTTCATCAACCATGGCCTCTTTCAATAGTTTTCCATCCTCTGAATCCACTGATTCCTTCATAGTTCTGGGATCATCATGAGTAATAGACAAAGAAAAATTTGAACAGAAAGTAGATGGACTATACCTGTCTGGCTGCCTTCTTTCTCGAACTGATCTTCTCACACTCGGAGTTTGTGGCTCTTCATCTTCTAATTCCTCCTCTACTGTAGAGTTTGATTCTTCCTCCTTTAGATCAAACTCTATCTTCTCAGGTTCCTTTGGTTGGACTTCATGTTTAATAGCATCTTTACCTCTCTGAACACCACATCTTGGCTGTACACAACCTTCCTTGTTATTGGGTTCCAAAGCTTATAACATTTTAAACCATCCTTATACCCAATAAAGATGCACTTTTCAGATTTACTATCCAACTTGGTTCTTTTCTCATTTGGAACATGTACATATGCATCACATCCAAATACCCTCAGATGTGAAAGAGAGGGTTTCTTATCGGTCCATACCTCTTGTGGAGTCTTATTCTCCAATGCTGATGAAGGTGATCTGTTGACCAGGTAACATGGTGTCTCCACCACCTCTACCCAGAATTCCTGTCCTAACCTAGCACCACTGAGCATGCTTCTTGCCCTTTCCATCAATGTCTTGTTCATTCTTTCTGCAACTCCATTTTGTTGAGGTGTATATGGAGTAGTCTTCTGCCGTGATATACCACACTTCTTACAAAATTCTTCAAATTCCTTACTGCAAAACTCTCCACCATTATCTATCCTCAGCACCTTTATCTTATTCTCTGTCTGGTTTTCCACCAGAGCCTTAAATTCTTTAAACTTGTCAAAGACTCCAGATTTCTTCTTAAGGGAATATATCCATGTATTCCTTGAGAAGTCATCTATAAATGATACATAGTACACAGACTTACCCAGTGATGGAACCTTCACAGGTCCAAACACATCACTATGCACAAGTTCTAATATTTGTTTCGCCCTCTTACTACCAGAGGGGAAACTCACCCAATTCTGCTTCCCATATACACAACTTTCACAGAATCAAAATCCAGAGAGCTATTACTCATACCTTCTACCATACCTTTACCATGAAGTATTTGAAGGCCCTTCTCTCCAATATGTCCAAGCCTTTGATGCCACAACATGGTCTTCTTTCTAAGGACCACTAGATTTTCTGCTCTACTTTCAGGAACCATAAAACTATTGCACTCATCAATAACTGTGCTACCTTGCAGCTTGTACAGAGTTCCAATCCGAGCTCCCCGAATCAATACCAGTGCTCCCCAAACCATCTTGTAGATATCCTTCTCGAACACTATTTTTAAACCTGCATCATCCAACTTGCTTATAGAAATTAAATTTTTGGCCAATGCAGGAATATGTAGAACACTCGGAAGTGTTCTAACTCTTCCACCTTGCAACTTCAACTTTTCCTTTCTGCGACCAACGATTTTAGCCTTCCTGTCATCCCCCAAGAAGACATCACCACCATCATATTTATCATACTCGCAGAACCATTCTCTATGGGGATTGAAGTGAAAGGATGCACCTGAGTCAATCAACCATGCATCATGATCTACATGTGTACTTGAAGAAGCCAAGTATACATCCCCACCTTCATCTGAGGTGGTTTTCGCCTCTGCAGAAGGAGCCTCATCAGATCCCTTTCCTTTGTTAGGAGCTTTAGATTTACAATCCATTTTGAAGTGGCCTTCCTTTCCACATTTCCAGCACACCACCTTTACAGGTTTTCCGGGAGATTTTGATCTCCCTCTAGATTTAGATCTCCCACTCAATGAATTATTTTTGTTTCTGTTCTGGGACCGTCCTCGTATAGACAAGGCATCACCATTCTGGATCTCCATATTTTTCCATCTCATCTCCTTTGTCAGCAAGGCTGAGACTATTTCATCAAACTGCAAGGCAATTGCATTGCTACCTATTGCAATAACCAGAGTATCCCACGAATCTTGTAGAGAACACAACAAACTAATGCAATTATCTTCATATGAAATTTTAATATCAATAGATGCTAACTGACTTACCATAATATTAAATGCATTCAGATGCTCTGTCACTGAGTCTCCATCTTTCATCCCCAGGTTATACAAATTTTTCTACAGGAACAATTTATTCACCAGAGACTTAGATTGGTACAAAGTCCCTAACTTGTCCCACAAAGCCTTCGTCGTAGCTTCCCTTGATACATTCAACAATACTAAATCTAAGACACACAATCGTGTTGTGCTCTTTGCCTTCTGATCCAACTTCTTCCATTCTTCATCAGACACTCCCGTTGGTTTAGTACCTAGATCTACCATGATTCACTGATCTTTATCCACCAATAGATCCTCCATCTCGAGTTTCCACAACTCAAAACTCTGACCATTAAATTTTTCTCTATCTTTCCACTGCTCACCATCTTCTTTCACCACCAGAATCGATCTCGCAGATCTCCCACTGAACAGGGGCTACCACAGGCCCGAGCGAAACCCCTCAGCAACAAAGGCGTCCCTTTGAAGCCAAAACAACTCTGATACCAAATGTAGGTTTTAACCCCATACAGAAATTACCTACATACGAATTCTAAAACATAGAAAATAAACAATGCGAGAGCATAACACATGAAACACATATACATAGAGATTTTCCCCTGGATCCCAAAATCGGAACTACCAGCTTGATTTTCATTATGTTCCTTTCAATATTACAATACATATTTATACATGCCGAAGCATCCAATACCATGGACCGAAAACCATCGCGTCCAAAAAAAATGTGCGAAAATCATGCAAAAAACCATAGGTGGGTCCGCCCAACCTAACATAGGGTCCAAAACCAAAATTTTCCGAGGCGGTGCCCCGGACTCATAAAGTGGGGTTACAAGTACACCTCAAACCCCCTGTGACCTCCTCTCTTCCCCGCTACACAATAAGCGCAACGAAAGGGGGCTCTAGCCCCCCTCTAACCCCTCGATTAACTACTTGGGCTAGTCGTGGAAAGAATATAACACAACCCAACACTTCCCAGGAGAAGGAGCTATGCAACATACTGAGAAAACATCTAGATGCCTTCACCTGGAGTTATAAGGAGATGAAGGGAGTGCACCCTTTAGTATGTACTCATCATATATACCTTAAGGAAGACTGCAAGCTAGTCAGGCAACCTCAAAGGAGGATGAACCCAACACTTAAAGATATTGTTAAGGAAGAACTTCAGAAATTGCTTGATGCAGGATTCATCTATCCCATCTCTGATAGTGAATGGGTCTCTCCTTTGGTGCTAGTACCAAAGAAAAATGGTAAGTGGAGAATCTGTGTCAACTATCAGGAATTGAACAAAGCCACTAAAAATGATTTTTTTCCTTTACCTTTCATAGATCAAGTGTTAGACAGTTTAGGAGGGAAAAAGTTTTTCTCCTTCCTAGATGGGTTTAGCGGGTACAATCAGATTCAAATCAGCCTGGAAGACCAAGATAAGACCACTTTCACTTGTCCTTGGAGTACATTTGCATACCGGGTCCTTTCTTTTGGTTTGTGCAATGCTCCAACCGCTTTCCAAAGAGCGGTATTGAGTATATTTTCTAAACTGGTTCATGATGCAGTAGAAATATACATGGGTGATTTTACTCCTTATGGCTCTAACTTTTAGGAAGCTTTATCTAACCTAGGAAAAGTTCTAGATAAGTGTATTGAGATGAACCTGTCCCTCAGTCCGGAAAAATGTGAATTTTTGATGACTGAAGGGACCATGCTAGGTCATGCAATATCTCAACAAGGACTGCAGGTGGACCCCAACAAAATTGCCATCATCCAAAGGGTCCCACCTCCTCAAAAGGTGAGAGATATCAGAAGCTTCCTAGGCTTAGCTGGATATTACAGGAGATTCATTAAAGAGTTCAGCAAGTTAGCCTCTCCTTTGTTTGGCCTCCTAGGCAAAGATGTTGAGTTCATATGGTCGGAAAACTGTCAAGAAGCCCTAGATACCTTAAAGAGCAAGCTAGTGACTGCCCCAATTCTCATAGGCCCAAACTAGGCCCTACCCTTTCACATTCACACAGGTGCCTCAAACAAAGCGATAGGAGTATTCTTAGGACAAATTGATAAAAAGTTACCTTATGCCATATACTTTATAAGAAAAGACTTGTCAAAGGCAGAGTTAAACTATAGAGTGACTGAGAAGGAACTCCTAGCTGTCATGCATTCCTTAAACAAATTCAGACATTATATCACATGCTATCAAACCTTTGTGCACACTAATCATGCTGCAATTAGATATTTAATGAACAAACCAGATGTAAATGCTCACATTATTAGATGGTTGCTTTTTACTACAACAGTTTGATCTGACCATTATTGATAAGCCTGGTAAGGAGAATGTTGTTGCTGAATTTTTGTTTAGAGTAAATTTGCCTGCAGGTGAAGAAGGAATGGTAGATGAACAAATGCCACATGAACACCTATTTTCTATATCAGTACTCTCTCCATGGTTTGCTGATATAGCAAACTACTTGGTTTCAACACAGTTCCCACCACACCTATCCTGAAAAGAGAAGAGCAAGATAGTAAGGAAAAGCGCCCCTTTCACCTGGATTGGAGGCAATCTCTTCAAACTTGGCCTAGATCAGATCTTGAGAAGATGTGTTAGGGAGGAGGAAGTCTTTGACATCCTCCTGACCTGTCATGACGAGCCTTGTGGAGGTCATTTTGCAAGCAGGCTACTACTAGCCCACTCTTCATGAGGATGTGAGGAGATACACGAGCTAGTGTGATCGGTGTCAGAGGATGGGGAAACCCACTCCAAAGGATGAAATTCCCATGCAACCTCAAGTGACCTTTGAGCCATTTGAGAAGTGGGGCATGGAATTTGTGGGGCCTATCAAGCCCCCTTCAAAGCAGAAGCAATACGTCATTGTGTGCACCGACTACCTAACAAAGTGGGCAGAGACAAAAGAAATCAAAGTAGCGATAGAGGAAAAGGTAGCTGAGTTTGTCATACGGAATCAGTCAATAGTGCAGACACAACCGACCTTCCTAGAAGTCTAAGACATTCTAATGACAAACAAAACAAACTAGAGCTATCCTTCTCTAAACATGCATTATAATATGAGAAATCAAGTGTTTTGTTCTTACCTTTGTCCAAACGCTGTTGTAGAAGTCCAAGCTTTGTTGATCTGGATGAGCTCCTCCTTTTCTCCAAAACCTGTAATTACCAACAGTCAAACAATTAAATAGCACCTGATTATAACATAAAACAAAGCATATTCAACATATAGACCAAGGAGTACATGAAATAACTCATAAACAACAAGTTATTGAGAAGAATGGACCAATTTGCATTAAAGGTAATCAAAAGGAACCATTACAACCTGAGCCTTGGTGTTGTGCAAGCTCCTTCCAGGGTCCACAAGAGTCTTCCTTTACTTTGACAAAGCTCACCCACTTCCAAATAGAACAAGCAAAGATGGCAATCTCTCCTCACAAGCTTCTAAATGGGAGTCCTAATTCCTGCAACATTTACCCTTAGAAATGTATAGCTTTCAACCTCTCTCCTTCTGGCCCAATGCCTGTATTTATAGTGTTCAAGAGGAAGTTAATCAGGTCCACCATCAATGGGATGATCCCCTCTTTGGTTGGGATAGCTCCCCTATTGATGGGATAAGTTCCTCTTTGGTAGGAGTGCATGAACCATCTGGAGGCGCTCAGTACACGTCGAACAACCTTCTAGAATGCTCTAGAAATGACCACAAGTGACTTTTTAAAGATTAAACTTGCGCATTTTAACCTTTTCAGGGGGACGCACCTGCACCTTTACATACAGAGCGTCCAAAGACGCAGCTTTTGTGAACATTGGGTGCGTCCCCGCAGGTAAGGTTGAGAGAACCTGCGTCCCCAGAGATAGATACATTTAGAAAGACTTTCTCTCTTTTTTGGAGTTTGACATGGAGAGTAGAGGCATAAGACTTGATTAAGAGGGTAGTATGACTGTTGATAGAGTCATCCTAACTGTAAGTAGTCATGGTGACATTTTTTAGTGTAACAGATTGCCCCCTAAAGTGCAAAGCCTGGAATAGATTAGGGTTTTGTATTATCTAGGAAGGGTGAAGCGCTTTATCATTTCAAGGATTATCTCGTGGAGAGCCTGGTCAGAACCTGCAATTTTCAACACAAAATACATGTATAAGATTATATCATCACTGAGGTAGGCATTCCCATACTCAGATTAAAACTTTAACTAACAGACTAACTACTCTGATACAGGAATGATCTTGCAGTACATCATAATCATAGACTTTTGTAGACACAATATGGGCCCAACCATCTGTTTATGATTAGTCTACTTAGATAATGAATACAAAACTCCTCGCAGCCTGGATGGTGGAAACTAGATCCAGGGTCTTCATTTCTACTTCTTGAATTGGTACGATTCTAGCCATGCGAATAAATGAGTTGATGTCGAACATGGTAGAAACCACTTGATTACCAGTCGATGATGTAAACTGTTAACAAGCGTGAGAGAGACCACCAGTAATGTCAATGGTTCTCAAAGTACCCAGTACAATCCATGAGATGTGAATGAATGAGTTGATGTCGAACATTTCACGGAATCCTTCGATCGAAAGTCAATGATGTAAACTGACGTCAAAGGCGAGAAACCTGCCATTGATGCATGCAGACTTCAAGGTACTGACGATTTCTAAGTCATCTCTCTAGATAATGTGCTGATGTCGATAGAAAGCGACCCGTTGCAGGCAAGCCCGCAACACGAAATCATTGTTCAAGTTGAAGAAATGTTGCTGTAAGGACTGACTCAGGGATGGTCAAATGGATGACAAGTATTTTGCAGATGAAAGTTTTGCTTGCAGACCTCTTGAACACATAACGACACGACAGATGGTTTGGTGCTGAATAACTCAAAGTTAACCCCCGGAACCCGGCTGAAGACTTTCAAAGTGGTTTGATCAACTGTGAGGTAAAGGATTTCCCAACCCAGGTGAAAAAGTGTCGTATTCAAGAGTGGTAATAAAGTTTCTTCTGAGACAAAAGGTAACAAATAGGCTCATTCTTCTCTCTTTTCCCCCACCATTTCTGGCAAGTACCTCTTTATTTTTAACAAGCTTGAGGAGGATAACATATGCTTGATTATAAGCTCATCCTTCGGATGAGTCCAACCTAGTTTTGATTCGAACCCTAGGAAGGAGTGGTTCGTTCCTGTTTGTAATTGAACAGGTCCTTTACTGTGAAATGTTTAACGAGCCCAGTATAGGAGAAACTCGGCATTTTTCAATTTTAGAGAGTCTGAAAAACTTAAGAAGACTCCAAGTTGAACTTTTTCGTAGATTTGTGTCCCTCAAGCCCGAAAAAGTATAAAATAATACCTGGGGGAACCGCTTGATCTTGCGACCAAGGAGTACTTTCATAATTAGTGTCACTGACCTGAAAAGTAAAAAGCGATCAAGGACACGTCGTTTTATTTCCGTATCGAGTTTGAAACGACAAAAACCCGGCAATCTTTTCCTGATTTTACGGTCAGAAAAGAGCTATAAGGGGACCGTCTTTTAATTCCGTTTTAACGAGTGTAAAAGAAACGCTCGGCAATCTTTTCATTTTTTAGGAGTCAGAAAAGGGCTTAAAAGATGACTCTGATATTTTGGTTCGTGAAAAATGACAATTTTCCCTCTAAGTCCCTTTGTCCTGCACAAAAGCAACACATTACTCATACCTGTTTAAGATAGGCAAAAATACATCGAAAAACATCTTTCCATGGTGAAAAATGAACAAATTCATCCAAAAAACCTATAAAAAGACTTTTTACCATGTCATTTTTACCGTTTGACTGTTGAGGTTGAAAAAAGAGCTTTTGGCAAGAAACTTCCCGTGGTCGCTGCGGAAAATCCGACCGTCAGAATCGAACGCCGTCTCTTCCAGGTATTTTACAACATCCTACTCTTCAATTTCATCCGATTAAAGTTGATTTTTAGGTTTTAGTTTTGTTTTTTGGGGGGGTTTAGGTTTTAGAATGCGCCCCTCGGTGGACGCAGGTGCCCTTCGGGTGACCTGCGTCCCCCGACTTTTTCCTATACAGAAAAATGGTCGGGGGACGCAGCCCACCTTAAGGCCAGCTGCGTCCGGACGCCCTGTGTTGTAAACGCGGGGTGCGTCCTCCGTGAAAGGCGGATTTTAAAAACCCAATCTCCACAAATAACCATTCAAATTTCCCAAAATCAGTTCTAATCATTATTTCTTGGTGTGTAGGGCACTCACCATGTTGGATTGGAGAGAAATAGAGCATGAAGACGTTGATTTAGCTGCAATTGAACATCAACCTTCCATTGATGCCCTAAAAGAATGCGGCCTATATAAATACTGGGCCATACCTGGCATGAGGGCTCAGGTAAGATTCTTAGAATGGCTGGTTGAGAGATGGAACGTTCAAGAGCAATGCTTTTACATAGGAGGGCACCAGCTCGAGATAGAGCCCTCGGATGTATACTTTCTCACTGGCTTGCCAAACAGAGGCGAGCAACTCAATCTAGCCGGGACTAGGCCGGGTGGCCAATCCCTTGTTAGTCTCCGGGAAGATTGGTGCACACCATTCGAAAGGCGTGGAGATCAAACACATCTCTCTGCGTGAACTCAAAGTTATAGCGTTCACGGTTACCAGAATTTGCGGCGCGGCCGCTTTACACATTGCGTCTGGGTCCCAAATGCGGATGGCAATTGACTGTTACCAAGGCACCATTTTCAACTGGTGTGATGCTGTGTCGGCTAACGTGAAGAGCCAACTGACTAAGGCAAAGAACGGACGACTGAAAACTTTTGGATATGGGCCTTTAGTCGTGAGCTTTGCCTTAGAGAGAGTTCCGATGCTGATCCCTCAGCAACTCACTGTTGATATCTTGGGTCCTCGGGAGCCAAAGCTGGTACGATGGGTTGCGGTGATGGCCCGGCATCCTGACGAGGGCGCGGCAGTTGTTCGATTTTCTGATAGTTACTTTCACTGGTTGGAGGACCAGGTTTTCTCGATCCAGGACTTTCCGTATGCCGGAGTAGATTTTCGAGGTGATCCGGACATGGTTCTTCCACAGGGAGAACAATGGGATGACAGAGGTACTTTATTTTTCACAAGTTTTCAAATTATGTATTTTTTTGTTTTTTATATATATCGTCTCAAAACTGACAGTAAAATTTTCAAAATGCAGATGTTGGTCCACAGCGCCCAGCCAACCTCCGGCCTTTTGAGAGAAGACATCCAGTTGCACCGGTACCGGCCCCACAGGACGCGCGCTGCAGAGGTACTAGCTGAGTTGGAGCATGATCTAGAGCGTCTGACGGCGGATATGCCTGAGACTACTATGGATGATATTCCTATCAGACTTCAGCGCTATGTAGTCGGGTCCCTGGACCGTTTAGGAGATTTTTGCGTAAGGTAGCCCGTGCAGTGGTGTCGTATAGGGAGCACCACCAGTGATTGGCTAGTCACTTTGTAGACACATGTGACATTTTTGACTTTTTGTACTCTATCATTTTTGCCGATCATAAGGTGTTTTTCAACCTATGATCGAAGACGATGTATATTTTTTGACACACTCCTATCTATATATATATCACTATTACCGGCTTATCTTGTTTAACATATGTGATGAAATGTTTTTAAATTTACTTGCATGATTATCGTAAATGTCTGTCCAACACTCGAGAAGCAATTGCATCTGCTAATGTATTTAAAGACCTTGGAATATGCTGATATTCAATGTAATCAAATTCACGTTCCAAGAGACGCACTCTCAAAAACAACCTTAATAACACAGGATTTCTAATGGCATAAACTCTATTAAGCTGTAATACAACAAGTTCAGAATCTAACCTCACTATCAAACGTCGAATTCCAAATGAAATAGATTCGGATAATAATTCAACCACTGCACTGTATTCTGCAATGTTGTTCGTTGTTTGACCGAGGCTTACCCCATGCATAGAAACTAACTCGTCAGAGGGTGAATAGATAACCCAAGCTGCGGAAGAGATATTCCGTGTACTACGACAAGCACCATCAGCAAATCCAATGTATGTTTGGAGAGGCGTCGACATCTGCAATATCAAGAGTAAAACCAAGATAAGCCAGAATAACGACGAAAAAACACACTCGCTAAGCTAAGCACACTGACTAACTAACAAACATACTAGCTAGAAAGAAAACCTAACCTAACTAAAAATTTCTCCATACCCACCATTTAAGCATAATACCTCTTTAGGTAAAGTCCATTTCTGGGTTTACCCAAAGAGTCCCCATCAAAATCTACCAGCTCATAAGCCCCTTTTGCTAGCTTTCGCTTTACAATATAGGGTCCATGCCACATAGGAACGAATTTTCCAGCACCTAGCTTATCGTTAGCTTGATCATATAAAAGCACTAGGTCTCCCTCCGAAAAACTTCGAGGGGTCACATTTCTATCATACTGAGCTTTCATTCGCTTCGCGTGAGTCTCGATTGCCAATGCAGCGTCACGTCGAGTCTCATCTAATTTAGCTAAGTACAATAAACGTTTCTCCTCTTCGGAAGTAGCTGGGAGTAATTCGACAGCCATTTGAAGTGATGGGATTTCGCATTCAATGGGTAACACAGCTTCCAAGCCATAAACTAGCTGGAAAGGAGTGAACCCTGTTGAGGTTTTCACTGAGGTTCGGTATGCCCATAGCGCCGAAAATAACATGTTGTGCCAATTCGACCGATGAATACCAATGGTTCGTCGGATCATGATAACCAGAACTTTGTTGATAGACTCAACCAAACCGTTGGCTTGCGGATAATAAGGAGTAGAGCTATCGTGGCGCAAACCAAGCTGGCTTGTAAGCTCAGTCATCATGATGTTTCGAAAATGGCTCCCATGGTCAGTAATGATTGCTTGTGGGACACCAAACCTAGTTATAATATGATTGAATACGAAAACTGCAGCTGTTTTGCCGCTTGCGTCGAATGTAGGCATCGCCTCGGCCCATTTAGTGAAATAATCAACCGCGAGGATGATATACGCATGCCCCCCGGCCGAGTGAGGGTTACAAGTAATAAAGTCGATACCCCATTTGGCGAATGGACCAACGGCAATTATAGGGTGGAGAGGAGCAGGTGGTGCGCGCATCTTTCGATCAAACACTTGGCAGTTGTGGCACTTCCGGACTGCAATGATACAATCTTTAAACATAGATGGCCAGAAGTAACCAGCGCGCAACACCTTCTGAGCTGTGGCATACCCAGACATATGACCGCCACATGCTCCAGAGTGACAATCATTCAAAACCCTCTCAGCCTCTTCGTGAGTTAAACAACGTCGAAAAACTAAGTCTGCCCCCCGGCGATAAAGTGTATCTCCAATAATTTTGTATTGCTGGGATTGAAACCGAATTTTTCGACGTTCCGCCTTTGAAGCTTCAGGCCGAAAGGTTTGGGTTTGGAGATAGATGATTATATCCCCGTACCACGGATCTAAAGTACTGATAAGAAACAAAGATTCGTCCGCAATGGACTCCTCTGCCACAGTCTCTGTGTCAGTACGCGGGAAATCACACATCAATTCCGCAAAAACTAAGGATTTCTTAGACTTGGACTTCTCGAACTCCAAGTCGAACTCTTGCAGGATAACGATCCATTTAGAGTACTTGCCCCCTAGCAGTTGTTTTGTCAAAATGTAAATCATAGGGTTGCAATCCGAAATAACTGTAGTTTTACGGAGAAGAATGTAGTGACGAAAACGCTGGACAGCTTGAACGGCTGCCAGGGCCAATTTCTCCACATGCGAATATTTTAGCTCAGTGGGATTTAAGGTCCTACTGAGATAATATATCACATGCTTCGCTCCGAATTCATCTTCTTGAACTAACACCATTCCAATGGTGGAATGCGAAGCTGCGAGGTATAAGAAGTAGTCCTGGTTGTAGTTGGGAGGATGCAACAACGGTGCATGGGTCAACGCGTGTTTAAGTGCATCAAAAGATTGTTGGGCAATCTCGTCCCAAAAGAATTGAACGTTCTGTTTCAACAACCGTGTAAAACCTTTAGTGACCTCGGCGTAGTTTGGGATGAATCGGCGTAAAAAGTTCGCTTTCCCTTGCAAACTTTGGAGTTGGCGCAAACTCGAAGGAGGAGGCAATTTGATGATAGCCTCGACTTTCGAGGGATCGACGCGAATGCCGGCTTTTGAAACAACAAATCCCAGCAATCGACCTGTTTCTATACAGAAAACACACTTGTGGGGATTCAACCGAATTCGATAATGCCTACACCTCATAAAGATTGCTCGTAGGTGGACAAGGTGATCAGCTCGATGTAAAGAATGAGCAGGCAAATCATCGAGATACGGTTGCACAATGTGCTTGATGTCATGAAATGCGTAAGACATCGCCCGTTGAAAAGTGGCCCCGGCATTCTTAAGCCCAAAAGGTAATTTGCAATAAGCAAATGTCCCCCATGGACAAATGAATGCCGTTTTTGGTTGGTCGGCAGGTAGAATATTGATTTGATTATAGCCCGAAAAACCATCCATGAAGGAAAACATTTCACTTCCGGCACAATCATCAATAATTTGATCGATATAAGGCGTAGGATAGTTGTCTTTTGGACAAGCTCGATTGATATCCCTATAGTCGATACAGATTCTTATTGTTCCTTGTTTCTTATTGACCGGAACAATATTCGATACCCAATCCGTTAACGGGATCGGATAAATGAAACCTGCTTTCAACAGCTTTTCGACTTCTGCTTTAATCGCAGCCGCTTTTCGAGGGTGAATCTGACGCAACCGTTGCCGGACGGGTTTAGCATCCGGGTAGGTTTTTATTTCATGAACAACAATGGCAGGATCGATTCCCGGCATTTCCTCGTAAGACCAGGCAAACACATCGCGGAATTCTTGGAATAGGGCCTTGTAAGTTTGGATTTCATCTTCTGTACATGCGGCACCTATATGAATGTTCTCCTCAATTCCGGGCTTCACTGAAATATCAATGGGAATAGTACGAGAAATATTCCCTAAATTCAACTCTGAATCAGAATGTTTCGTTGGATCCTGAGCGTCTTTGACATATTCAGCGGTAAAGATAGATGAAAAATCATTTTCAAATGCATCATCCTTAGGTAAAAACGAAGATCTGTGATGGAGATCCTCCCATGGTAGATCGTCTACACTTAGGATTTCGCGAAGTTGTTCGTCAGATGACACGACTTCGGGAAACGCTATCCGTTCTAAGGTTGAGGTGAAAAGTGATTCTTCACTGACCACATTCATTTGGTCGATCTCGGTTGAATGAGAGTCGGTAAAAGACATGAGAGCTTCATAAGCAATTTCATATGGACTCAAGGGCATAGCATCACCGAATGAGTCTATCTCAGAGTCAGATGGGACAATCCAAGGATCATCATAAATAATGTTTTCTGATGTAATCATATGAATTGTTGCAAATGAAGGTTCTACGCTGAGTGGAGGGAGAGGAAAAGTTCCCAGTAAACCGGAATCCTTAACTAAACCTACACCAACGTCCCTATAAGGGATTGTCGTCTTACCGACATGCTGGATACTCTCTGAAGAGGCTGGGTCGGATGAAAAGTATGTCAGCTGATCAATAGTCACGATCTTACCGTTATGTGGAAACTTAATTACTCTGAAGACCGATGAAACGACCGCTGTCATAGCATATGACCAACTTCGACCCAAAAGAAGGTTGTAGTCTAGAGGGGCATCAACCACTTCCACATCCAGACTAACGGTTTTACCTTCTACCCCTATAGGCAATTCCTGTAGAATACCAAACGGACGGAACCCACGGCCATCAAAGGCCTTAAGGATGGTGGGGGATTGGTTCAACGAAGGAGAACCAAGGGATCTCCAACATTGAATCGACATAATACACGTAGAAGCTCCCTCATCAATCACAGTCCTATGAATAGGCCTGTTTTTGACTATCACTGGAATTTGGAAAGCCATTTGATGGGGGAGACGCGGTGTACTATTTTCTAGATCGAAGATTATTAGATTCGGGTCCTGAACATCAACAGCTCCTATAGCCGACAAAAGCAATTTTCGTTGTGCTGGGCATGATTGCAGCACTTCTAACGCCGACATTGCTGAGGGTGAAACAGCTAAGTCCTCAACAATGTTGTAATTCTGGGCCGCTCTCGCATGTGGATTGAAAGCAGACCTTCGAAGTACACCCTTGGCGGGCGGTTTAATTACTAAGTCCGGGTTAGGTTTCTCGATCTGTAGTGGATCGGAACCAGGAGCTGAGGTTGATGGGTTAGAGTGAGAAGATTCTGCTTCCTTACCATCAACAGGATTCTTACTACCATAATCTTGCGATCGAGTCGCAATCCTCACATGAGACATCATCAAAATGGGTTCTTCACTGGCATTCGAGGAAGAACCTATCATCTTATTCTCCTGCTCCGGAAATGGATTTTTTAACACAGCAGGAGTGGGAGAACCTTTGACTATTTTCACTACCTCGGCCCGATGAGGGCAATCTCTCGTAAAATGATCCTCTTCACAAATAAGACAAGGATATCGAGGTTTGCGCTTTTCGTCATTGGTTTCCGACTTTTCCGTTTTCTCCTTCGGAGCCTTGTCTGCTTTAGCCTTCTTCTTTCCTTTCTTCTTTCCGCCGTTTTTTGATTTGGCCGTAGATGACTCTACAGCGTGAATATCGGCGGTAAGTTCAGGAGAAGACTCTCCTGTCGGGGAATCGGGCAAAGTGATAATAGGAGTAGTTGAAGCCTTGGAAGACTTCTTCTTGCTCTTTGTATTCACGATACCAATCATACCATCAGCGGCATGAGATCCCGAAGGAGCAGCAGCGATTTGATTCGACTTTGGAAGATCCAGAATCTTCTCGTGTAATGTACCCGACTGAGTGTAAACTAAGTCAAGGTATTGCGCCTGAGCAATGACTTGCTCCTCAGTAACTACTCCGGCCTTAGCTACATCTTCAGTAATCCTTGGTAATAATGATTTAACAAACCATTCAGCTAAGATTTGGTCCGGGATAAAAACTTTCACTAGCCTTCTTCGACGTCTCCACTCATGAATGTGATCAGAAATATACGTGGAGGTTGATTGTTTTAGTGAAGTTAATAACTCCGTGCCGTTATCGTATCTGACCGGCAACTGAAAGTGAGTTAAGAACGAGGTAGCTAACTGGCTAAAATTGTAAAAAGAGGCCCGTGGTAACTCAATGTACCACTTGGCTGCGAGACCAATGAGTGTACGCTGGAAAAGACGTAAGCGGATCGAATCATCCGAGATAGAATTTGAAGCACACCAGAGGTGGTAAGTCATCACGTGATTGGACGGATCCTCTCCAGACTTACCTTCGAACTTGGGTATATCGCTGGGCAACTTATTTGGCATTGGCGGCCAGAACGGAAGATATTGAATTGGATCGTTCGTTAGGCGCGTCAAGTCTGGTAAATCCAAAGTTGCGATAAACGGTAACTGCCGGTTAGGATCTCTAAAACTCTGGGTCACAATACCGGCCCCAGGAGGAGGATATCCAGGATAACTAGGAACAGGAGTCGCATTTGGGATATTATATCCTCCTGGAAAACCAGGATTAACCGGACCGTACTGGGGTTGCTGAGGTTGTTGATAAGTGTACCCAGGATACGGTTGATACTGGTAAACCGGTTGTTGGACAGCTTGCCCAGGTTGGTACTGTCCCTGGTACGGAGGTTGAACAAATTGAGGTTGAGTAGTGACAACCGTACTTATACCAGGCTGGCCTACAGGCATCTGGACCGTGGTTTGAATCGTAGATCCAGACAACGGTAAAGATGTCTGAGGAGTGGTTACAGAGACAGTAGAAACCGGAGCTGTCGATACTCCAGAAGTAAGTATGGTAGATGTGGCGGTAGTTGCAGCAGCCGTTTGAGATGGAGTACTAGGTGCAATTGGCGGCTGAGTAACTACCGAAGTTACAGAAGTTTGAACACTTGACTGGACAGGTTGCGGTTGCTGGGGTGGACCAGAAACTACGGGTTGTCCAGCTTGAGGTACCGACTGTATACTTGGCTGCAACATCTGTTGACCCTGTGACGGATCCCACACTAACATTCCAGGGTATTGACCCGTAACAGGTTGAGGATACTGAGATCCATAGCCGGATTGATAACTGTAAGGTGCAGTTCCCATACCTTGACCATATGATTGACCTTGAGGTGGTTGATAACCTTGACCTGAGTATTGACCTTGAGGTTGATAACCTTGAGGTAAATACGGGTACTGGGGTTGACCTTGACCTTGAGGTTGGTACCCTTGAGGTTGATACCCTTGGGGTTGCCATCCTTGAGGTTGCCATCCTTGAGGTTGATATTGATACTGAGGTTGACCTTGGGGTACATATTGAGGCTGGGGTTGACCTTGAGGTATGTATTGCCCCATAGGAGCGTACTGACCTTGAGGTTGCCCCCCAGACACGAATGAAGTACCTTGAGGTTGCCCCCCAGGCATTAACTGAGGCTGCCCCCCAGGCGGTAATTGGCCACCTTGAGGTTGGGAAACGGAAACTGAACCTGACATCATGTAAATGTCTCCTACACCCAATGGTACATTACCACTGTTTCCAACTAATAACCCATGATCAATGGGTTGAGGAGATGCCCCCGCAAAGGTACCAGAAAAAGATTGATACCCAGTGGGAACAGAAGGACCGCCATGTAAAAAAGATTCAGGACTTTGTGTAAACACGGACGACTGACCAGACATATTTACAGGAGTATGAATACCTCCAGGTGGAAAAGGAGTACGAGGTGTGGAAAAACCTAGCCCAAAGTTGTCTAAATAATTGGTTAACGAAAGGTACCAAGTAGTACTTCTAGGAGGACTGTAAAAGATAGATTCACGCTCCCTTAGATCAATAGTAAGTTGATCTTCAGGATTAGAGACGCCTATTTCTTCCTCTGGAGCAAGTTCTTCAATAGCAATCAAACCAGTAGGAAGATTTTCGGTGATAATTCTTTCTATTCTCGGTGAATCAGGAACACTAGAAGTCAGAGTAACAGGTTCAGATATTTCTGGTTCTTCGCCTGTATCACTAGCAGACGAAAAACTACCAACAAGCTCAGAAACTGTAACAGCTTCGGGATTATAACCTGTCTCTAAACTTTGGTAATCTGGATGGACCACCAAGGAACATTCTCCTTCTTCAGGTGAACCTACTCTACTGCCACTAGGAGGAGTTACAAGGACCTTCAACCCTTCGTACTGACCCGGAACGTCTTCAGGAGATCCACCCCGCGATCTACAGAGTTTTCTTAACAAATCTGTTCCGGTAACAATTTCAGGTGACTTGCCCCGAAGTCTACGGGATTGTCTCGGTAATTCCGCCACAGCTAAAAACTTTTAACTACTACACACGAAAACAAAATAAAATTTCAAATCAAACCACCTAAAGTCTCTAAAGAACCAAACAAATTTGAATCACACGCCTAAAGAATCTAGGGCGTCAAAACAAACACAAACAGTAGCCTTCCAGACCGAAATCGCTAGTTGGTGATGAAGCCCAACATCGCTGGATTCAGTACAGAAGTGGCGGGTGGAACAGTTACCTCGGCAACCTGCTTAATGAATAGACTGGACCAAGTTCCTCCACTTTAACCGTCTCGAGTGAAGTGAACCCCCCAGAAAATCCAAGTGAGTCTAGCCGACGTCTGCTCCAGGTACAGTGGGATCTTCCCTCCACCGTCACCTCGGTAGAATCCTAAAGATAATGGTCACTAAGGTTACCAACCGCAACAAATGCACCTGGGGGAACAGTCTAAACTCCGACAGCACGCAAGGGCAGAGTAGCAAGCTCAATCCCCTTGCCGGCTCCTTGACAATAATCCAAGGTTTACCGACAAGTGACCCCTGGCTCCTCGACAATGGTTAATCCGAGGTTTACCGTTTGTAATACGTGCGTGTCTGGCGTCGTTCCCAACAAGGGGGGATTGATCCCCTCACTGGTTCGGACACGAGCTCGTGCTTCTCCTTTAAGAGGAGCTTTCCCAGAGTACAAGTGAGACAATTGGATTTATTCTATCACAAGATAAGCTACTTGTTTGGTTTTGTTGTCTTGGAGAGTTAATTACTCACCTACTCCAAGACACTAGCCTGATCTAAATTGGTGTTTCAGAGCCCTAGTAAATAAAAGTTACTACTTCGATTTTACTTTAAGCGTTACTTTTATGGTTTTTCTTAAAGACAAAAGGTAGCGGAAGTGAAACCAATGGTGTGTAGACTCGACTCAAACCACTACAAAGATGCACCTAAGATGATTTACGCTACTTTGCTTTTTCAATGAAATTCTTAACTAAGAGAGTTGAGAGAATGCAAATTTTAGAGAAAACAACTTCCTTAGAAAAGACAATCAAAGAAACAATTATCTTTATCTTTTCAAACACACAAACTTGACCACTCTTTACTTGCACGAAAAACTCTTTTTCTTTCAAAACTTTTCAAAGCTACTTGAAACAAAACTTTTCAAAGGAGATGTTTTTGTATTTTCTCTTTTTAATAAAGCATATAAACCTATCTTAACAAAAAACAATTTCAAAAGCTACAAAATCTATGAAAACTTGACTTACAAGCAAACCAAAAGAGAAATTACTCTAAGCAAACCTAACAAGGCAAAAGCTTACAAAGATGATTCTAGGTTGTTTTACTTGATCAAAATCAAATCAAGGACCAGCTAATGCAGAATCAAAAGACTAGTCAAAACAAAACTCAAATCTTTTTGTTCTTTTTGTAAAATGGAATTCAAGACTTAATCAACAAGCACTTCGAAATTTGCCCAAAGAAACAACTCAATAGTAAGTTTCTCTCATAGGTAGACTTTGTGACAGGTCTGACTTCTTAGAATGCTGACAAAACCAGAGAGATCTAAGGCTTGACAACTTCTACCGCCAAAGTCACTACAAGACCTACTCAAAAATCAAACCCTAGGGCTTACACTTCGATGAAATCCACTAAAACACTCAATGCTATCGAAACAAGTTCAGGTGAAGATCTTTGACAAGGGACTAATGAGTTTGGGCAGTAGAAACTAAGAAAAAACAAAATCTAAGAGCAAAAAATGCAAAAAATGGAATTTTCTCAAATTTTAGCAGGGAACGTAGGCAACCCGTTAGCACAGGTGCGGGCCCGCTCTGTGCACACAGAAAAAGTGCGTCCAGGGACGCACTGTGCAGCACTCAGAGGGTGCGTCCTACTGAAAAACTCAAGAAAAACCAAAATAAAACTAATCCTAAGCTAACCCACCCAAAGACAAAGTCACAGAGCCAAAACCAGAAAAATAAACCAAATTTCTCTAAGCAAAGTTCACACAAAGGAAAAGACTTTTCTCATCAATGGAATCCCCAGTATGGTCACCAATTTGTCACACGGAATCAGTCAATAGTGCGGACACAACCGACCTTCCTAGAAGTCTAATACATTCTAATGACAAACAAAACAAACTAGAGCTATCCTTCTCTAAACATGCATTATAATATGAGAAATCAAGTGTTTTGTTCTTACCTTTGTCCAAACGCTGTTGTAGAAGTCCAAGCTTTGTTGATCTGGATGAGCTCCTCCTTTTCTCCAAAACCTGCAATTACCAACAGTCAAACAATTAAATAGCACCTGATTATAACATAAAACAAAGCATATTCAACATATAGACCAAGGAGTACATGAAATAACTCATAAACAACAAGTTATTGAGAAGAATGGACCAATTTGCATTAAAGGTAATCAAAAGGAACCATTACAACCTGAGCCTTGGTGTTGTGCAAGCTCCTTCCAGGGTCTACAAGAGTCTTCCTTTACTTTGACAAAGCTCACCCACTTCCAAATAGAACAAGCAAATATGGCAATCTCTCCTCACAAGCTTCTAAATGGGAGTCCTAATTCCTGCAGAATTTACCCTTAGAAATGTATAGCTTTCAACCTCTCTCCTTCTGGCCCAATGCCTGTATTTATAGTGTTCAAGAGGAAGTTAATCAGGTCCACCATCAATGGGATGATCCCCTCTTTGGTTGGGATAGCTCCCCTATTGATGGGATAAGTTCCTCTTTGGTAGGAGTGCATGAACCATCTGGAGGCGCTCAATACACGTCGAACAACCTTCTAGAATGCTCTAGAAATGACCACAAGTGACTTTTTAAAGATGAAACTTGCGCATTTTAACCTTTTCAGGGGGACGCACCTGCACCTTTACATACAGAGCGTCCAAAGACGCAGCTTTTGTGAACATTGGGTGCGTCCCCGCAGGTAAGGTTGAGAGAACCTGCGTCCCCAGAGATAGATACATTTAGAAAGACTTTCTCTCTTTTTTGGAGTTTGACATGGAGAGCAGAGGCATAAGACTTGCTTAAGAGGGTAGTATGACTGTTGATAGAGTCATCCTAACTGTAAGTAGTCATGGTGACATTTTTTAGTGTAACAGAGTTTTTGAGGGAAAACATATTCTACAAGTTCGGGTATCCGAGAGAGTTGGTCATAGACCAAGGCCGTCAGTTCACTTCCAACCTGATTGAAGACTTGTTCACACATCATAAAATCAAGCACAAGACTTCCACCCCTTACCATCCACAAGCCAATGGGCAAGTGGAGGTCACTAACAGAGCATTGGAAGGGATCCTAACCAAGGTAGTGAGCAGTAGCAGAAAAGATTGGGTAGACAGATTAGTTGAGGCCACTTAGGCCTTCAACACAACATGGAAGACCACCACCGGGTTCACACCCTATGAAATGGTCTATGGGAAGAAGGATTTGCTGTCAATAGAGTTTGAATTCAATACCCTAAGGATGGCAGCTCAGCTGAACCTAGATCTCAGCCATGCACAAAAGGAGAGATTACTTTAGCTCAATGGATTGGATGAATACAGATTGCAAGCCCTTCTCCATACAGAGGTATTTCAACTTCAGAGAAAGATATGGCATGACAAAAATATCAGGGAGAAGCAATTCCAAGAGGGAGATTGGGCACTACTCTATGATTCAAGATATAAGGATTTCAAAGGCAAGCTGAGGACAAGATGGCTGGGACCCTACACTATGGATAAATGCAATGACAATGGTTCAATTCTGATCAGAACCATTGATGATGAAGCCATCCCCATGCTTGTCAATGGACATCGGTTGAAAGTCTACAAGAAACCCCTCTCCAAGCGAGAGTTTATTAAAGATTTGAATAAAACAGTGATGGTAGTGGAGCATGTCTTAGCTTCCACTTCACCCATTCACTGAAGAAAAAATAGAAAAAATAAGGACTCAAGTGAAAACCTCCATGAGGTGCTTGAGTCCCATCATTGGGTTGAAAACCTCTTCCGAGGCGACCCAGTGATGTCAAAAAAAATGGAAAAGAATAAGGTCCCTGGGTGAAAACCTCCCTTGGAGGCGCCCATGGCAGGAAATTAAGGTGAAAAACTCTCTGAGGCGCCCTAGTTTTTTTCAAAAAAAAAAAAAAGAGAAAGAAAAAATGAATTTTTATTGCATTGCAGGTTTGCAGGAGGACTGCAGGGAGTAGAAGAAGGTGCCAAGGGGACCCTGACATTCATACCAGCATCCATCTCATCTTCTCCACACCTTCCTCCATCATTTTTGGCATCTCTTTCACCCCACTATACCTCTTCTTCCAAAACTGTGTTTTCTACAGGAGGCTCTATTTTTCTACAGGAGGCTCCTATAAGAATTACAGAGAGCCAAAAGTGTTTACAGGAGGCAGTTTGAGGAACAAGAAAAGCTTCATGAGGAACCTATAATCCCTCTTACCATCTTCAAACCTCCTTGCCATAATTTCCAAGCCTACATCACACTCCAAGCATCATTATTTTTTTTTTCCTTTCCAAGAAAAAACACAGAAAAACATATTTTCTGTTTTGAAAAAAAAAATAAAAATAAAAGGAGGAAAAGGCACCATTAAATTTACTTGAAGCTTACCTACTATCCCTCCATCATTCATCTCCACCTCTGGCATCATTCTCAAGCTCCAAGCATAGGGAAATAACTGAAGTTTCAAGGGAAGAAGCAGCTATAGGGGCTCCTGTAGGAATTCTTGTAGCAGTTGATCCCATAGAAGTCCAGCACCAGCAGCAAGGGACAACACATCTGAAGGTTGAAAAGGCACATGCAACTCAGCTCCAGCAAAAGAAGAACCTACAAAAACACACAACAACACATCAGCAAAAAGAGACAACATGCATGAAGGAAAATGAAGGGATGCAGTAGAGAAAGCCACAACACCTCACAGTCGATGGCAACAAATACACTTGGATTACCGGTAAGTAGCTAAGTCACTCCTTTATCTGCATTTGTGTAATTAGGAATCATACAAAGGAAACAAGATGGTTGAAATCAAAAGAGGGAAAGGTGGCCAGTTAACTTGGCCACCTTCATTTAGTTGACTCCACTTAACCGAGATGTCACCCACACGTGCGCACAATCAACTCAAGCAAAAGATGCGAAGGACAGGTAGTGGGAGGAAGAGTTAACTCCAATGTAGTAATGAGGGGATGATTACGAGGGGGGTCATGATGAACAAGTAGGTGGGGACCAACGCTCCTAATCTGGGCAACGTACACCTTGCCAGCTCAACACTCATAATCGAAAACAACCATAAAAGGTAATGAGCACTCCTCCCCGTGCATTCTCACCACATTTTCTTTAGTTTCTCCTCGTAACTTAGCCACACAACAGTCTTCTTATGCCCCCACAACCTCGTATCCACCATCCTCCATTGATTTCCTCCATATTTTTTTCTCTCTGCATCTTCTACACGAGCCCTACAGGTTTTCTACAGGAGCACCTACAGGAAATCTATAGGAGGGAGAACGGGCTTCTACAGGAGGGGCAGTAAGTCATTTTTAAGGGAGGAAACATGATTTTTGGCACGAATTTCAGTCTAAAGAGGTAGGGTTCATGAATTCCCTCTGTTGAATATCAAAATGTGAAAGAGATGGTCTCAAAGTGAAAATAAAATGAGTCTTTAAGAGGGTAGAAATACATAAAAAAATATTCTGTTTAAAAAAAAAACACAATCCCCTTTGTTTTTCTATTTCACTCAAAATTCTTTGTCTTCACCTCCATATATGGTTTTTCAAAATAAGTACAGGTAGTATGATAGGGGGATTTATGAGAAAAGAGCCCACTAACTCCACTAGACTCCATGCACATCCTTAAGTGGTGGAAATGTTTACAAGGGCAAGCTAGATGAATTTCTTTGAGAAGTTTAGAGGGTTCGATGATGAAATTGCCCATGAATTTGCTCTCTCTCTGGTCCCTCACATAAGAACTCATGCTATTGTAACCATTAGAGGCCTCTCCATTGAAGTAACCCCTGAATTCATCAGTAGAGTCACTACCCTTCCTCTTTGGCTGCCTTGGAGTAAATATGAGAAAATAATTGGCCAGGCTGCCAAGAGGAAATTTTTCCAAGATAACAAAACCCCTGATGAAGACAAAAATTGAATTAGGAGGGCTAGTGTGCCATATCCATAGGATGAGGTTAGCTACCCAAGTGATCAAATACATTTCTTGTGAGGGGAGGCACAACATTGTTTATGGATATCATTTCAGAATCCTCCAAGAATTGAGATATGGCATGGATACCCCAGCACATCAAAAGCTCAATATCCCTTACTTTCACCTTCAGTCCCTCATTGACTCCATTACCAAGGTACAAGAATGAAATTCACAGCAGCTAGCTCACCATGGCCTAATCAAGATCCTAGTAGAAGATGCCCTCCATACCCTTACAATCCCTATAGCATGGGAGGATTTTAGAAATATGACAGCTGAGGATGACATCGAGGCATTAACGTATGATGCCAGTCTTGCTGTCAGTGAGGAGGGAGAACAAAAAGGAGAAGAAGATGAAGCCAGTGGTGACATAGTAGAGCAAGAGAGGAAGGAGGAAAAAAAAGAAATAGAGGAGGGGAGAGTTGAAGAGACATAACATGAGGTAGAAAAAGAGACAGAGAAGGAGGAGGAAAAAGAGGCAGAAGAGGGAAAAATAGGAAAAGAGGGCAGAGAAAAGAGAAGAGTCCCCTGAAACTTTGGAAAGAGAAGCAACAACTACTCTCACTGCCCTCAGTACACCAGTCAAGCATAAGCAAAAGAGGAAAAGAAAAACCTCCATGTATTTCAGGGCAATGAAGAGTACCAAAATTAAAACAGGCAAACCTGAGCCCTCATCAAAGACTCCCATTAACATTGAAGATTCATCATCTGCCAAGGTGAAAGAATCTCCTTCTAAGACACCCATAACCTATGAAAGGAGGACTACAAGATATTCTACAGGGAAGGGAAAGAAAATTCTACAGGACCCCAAACCAGACCTACAGGAGGCTAAAAGAGTCCTACAGGAGACACTGTCCAAACTATAGGAGACACAAAAACTTGAGGAAAATATAGGAGGATAGCTAGAGGTGAAAGAGGAAGCACAAGAGCTATAAGAACCTGACCCCCAGCCTAATCGTGACTCCTATTACAGACTACTTGATGGAGGCAAGATAATCCCACAAAAATTTGCAATTCCACTGTTTTTTGAATTGGAAAAAGAGAGAGTGAGAACGCATAGGTGGATGTAGATAGCCAAGTCCAAAGGAGTTGAGGATATTGGCCACATGGAAGAAAAACTAAAGGAAATGGGCAGGTAATTGAGTGCTCTCAGAGATAGAGAAGCCATTAAAAGAAGCTACCTTGAGAATGAGAATGAATTACTAAGGAGGCAGCTGCAGGAGAAAGAGACTCCTTTGGCATACATGGCCAACTTATCCATAGAAGCGTTACAATGCAGAACACCAGCCAAATCTTATGGCCTCTATCTGAAGGATCAATGGCTTCAATTCCAAATAAAAACTTTGGCACAAAGAGGCATAATGCCTTTCCAAGACTACAGGTAGTTCATGGATTTGTGTTACCAAAACACCTCCGAGGACAAAGAAAACATGGCACAGTTCTATCTACACAACATGGCCCTCACAGACCTGAATGTGTGGGACCCCAATGCCAAGCTAGGGGATCTGCAATTAATGGCCATGGCGTCATGGGTGAACCATGAATAATTGACGGCAACAAAAATGAAAAGATTGTTAATAAAAGAGCAGAATGAACCATTGATGATAAGAGTTGAGCCATCAGATCCTATGGCACTCATCAACACACACAACCTGCTTGCCAATGACCCTCAGACTGCCCATAAATATCTAGCCAATCAGGAACAAGCCATTGCACACTTTGAAGATATGCTTAGGCTACTTGGGGATGACTTTGTGCATACATGCATGAGAAGATGGAACACCCTACCCCACAACTTGTAGATTAGAGAATACCATTCCCCCATGAGGCTAAAGGAGGCATTGAAAAGAGTGCTAATGTACAAGCACTCCATGCAAAGGCTAAATGTCAACTGGATTGGACTCAAACTGAGTCCTCCACTCATATTAGGCATGCTGGAAGGTAGAAGAGAAGAATAAGAGAAGGAGCAATGGAAGGACATAGATAGAAAGGTAGGATTTTATGGAGAACATGAGTAGACCACATCAGAATCCTGGAATGCTAGGGAGGCCACCAGGGCCATGAAAAACCAAGAGATTGACTAGGTTGTGTAGAGGATGAGTAACACCTTCAGTAGGGGGGTGATGATGAGCCTCATAAATGGGTAATTATATGGGCTAATTTTTCCTCCTAACCTAGTAAAATCAACCATTCTCTTAGCTTATTGTATGATTTTCTGATTATATTTATGCTTATAGGGTGAGTTGAGTTAGTTATTATGCCATGTGGTGTAACATGTATTTAATGCAAACTATTGATGGATTTCGAGGTCAATGTCAAGGATATAGTGGTCAAACTACAGTAATAACTCGAAGTAGATAGAGGAGAGGACTTATAGGAGGGAATACCCCTCATTTATTTCTCCTCACTTCGAATTCCCCTTCATTTAGCTCGGAGTACAAGCAACTGAATCATGCACTAGAAGGTAGCGAAGCAAGTGGAAGATGATTGATATTTATCTCGACTTTTGGGAGGAAAGCCTCCCTAATTTTGAGGAATCGTTTGGTAGCTTAAAATGTATAATTAGAGAGGCCTAGGGCCTCACTAGGGTCGACTTTTTTTTTCTTGTGTAAACTCTGCTCAAATTTCGAGCTTACTATTTTATGACAGTTTTATGTAATCTTGCTATTTTTTGATAATGAAGATAGAAACCTTTTTTAGCTAGCATTGAGTTACCTCAAAGGGCTGAAGCTCTTGGATTAGATCCCAATCCAAGTAGGCAAGCTTCTATTTACTTTTATTTGTATGCTTTACTTCAATTTGTAGATTAGTTTGCTGTAAGATGTATTTCTCTTATGGTTAAGAATAGGTTGCTTTTGATGATTTAGTAGCTTTCTTCCATTTGTGCTTTCTATAGCAGGTTAAGCAGTGATCAGAGAATATTCAAAAGGCTAGCAATAGTGCCTTGGCCTCTCTTCCTCCCTCTCGGACTATGATTTGAGGCAAAGACTCTCTTGCTGCCCCAAAAACACAAATTTTCCTCATTCCTAGGACTTCTAGTGTTTGCGGCTCTCTAGTAGGTTGATAGTCCAATTTTTCTTTGATTTAGATATTATTTATCATGTTCACTTCTTGATTTTCAATAGTCCTTTTGCATGCTTTCCTTTCTTACAAACTTTCCCAGCATTTCCTTCTATACATGATAGTTTAGGCCATTTTAATGCAAAACTCTGTTTTTCCTAGGATGCACTCATTTCATTGGTTTCTTGATTTTCTTGGTTGACTGTCAGTTTCTATGCAGTAGATATCTTCTAGCAGTAGGCCAGATTACCAACAATCACACCCTCCATCTGATCCATGCCCTATAGGTCTCCCAAACCTCACCTCAATTCTGCCCTAGTTTCCTTCATTTTTCATAGAACTTCTTCCTCTCTCCTTGAGCAAACCCAATCATATTTCTCTCTCCTGGTGATTCACAGTAGACCTTAGGCACCCTAACACCTCATTCCAACATTCATCCACCTTTTCCACGCACTCTCACACCCTCAAAACAACGAAAATTTCTCTCGGCCTCCTCCTGTAGGCCTCCTGTAGTTTCCCTGTTTTCCTCTTGTAGTTTTCCTGTGTCCTCCTGTAGTTTTTCCTGTAGGCTTTCTTTTGAAGGCCGAGTGTGGGAAAATCCTCCAGAAGTCCACCTAAGACCTCCTAGGACCCATCCACACTGTCCTACATCCTCCCAAGCTCCAAAACCACCCTCTAACGCCACCTGTTCGCTGCCACACTCACACACAATAAATTAGATGCATGTTAAATTCACATGAAAACACATAAAAATCTAAAAATACGTTTTTTGCTTATTTACTTCCAGAATTAGCATGGTTATATGTTTTCTACATCCTTGAGTAGGTAATGGCATTTCTTTCATGGCTTTCATAGTGTTTTTGGCAAAAGTAGAATTAGCTTGTTAATTAGGGTTTACTAGGTTTTGCTTTACATTCTCGTCTTTCTCCTTTTTGCAGTTAGAATAACATCTGTAGAGTAATATTTCTTTCCTTTCATCACACATATATCCTCTTCTGAAATCTATAGAAGTTGGCTTGAGCTCCTAGTGATCTTGCGCCAGCTGACCAAGTGACAACTTGTAGTGAGAACTAGTACTTATGCATATAACATCGACGCTTCCAAGTTTGTTACAAGCTATCGGGTTGATAAAAGTAAAGTTGGTAGCCCAGGAGTTGCAACATTCTTGCTGCAATACTAGCACTCACCACATCACATCGTGAATAGTGACTCCAACAGTCACTTTCTAGCCAACTCGCGTGGCAGCACAGTCTCCCTTGCACAGTCACGGACCTTGTGACACTTTGCTCTTGCGCAACTCCAACATCGCGCAACTCTCAGGTAGAGTTATTTATAGTCCTGGGACTCTTACAACTGCCTGGACCGCTAAGACTATACTTTGCACGGTTAGTTAGGTGGCCGCACCACCGATATAGGGTTTCGATCGATCATCCATCCCTTCTCCCAGAAAACATCTATCTTTTATTGTTACTGGCTGCATTGCACACTTTACCATCTGCAGTGCACCACCATGGTTGATCCATTTAGTAATATGCGGTCCAATTCAAGGCATCAGGCTGATCAACTCTCGGCGGTAGTTCCCAAATTCGTCAATGTAGTTGTGTGCACCCTGTTTTATCACCCTAGTCTTCTTATCGAGAAAATCTTCCTTCATCTCGTCCTCAAGCTTCTTGACTTCTGCTTCCACCAAAGCACTTTTCTCCCTTAATCACACCCTTTTTCTCATAAGTTCTTGGACCCTAAACTCATCCTGTCAGATTTCTTCCTCAGGTCCCAAATGCTTTACTTCGCTCAGCTGCGCGATCCCTTCTTCCAAGGCTCCGTGAGCTGACATATCTACTGGTGCTGCTATGTGCAGACTAGTCATTTTATAATTTATGGAGATTATAGCGTTCGCTCCATACTCTAGTCTCGGAGACGCCTGCTCCGTCAGTTTTTTGCACGTTGTCCTATAAGCCCACAAAAATACTAGTACACACAGGTCCCAATCAGTCCGCTATGCATTGTGTACCTTGTTCAGTGCTTCACATACTTCATCAAAGGCTTCTACGTGGATAACTTCCTGCCCACCCGCTCTTTCCATATTCTGTTGTTCCAACCTGAGAGGTCATTCACGCAATTGCCTCATCCGCACATGCTTACTGACTGTGTTTCTTAATGCGAAGTCTGTATGCATCTGCGCAGGTTTTGTAACATATGCCTGCACTCATCTGGAAAGGTGCGCGCACAGATCACTCCTTTCGACCTTCTTGTCTGTGAATCACATTTGAGGCTTCCCAGATAGTATGCGCATCGTTCTCTTGCATTCATGACAGTCCTCAAAGATTCCTTGGTGCATACCCCACCACCTCACGGGCGTAGCGTACAATACCCATTTCAAAGCTTCAAAGCGTTGCTGCTCTGACACCTCTCTTTAAAATCTATTTAGGAAGTCATCTACCTTGCTTAACCCATCATATGTGGGTAGATCCCTTACCTCCGTTGATATGTAGCACAATGATCTCATCATCGTGTTATAGTTCAATGTGGTTACCTCGTGTAACCAGTTCTGCCATCGCTCTATTTCTTCATTAGAATCTGATGTATAGGAGCTTTCGCGCTCCCATGAGATTCTTCCATTTGCAGTGGGATTCACCTAGTCTTGTTCTCACATGGTTATCTTGTAGATGCAGTCCAAGTCGTTGTCACTCTCATAGTCGCGCACTAGCTCTGTGTAGTGCGATCCTTCTGCAGGGTCCAAAGGTACAACTACGCACAAAGACTTTTTCTCAAAAATCATCTTGCGCTTCTTTAGATTTATCACCCCATTCATCTTAGTGGCCTAATCGATTCCTAATAGTGCGGGGTAGGTATTGTTGTCATCAAAAATCTCTATCAATTCAAAATCTGCCAGCACACTCGATCCTTTAATATCTATCGTGATCCCCTGCAATCTTCCCATAGGTAAGATCTTTTGTTGGTTCACCATTCACAGTTGGATAGGGGACCATTGCAACATAGGCCTCCCCATGCACTCCCATGTCTGCATCAGAAGAACGTTCACATCCTATCCTAGATCCAAAGTCACTTGGTACATCTCATATTCCCCAATCTGTGCAGTCAATCTCATCTCTCTTCCCATCCTTGTCACATGCTTTCCTATCTTCCGGACTACGCGCGGTTCTCCTGGCGTAGTCCCAACGCATCTGTGTATAAGTTCATGTTGTCCCTTTACAACCTTGCTATCACACAACAACTTCATACATGTTTCTAGGAATGTCATGAGCATCAATGGGTCCATTTCTGGCTCCGGTCTGTCTCTGATTCCTGAAGTGCAGGCATCAACAAATCTCTTCCTAGCTTCCATAAAGATTTCCTTAGCACGCTCTAAATAAAACTCTAGCTCTTTTGTGGGAGCCTTGTGAACCCAAGTACTATCCTTAGGCTGCTTGCCTTTATCATCCCCTATTGTAATTCCACTTTGGAGCACAAAGTTCACATTAGGGTCTTCCTCACGTGGTTCGGACCTCATCATTTGCAGGTTATAAGTCGGGGGAGGTTGGAGCGCTCCTTTATCACGCAACCTCACTATTAGTGTGGGGAAATCCTCCATCTCATGATCAAACAATATACAATATAGGCATGATGGACACGTTAGATTTGTACAATCATGGGCATAATGTCCTAGCCCTCCGCAATTGTAACATATCAGGTGTCTGCAACCTTACAGGTCCTCCTCCACCTCGGCCTCGTTCGCGCCCTTGAAATCTGGTTCGCACCATCCCTGCGTTCTGGTCAAGGGGTCGCGTTTCAGCCTGAACTCTATAGGTGGGAGTCCTATCCATCATTAGTTCATAACTCCTACAGGTGCACTCATCATGTCCCACTGATCTACAAAAATTACAGAACAATAGTTGTGAATTTTGTGTGTACTTCTGCAACAAATGGCAGTTGTTTGTAGCATGCTTTCCCCCTATTTGACAAATTGTGCACCATAATGCAGGTGCCGCGCTAGGTCACGCTTGCGCCTCTGGTCTCAACAACGTTGGTCCTCCTCTTGTAAGGTAATTCACGAACACCGGGCAGTGGTCCTTGTCATGTCCCTGACCCTTGCACTTTACACACCATACCTTGCCGTGCACTTCTGGCTAAGTTGTTCTGTCTTGTTTCAGACTCTGCATTTCAAGGCACATGTTTTTCAATTGCGCGTGGATTTGCTGAAATCCTAGGTTAGGATCTTGTATCAATATTTCATGCAGTCTCATCGTGATCTCCAAGGCCTCAGCTTGAGTCGTTAGCATCTGTTGTGATATCGCATTCCTTAAATGCAGTGTTAGCGATGCTACCAACTATTTACGGTGTTGTCCATCTGTCAAAGTCATGTTAGCTTCGTGAATTTTGCACTTCAGTCTCTAATCCAACTCCCAAGGGGTATCACCTGGTAGCATCATGATTTCCTTGAACCCAATGATCGACTGTGCATCTGACTTCGACCTGCTAAATTCTTTGTTTAGCGCAGTTTGGATATTCACGATCCCCGCATTCGGATTGTCGTTGGAATTCTTAATGTACCAGGTTAGCGCGCGATCCTACAGAGTGCTGACCAATGTTGCTTTCTTTATATTGTCATTCGTAACTCCCTGCACTTCCCATATAGCTTTTATCACAAACCAAAACTGGTATGGATCTTCATTTCCTACTCCCTTGAACATTGAAAACTTTATTGCGCTCGCCATATTGACTCGCGGTGGTGGCGGAGGTTGTATGGGTGAATATGGGGGTGAAGACGGTGAAACTAGCGGTGGTGTGGGTGGGGATGGTATGCATGGAATCCTCTGTCTTATCAAATTGATTGCACTTCTTGGTGAGACCTTCTTGAGCTCTTCCCCATCCCCTCGCAGAGGTGAAATCAAGGGGCTAGTTTCTAGTTCAGCACTACCTTCGTTTCTGTAAATTTTCCCACTTCGCATAGCCCCAAACATCAATTTATTCACATAACCCACTTTTCACACAGTAGCATTTTAATCCAAGTGTTCAAAGACTTAATGTACTTACCACGTGGTCCTTTAAGGAAGCATCGTTCTACCTCGCTATAGCTGACTGAAGTATCTATCGTGAACTTAGTGATGAATCCTCCTATAATTCGATCAAGCCAATCGTAAACAATGCATACGATCTTATCCTCCACTGCTTCCAATATGCGCACCAATTATGGGGTCCAAACAATAGGTTTGTTGAGATTGCACCTTCCTTGGCTATCTGCTAGCTTCGCGATCCACTCATATAGCTCAATAGGGAAAGATGCGAATAAAATTTTGTGGATCTCTGTTTACAAGTAGCAGTCTAACCACTCCTCTTTTGATAGTCGTGGATTCCTGTTTTCCCGTGCCGCAAACTCATGAATCTTCCTATCCAACCAATCTTCAATTCCTTTCTTAGTTGGATTCAAGTGATACGACATTAGACATCTCTATGTAGATCTCCGTCCCGACAATGGAACCATTTTTTGGCTTGTTGGGGCCTGACCCAGGTTCGGAGTTAATTAGCCAACCAAATCCTTGTACTACTGGCCCTTTCAGCAATAGTCCGCAAAGCGCGGACTGAGGTCTCACCCAAAGTAGTATGGGGGGTGCTGGAACCAGGTTTCTGCACCCTTGAGATGTTTGAGGGTTTGATTTGGTCCAACTGTTAGTCCCTTCACACAGGTCACTTTGCGCACTTCCCTGGCCTTCACGTCATGATATACTTGCCTACGTGTAGCCTTAACCATGGGTTGTGGGGCTTCTGCACTATTAGAACAACGCTCTGTACTAAGTCCCTAAGTCACACCCTAGATATTACTTATCTTCTTAGACCAGTTAGTTATCTTCGCATAATTGGATGCCTTATGTTATATTCATTTATACAGCACATTCATAAGAGTTCGCGCAACAAATAAATAGTATACTTGCAATTCATACCCAATAATACATCAAACAGAAAAACATACACAAAAATATGATAAAACTTCTCTTTATTAATGTTTCCAACGGTTACAGACTCGACCTGCCCTACACACTCAACTGCAGGGGTTCACGCACTCAGCTGCGGACAACTAGGCCTCTGCACACTCAGCTGCAGAGCCTTCTCCTACCCTACAACCCAAAGACACGACTTACACTTCAACTCAGTGATTCTATCTTTCTATTCTTGATCAGATTAAATCTTTTCTACACTTAGAGCCTCACTCTATTTATACAATCCCATGGTATGCGGACCATGGGTAGATCTTTCGAACCGACATTACATTACAAAAACAAGGGCGGACAACCCTATGACTTTATTATGACTTCACACTTCGTGCCCACAATTCGCAGAGTCTTTACAATGGAATTGGTAAAAACTTGGGCTTTAAGCCCCAAAACATGCCTTAGGGGGATTCTATTCCCAACACATGACTTCAAAAGTGACCCCTCGGCACACTCAGCTATTAGTTGCAATAGATCTAGAGAAATAAGAGATGAAAATCAAGTTGAAGCACCCATCTATCCAAACCTTACCTTTGGGTCCCAAGTTTCAGGACCTGGATGTGTCTCTCGACTTGACTAGTATCGCGCTGGCAGATAAGGTCAACCTACATAGGCAAGTAGGAGAAATGTTATACAATGTCATGAATAAGAATCAAATCATTATTAATCAAGCCTAAGACTACATTGATAAAATTGCCGAGAATGTAAAAGTTGAGAAAATCAAGTCTTGTGCTCTCTTCAAACAGAAGGAGTATTATAAAGAGTTGATCATGATGGGACTGGATCTTGCAGATGAAGCAACAGTGGTAGCAGTAATAAAGGAATCCAAGAAGGAGAACTTAATCTTGAGAAGGAAGCTAAAGATGACCAGAGCTATGGATGTTCATACCCCTGAGCTAATCCAAAGTGAAAAGGAAAAGGAGGTGGTAACATGGGAATTGAATGCAAGAAGAGAAATAGTTGAAGCCCTGTAATGGAGGCTGAATGATTTACAAAACTGGATTGATTCTCATGTATGTATTGTGGTGGTCCAAGACGATCCAAAAAACCCCACTGATCGCCTCACTAAGGTGTTAACAGAACTTAAGATTTCTGAGAATGAGTGGGGGAGATTTCAGAAGGAGTTAGACGCAGCTAAGGCCCAGGTGACCCTGAAAGAAAGACAAATTCAAGAAGAAAAATCGATCATTGACAAGTTCACCAACGAGTTACATAGTGCAAATAAAGAGATCAAGGAGTTGAAGGCCAAGCTAAAAGTAAACCTGGCACTCATAGAAGCTAGGCAAGGGGTGTGGGACAAGATAATCTAGGGAGTTGATCAATGCTGGGATAATTTGGCTCTGATACACGAAAAAATAAGCTCTGCAAGGAATATTCCCTTGGTCTTCAAAGTGTCAAGAAAACCAGTATTAATAACTCCATATACGCTAAGAGATACATTTAGTTCTTGAAAAAGAGAACGATCAAGGAGATCAGGCCCCTCGATATATCAGATAGAGTGGAAACAGTGGCTAATATTTCTAAATCTATCTCTAAAGAGGAAGCCAGGGCTAAGGCAGAACAAAGTTTTACTAAACTACAAAAACCACTGTCAATATTTGATGTCATGTTTAATCAGCTTCTAGAGGAAGGGTTACCTAACTGTTGGGGAGAAAATAGAGAATTTCTCATCCAAGAGGTGTACAATCAAAAATTGATTGAGGTTAAGAGTAGGATAAGTGAAACTCCTAAAAGAACGAGAATCCTTAAAGGATCAACTGTTACCAAATTCTTAGAAAAATAATTCAATCTTCTCGGGATGGTTAGAAGTCTCTCTCAATGCAAACTGGATTACGACGGGGTGATCAATCTGCGACTCCTCTATCAGCAATTCAATTCTATTCTTCCTCATCCTCTAGCCATGTGGCAACAATGTGAGTAGTTTTCCAATCCTCCTATGCTTCAAATGGTTCACCCATGCGGTTCTAAGACCTCTCACCAAGTGTCCACGCTGTCTCGATGACCATATATCTTTTTTATTTTGCCACTGATGGCCTTTGTTTTTTACTTTTTAGTTGTATTTACCTTATGTTGGTTATGCTTTTAACAAAAAGTTCAATTATGAGAGCGATGCCTTCACGCATGCTCAAATTTTGATTCATAATTTTTGTAATGATGTAAGAGATCGAGAAGGAATATCTTCTTAATGACCTATGATTTATAGGATTTTTGGGTATATATACTTTTTGAGAAAAGGAAAACATGTTCAGAATCCGAAAGAAGAACTCTATGTTATTTTTGACACAGTATGACTTTAAGATATGCATGTTTCAAAATATTAATGAAATGGTGGTGATTCCTCATTCCGGTACTATAGTGTGTTACCTCTCTATTTAAATTCCATTATGTTCACGTTTCCTCTCTGATTTCATGTTATTGTAGCTTCCAGAAATGTTTCATAAGTTCTCACAGGCCCATTTGTATTAACTTTTTAATTCCTATGTTTGTATGAATCTTTGAAATTATATCTTTAAATTACGCTCCATGAATCATCACACCCAATCCTCATTCATCCATTACATCTTTCCTTAACTCAGATAAGTGTAGAATTATTGATGTTTCAAGCTCTATATGATGAGTTATTCCATTTCCTTATCTTCTTTCATTGCTCTATTAAAGATGATTAAACTATAGGTCCTTGAACTACTTGGCTTTCACCAGTTCATACATATATTTTTGTGCATTGTATATATGCGAAGAAGTACCAAGAGATATCAGATTATGTCTTTTGATGAATGAACCAACCCATGTTGTTTATAATATATGTATATATGTGTACAAAATTTATGTGATTTATTCACTCTCCTGAGAACCATATGAGACAATTAAAATCTAGATGTTCCAGGCACTGGTCTTGTAAGAAATCTGAGGCTATCTCTAGAATAAAAAACACATGCCAAGGAGGAAAGGTCATTGAAACAATTTATTCAACCCCAAACTAGGCACAAAACACCTACTAAGAAACCACATAACAACCAAAAATATGTAGTGAGACCTTACTATCATAATATTGTAGATTACTTAGCTGAAGTATTAAAGCCATACAAGAGAAATAGGTGAAATACTTTATTGAGGAACCATATTTGTGCTATTTAACTAAATTAGATTACTCAATTCAAATTACTTAACTAAAGGAGCAATGCCATTTTGGAGAAAATGGAAATGCACTTGTTACTGAGGAACCATATTAGTGTTGTGTAACAAACTATAAGTCATTCAGATGAATTATTGTCTCTCTTTACTCTGCATCAAAAATAAAATTTATCAAACAAATATTTGTCTCTCTTTACTCTATATTAGAAAAATGCATTCTGTATGGAAAATTTAAATTTAACTTACCACTGAGAGTTCGTTTTTTGTTTTTGCTACTATGAGCATATCCACAACATCATGCCCAAACAATTTGAGTAGTTATTGTTTCTACTTCTATGAGTATATCCACAACTTAATTCCCAAAAAATTACTGAAAGCACCTTTCCTAAGTATATGTAAGATCATATGAAATCGCTTGAATATATACACGATCAATTGAAATCACATTATACAATTACCCTTCATATCTGCACAATATGTTCCATTGCAACTTCAAATAATGCTAGTGGCCATTTTCCATTTAATCTGTGTAGTTTGTAGACATTATCTCAATTGGAATTTTAGCCATGAGACTTTCTTGATAGTGGAGGGTGATGCACCATTTCTTCCTCACTCAACTCCTACAAAACACAATCTATTGAAAGCAACAATAGGTTGTCCCAATAAGATAATCAACCACATTTAATTCCAAAACATCAAGAAAACAAATGTGCAATTTCATCATCATGTGACTCTTGCAATATGTATCCTGTTAAGCACAACAATATATTCTCTCCAATAACATAACCAACTACATTTATTTCCAAAAGAATTATAAAATTGGTAAACTTTTATAGGGTTTTTTGAGGTAAAATCTTAATTATAGTTTGCAAGTTACCCACCTAAATGTTTTCTAGGAGATAAAAATAGTTCCTTAATTTACAACAATCACACGACACCTATTTCTATATGGATTATACATACAATATTTTCTAACCAATGTGCAAATAAAATGACATGGGTCGATATATATTAAGACTATACTGACAAGCATGATTTTATTTGGAACATATTCCATTTCTCATTTTGTTTTTGTTTCTCATTCTATTTCCTTCTTTTTGTTTTTTTAGTAACAAGATTTCTAACTCTATACAATAAGCACTAGGTAATTGATTTGTGTGTTTTAACCAAAAAAGTCCCCATCGATGATTTTTTATCACTTAAAGAAGGGGAGATATGTAAAATGACAAATAAAAATAATAATATTGAAAATCAAAAGATGCCCTTGATTTAAAGAAGAAGAAGAACTAGTCCTCGGGGGTAGCTCAATTGGTGATGACCGTGAAAATGAAGTCTTATGTGTGAGGAGGTTTGGGTTCAAATCCCTCTGATTCACTTGCCTGTGGAAGGGGCATACATAGAAAACTAGAGGTTATGGTGGTAACAATTGGAATTGACCACATGTCACATGAATACAAGAACAACCTAGTTGTTGATTCCTCTAGATACAAGAAGAAGAACCCCTAGATTTCTTGCTAGCATCAAAATCATCTTAGAGGACTAGTTACAATATCAAAATAATCCCTTACATAGAACATAAACTAATGTACTTCAAAATTTTTGGCCAATGATTAAATATCCAAATTGATATTTAGGGATTGATACTTAATTAATTCCTATTTATGGTTTCCATTCTTTTAAATGCATATTCTGTGCTTACAATAAAATTATAATGTGTAAATATCATGTCCATAATGTACCTAATATCACCATGGATCCTTCATTCCAACAAACCAAAAATTCATAATAGTAATAGGAAATAGCATGATATATTAGGTAGGTTCATGATGAATAATACTAATAATAGATTTAAAGTTGATGCAATAAATAATGTGAGGAGAAGATGAAAACCTGCCAATATATTTGACCAATAAATATATGCAAAGAGAGGGTTCTTCAACCTAAAAATCCTACCAAGCTTGGGTGTTCCAAACAAACTCAACATGGCCACCATCCTTTAAACAACAATGTTCGACCTAGAAAGAGTAGCTATAACCTCTACATTTCATGCCTTTGTTAGTCAAGGTTGTCATTGATGAGATGGAAAATATTCTTGAGATGCATGATGTTTCCTTGACCCTAGGGAAATCCTAGCTTTACCTAATGCTCTAACCCTAGTTGAAGCAAAAAGTAATCCTAATCGTATCCAAACTATTGAAGAATTTCCAAGTGTGAAGATGTTTCATATAAAACCCTAACCTAATCCCAATCCTAATCCTTTTACATATCCTAATGAAACCCTAGTTCTACTATGTATTTTCAAATGAATAAAACCCTATATAGATGAATCTTTAGGCATTAAAATATTAATGCAAGTCCCATATAATATCCTAGCCCTATTGAAGCATACACACCATATATACATGAATACCCAAATCCTAGAAAATATACCCTTATCCATAAAATGGAAAGCCTTTTTTTATGATGCCTTTATTATATAAAACTAAATACTCTATTAAAATGAACTAAACAGTAACCCCAACTATGTTGAACATAATACATTTCACAAATACATGGACCCTAAAAAATGTTAGATGAACGTGCTTCACGAAATGCTTTCATCGAAGAAATATGAACAAATTATACGCTGGATGTAGAATTCCTGCAGAAACTCTGATAGATCTAGAATTCTAGTTAAATTAAACACAAGTAATTTGCTGATATTCAAGAGAGGAGAGAAAGAATTTGCTCCATAAAATCAATGTATTAAATTAATGAACAATAGTAATACATGAACAACCAAACCTCTAATCCCAAAGGGAGGTGGTTATATAGAAATTGCCGAATCTAGAAAACTAGGAAAAAACTAGTAAAAAACTAGAAAAGGCTAAGAAAAGCTAAAGGGAGGCCTAAAATAGAAAAAATGACTCAAGACAACCTATGCCAACTATCAGCCACGAGGAAAGCATGAAGATGGGTGCATTTCCCAAGGAAGGAAACTTTAAAACATGCTAAAATGGTCTGGGGTGTTATCACCTAGAACTGCAGTCACATGTATATAAGTCGAGTCCAAAGTTTCATTGTTAAAGATGGATGTCAAATGGTTGTTATCCTATGTTTACCACTTAGGGGTCATGTTTTTCAATGATATTGATGAGAATCATTTTCAAAACCGTTAGTCATCCTCCATCATGATTGATTAAGACATGTCTTATCTCGTATATGTCATTTGTCCTTTTCGCATTTTCGCAGCGCAGTTTGATTAGTTGATTTTGAAGCGCAATGATGTTTTAGCCTTTTCGTAGCGCCAGCCATTTCGCAGCACATGTCGCTAAGTTATAACTGTCTGCGCTACGAAATCGCGGATTCGGGGATTTTGCAGCGCAGATCCTTAAAATGTCATGTCCGGGGATGAGTCATTGTGTCCGGTCGGTTGTTGTCAGTTGGTGTACCTTCCAAGCACTTACGAGCCATCATTCCACCAATAGGTTCATAGTCATGCACATTAAGTTCATTCAAATGTTTTTGTCATGCATAGTTGTGTCATGATGTTCTGTTAATATTACATGAAGTGGTCAGCTTATATGTTAAGACATTTGAATTGGAATGAACCCGAGTTTCTTCTTCAAGAGAGCCGCATTGCAAGCGAGCCTGCGTTCCAAAATTTGAATTTGCTTTTCGAGTTAAGGCTGTCGGTGTGTCTCTGTGCAAAAGATTTCAAAGCGTAATGGAGAAGAAGGAGCATCGGTCTGGAAGGTGTCAAAGGGCAGAGCCTGAAGGATTGGACCTGGCATTGAGGGATGAAGGTGTTAAAAAGGCCTTCAAAGACGCTGGTTGCTGGAGTTTCTGTGAAAAGCTGAAGGGAGGCCACACTCAGGTAACAAAAGAGTTTGCCTTGAATTTTACAGGCTTAAATTCCAAGGCATCTATGTTAGAATTCCCAGTATCTCCAGAAGCTATTGCTAGTGTAACTAAGATTCCCAGAGGGGGGCAGGAGTGGTTTAAAAATTTCAAATTTGATATGAGCCCCTGTAAAGAATTCTTGAAGGAAGCCTATGTGAATGAAGATTTAACCAAAGCTGTGCCTAGAAGTTATGTTAAGGAGAGTTATGCTATGCTTCTTACTTGTATTCAAAAGTATTTAACTTGTGAGGGCAGATATAACAAAGTTTATTTATATCATTTCAAGTTGTTGCTACATTTTACGGGTAAAGCATCTATAGACCTCCCATTTTACTTGTTTCGTAGCCTCAGTAAGATGTGTGACAAAGTTCAATTGAAGAAGGATGATTGTGAGACATCATTGTTTCACCATGGTCTAGTCAAATTGTTAGTGCTGGATGCTCTTCAAAAAATTGGCAGGGATTGGAATTCTTTCATATATATGGCCGGTTTCTAGAGTAAGACAAGCCTCACCCCACAGCCGGTTAGAGAAAGAGAAGAATCAATGGCAGAACTTACCATAGCTGAGCTTAGGAAGGAGGCTAGGGAGGAAAAGAAGGTTAAATCTCAGTTGAACAAACCAGTCAAGCCCTTGGTTATTAAAGAGCCACCTCAGTCACCTCAGTCATCATCAAAGGAAAAGGTCAAGCACAAGAGAGGTGTACCTGGATCAGCTGGGTCTGAAAGTGTATCAAGAGTTAAAACAAGAGGTCAATTAAGCAAAGAGAAGGGCAAATCAGTAGCTGTGGAGGAAAGTCCATCAAAGGCCAGCTTAAGTGATTTACTTGAGGCTATTGAATTTGAGCAGGAAGAACCGGTGCATCTTGAACCCATGCATATTGATCTAACTCAATCATCCCCTGAGAGCACTAAGAAATCAAAAGCTTCAAAGAGACTAAGGTTTGATGAACCTAGTGAGGAGTTTATTTTCAAGCCAAGAAGGCCAGTTACAAGGAAACAAATTAGAGAAGCCGAGAAAGTGCATAAAGGAGAAGAAGCTGTAAAGGAGAAAGTGCATAAAGGAGAGGAAGCTGTAAAGTCACCCAGAACAGAGGTAATTGAAGTATTAACCAAAACAGTGGAGGCAGTCAAACATAAAGACAAGAACAGAAAAGTTATCATTACCCAAGGAGGAAACGTGATAGCAATAAAGAATCAAGTGGGAGCAGCCAAAGAGGAAATTGTCAAAGAAAAAAATGTGATTAAGGAGCGTGCAGTTAGGTATGCCAACTATAGAAGAGCTGTGTTAAAGGGTAGCAGAAGCCTAGTGAGTCATGTAGATTCAGTGGCTGATGTATATACATGGACGGTTCTAGCCCTCAAACAAGCTAAACATGTCAGGAAAATGAACATGACCCTGAGAGCTAAAAACAAAGCTTTGAAGAAGGAGATTGCAAATTTGAAGACACAGCTAGGTCAACTAGCTCACTGATTTGAGGAAAAGGTGATATTCTTAGTTTTGGTCAATTTTGTTTAAGTTCCACTATTTTGAGGTCACCTAAGTCTTTGACACCTGTAGAAGAAGTTTGAAGAGTCATAAGTTCAAACAAAAGACGCTTTAGTGCAAATGTACTCTGTTTTAGCAAAAACAGCAGTTTCGTAGCGCGCTACGAAATTGCTGTAGGTGCTGTTTTATAAGAAAAACAAAGAGTTTAATGATGAGGTCAGCAAATTTTTGAGGGAAATGCCTTAAGAACATAAGGGAGACCATAAAAGACTCTCTTAGCTATTCAGAGAATGACAGGTGTGCATTTTGGAAAAGGTGAAATATTTTGTTTTTTTTTTGCTAAAGCTTCGTTAAAGGTACTTTATGACCGAATTGTTAGGGTTCTGGTTAAGGTTACCGGAGATTTTGGTTTGTACACCTGTTCAGTCCACAAGGTTTCCAGCTCATTGGGGAATATGGTGATATTCATTGTTTTTGAAGAATTAAAGAGCTGGGAACATGTTCTTTAAGTAGTGAAGAATGATGGGAGACAAGGACCGGGAAAACAGGGCACTTATCTTGATTGATTAATGAGCCATCTACGCAGCCAGTATCCAAAGCCAGCTTGTTCAGTGTATTCTCCTCCAAGATATCTCGACCAAAACAGAAAGAAGACATGTGTCAAGAGTCAGGAAGGAATCATGCTACGAGGAGGACAGATTTTGAGTTTTGAATAAATTAGGACCCTTTGTAATTACAGTTCAGCAATTATGTAATTAATGAATTAGTTACACAGTAGATAGGGATAGTTAATAGCAGCCTTCGATGCTCCCCTCATGCTGGAGGAGGAAGCTCGAGGTGGTTAAGCATGTATTCCTATATATGGATCAGACTTGGATGTAATTGGGGTTGGATGTTTTGATAGAGAACAAGTCTATTTTGGTTTATGTAAAGCAGATTTCAGTAATGCAAATGACTGTTGTTTTTTTCCTCAGGATTCTCAATAGATCTTATTGTTCAAATGTATGGTGGTTTATTCTCTTAGTGTTCTTTTACAGTCTTGTCATTGCATAATCACTCAGAACTCATGTATCATGCTCTGACTTCCTGTATGTTTTGGCAAACTGTGTTTTATGTAAGTTGTGTTTGAACATTAGATGTAAAGAGCCCTGATTTCTATGAAAAGATGGTGTTTTTGTTTGCTGAGATGTGTGAGACTCCATAAGCCCAATGGGAATTAATTTGATATTTGTCCAGCCAGCATATTTTCTTCATGTGTCTTATAAGAGTTAGCCATCTTTCCTTGTCATTAATCAATATTCATAATCTGTGAGAGAGCCCTCTCAGACTAAGGAGGCTAAGCCTTAGTCCAAAGCTTGGTTTGAAACAGTTACACATAATCTAGCTGATTGGCAGCCTTCAGTGTGTGATTTTGTGATAACATGGGGGACCAAATCCTTTGATTTAAGGGGGAATCCTCATGTGGGGCGCCAATCCTCAAATAACTCAAGTGGATGAGGTGTGAACATGCACTTAGATGTATAAATGGTTTAGGAAAGTGGTTGGACCAATATTTACATAATATTAATCCTTTAAAGGCAAAAAACAAGGGAAAGTTGGTCCACCGAGCTGGTTTACCAAAAACCAAGCGTGAGCATGATTTTTAGTGCATGAGGCTAAGTCAAGGATACTTAGGCTAAAAAATAAATGTAGATGTTAGGATTATATTCCAACACCCCCCCTTCATCCTAACTCACTTATATAAACTATGTCCTGGCCAATATGCCATGTTAGGTACTCAGGTACAATAAATAAAAGATCCTCATAAAATGAAGAAAGAGGGAAAACCTCGTGGGAATCCCCCTCCCCCCTCTCCCCCCCCCTAAAAGAGGAAAAAAGGGCTAAGTTTCTAGAAGGGCCTACGTAGTTGTCTCCACCACTCCAAGCATAGCTCTTAGTTCTGAAAATTTCTTTTCAGTGAAAGACTTGGTGAAGATGTCTGCACCCTGCTGCTTAGTGGGGTAGTACTGCAGTGATATGACTCGGTCACAGATCTGCTCGTGGATGTAATGCATGTGAATCTTGATGTGCTTGGTCCTCTGCCTCTGAATTGGATCAATCGATATCTGAATGGACCCCTGATTGTCACAAAATATGACAGTCAAAAGTGGATATTGAATACCAAACTCGGAGAGAAGCCCCTGTAACCAAACAACCTGTGTAGCTGCATTCACTGCACCTCTATACTTTGCCTCGGTTGTAGATAAAGCAATCATGGATTGCTTCTTGCTAGACCAACAAAAAGGTCCTATGCCAAAGCTAAAAACATAACTAGAGGTGGACTTGTGCTGTGTACCATCGCTAGCCCAATCAGAATCTATGTACCCAATCAATGCAAGTGGGCAATCTGCAGCATAAAAGATACCAAAACTGGAAGTACCTTTCACATATCTAAGGATTCTCTTTGTAGCTTCCCAATGAATCTCATGGGTCTCCTGCATATATCTAGAAAAAAATCCTACTGCAAAAGATATATCAGGTCGGGTGTGAGTAAGATACAACAAACTCCCAACCAACTATCGATACAATGTACTATCCACCAAAGGTGTAGTACCCGCATCCTCAAATCTGATCCCCAAAAGAAAGGGAGATGTTGCTGGCTTGCATTCTATCATCTAAAAGTGGAAAAGTAGATCTGATGCATACTTAGACTGTGCCATCTTGATCCCTAAAGTAGACTTAGAAACTTCAAGACCAAGAAAGTAGTGCAACAGTCCCAAATCTGTCATGGAAAATTGATCGTGCAATGCTAATTTTGCCGAATCAATAACTGAGGTAAGGTTCCTTGTCATCAGAAAATCATCTACATAAAGTACTATCAGTAAAAGGGAATCATCATGTTGTATAAAATAAACGTTTGGATCAGATTTGCATCAAATGAATCCAATGGAAAGCAGGAAAGAATCCATCTTTGCATACTAGGCTCTGGGACCCTGTTTTAGGCCATACAAATATTTCTTTAATTTGCAAACAAGGGAAGAGTTATGAATGTATCCTTGTGGCTGCTCTATATATATATCATCCTTGAGATCTCCATGAAGAAATTCACTCTTCACATCCATGTGATGAATTTCCCATCTACGAGAAGCAACAATGGCTAAAACAAGTCGAATGGAGTCCATTTTTGCAACAGGTGCAAATGTCTTTCTGTAGTCTATGCCATGTACCTATGAGTATACTTTCGCAACAAGTCAAGATTTGTACATGCTGATCTCACCATCTACAACAATCTTTGTTTGATAGATCCATTGGCATTGAACAAACTTTCTTCCTTTCGGAAGTGGAACCAAGTCCCATGTGTTGTTTTCCATGAGAGCAGAGTACTCTTCATCCATGGCAGCCTCCCAAAGCAGGTTTCCATCAGATTGTGATTATGGATCTGAACCATGTGTCATATAGAAATGTATGGGAAGCAATGGTTCAGTGGCAGCTAGGGCTTGAGAAGCCCCAAAAAACTGTGATCTAGTCCTTCTCGCATCTGCAGGATCACCGACTAGTTCACCCGCATCTTGCAGGGTTTTCTCTGCCCAAGTTCGCAACTGAGTTGGAGCATCCATGACCTGCTCCTCATCCTCTGAATCAGACCAAAGAGGCTTCTTTGATGGCTGCTCTGAAGTGCTCAAACAATTTTCAGACTCCTCCTCATCAGTGGCAACAAGCGGTTCCTCGGCAGGGTTTGCTGAAAAATCATGCAGTGATTCTTCTTCAAACTTCACACTTCGAGCTACAAGGAAATTTCAGTGTGAGAGTCCAGAAATCTATATCATTTGACACTTGCAGGATATCCAAGAAAGATACATTCAATACTTTGAGGCTCCAAATCCTTCCTCTTATATGTTGGAATGTGAGCCCATGTTCGTGAACCAAAAATGCGAAAGTGTGACACTTTCAGTTTCTTACCGGTCCAAAATTCAAATGGAGTGGTGCCTTTGAGTGCCTTGTGAGGAATGCGGTTCTACATGTATGATGAAAAAATAATAGCTTCAGCCCATAGCTTAGGAGCTAATGATTTGGACTGTAGCATACAATTGGCCATCTCTTTTAACGATCAGTTTTTCCTCTCCGCGACACCATTCTGCTGTGGTGTATATGGCACTGTGTGTTGTAGTTGTATACCTGCATCAATACAAAGTTGCTGCACATATTTGTTGACATACTCCCCCCCATTATCAGTATGGAGTATCTTAATCTTACACCCAGACTCATTCTCAGCAAGTGCTTTAAATTCTATAAGGCATTCAAATACTTCCAATTTTAATTTCAGAAAAAATACCCAAGTAAAGCGAGAGAAATCATCTATGAAGGTGAGTACATATCAAGCCTTACTGATTGAAGGCTGTGAGAATGGGCCTATGATGTCACTATGAATCAGCCTAAGAGGTGAAGAAGCTCTCTGTGCCTTCCCTTTGTCAAAATTTTTCTCCGGATGCTTGCCAAGAATGCATCCTTGACATACACCGCTTGTTAATTTAATAGCGGGCAATTGTTTTACCCTGTTTTCCTTGCTGAGTTGATGCAAGTACTTATAGTTTAGATGGAAAAATATTTCATGCCATAACCTACTGATATCATTAGATTGTAACAAAAATACAGTGCTAATATATTTAGGAACAAAGTGGGAGAAGAAATACAAACGAGAACCGTGATCTGCAATTCCATGTGCAAGCTGTGAGCCTGTGGAAATGTTGGTAATCACTGCGGAGTCCGGAGTGAACTCCACCTTCCTTCCAGAGCCAGAATGAGTGATATGATATATCAAGAGAAGATTTGCAGACAGTGAGGGAACATGAAGCACATTTTTGAAGCAACCCCCTTCAAGGTCTACAATTCCTTCTGCGCACAAACCTGAATGGAGGAAAATTCATCTTTTGATGCAGCCATATGGTTCAACAAACCTGAATCAAGGATCCAAGCTGATGGAGTGGATGTGATAGCCATTAAATCATGACCATATTGTGCTCTCCCTATCCCATCTCCCGTTCTTTTATCATCCTTCTTCTTTGCATTCACGGGCACGATGAGATTGTGTTGCTGCAATTGCTTATCCATCTCATCGATTGTTTTCCTCATGCAATTTTCTTCAGGTGAAAACATTTGGAACGATAGCTAAAGAGTGTTCTTTCCTTGTTCTTCTTACCCTTAGGCAAAGAAGAGCTCTTTGAAGATTGTACGGGTCTCTCCTTCATTGATTCATTAAATTTACCCTTCCCTTTTTGCTTGTCTCTTCCACTGCTCTTTGGAGCATCAGTAGCCGCAAGTCCCTGGTTCTTTGAATGCTTGATGGCACCCATTTGGACTAACTTAGCTTGCTCTTGAGTCAATTCTGCAATGAATTCATTCAATGGAGGCATTTTCCATTTTCCTGAGTCAATTTAGATGCTTGAAAAGGCAATACAAATATGGAATATTGAGGGCCTAATTTCGAGATAACCGAATGGATGAGTTGATCTTCCACATGCATAAAGTTCAACGAGGAGGAATTTAAACTTGGTGAAGTATTCTTGCAAGTTGCTGAAATGATTTGGACTGAGGGATATGAGTTCATTCTCTAGTTGATGCACTCTCATTTCATCCTACTTTCTGAATAGTCTTTCCAATGTGGTCCAGACCGCATCGAGAGTAGCGGCTCCACTGAAATGAAAGAGGAGTTCTATGGAAATTTATAGGCATATCAGCCCAATTTCTTCATCTAATTTATTGAAATACTTGATCTTCTCCGCTGCAGAAGTCGGTTCAGTCTTTGTTCCCATTGTTACCCTATAAAGCCCTTTGCTTCAGAGGAGTAGAGTGATCTCTGTCTTCCATTCGAAGTAATTGAAAGGATTTAGAATGAGTTTTGTGGGCTGAGAGAGATGATCCATTGCTGCTTTATGTGCCTCCTGATGATCTATACCTGCAAATAAAACCGTGTACAATCCACTAGATTCGAACTAGCTCTGATACCATATAGAATTCCCACAGAAACTTCGATAGATCTAGAATTCTAGTTAAATTAAACACAAGTAATTTTCTGATATTCAAGAGAGGAGAGAAAGAATTTGCTCCATAAAATCAATGTATTAAATTAATGAACAATATTAATACATGAGCAACCAAACCTCTAATCCCAAAGGGAGGCGGTTATATAGAAATTGCCGAATCTAGAAAACTAGGAAAGAACTAGTAAAAAACTAGAAAAGGCTAAGAAAAGCTAAAGGGAGGCCTAAAATAGCAACAATGACTCAAGAAAACCTATGCCAACTATCATCCATGAGGAAATCATGAGGAGGGTTTCATTTCCCAAGGAAGGAAACTTTAAAACATGCTAAAATGGTCCGGGGGACCAAATCCCTTGATTTAAGGGGGAATCTTCATGTGGGGCATCAATCCTCAAATAACTCAAGTGGATGAGGTGTGGTTAGGTGTGAACATGCACTTAGATGTCTAAATGGTGTAGGAAAGTGTTTGGACCAATATTTCCATAATATTAAGCCTTTAAAGGAAAAAAACAAGGGAAAGTTGGTCCATTGAGCTAGTTTACCAAAAACCAAGTGTGAACATGATTTTTAGTGCATGTGGCTAAGTCAAGGATACTTAGGCTAAAAAATAAATGTAGATGTTAGGATTATATTCCAACACTAGACTTTTCAATAAATGTGTCTTATGTTTGTGGGCTCCATGAAATTATGTTGGCTCCTCTAGTAATACTTATTCAAATTGCAATCCTTATCTGCAATTGTTGGACGTATAGGTTACACATTCAATACAGGTTGGCTCCATTTAAAATTGCCAGGTCATCTCCTTATATAGCCAACAAACATGTCTTTTAACTCAATATATATATATATATATAATTCAAAAGAACTTGTTGATTGGACCATTCCTAAGTAGGAATAAGAAATCGATTGCAGAGCAAGTAAAAGTGAGAAAAACCTGAGAATTATCATACAACTTGTAAGATAAAAAAGACACCAGCGGAGCTGCAATTTTTGGGAACAATGAAGTTTTGAACAAGCAGACTTGTATATGATAGTTGTGTGGTATAAATATGTGATAACCATTTTGCAGACCTACCTATGACTGTTGGGATCTTGGACAACACAAGACTCTGACTTGGTGTATCTATTTAGAAGGCTCTGTCAACATAGAAATATTATCTCTCATAATAGAAAAGATTTTGGCTAGGATATCTTCATTGACACAGATACCTATTATTGTGGTTAGAGTTAAATAGAACTGTGGTGGCTCGAACATATCATTGGTGCAACAATATTTTCAGTGGCCCGAATAATTTCTTGTTTAGACTTCTTATACAATGTGATCAATTGCTTTGACAATGGCTCATATGGTTTATTGAAGGATTATCCTCAAATATAGAATAATACTATGACAAATATTGCTCTCGGACTTGATTTGCTAGAACTGATGTGTTGGAAATAATACTGAGAGGGGGGGTGAATCAGTATTATCAAGCAATTTAATAAATCTTCCTTATTTGATCTTTGAATTATTTTTGCATATCAGTACCATAAAATAATGAGCATGAAAAATCAGATAGTCACACCAAAGAACACAAGATGTAAGGTGGAAACCCAATGTGGGTGAAAACCACCTGCTGCAATATGTCTCTATCTTCTTTCAAATTAGAAACTTCTTTTACAATGATTTTGTACTGGTGCAGTCCTTTACCAGTACGCAGGCTGCAACCTGCGGAGAGCTACAACTCTCTCTCTTTCTCGTTTTCCAGTCTACTCCTGGAAGGCAGCTACAACCCCCTACTACTTTTCATAAAGCATCAGATGATCAACAAGTACATAACAGATATAGACCACTACAGATATCAGATCAGCAATAACAGAACTAACCCAGAACACCTTATCAACAGAGAAATTCAATCAACAGAACAGAGACGCAGTTTTCCTTTCTGTGGCCTGCGACCAGACGCTGTTAACCTTCTGCTACTCTGCGTCCACACGCAGATGTCCTTCTGCTTCGCTGCGTGCCCATGCACTGTTCCTTTGACTGCTCTGCGTTCTGTTGCTTCAGGGACGCACCTAAGAATACTATCGCGCCGCGTCTTTCGCTACAGAGACGCACCTGAAAACACTATCGCGCCGCGTCCTTCTGCTTCAGAGACGCACCTGAACCTTGATCGCCCTGCGTCCCCACGCAGGTCTCTTTCTACTGTACTGCGTCTCGGCGCACTTGCCCTTTACAGTACCTGCGTCTCGGCGCACTTTCCCTTCACTGAACCTGCGACCCTTCAGATATAAATGATATGAAGACTTCAGAACAAACCCAAACAGTCAGATCTACCAGATCTGATCATGCGCCATAGAGATCACAGTCCATTAGAGGATTCGCCCTCTTAGATCTGAACTAGATCTCACCAAATAAGATATTCAACCCAAGACAATTGCACAATCCAAATGAACTCCTTTGCTTTATATAGGCAAGCTCCTCCCCAAAACATGGAACAATACCACGAGCCGACACCATAGAAACACAAAACCTTCGGCTAGATACCACACAAGAAACCCCCACGTGCTTTTCTCTGCCTTGAAATGTGTGCACTGGGTAGACGCACCCCCTGAACGGCTGGCCCGCGTCCCTGGACGCGAGTTCTGCATGGTATACCTGCGGGGGCGCACTTTCTGAACCGATTGCCTGCGTCCTTCTTAATTTTCATCAAACTGAGAGCCTTACCACTGGAGTTTCCATCAAGTACAACATCTGTAACATACAGTCATACCAGAAAACATAATGCCAACAATCTCCCCCTTTGGACTTGATGGCAATCTCACAAACTTCAGCTTCATTCTCCCCCTTTGACATCAAGGGCAAAGGGTATGCTCCCCCTAAGCTCATGCTCCCCCTGAATATGAACCAGATCTGCAGCAACGCACCACCATGAAAGAGATAGAGACATATTGCAGCTATTTCCAAGATCTCCTTCTCCATAATGCCAACAATGCATTATGTGCTCCCCCTGAGCCTGTACCACCAATAAGAAGAGGTTCAACAAGATGATGCATCAACAACCCCCAGCTTTTTCCTGAGGTATTCAAACGTGTCCCTGGGCAATGGTTTGGTAAGAATATCAACAACTTGTTCCTTGGAAGGAACATACTCCAACTTGACTTTCTGTTCAAGCACTTGTTCCCGGAGAAAATGATACTTGATTGGTATGTGCTTGGTTTTTGAATGCATAACCGGATTCTTTGAGATGCTGGTTGCACTTGTGTTATCACATAAGATGGGGATAGGTGGTGTACAAGTGATTTGAAAATCCTGCAAAGTCTGCATCATCCAAAGAAGTTGAATGCAACAAGATGCAACAGCAACATATTCCGCTTCAGCTGTAGACAAGGCAATCGAACTCTGTTTCTTGCTGAACCAAGATACCAGTCTGGAACCCATAAAGAACGCACCACCACTTGTGCTTTTCCTGTCATCCACGCTTCCGGCCCAATCTGCATCTGTATAAGCATGAAGAGTAAGATCTGTATCTCTAGGATACCATAAGCCATAATTTTGAGTCCCTTGAAGATATTTGAAGATTCTCTTTACTGCTTGAAGATGAGTCTCCTTCGGATTTGCCTGAAATCTTCCAACTATTCCAACTGCATGCATGATATCTGGTCGGGTACCTGTCAAATATAGTAAACTTCCAATCATAGATCTGTAGGTTGGTTGATGAACTGCTGCAGATTCATCATTTGCACTGAGACTACATCCTGTGACCATGGGTGTACATACAGGTTTTGCATCTTCCATGCCATATTTCTTCAAAATCTGCTTGAGATACTTGGTTTGAGATAAAAAGATTCCTCCTTCCTTTTGTTGGATTTGCAAAACAAGGAAATATGTCAGTTCTCCTAGCAAGGACATTTCAAATTCTTTCTGCATGACTGAGGCAAAGCTTTGACTCATAGCTTCTTCATTGCTGCCAAAAATAATGTCATCTACATACACAACAAGTATTAGCAATTTGTCATTTTCAACTTTTATATACAGATTGCTATCTGCTGAACCTTTTGAGAAACCTTGTTGATGAAGATATTTGTCCAACCGATAGTACCAAGCCCTTGGAGCTTGTTTGAGACCATAGAGAGCCTTTTTCAATCGGCATACAAGATTTGGATCATTTCCAAGAATGAACCCATCTCTCTGTTCAATGTACACTTCTTCTTCCAAGTCTCCATTTAGAAAGGCTGATTTCACGTCCATTTGAAATACTTTGAAGTTTTGAAAACTTGAGAGAGCAAGGAACATTCGGATGGCCTCAAGTCTTGCAACAGGAGCAAAAGTTTCTTCAAAGTCTATTCCTTCTTGCTGCGCATACCCTTTACAAACAAGTCTGGCTTTGTTTCTAATTACTTCTCCATTTTCATTCAATTTATTTTTGAAGACCCATTTTGTTCCGATAACATTCTTATCCTTTGGTCTAGGAACCAGCTCCCAAGTGTTGTTCTTTTCGATTTGCTCAAGTTCTTCATCCATTGCTTTCACCCAACATTCATCTTTGCATGCTTCTTTCACATTTTGTGGTTCAGTAGAGGAGAGTAATGCCAAATAGCTTGAGGCTTCTGCAACAGTTCTTCTTGTTTGTACACCTGCTTCTTTCTGCCCCACAATCTGAGATTCTGGATGATTCTTCTGAACATATCTGGATGGAGTTTTCTCTTCTATTCTTGTCTGCTCCTCTGGTTCTTCTTGAGGTTCTCCTTGGGGTTCTTCTTCTTCATTATTCTGTCTTTGAGGGTAGCCTTCATCTTCTTCTATATCTTCATGATGTACTTGCCTAGGAATATATCCCTTCTCATCAACCACTACATCAATGCTGTCAACAATTCTGCCAAGTCTTTTATTGTAGCATTTGTATGCTTTGCTATGTGGAGAATAGCCAAGAAGAATGCCTTCATCTGCTCTAGGTTCAAGTTTGCCAAGCTGCTCATCAGTATTCTTGATATAGCATTTGCTCCCAAAGATTTTGAAGTGCTTTACCGAAGGAGTTTTACCACTCCAGAGCTCATGAGGAGTTTGAGTGCTGTTCACCCGGACATTTGTCTTGTTGAGAATAATAACCGCAGCATGTGCAGCTTCACCCCAGAAAGTTGCGGGAGTTCCTGATTCATCAAGCATAGCACGAGCCATTTGTTGGATTGTTCTGTTCATTCTTTCAACAACTCCATTTTGCTGAGGAGTTCTAGCTGTAGAGAATTCTCTCCTTATCCCATGTTCATCACAGAAATCGAAAAATTCATTTGAAGTAAATTCCCCACCTCTGTCGGATCTGAGGCACTTAATTTTGTGACCTGATTCATTTTCAACCAAGGCTTTGAAGGTCTTGAATTTTTCGAATGCTTCATCTTTGTGCTTCATAAGTCCTAACCAGACAAACCTGGAGAAATCGTCAATAAATAATATCAAGTATTCCTCTCCTCTAGGTGTTCTTTTCCTAAATGGGCCACATGTATCTGTATGTACTAGCTCAAGAGGCATGCTAGCTGATCCCTCTTTCTCTGGAAAGTTAGTCCTGGTTTGTTTTCCAAACTGACATGATCTGCATATGGTGTTGTCAGGAATTTTGATATCTGGAAGATCGCGAACTGCCTGATATTTGCATGCTTTCCTTATTTGTGAGAAGCTTAGATGTCCCAACCTTCGATGCCATAACCAGTGCTCTTCATCCTTGCTAAGATAGCATTGTTGTTGTCCTTCTTCAAATATGTACAGATTATTTGGAGTTCTTTTGCCTTTGAGTACTGTTTTACCTGTATCAAGATCACGAACAAGACATCCATTCGATCTGAAAATAACCTCGGTTTTTTGATCACACATCTGGCTGACACTTAGTAGATTATGCTTCAATCCATCAACATACAAAACATTTCCAGCCTTGACCTTTTCTTTCAAAGGAGCAATACCTTTTCCTTTTATAGTTGCAGGAGTATCATTTCCAAAAGAAACTTTCTTTCCCTTTTCTAAAGTAGAATAAGATTCAAGTTTTTCTTTATCACCTGTCATATGTTTCGAACATCCACTGTCAATGTACCATAGATTTTCCTGTCCTTCTGCATAAAATGCTATCCCACATCTTTCTGTTTGAGGTTCCTTTATTCTCCATGTTTTGGTGCTTGTTGCTTGTTCCTTTTTCTCCTGAAACCTGCTCTTGCATTCAAAGTCTTCATGACCAAAATTATTGCAAATAGAACATTCAACTTCATTTTCAAGAACCGAAAAGTTGTTATAGGTCCTTTTTGTAATCCCTGTCATACTTCTTTGTTTTTGAGCTTCCCTAGTCATGATTGTTTTATATGCAACACATTGGGCTGCTTTGTGACCAAAGTTATGGCAAAAAACATTGTCCATTGAAGAAGCTTCTGCGGTTATTGAATCTACCAGCCAACTGATTGTAATTTCTATTTTCATCTATTCTTGAACCAAACTGAGAAGATTTTACCTGTGGCTGGTTGTAGCTTTTGTTCACCCTTAAGATGGATTGTCCCTGATAGTTTCTATTTGTAATTCGTCCCTGCTTTACCTGATTATCTTCATTGTTCTTCTGCTCATTTCTTCTTGCTGCATCAAGATAACTTTTTGAGGTGGATGCTTGAGAGGTTTCTCCATTATAGCCCAAACCTGTCTTGTTTAGAGGAGACCGCTGCACATTGATAATCTCATCCAAAGTTTCAGATCCTTTGACAAACTTAAGATTAATAGCTTTTGTTTTCTCAATTTCTTTTCTGAGACCAACAATTTCACCTTCTAGTTTTTCAAGATGTTTTTCCTTTTCATCAATTTGAAATTGCAAAGTATCAATGATCACATTCTTTTCTTCTATGCATCTCTTGAGTCTAGTAATTTCATCATAGAGATTATCCACATCTACAGCATCCTCATAATCATCATCTTCAAATGCCATTAACAGCTTATATTTATTACCTTGTTCATCTTCATCACTGTTTGATAAGCCATCACTATCTTCATGGGTGTAGTAGCTTTTCTTATTTGCACTTTGTTTCTTGTTCCACTTAGCAGGTTCTTTTCCTTTATCCTTATAAGGACATTTTGCAGCATAATGACCTACTCTTCCACAAGCAAAGCATTTGAAAGGTAGCTTACCTCTGAACCTTCCAGAACCCCTTTGAAGATTTCTGACAAAATTTGATTCTTCTTCCTCTTCTTCTGGAACATGGCTTGCTTCATAGTAATCTTCTTTGCCTGATGCCTTAAAAGCAGCTTCCCTTCTGTCTGATGGACCTCCCTTTCTCATTTCACAAGCAGTTAGAATTCCATGTAGCTGAGACATAGTGAGAACACGGAGATTTTCCTTTTCTTCTATTGCAGATACTTTAGATTCAAACTTGGGGGATAATGATCTTAGAATCTTTTGAACTACTATAGTCTCTTTTATTTCTTCACCCAAATTTTTCATACAATTAACAATCTCATCTACCCGAAGAAAATAATTAGCCACACTTTCATCATTATACATCTTGAGAGTCTCATATTGAATCCTGAGAGTTTGAAGTTTAGCTTGTTTTACCTGTTCATCTCCTTCATAGCTAGTGATCATTTTGTCCCATATCTCTTTTGCTGATTTGAAGTGCATGACCTTCATGAATTCTGTTTGGGATATACTTCCTAATAGAGTACTGACTGCTTTTGCATTTGTTTCATACTGCTTTTTCTCAGCTGGATCTGTAGGAGTAGCTGAAGGAAAAGCATAGCCTGTTTCTACAATGTTCCAAACTTCTGTACGAAGAGATTGAAGATATGCAGTAACTCTTACCTTCCAATAATTGAAATTTGTCCCATCAAAAATAGGTGGCCTGATTGATGCTTCTTTCTCGTAGTTGCTCATGATGAACGATCTACCTTCAAGCGATCAAGCTTCTCTAAAGGACCTGCTCTGATACCAATTGTTGGAAATAATACTGAGAGGGGGGGTGAATCAGTATTATCAAGCAATTTAATAAATCTTCCTTATTTGATCTTTGAATTATTTTTGCATATCAGTACCATAAAATAATGAGCATGAAAAATCAGATAGTCACACCAAAGAACACAAGATGTAAGGTGGAAACCCAATGTGGGTGAAAACCACCTGCTGCAATATGTCTCTATCTTCTTTCAAATTAGAAACTTCTTTTACAATGATTTTGTACTGGTGCAGTCCTTTACCAGTACGCAGGCTGCAACCTGCGGAGAGCTACAACTCTCTCTCTTTCTCGTTTTCCAGTCTACTCCTAGAAGGGAGCTACAACCCCCTACTACTTTTCATAAAGCATTAGATGATCAACAAGTACATAACAGATATAGACCACTACAGATATCAGATCAGCAATAACAGAACTAACCCAGAACACCTTATCAACAGAGAAATTCAATCAACAGAACAGAGACGCAGTTTTCCTTTCTGTGGCCTGCGACCAGTCGCTGTTAACCTTCTGCTACTCTGCGTCCACACGCAGATGTCCTTCTGCTTCGCTGCGTGCCCACGCACTGTTCCTTTGACTGCTCTGCGTTCTGTTGCTTCAGGGACGCACCTAAGAATACTATCGCGCCGCGTCTTTCGCTACAGAGACGCACCTGAAAACACTATCGCGTCGCGTCCTTCTGCTTCAGAGACGCACCTGAACCTTGATCGCCCTGCGTCCCCACGCAGGTCTCTTTCTACTGTACTGCGTCTCGGCGCACTTGCCCTTTACAGTACCTGCGTCCCGGCGCACTTTCCCTTCACTGAACCTGCGACCCTTCAGATATAAATGATATGAAGACTTCAGAACAAACCCAAACAGTCAGATCTACCAGATCTGATCATGCGCCATAGAGATCACAGTCCATTAGAGGATTCGCCCTCTTAGATCTGAACTAGATCTCACCAAATAAGATATTCAACCCAAGACAATTGCACAATCCAAACGAACTCCTTTGCTTTATATAGGCAAGCTCCTCCCCAAAACATGGAACAATACCACGAGCCGACACCATAGAAACACAAAACCGTCGGCTAGATACCACACAAGAAACCCCCACGTGCTTTTCTCTGCCTTGAAATGTGTGCACTGGGTAGACGCACCCCCTGAACGGCTGGCCCGCATCCCTGGACGCGAGTTCTGCATGGTATACCTGCGGGGGCGCACTTTCTGAACCGATTGCCTGCGTCCTTCTTAATTTTCATCAAACTGAGAGCCTTACCACTGGAGTTGCCATCAAGTACAACATCTGTAACATACAGTCATACCATAAAACATAATGCCAACATGATGTAGCCTCGACAATAGAGCACAAATATATACATAGATACTCAGACCTATGGGATGGACATACTTGTAATATCATAGATTCATTGAACAGTGGATCAGTTATCTCACAAATTCAGATTGGACAGTTGTTAGGTTATCTCATAAACTCTAATGGCTCAAACTTGTAGTTGTGACTCAAACATACAATGAACTGGAAGCATACCTAATATTGGACAGTCAATATTACTTTTGAAACTAATTGAGCATACATTAGTTGGAGAGCTAGGTGCTAGATAGTGACTAGAATTTGGGGCAAACTTTAAACAACAGTATTGAAGACCTTGAGAATTTGGCAATTCAGACACCTTGATGTATCATTGAAGATAGTTTGGAGTTTTTTATTGACACATCACCAAACATTCTTGAAGACTTGGTGAAAGCAGCATTTGAGGATAGTGGCATGCCTTTTATATAATCCCCAGACCCGCCAATAGAGATATGTAACATGGCTCCGGACCCGAAATATATGAATTTGGGTTGATAATGTCATTGGGTCCGGAAGGAAACAGTGCGCAGTGTTAATTGCGATAGGCAAAAAAAAGGGATTTATGCATGTTTTGTGAAGTATTTCCGCTATAAAGAGTTATGATGGGAAAAATGATGCGATATAAGGTTTTAAGGGCTGAAAAGGTTCTGATGGAGGGAATGAATGGAGGGCTAGGCTGGGTGATGAATGGACCGCGCGGTCAGGATTAAAAAGGGGGTCTTGACCATTAAGAACTGAAAATTTGGCTCAGCAACGAGTTAAAGTCTCTGGGACTAAATAGATCATTCAGAGAGGTAGAAGACCAACTTTTAGGGGACCCATTCAAAATTGCTGCCAAGGCAAGTTTTGATAGGGTGGTGGTTGTGGCCACAACACGCTGCTAGAGCAGCACTCTGTGCTATTCCATTAAGATGCACCCAAGATCTTACTTATCTTCCTATACCAGTTAATTACCTTCGTGTACTTGGATGTCTTACATTATATTTATTTATACAAAATATTCATATGATTTCGCACAGCAAATAAATAGTATACTTGCAATTTTTACCCAATCATACATTAAAACAGGAAAAGTTACACAGAAATATGGTAAAATTATCTTTATTGATTCTTCCAATGGTTACAGACTCGACCTGCCCTGTGCACTCAGCTGGAGGGGTCTGTGCACTTAGTTGTGGACTATTAGACCTCTGTGCTCTCAGCTGCAGAGCCTTCTCCTACTCTATGACCCAGAGACACACTTTACACTTTGAATCGATCACTTAGACTTTTCATTCCCTTATTTTTATATTTAGATCCTCGCTCTATTATACAATCCCACGGTCCGTGGACCATGGGTAGTTCTATTCAGTCGACATTACATTACAAAAACTAGGGCGGACAACCCTATGACTCTATTATGATTTCGTGCTCCGCGCCCACAATTCGCGAAGCTTTTACAAAAGGATTTGGTCAGAACTTGGGCTTTAAGCCCGAAAACATGCCTTGGGCGATTCCATGCCCAACTAGCCCCCAACGCAAACATCGTGACTCATCCTCGAGTCACTCTGTCGGTGTGGATATCTTCACACAGAGTCCTTCCAGCTCTGCTCGAACTGTTGCAAGGTCAGCAGCACACTGAGCTACTCCCTACTGGATATGTTGTATGCATTGTTCCAAGACCGCGATGTTGGAATTGCTTCTCTGCATCTGTGCTTGTATCCCCTGCATCTGTTTATAGTCTTGTGCCTTCATCTGGATCCTTCGAGCATGAAGATTGTGCTTCTGTCAGCTAGTCAGATAGCAGGGCTAGTCGTGTAGGGCTTTAATCGACTGCCATTGACTTTGCCTGGGAAAGGCTCTCCATTTAGCTTGACTAGCTATACCATGCCTCCATCTATAACCTCCTTGACAACGTATGGTCCCAGCCAATGCATTCAGTATTTTCCCGGGAATTTATCAAACTTACTATCATACAGCAACACTAAATCATTTACCTTGAAGGTGCGCAACTTAATATGGCAATTGTGCTTGGCCTTCTCGTGCTGCTTTTGCACCTACTGATGGAAGCTAGCCAGGAATGGTTCCTCCTCAAGTTCTTCCAACTGCGCGAGCCTCTCTTCCAGGGCTTCACAGTCTGTCATACCTATGAGCGCTGCTATGCGTAGACTAGGTACAATATGCTCCATTGGCATGTCAACTTCCACGCCATAAATGAACCAGAAAGGTGTCTGTCTCATCAATTTCTTGCACGTTGTCCTATAAGCCCATAGTACTGCAGGTATGCGTAGGTCTCAGTCACTCCACTACACATTGCATACTTAGGTTCGGCCTCCGTACCAATGTTTACCTGCTTTGTCTTTATCGGCGTGGTTAGGTCAGGGTCTTCAATCAATGGCCCTTGAACCTCGCGATAGCCTTCAGTTTCTGGAATATTAACTTTTCGTGGATCTTCGTCATCTTCTTCAGTAGTCATGTTGTTACAGGGAAAAGTGTCTACACAGAACTGCTTATCCCACTAAGGTGTGATAGCTACCTTAGAAACAAACAAAGTAAAGCTACTTTTGTTTTTCCTTTATGAAGTATAGATGAGAGAAGAACAAAGAAGACCAACCTCTGTCTTGCGCTAATCTCCTGGTTCGATTCCTCTCTCTCTTGATAGTCTTTCGCTACTTGTTCCCTTGCACGCCTAGCTTCATAGAGTACCTGTAAGATCACAGTAGCATAGCAATATACAAGAACATGGATCTATAATCATAAACAATCTAGGATCAGATGTAAATTGACCATACAAATGCAGCAAACATAAATGACACAAGAGTATGGAGGAAAACTTGAATAGCTTTTATTGATAAACAAGAAAGAGCCAAGGGAGTTACAACTAGTTGTTCTGACCCAGCATCATCCTCTCAGCAAGGAAGCCCCTCTTCACCTCATACAAAGCTTAGATCACCCAACAATCTGATGTTGTCTCAAGAAACAAACAACAATTCCTTACAATATGCAAAATTCCCACCCCTGGATCTCTGGGATGAGGGATCCATATATAGATATCTATAAGGGAGATGAGTCAGCGTGTGATTTGATTAGTGTCTTCCATCTGATAGTTCTTGCTTCCACTTGGAGATTGATGATCTCTTACTCATCCTTGGTTGAATTCAGAGAGGCAAGTGTCACAGGAGAAGTTTCTGGAAGTTTCCATGCCTCTCCACCTCGTGGAATGACACTGCCATTTGTCACTTATCGCCCATCGCACCCCATATAAGGGATTTTTGAAATGCAATGCACCCAAACAGTGTATTTAGGTGAGATGCAATGCACTTTGCCTATGGAGCAGCTGAAATGATCCCGTTTTAACCAATTCTGAGCAGTTTTTCATGGAGAACTTCTGGGAGAAGCTGTAATCAATTGACCTTGTTCCTTTAGGGGTTAGAACAACAATTTTAGGGACTTAGGAGCCCTTGGTTTTATGGAAATTTCATGCTTGGGGTTGTAGTGCCCAAAAATGTCTATAACAGTTGCCCCCTAAAGCATGAGGTTGTTAATCTTTTGATGTCGGGTGAAATGCTTTATTATGAGGATCCGAAGTTCTTTCAAGCTGGGAGGAGACCTGTAATAAGATACAATACAATACGTTATCTTCATAATATTTTCATGATCTAGCTGAGGGGGGCATTCCCATGCTTAGCTTTATAAATTCATTTTCATGTACATAGGACAGACAATCGTCTGAGTGTAGACTGATGATTCTGGTAGAGCCATCATCCCTTTGATTGGATGATTATCTCTGCAGCAATGATGTACATTTGATGTCTTTATTTCCATGAATATATATTGTAGCCTGGATGGATGAAACTAGATTCGGGGTCTTCAATCTCGTTCGATCTTCACTCAAAGTACAAGTCTATCCATGTGAGAGATGTTCTGGAGTCGAACATGGAAATACATCGCCTGATTACCAGCCAATGATGTAAGCTGTTAACAGGTGCGAAAGGAATCACCGATAATGATAATGACCCTCAAGGTACTGCAGTACAATTCACGTGGTGTGAATAAAGGACTTGGCGTCGAAAACCACGCAAAATATTTCGGTCGAAGGCCATTGATGTAAACCTGTTGCCGGAAGTGAGAAACTTTCCATTGAGGCATCCAAGCTTCAAAGTACTGAACGGGGTGTTCCTAGATCGACCTCTTGGATAATGAGCTGATGTCGACAAGAATTGATCCGTCACAGGAGGGCCTTAATGAATCCCACATAAATGACACAGAACGGAGCAAATGATTTAAATGGAGGTGAAAACGATTTGATGACATACGGTTCAGGATGGCGGTCATGAAAGAATGGAGTATGAATGTATTGTAGCAGGTGAGACACAGGTGAATTCCCTGAATGACTTCTCTTAAACATATCAGCGACACTGACATGATGGATTGGTAGCATTACCCCAAATGTGGATGGTGCGATGGGACCATGGCGATGTGACCGGTGAATGAAACAACCCAACCTGACTTGGATGTGGAGTGAAAGTGTTATGTTCAAGAGCGACTTGCTACCAACAAAGTTTCTTCAAGTTTTCTTCCCAATTTTCCCCAGTCATTGCTGACCAGTACCTCTTTATTTTTGTCAAGCTTGAGGAGGATAACATATGCTTGTTCTATAATTTTCCCTTTGTGCAAACCCATCGCTATGTTTTAACGAGCCTAGCGATAGTGAAACTCGTTCTTGTCTGCTATGGACAAGTTTGTCGCTATTAAATTTTAACGAGTTTAACGACAAAGATAACTCGGTCCTTTTCAATTTTAGAGAGTATGAAAAGGAACATAAAGGAAACTCCAAGATTCCTTTTTCGTCATCTAATCCCTTAAGTCCGAAAAAGTATAAGACAATACAGAAGGGATGAATTTTCGATACTTTTAACGAGCTGAACAAAACAAGCACTCGATCGTTTTGTGTAATAATCCCTCAGGTCCAAAAAGTTTAAAATTTAGAGGAGGGATAGAACTTTCGATCCCTTTAACGAGCTGGAGAGGCCAATGGCTTAGAAATCTTTTCATATTTTATGAGTCAGTTGAAAAGAGCTTAAAGGAGACTCGTCTTTTGAGGAATGAGTGATAAAATTGGGTAGCAGCTGATTCCAGGTAAGGTTTGGAATGTTCCAATCACGGCAGCGTTACAAGGATGGCTAGTGAGATCACTCTTCGCAGCTGTTCCTGAGAAGGGGTAAACAATCAAATGGAGGTGAATGATCAGCCAATATAGAGTGGAGGTGATGATGAGAACACGACCAAGGCTTTTAAAGGCTGAAGTACTACATTAAAGATGGTTATTTACCGAGAAATAGTTCATTTTTTAATGAGCTTAAACGCGGGGGGAAACATTTGCTCATGGCTTATGTTTATTTTTTAACGAGCTTGAACTATGCGCTAAAACTACTCGATACAATGGTCACTTCTTGACTTTACCATAAATGGCTTTTTTCTTTCAAAGATTGTACTGTATTTTCAATTGCTTCATCAAACTAGTCGGAAATGAATAATATATGTTTGAAAAATGAGTTAGAACACTAATATTTTACTTCGAACTACGTAAAAAGTAATGTAAAAGTGCTTTTACCTCTCATTTTACTATTTCATTTGAACTTTGGTTTGTTGGAGCTTTAGAGGTGCTTTCCCCCCTTGATTTTCATGAGCTGATTTCGGGAGATTCTGTGGAAGATTCTCGGCGCCGTCTGGACCAGGTAGGAGCTAAACTTGAGCTCTTTCATTTCATGCTTTCCATTTTGCATTCTGAGCTTGATTCTTGGTTTTTCTGACCCTCTGGGGTTTGAAAAACTCGCCCTGTCTTCAACACACCCTTTGTGTATCGAAAGGTGCATTGGATGTTGGCCTGTCTACTAGCCATCTGACATGCAACGCACCCAGAGCACTATTGTAGGTGCGATGGGCGCAAAGAAGGAATTTTATGCATAGTTTTTGATGGAAATTTTGCCTGTTTCTTACCAAAATCAGGATCTAACTCTTCTCTTGTTTGTTTTTAGAGATCTTTGGATCAAGATGACTATTACATGGTGAGAACGTGAGCATGAAGAAGAGGAAATGCTTTCTTTACATGATCTGGTTACAGTAAACACACTGCGGAACTGTGGCTTGCTGAAGTTTTTCCGCATTTCTAGCATGAGACAACAGATCAACTTGCTGCAGTATTTTCTCGATGCTTGGGATCCTACCAACTAGGTGTTCTAGATTAGGGGCAAATCCATCCCCTTGACAGTAGTGGACATCTATTTCTTGATTGGCTTGTCGAGGCGAGGTGCCCCCATCTCTTTATCAGGTTTGGCCCAAGGAGGTGAATCTGTGAGAGATTATGTTCGCCGATATTGCAGAGAGGGATCTTAGCCGAGTAAGGATGGAAAGATTATCATCCTTGATGTCACTGACAGGTCTCTCAGGACTATTCTGTTCACTTTTGGTAGGATGGCTGGTGGTGCAGCTCTTCATGTAGCCAACCAATCTTATATGCAGTATGCCTTGGAATGTCTCCAACCGAAGGTGTTCAACTAGTGCGACGCAGTACTTCTTGTGATGAGAGGAAAATTGACCAAGGTGAAGAGTGGGAGGTTGAAGAACTTTGGGTATGGTTCTATTTTGACTGCCTTTGCCTTGGAAAATGTTCACACCTAATCCTCAGCGGTTGGGTAAACTGGAACGTGAACAGTCATCAAGAAGATGAACTGATCCGTCTCATTTATGTATATAAACAATAGTTATCTAATGAAATAATCAATCAGTCTTTTCTGCCAAGTCTGGAGTTACCCTGGCCTGACATGGTATCAGAGCGCAGGTCCCAGATTCCTTGTAACTCCTCTGTTCCATATTTTGCCATAACGCATCTGCCTGAACGTTTGTCTGGCCTGAACGTTTGACTCTGTGCGCGCATAAAGACTCCATGCTCGCTGCCCTAGGTGCTCCGCCATTTGCCCAAAGATGATAAGGATTCCGTTGTCAGAATCGACAGAGACGGTGAGAGGTTCATTCACATTTTGAATTAGCTCCTGCGCAGGCCGATTTCTTCTGTCTCAACGGCTTCAATGCCCTCTGCGTGATAACGCTTTGCATACCCATTGAATATCAATGCTTTAGCATTGATCTCTTTGTTTTTACCGTTCACTGTACATGCATTAAACCATCACAGTATTCGCGCCCTAGCCCGAGAGCCATTACTCATTTTCTGAGCCCGAGAGCCATTGCTCATCCTTCGGTTTTTTTTGTGCTTGTCTGTATAGGAATCCACGCTGACTCCTACCAGCATTGTGAATGCATCTCACTTGCTCATGATGCAATAGAAATCTATATTCTCGAATGCACATTTGAAAACCTGAGAATCTGCTATTAGAATACTGTTTCAGTTCAAAGTTCTCAATTATGATATATTTGCCAAGCATCCTTTCTAGAGTACTAAGGGAAACAATCTAACTTCAGAATTATCCATTTTATTCACTGAAAAATTCTGCGTCACTCCGCATACGCTGTGTGCTGGCCACTCCACATACGCTGTGTGAAGCATTGGTGCGCAGCTGAACTGTGGTATCCCAAGAACGCTGGCGACTCCGCATACGACTGAGATGTGAGACCGTGGTGCGCAACTGAACTGTGGTATCCCAAGACTGAGATGTGAGACCGATGCCATACCAATTTCGCCTGGACTTTAGCACTCGACAAGGCAGAGACTCCGCATGAAAAGGCTTTGCATTTGTCTTCTGCGAGGAGGTATAACGTGTCCCTTAAGTTTGAGAATGCCGATATATGACAAGAGAGATGATTTTAACTTCAGTATGGCGGTTCTGGTATAGTGTTGAGCAGTTCTTCAGTGTATATTTATGATAGCAGTTTTGGTATAGTGTTGAGCAGTTGAGTCAAAGTATAAACGTTTGTTGAATTCATGGTATTACGCAGTTTATGTGATTCAAAGCGTTTATATATCATTCAAGTATTGCGGTGTTTTCAGAGTATTTTATATATCAAAGCATCTGTAGTATTGCATGATATATTGATATATTGAAGTGATTGAAGTGATCCCTTGCGCATTTTTTTCAAAACATAGTAGTATTGCAGTGATATGTACAATGAAATGCTGATGCTTTTAGCAAATATTAGAGGGATTTGAAGGCTGTAACGTAAGGATTTTTTTTTAGCAGAAGTAATTTTTTACAGAATGAATTCAATCATCTCTATGGTAGGAATAGTTCTCACTGGCAAGGAGAACTATTCTGAATGGTCTCGGATGGTAAAACACACCCTCATCTACAATGAGTTGTGGAAAGGAGTGTGTGTCGGAGAAGAAGACAAAGACCCTGTGCAGCCTACATCAGATAAAGAACTTGTCATTTGGGAAAACAAGAACAAAAAAGCCTATGCATTGATCGCAACATCTGTAAATGAAGAAGTAAGTCGTCATATTTCATCTTATTCCACTGCCTTTGAAGCTTTACAAAAGCTGAAAGAACTCTATGTTTCACATTCTGCACTTGAAGTTGTTCAGCTCATGATTAAAGTCTTCATTCTTGAACTGAAAAATAATGATCCTCTTGCTCTTGCATCTGAAGTAAAGTCTATAATGCATGATATTAAATCCACTAAGGTTGAGCTGGATATCCCTCTTATTGCCTTTCTCAAAGCACTCTATCCTACCTACTCCAATTATCTTGAGTCATTACAAGCAAATGGAAATCCTAAAGATATAACCTTTGACTCTCTTGTGAAAAAGTTTGCTGAAAGAAAGAAAGCCTTTGGAAAGAAGACAGTCCCTGAATCTTCTGAAGAGACTGTTTGCCTTGCACATAAAGAAAAGCATCCTGCTCAAGATTCTACAAGAGGAAGAGGTGGATGAAGAGGAAGAGGAAGATACTTCAGAGGCAGGGGGGGCAGACATTCTCAAGGAGAAAAGGCAGATCTGCATTGCATTCGCTGCAAACGAAATGGATCACATGATGCTTGTACATGCAAGCTACCATGGGACAAAATTGAGCAGAGAAGAAACCAGCAGAAAGCTAAAACTGATGACACAGACAAAGGTAAAGCACCGGAATCCGCTCACTATATTGAGGCACAATGTAACATTGGAGTAAATGAATATTTGTTTAATGCTTCACTTGCTTCTTCTAAAAATGATTGGTTGCTTGATTCAGGAGAAACCTGTCATATGACTCATAGGAAAGATTTTTTTGAAGATTTCACTGACAATGTTGATGGAGCAGTATACTTTGCAGATCAGTCAAAAATCAAGCCATCAGGGCTTGGCACAATCAGGCTTAAACTGCCTGGTCTTCCAGACTTTCTTCTGGATCATGTTCTATATCTCCCACAGCTCAAGAGAAACTTGTTGTCCTTGGTCCACATCCGCCAACAAGGTCACTCCATTCATATGTTTGATGGAAAGCTTGAGGTAAGAAAGGCATCTGACCACTCACTTGTCATGAGGGGAATAGAAGAAGAAAGACTTCTTAAACTGCAAGGAACCTCTACTCATGCACAACATTTCTCATATATTTCTCATCATGAAGAAGGTACACTTCCATCAAGTTTATTATGGCATGCTAGATTTGGACATTTAAACTATGACAGTCTTTTCTTATTAAAGAAAAATGGTGTTGCTGGTTTGCCTACAATTCCTAGAAAACATAAGCAATGTGATGCTTGCATTCTAGGAAAGCATAGCAAACAGTCTTTTCATGATTCACATTCAAGAGCACATAGAAGCTTGAAATCATTCATTCAGATTTATGTGGTCCAATGCCTGTTCCTTCTGCAAATGGAAATAAATATATCATGACATTTATTGATGATTACACTAGAATGTGTTGGGTTTATTTATTGAAGAACAAATCTGATGCTTTTCAAACATTCAATAATTTTCATAAGTGGATTGAAAATGATGCACAATCTCATATTGGGTCTATTCGCACTGATAATTGAAAAGAATATACATCAAATGAATTTGAAAACTATGTTCGCCAACATGGGATCAAACATCAAACAACTGTGCCTTATAATTCCCAACAGAATGGTGTAGCTGAAAGAATGAATAGAACAATTTTGAATATGGTACGATCCATGCTTTTCTTCAAAAATATAAAGATAATGTTTTGGGCTGATGCTGTTCTATGTGCTGCATATATAAAGAATAGATGTCCATATAGTGCTATAAGAAACAAGACTCCTTATGAATTGTGGTATGGACATGTTCCTTCGGTAAAACATCTCAGGATTTTTGGTTCCACCTGTTATGCTTTAATACCAAAGTTACATAGAAACAAACTTGGTGCTAGAAGTCGTAAGTGTATCTTCCTGGGGTATTCAAACACCTCTAAAGCATACCGTCTCTATGATGAAGTAAATAAAAAGTTTGTTGTATCTAGAGATGTCATTTTTCTTGAATCATCCAAATCTAACAGTGTTGTTGAGCGGCAACTTGATCTCTTGGATAGATTCACAAAAATGAAATCATTTCAAGAGTTTGATAATCAGATTCCACATCTTGAAGCGGGGATTCCTATACTAGATCAACATGTGGAATCTTCTTCTGAAGAACAATCTCCCTTGCATGAAACTCCAACACCGAATGATCCTTTAAGTGATGTAATTAATAGAATTGGGAGACTCAATCTTGATTCAGTCCCAACTCAATCAACAGAGCAGCCTAGACCATCTCAGAAAGGTCCCCCAAAGTGGTTGACAAAGACACTTGAAAGTGTTCATCCTGATGAAATTGGAAAAACAGGAACCAGAAATACAAACCGACAAGATGGAGGTGATGTAGATAGCTCTAATTCACCTGTTGATATGGATGTTACTTATGATTGTGAATTGAACTTGTCTACAGATTTTGAACCAAATTCCTTCAAAGAAGCTGCTTCTCATGATGAATGGAAAGAAGAGATGCAGAAGGAGTATGATGCCCTCATAAAGAATGGCACTTGGAAGCTGGTTGATCCTCCATTTGGAACCAAACCAATTGGCTGCAAGTGGGTCTACAAGAACAAATACAAAGCTGATGGCTCACTTGACAAGCACAAAGCTAGGCTTGTGGCAAAAGGTTTTGCACAGAAGGAAGGGGTCAATTATGAGGAAACTTTTGCCCCCACAGCAAAATGGGCCACCATCCAGACACTCTTTGCACTAGCTGCTCAGAACGGTTGGAAAGTCCATCAAATGGATGTAAAAACCGCATTGTTGAATGGAGATCTAAAAGAGAATGTTTTTATGTCCCAGCCTGAAGGATTTACTGTGAAAGGACATGAACATAAAGTATGCAAACTTGTGAAGTCCTTGTATGGCCTCAAACAAGCACCACGAGCCTGGTATGAAAAACTAACTGAGCATCTTCTGAAACTCAACTTCAATCATTTTGATCTTGATGATGCAACTTTATTTGTCGAGAAAGTTGGCAAAACAGTTGTATAGCTTGTGGTATATGTAGATGATCTTTTAATGACAGGGAACAATGAAAGCTATATTGCATCCATAAAGAAAGAATTAGGAAAAAGTTTTGAAATGACTGATTTGGGCTATGTTCATTACTATCTTGGCATTGAAGTAACCCAACATCCAAAATCCATATTTCTTTCTCAAAAGAAATACATTGGAGATTTGTTAAACAGATTTGGCATGACAGAGTGCAATCCTCTTTCTACTCCAATGGAACAAAACTTGAAGCTCACATCTATTGAAGGAAAGGAATTTGAGGATGCAACAAAGTATAGACAGCTTGTAGGAAGTCTCATCTACCTCACTACTACCAGACCAGACATTTCATTTGCTGTTGGAATCCTCTCCAGGTTTATGCAAAATCCTTGTGACGGACATTGTTCTGCTGCAAAAAGAGTTCTAAGGTACTTGAATGGAACTCAAGACCTTGGAATCAAGTATACACAGGTGGACGACTTCAGCTTGATTGGATACTCCAATTCAGACTTCGATGGAGATAAAGAAACTGGGGTATCTACTTCAGGATATGCTATGAGTCTTGGATCAGGAGCTGTCTCCTAGAGATCACGCAAACAATCAGTTCCAGTAGATTCCACAACAGAAGCAGAATACGTGGCAACCGCTGAAGCAACGAAAGAAATTGTGTGGCTGAGGAAAATTCTTGAAGATTTGCAGGTAAAACAAGTACAATCAACTCCACTCATGATTTATAACACCTCTACAATAAAGTTGGCCAAGAACCCAAATTTCCATGATCGTACTAAGCACATCAATACTAAATATCATCTGATCCGACATCATGTTGAGGCCAAAACAATCCATCTCTGTCATTGTTCCACAAATGAGCAAATTGCAGACATCTTCACCAAAGCGCTTGGAAGAGAAAAGCTTGAAAGATTCAGAATGATGCTTGGACTCACCAACATCCCCTCAGATTAAGGGGGGGAATGTTCACACCTAATCCTCAGCGGTTGGGTAAACTGGAACGTGAACAGTCATCAAGAAGATGAACTGATCCGTCTCATTTATGTATATAAACAATAGTTATCTAATGAAATAATCAATCAGTCTTTTCTGCCAAGTCTGGAGTTACCTTGGCCTGACAGAAAAGATACCACTGATGCAGCCGCAGTATATTGCACTGGATTTACCTTCACCGATTGAACCACGTATGCAGAAATGGGTCGACCATATGTCTAGGCATGCTGGTCAGTCTCAGATTTCCTTTTCTGATACCTTTTTCGGGTGGTTTGATCGTCAGGAGATGGTTTATTCCAAGTATCCATATGCCGGTATGGACTTCCGGGTGATCCAGATTTAGTACTGTCGGCTGGCGAACAATGGGGCGCCATTGGTAAATTCTTTGACCATATCCATGTTTATCGTTTCTCTTCTATAATGTCCTTGTGCTTCATTCTGTCAATACTTAACCAAACTCATGTGTTCATGCAGATGTTGGTCCCGTTCGGCCAGTAGTACGCCTGAGAGTGCCAGCTGCCGCCCCAGCAGGAGAGGCTGTTGGAAGGGCTATCCTTCGCGACCTTCATGTGGCCGAGACTCTCACAGCATTACAGGAACAGGTTGAGGGCCTCACTCTCGGTATTCCATATGTGAGGACTGACGAGTTGTCCTTGAGGTTGCAGCGGCATACTACTGGTGTGCCAAGACGATGGAATCGGCTCTTACGCATGATCGCACAGGCTGTGACTTGCTATCACGAGCATCATTAGACTAGGGTGCCCCCTAGCATTCTGATTTTTTGGTCATTTGACCAATTTTGTCTTGGTTACAGAACATTATGTGTAAACCATAAGCAATTATATATATATTTTTGATTTTTGGAGTTTTATTTTGGTTAAGTTACATGATCCAAATGCAAATATTGATGGTATTCTCCTTTTTATAAATGTTGCAAATGTCTATCTAACACATAATTTGCCAATGAGTCAGTTAATGTGTTTAAGGTTCTGGAAATATGCTGATATTGAATAAAATCAAATTGTCTTTCCAAAATCTTAACCCTTAGGAACATGCGATAAATAGCTGGATTTCGGACAGAGTAGATACCAGTGAGTTGTAGTATGACGAGTTGTGAGTCTAGCCTGACAATCAGTCGGCGTATACCATGTGTGATGGCATCAAAGAGAAGTTCTATCAACACGCTATATTCAACGATGTTATTCGTTGATCGACCAATACATACCCCTCTGAAACTTACTAACTTGCCGCTTGGATAAAAAATGGCCCAGGCTGCAGAAGATAGGTTTCGCGAACTATGACTCGCTCCGTCGGCATATCCAACACATGACTCCAATAGGTTTGACATCTACAATAAATGTAAAAGTGGATTACTTGACCAAAACAAACACTTTAGCAAAAACAAAAACATAACAAAAGCATACAGGTTACTATGCTGAATCACGCATAGTAACGCTTGAGGTACAACCTGTTACGAGGTTGTGCCAGTGGAATTCCATCATAATCCATTAACTCGTAGGCTCCTTTTGCTAACACTCGCTTAACAATATAGGGGCCCATCCATAAAGACTTGAATTTACCTGCTCCCAATTTATCGGATTCTTGGTCATAAAGCAATCGTTTCTTATGGGCTTCGTTAGCCAAAGCGACATTACGACGGGTTTCATCCAATTGGATTAGTTCCAAGAAACAAGCCTCCTCTTCTGAAGTTCCAGGGAGAAGGTCAATTGCGAGTTTGAGGCACGAGATTTCACACTGGATTGGTAAGACTGCTTCCAGGCCATATACCAGTTGGAAAGGTGTAAACCCGGTCGCATTCCTTACCGATGTTCGGTAAGCCCACAAGGCTGAGTACAGGATTAGGTGCCAACTTCTTTTGCAAACTCCAATCATCCTTTGCAGCATGCGCTTCAGGACCTTGTTGATTGCTTCAACTTGTCCGTTGGCTTGCGGGTAATATGGAGTAGAGCTGTCATGAGACAACCCTAGTTTGGCAGCTAATTCGACCATCATGTGATTGCGAAAATGTGATCCATGATCTGTGACTATAGCTTGTGGGACGCCGAGTCTGGCGACTACATGATTGAAAAAGAAGAGGGCAACTATTTCACCAGTATTATCTAATGTAGTCATCGCCTCGGCCCATTTGGTAAAATAGTCAACCGCGACTATGTTATACCCATGCCCCCAGTCGAGGTGGGGTTACATGTAATGAAATCAATGCCCCATTTAGCGAATGGCCCGACAATAACTATTGGCTGCAGAGGTGCGGGTGGTCTTCTGGTTTTGCTATCAAAAATTTGACAAGCATGGCAACTTTTGACTGCGGTTATGCAATCTTTGAACATTGTTGGCCAGAAGTATCCTGCTCGTAAAATTTTCTGTGTTGTAGCATAACCGGATTGATGCCCCCCACACGCATTTGAATGGCAATCATTCAGGACTTTTTCGGCCTCCTCATGGGTGAGGCACCTTCTCAGAACCGTATCGATACCACGACGGTAAAGTGTATCACTGACGATCATGTAGTCTTTTGCTTGGTATCGAATACATTTTTGTTCGGAGCGAGAGGTATTTGGCCTATATTTTTGGGTTTGGAGATAAATAATTATATCCCCATACCACAGATTGCTTGAAAATATCAGAAACAAATTTTCGTCCACGATTGTTTCTTTGGATGTTTCATTGTTGGACGACGATGGGAGATCGCTTAATAATTCCGCGAAAACCAGGGCTTTCTTTGACTTGGATTTTACAAATTCCAAATCAAACTCTTGTAGAATTTCTATCCATTTTGAATATTTGCCCCCCAGCAACTGTCGCGACAATATATAAGTCATGGGGTTGCAATATGACAGAATGGTAGTTTTTCGAAAGAGAACATAGTGTCGAAATCTCTGTATCGCTTGAACAGCTGCGAGCGCTAGCTTTTCAACATAAGAATATTTTCTTTCTATATAATTTAAGTTATTACTTAAATAATATATAGGATGTTTAATTCCGTTGTCTTCTTGAACTAAAACCATTACGATGGTTGTATCCGCTACAGCCAGATACAGGTTAAAGTCTTTTTGATAATCAGGAGCGTACATTAATGATGCTTTCATTAGGGATTCTTTTAAAGCATCAAAGGAAGCTTGCGGAACTTGATCCCAGACAAAGGGTACTTCCTTTTTCAAAAGACGCGTATAACCGTTAGCAATTTCGGCATAATTTGGAATGAATCTCCTCAGAAAGTTTCCTTTCCCTTGGAGTTTCTGAATCTGAAGCAAATTTGAAGGTGGAAGCAAATTTATGATTGCCTGAACCTTAGGTGGGTCAAGACAAACCCTGTCTTTCGAGACTACAAAGCTAAGAAAATGACCAGAACTGACACAAAATACACATTTGTGTGGATTGAGTCGTATTTTTTAGTGTCAGCAACATAGAAATATCGCTCTTAAATGCTGTAGATGATCAGTCCGCTTTCGCGAATGAGCCGGAAGGTCGTCGAGGTATGGTTGAACGATGTTTTTGATGTCATGGAAGGCATAATTCATTTCCCTCTGAAAAGTCGCCCCTGCATTCTTTAAACCAAAGGGTAATTTTCGATATGTGAACGTGCCCCACGGACAGATAAATGCAGCCTTTGACTGGTCCTGTGGGCGGATGTTTATTTGATTATACCCAGAGAATCCATCCATGAATGAAAAGATTTCACATCCGACGCATTCATCAATTATCTGGTTGATGAAAGGTGTAGGGTAGTTGTCTTTTTGACAAGCTTGATTTACATCCCTATAATCGACGCACACTCTAATTGTTCCTTGTTTTTTCATAACAGGGACAATATTCGATACCCAATCAGTTAGAGGAACCGGGTAAATGAAACCAGCATGGAGAATTTTTTCAACTTCTGCCTTAATGGCAGTGGCTTTCTTGGGGTGCACCTGCCGTAGCCGTTGTCGTACTGGTTTGACATCTGGATACATCTTGATTTCGTGTTCAACGATACTCGAGTCAATGCCTGGCATTTCACTATATGACCAAGCAAAGACATCTTTGAATTCACGAAAAAAAGCGTTATATATTTCCAGTTCTGAAGGAGAACAACGTTTGCCAACATAAATATTCTCTACAACATCTGTTTTGGTCGAGATATTTATGGCAATAGTCTCTTCAATGTTGGACAAGTTTCGCTCGGAATCCACCGTGTTTACAGTGTTTGATAGGAAATAAAAAACTGAAGGATGATAAAGTTCATCAGAAGTATTTTCTTCACAATCCGGAAGAAGGAAATGATGGTGGTAATCATCCCATGGTGCCCCTTCAATTACCATTGATTGAACAATCCCTTCGTTGGTGACATGCACTCGCGACCAAGGATCTCAATGGGTACCATATACCTTAGACCTATCTATCCAAACGCTTGATGAGCATTGATTTGGGTTTGCCTCCCATGCTAGGAACATTGATTGCTACAATATTTCTGTTGGGCTTGGAGGTAAAACCTGCGTATGATCCATGTCGATATCTTTTTCTGAGATCTTTTTAGAAGATATCATATTGCAGGTTCCTACCGACGCTACTTCCGCCAAATTGATTGGAGGTGGAAGGGCGAAAGTTCCCATTAATATAGGATCTTTTAGTAGGCCTACTCCGATATTTTGAAGCGAATGGGGGCTTCCATGGATCATTGGAATGCTTCCCGTAACTTGAGAACCATTGGGCAGGAAGTTTTGTTGATCGATGATTGTAATCCCTCCTTGAAAGGGAAATGTAATCTTTCTAAAATAGGTCAACACAACAGCAGCCATGGCATATATCCATGGTCTTCCCAGTAGGATGTTGTAATCGAGATTTCCGATGATTACCTCAACATCTATTTCTACTGTTTTCCCTCCTAGTTCAACCTTGAAGTTACTTAGAATACCATATGGGGTATATGTTCGTCCGTCAAATGCTTTTAATGTCGTCGAAGATCGTGACAAGGTTGGAGATCCTAAAGTTTTCCAGCAACTCATCGACATAATACATGTAGATGCCCCCTCATCAATAATTGTTCGATGAACAGTTTTGTTGAGGGCTTTCACTTGAACGAGGAAAGCTAGTTGAGCTAGTAACAGAGGATCATATCCTTTATGATCGAAGGATACAAGATTGGAATCCTTTGGGTCTATCCCACCAATGGCTGATAATAAAGCCTGCTTCTGGGATGGGCAATTTTGTAGTACCTCAAGAGTCGACATAGCGGATGACGATTGAGCCAAATCTTCCACTATATTATAATGCTGTGCCGCTCTAGCGCGGGGATTAAACGTCGACTTATGTACTACTCCCTTTGGCAGTTTTATTGTCAACTCGGGAATGATGGGTGGCGCAACTTCTGTCGAAGTTGTTGTCGAACTACTAGGTTGATCTTTATCCTTGTTGTTCGACAGTTGTGGATTCCCATAATATTTGTTTCTTGTCGATATCAAAGCATCATTTTGCTGTTTGGAAACCGAAAACATTAGCACTTGAGACGGGGAAGCATTTCCACTGTCAATCAGATTTGTCCCTGGATTTGGAAACGGATCAGTTAATACTGCCGAGGTTTTTAAATTCTTGAAGAATTTTTTAAGCTCAGCTCTATGTAGACAATCTGCGGTCCAATGATCCTCATCGCATATAAAGCATGGATTTTTTGGTTTCCTATTTCCAGGAGGGTTTGTAGAAGATTTTTCAGGTGATGATTCTTCCTATTTCTTCTTCTTCCCTTTGCCTTTATTCTTGCCCCCTAGTTGCTTGGTTTCTTTTCCTTTATCTGTCGATACAACATTTACTTCCGAGGCCAGAAGTTCCTCATTTGCATTTTGACCGGAAATATTACAGGCCTTTTTAGATGTAGCCTTTGTCGAATTCATGTTTGTTGTGCCAATCACGCCATCACCGGCATGAGAGTCATTGTTTGATTTAGGAGGGGGAGGAACTGAGAATTCCGGTCTAGGAGCGTCAGGTATTTTATCGTAGAGCGTGCCAGATTGAGTGTAAATCAAGTCCAAGTATTGCGCACGAGTGATAACCTCCTCTTCGGTGATGAATCCCCCTTTTTCCACATCTTCCATGATGGAAGGTAGTAATGACTTGATAAACCATTCAGCTAAGAGCTGATCGGGAACATATGTTTTCACCATTCTACGACAACGTCGCCACTCATGTATATGATCAGATATGTGAGTGGCTATCGTTTGTTTGAAGTTGGTAAGAAGTTCTGTTCCCGTTTCGTACCTTATCGGTAACTGAAAATGGGTTAAAAAGGTTGTGGCTAGGGTACTGAAGTTGTCGAATGAAGCTCTAGGAAATTCGATATACCATTTTGCTGCCAGACCAGTTAACATCCTCTGAAAAAGGCGAAGCCTAATCGAATCATCGTTCAGGGTATTTGATGAACACCACAGATGAAAGGTCATCACATGATTCGACGGATCTTCACCTGGATTTCCATTAAATTTAGGAATATCTGATGGAAGTTTATGTGGAATCGCTGGCCACCAAGGCGCGTAAGCGATTGGATCGTTTGTTAACCGATTTAAATCAGGTAACTCTAAAGTTTCCACGAAGGGTAACTGTTGATTCAGGTTAGGTGAAGCATACCCAGGATAAGATGGGATTGCCTGAGCAGTTGGTCTTTGCATACCAGCATAATGCATTTGATGCTAGTAACTTTGGTAAGGTTGTTGGGCATGACCATTGTAAAATGGTTGATTTTGACCGTTTTGAATATACGGCTGCCCACTATTTGCAAAGATTTTTTGCTCAGAACCTTGGTATACTTGTTGGAACTACGGTTGTTGGTATTGCACTAGCCATGGTTGTGAAGCCATGTGCTGTTGCCCGATACTATCTGTTTGACCAAGATGAGGGGTGATTGTACCCATTTGAACCTGTGTCATTCCACCAGTCGGCGATTCTGGTTGAGTCGCAGGGTCAAGGGGCTGTTGCATTACAACCTGAGAAACCTGAGGTTGGCATACAACAGGCAGTGCTTCAACTTGCGACACCATCAAAATAGCTGGCGTAGTTGGTATACTTGACATAGGTAAGCATTGTTGCATCGAATATACAACTCTTGGTTATTGAGGTAGCATCGGTACCCAACTGCTTGAAGTAATTCCAGCATAACCTGAATTTTGTTGTGGACTTCTGTATGGCTGTCCTCTCGGAGGGGATAATGAAAGGGCATACTGCCCCCCATACGGTGGTAATCCAATACTTAAGGGAATGGTTGGCCCTTGAGGGCCGGACTGCCCAAATTGACCTCCAAATGGATCAATTTGTTGGGACTCAACATAAGAGTTTCTGGATATTATTCTGGATGAATAAACAGGAACAGACCATACCGTCGAAATGGCCCCTGAGTGGGCTCCTTCTAACGATTCAGAACTAGTTGGGACAGAAGATATACCGGCGAACATTGTTGGAGTGATAGTAGGGAGTTCTGCCGTCGTTCTGTCAGATGACACAGTCCTAGATGATGACGGTTGTTCAAACATTTCTAGTCTATCCAAAAGATTACCTAGCGATTCTACAGGAGCTTCCACTGGTGGTAGACTAACTTTTGATGAAGAAGGATATAGAGTGATCCCGACTCCAAATTGCGATGGAGTACTAGATGTAGGATCTTCCACAATCTCTTCTATAGCAATCAAACCAGGTGGAAGGGGTAGACTGTCAGGTTCGTAGAATATTTCTGGTGGCGAAGAAGGTATGGAATCGGCAGTGACAAATGTTTGAGGAGCAACACTCTCCGAACCGGTTGTAGATGGAACTGGTTCAGTGATACAAGTGCTTGCCCTCAGACTAGGATCAGTACCACTGTCCTTCTGTGGCTGCTGAACTTCTTCTATAAAGGCAGGGATACCAGAAATGTTTGGAGTAACTGGAGTCTCTGATGTTGTTGGAAAACTTGTTCTAACTTTAACAGGATATTTGGAACCGGTTAAATGAGTTCGCTTTGTCTGTACTAGCTTCGATTCCAGAGACAAAGACGGTTGACTCGTAAGCCTCCGCGAACGACGGGGTTTCAATTGACTTTCTTCCACGATTGCGGATTACTCGATCAACTAAAAATAAAGGGGAAGTATGTTTCCGAATTAGATGAATTTTAGACGCTTTGACACAACTTTTTTTTCAATTTTTAAGAGTCGAGAAAAAACAAAAGATGACTCTAGTCGCCTTCGATTTTTAATGAGCCTGAAGTGGCAAGTGCTCAGATGGACCTTTTCCGTTAAGGAGTCTGAAAAGGAACGAAAGGGACTACTATGGAAATCTAGGTAGAGGGATTACCAAACCAATCGCAAAACTGTAGAATACCTTTTACGGTACGACAGTCAATCTTCCCGAATGCTGTGTTCAGTGCATTGCGACCGATAGGGCGGCAGACACGACTTCCTATGGATAAAGGATTAAGCCTATTGTGGTCTTCCAAAATATACTCGACGGTACGTGGGAGCACAAGTCCGTACTGGCACTTATCGTCTCAAAGTGGAGGAATCACCCAACCATCAGTGAGAACAACAGTTACCAGGCTTTACGACGCCGGAATACGTCTCTAGCCTAGACTTCTAAATGTTGTGCGTTAGGTTCCAAAGCGATGTTAGATTCATTGAATTTATTTTATAGTTGATCTCGTTTATGAAGTTTTCCTTTCAGGTTCACTGCGAGATGTAGATGTGTAATTCCTAAAATGCAATCTAAGATGATAAACAATATTTTATCTTCTTTGTGCAATGAAAATCCTAGCTACTAAGGAAAGAGAGACAATATTCTTTCACAAAGAGCAAAGAGCACACTCTAAATTCACTGTCCTAAATCAAACCAATCAAACAGTCTAAATGCAAATGCACATGCATGTATTTGTTTTTGACTTTCTTAGTATGTAAATGGTAAAAAGAAAGTTGATGCACAAATCTGAATTACTTTTCAAGCGACAGTTATCAACAAGTTTCTTTTCAAAATTAAAAATGGAGGCAATCACAACACCTTACGATTTGGAAATGAATACTTGTTTTTTACACTAGAAAAATTACAAATTTAGACCAAATAAAATAGTAACAGGATAATCGACTATCTATAGCAATCAAACTCTTTCCTATGCCTAAAAACGACACTTGTGATGCTTTCAAATCAAAGGACCACAGTACGATTACGTTACTTTTGCAAAGGAGAACTGAAAATGACCCAACAAACACACAAAAACATTTACAGTTCTTTTTACAAAGGAGGCAGAATAACAGAAAAGAAAAGGGGTTTCAAACAGAGATATACTGATCACAGGCAGCAAAATTCATGAATAGAACTGGAAAGAATGAACTATAGAAACCAAAACTGAACAATGCCTAGTTTGATTAGCGCACCTGTAACACAGGGAATTTGAAATGCAGCGCACCTACTACACTCGGGAAGTGCGCTGAATTTCAGATTCATAGAACAGTACCTGCGCTGGGCTAGAGACGAGACTTTACTTGGGTTCCAAGTCACAGTTTGCAGTTCAGTTCATGGGTTTTGGCCGAGGAAATGGTAATCAATAATGCAACAATCAAGAGTAGATCTAAGGAGGATCTAAGAGCTATCACAAGGGGCAATCAGAGAGTTTGTAAATTAGTTGTTTAATTTATAAACAAATCTCGGAGATTGACTGAAGCGACATTTATCTACTTTGCATTTGCATAGCAAATGTAGTTCGAAAGCTACCTGGCTCGACTTCAGGCTCCGTCTGTAAGTTTATAAAATAGACAACAAGGAAGATAAACAAACAAACTAATTTGTCCCCAGCAGAGTCGCCATTTTGCTACAGGGAAAAGTGTCTACACAGAACTGCTTATCCCACTAAGGTGTGATAGCTACCTTAGAAACAAACAAAGTAAAGCTACTTTCGTTTTTCCTTTATGAAGTATAGATGATAGAAGAACAAAGAAGACCAACCTCTGTCTTGCACTAATCTCCTGGTTCGATTCCTCTCTCTCTTGATAGTCTTTCACTACTTGTTCCCTTGCACGCCCAGCTTCACAGAGTACCTGTAAGATCGCAGTAGCATAGCACTATACAAGAACATGGATCTATAATCATAAACAATCTAGGATCAGATGTAAATTGACCATACAAATGCAGCAAACATAAATGACACAAGAGTATGGAGGAAAACTTGAATAGCTTTTATTGATAAACAAGAAAGAGCCAAGGGAGTTACAACCAGTTGTTCTGACCCAGCATCATCCTCTCAGCAAGGAAGCCCCTCTTCACCTCATACAAAGATTAGATCACCCAACAATCTGATGTTGTCTCAAGAAACCAACAAGAATTCCTTACAATATGCAAAATTCCCACCCCTGGATCTCTCGGATGAGGGATCCATATATAAATATCTGTAAGGGAGATGAGTCAGCTTGTGATTTGATTAGTGTCTTCCCTCTGATAGTTCTTGCTTCCACTTGGATATTGATGATCTCTTACTCATCCTTGGTCGAATTCAGAGAGGCAAGTGTCACAGGAGAAGTTTCTGGAAGTTTCCATGCCTCTCCACCTCGCGGAATGACACTGCCATTTGTCACTTCTCGCCCATCGCACCCCATAGAAGGGATTTTTGAAATGCAACGCACCCACACAGTGTATTTAGGTGAGATGCAACGCACTTTGCCTATGGAGCAGCTGAAATGATCCTGTTTTGACCAATTCTGAGCAGTTTTTCATGGAGAACTTCTGGGAGAAGCTGTAATCAGTTGACCTTGTTCCTTTAGGGGTTAGAACAACACTTTTAGGGACTTAGGAGCCCTTGGTTTATGGAAATTTCATGCTTGGGGTTGTAGTGCCCAAAAATGTCTATAACACATGTTGTAACACTCCAGCACACAGCTCAGTTGGGTCACCCATTCTGGTTGAAGCACTTCCATTGGCTCCCAGGGTATTTTAAAGATAGCTGCTTTTACTACTTGTAGCGCATCATCGACAATATCCCACCAGTGATCCTCAAACATGAAGGTTAACAGGAATCCTTCACGTAAGATATCCCATTCATTCCTTCCATAGTGGAGCTCTGTCTCTATATACCAGTTCATGGGTATCACATCCAGGGTATGATAGAACAAGTGCACCCACTCAGGTTGTGGCTCTTCCCCATAGACCTTTGTCCATTTGGCGAGCTGTGCACACGAATCATCCCGCCTGTCATACTTGTCTTTGAACTACATCTAAGGCTTCCCAAACCACATGTGCATCATTCTTCTGCAGTCGCGCCAGTACTAAAAACTTATTTGGTGCATACCCCACCACCTTGTGGGTGTAGCTCACAGTACCCATTTCAGAGCGTCGAAGCATTGCTGTTACGACACTTCAAAGTTTCTCTGGAAGTCATCCACCTCACTTAACCAATCATATGTAGGCAAATCTCTTACTTTTATTGCTACACAATGCAGTGATCTAGTCATCATGTTATAGTTTACTGTGGTTACCTCGTGTAACCAGTTCTGCCATCGTTCTATCTCCTCGTCAGAATCTAATGTGTAGGAGCTTTCGCACTCCCATGAGATTTGGCCATCCACGGTTGGATTTGCCCAATATTGATCCTGCACAGTTATCTTCTAGATGCAGTCTAGATCATTGTTGCTGTCGTAGTCATGCACTGCCACTGTGTAGCGTGATCCTTCTGCAGGGTCTAAAGGTACAACTACACACAAAGACTTTTTATAGAAAATCATCTTGAGCTTCTTCAGATTTATCACTCCATTCATGTCAATGGCCCAATATATTCCCAATAGCGCGGGGTAGGGATTGCTATCATCAACAATCTCTATCACTTTGAAATTTGCTAGCGCGCTTGCTCCTTCGATATCTATTGTGATTCCCTGCAATCTCCCCATAGGTAGTATCTTTTGCTGGTTCGCCATTCGTAGTTGGATAGAGACCATTGCATCGTAGGCCTACCCAAGCGCTCCCATGTTTGCTTTGGCAGGACGTTCGTGTCTGATCCTAGATCCAGAATCACTTGGTCCATCTCATATTCCCCATTCTGCACGGTCAATCTCATCTCCCTTCCTGTTCGCCTCGTGTGCTTCCCGAGCTTCCAGACTACGCGTGGTTCTCTTGGCACAGTCCCAACGCATCTATTTATGAATTCTTGTAGCCCCTTTACAACCTTGTTTTCACGCAACAGTTTCATGCATGTCTCCAAGAACGTAGTGAGAATCGATGCATCCCTTTCCAGCTCCATTCTGTCTTTACTTCCTGAAGTGGAGGAATCAGCGAAGCTCCTCTTAGCTTCCATGAAGGTCTCTTTAGCATGCTCCAAATCAAATTCTGGTTCCTTCGTTGGAGCCTTGTGAACCATAGTTATTTCTTCAGGCTACTTCCCCTATCGTAATTCCACTCTGGAGCATGATATTTACATTAGGGTCTTCCTTGCACGGCTCAGACCTCATCATTTGTAGATTCTGATTCGGGGGAGGTCGGATCGATCCTTTATCATGCAACCTCACTATTAGTGTGGGAAAATCCTCCATCTAATGATCAAACGACGTACAATACTAGCATGATGGTCACATTGGATTCATACAATCGCGGGCATAGTGCCTAGGCCCTCCGCAATTGTAACATATCCGCTGTCCTCAATCTCTTCCTAGTCTCCCTCCACCTCGACCTCGTCTGCACCCCTGAAATCCGATACGTGTCATTCCTACGTTCTGATCGAGGGGTCGTGTTTCAGCTTGAACTCTGTAGGTAGGAGTTCGATCCATCATTAGCTCATAACTTCTACAGGTGCGCTCATCATGTCTCACTGATACTTGTGAATTCTACATATACTTCTGTAATAGATGGTAGTTATCTGTAGCATGCTTTCGTCCTATATGAAAAATCACGCACCATAGTGCAGGTGCCGCACTCGGTCCTGCTTGTGCCTTCGGTCTCAATGGAACAAGGTAATTCATGAACACCGGGCAATGGTCCATGTCATGCCCCTAGCCCTTGCATTTTACGCACCATACCTCATCACGTATCTCTGGGTGGGTTGTCCTATCTTATTTCAAACTCTGCATCTCAAGGCACAAGTTTTCAACTGCGCGTGAATCTACTGAACTCCTAGGTTGGGATCTCGTATCAGGGTCTTGTGCAATCTCATTGCAACCTCCAAGGTCTTGGCTTGAGTGGTTATCCTTTGTTGCGACAACGTGTTCTGTAGATGCAACGTTAATAATGCTACAAACCATTTGTGAAGTTTCCCATGTGTTAACATCATGTTAGCTTCATGAATTGTGCACTTCAGTCTTTGATCCAACTCCCAAGGGGTCTCGCCTAGTAGCATTGTGATTTCATTGAACCCAATGATCGACTATGCCTCTAACTTTGGCCTGCTAAATTCTTTGTTTAGCGCACCTTGGATATCCACGATCCCCGCATTCAGATTATCATTGGAATGCTTAATGTACCAGGTCAGCGTGAGATCCTGCACAGCGCTAACCAACGTTTCCTTCTTTATATTGTCATCTGTGACTCCCTGTACTCCCAATACAACTTTTATCACGAACCAAAACTGGTCCGAATCTTCATTTCCTACTCGCTTGAACGCTGGTAGCTTTCTCGCGGTCGCCATACTACTTCGTGGTGGTGGCATGTTGTGGGGGAAAGTATCCAACTCGGAATGACCCTAACCCACTCTAAGGGTGACAGTTCCTTAGCAACAGCTGAAAGCAAAGCTATCTAAAGTTTCTTCTTTATGACATGCAAGAGATGAAAAGGATAGATCCACTTACCGATGTCTTGCGCAAATGGTCGATCCTATCTCCTTTGTCTGCCGCTTGCTCCCAGCTCCAAGTCTTTTCACGGGCCCAGCTACACGAGATCCTACAAATAAGACAAGAAAAGGAAACTACAAGAGGCATGCATGCATAAATGATTCAAGGATTAGCATAAATCAAAGACGCAAGTAAGACAATTCATCATTGAAACACATGCGAATAGAAGAACCTCAAATGCTTTATTAATATATGGAAGTAAGGTTCAGGAGGTGATACAACCATGCGAGGTCCAATCCAGCATCACCTTCCCGATGGAGAGAAATCTCTTCTTCACCTCCCTCAAGCAATCACCCAATACTCACAACTGCAAACCAACAGCAATTCTTCGCGCTAAATTCCGGCCCCTAGATCCCATGGGATGAGATCCTTATATAGAGTTTTGGAGTGAAGGCAAGTCATGTTGATGTGTGACTTGCTGTGCTCTTCAACTCCAGTTGTTCTTTAGTCCTTCACTTGGAGTTTATACCTTCCACCTGGAGTTCTAGAAGCTCTTAACTCATTATTAGGCGAATCTTTTGATCACATGCCTTTCTGGAAGCTTCCTGGGCACTGGCACTTTGAGAAAAAGATTCCTCCACATGTCCAGTTACGCCCAACGCAGGTAGCCTTTGTCCTACCTGCTTTGCAACGCAGGTAGCCTTTTTTGCACCTGCTATGCAACGCAGGTACCCTTTGGAGCAGCTGCTTTGATCCAAAATTGACCTGTTTTGAGTGTTTTTTCAGTGGAAGACTGATTTGCAGAGCTGTGGTTTGCTGACCTTGTTCCTCTAAGGGTAAGAACAACATGTTTGGGGACTTTGGATCCCTTAGATTATTGACATTTCATGCTCCATGCTGTGAGGCACAAAAATGTCTATAACAGTTGCCCCCTAAAGTATGAGGTCGTTTATCGGGTGAAATGCTTTATTAGGAGGATCCGAAGTTCATTCAATCATCGGGAGGTGACCTGTAATAAAATACAATAAAATACATCATTTTTCATACTTTCTTTTCATGATCTAGCTGAGGCGGGCATTTCCCATGCTCAGCTTTATAAATACATTTGTTGTACATAAACAGACGATCGTCTAATAGTAGACTGATAATTCTCTGCTTTTTTAATTATCATCCTTTTAGTAGGATGATCATCTGCTGCACATGTCTATGTTTTTATCTCCTGAATATATATCGCAGCCCGGATGGATGAAACTAGATCCGGGGTCTTCAAACTTCCGATCTTCACACTAAGTACAAGTCGATCCATGTGAGAATTTCTTGAAGTCGAACATGGAAAGACATCGCTTGATTACCAGTCAATAATGTAAACTGTTAACAAGCGCGAGAGGAATCACCGATAATGATGATGACCCTCAAGGTACTGCAGCACAATTCACGTGGCGTGAATATAGGATTTGACGTCGAACACCACGCAAAGTCCCCCGGTCGAAGGTCATTAATGTATACCTATCGCCGGAAGTGAGAAACTTGCCATTGAGGCATGCAAGCTTCAAAGTACTGAGGGGGTGTTCCTAGATCAACTTCTTGGATAGTGAGCTGATGTCGACAAGAAGCGATCCATCAAAGGAGGGCCTTAATGAATCCCACATCAGTGACACGGAACGGAGCTAGTGATGATGGTGAAAACGATCTGTGAAATATGATTCAGGGTGGCGGTCATGGAAGGATGAAGGATGATGTATGGTAGTGGATGGGACCCGGTTGACACTTTCTGAATGACATCTCTTGAACATATAACGACACTGATGTGATGGATCGGTAGCATTATCCCATGTATGGATGGTATGGCGAGACCATGGTGAAGGGACCGGTGAATGATAATAACCCAACCCGATATTTACGGAGGCAAAAGTGTCATGTTCAAGAGCGACTTGCTACCTTTAAGCTTTGAGGTTCTTCCCAATTTTTCCCCAGTCATTTCTGACCAGTACCTCTTTATTTTTGTCAAGATTGAGGAGGATAACATATGCTTGATCTATAACCTGCCCTTCGGGCAAGCCCATCGCTATGTTTTTAATGAGCCTAGCGATAGGGAAACTCGTTCTCGTCTACAAACAAGTTTGTCGCTTTTCACCCCTTTTAACGAGCCCAGCGACAAAGACAGCTCGGTCCTTTTCATTTTTTGAGAGTCTGAAAAGGGTACATAAAGTGGACTCCAGGGGTCCTTTTTCGTCATCTAATCCCTTAAGTCCGAAAAAGTATAAAACAATACAGAAGGGATGAATGTTCAATATCTTTATCGAGCCGAACTAGACAAGCGCTCGATCTTTTTGTGCAATAATCCCTCAGGTCCAAAAAAGATTAAAATCTAGAGGAGGGATAGCTCTTCCGGTCGTTTAACGAGCTGGAAGGCCAAAACTAGGCAATCTTTTCATCTTTTACGAGTCAGTTGAAAAGAGCTTAAAGAAGACTCGTCTTTTGAGGAACGAGTGATGAACAGGGATAACAGCTGATTCCAGGTACAGGTTGGAATTTTCCAATCACGGCAGTGTCACAAGGATGGCTAGGTGAAATCACTCTTCGCAGCTGTTCCTCAAAATGGGTAAACAATCATATGGAGGTGAACGATCGGCCAAATGAAAGTGGAGGTGGCAGGTGCAAAACACGACAAAGGCTTTTATGGTTGATCAGGTTACATACTTAATGGTTATTTACAGAGATGGGTTCATTTTTTAACGAGCTTGAATGCGCCAAAACACTGCTCAATCTTATGTTTATTTTTTAATGAGCATGAACTATGTGCTAAAACTGCTCGGATCTTGCGTTTATTTTTTAACGAGCATGAACTTTATGCTAAAACTGCTCGATTGATAAGGTCTAATTCATATTTTACCATGACTAGCTTTTCCTTTTCAGAGATAGTACTGTTTTCATCAATTGCTGCAACAAACTTGTTAGAAATGGATACCATGAAGTAAAAATACTAATATTTTACTTTGAACTACGTAAAAAGCAATTTAAAAGATGTTTTTACCTCTCATTTTACCATTTCATGTGCATTTGGTTTGTTGGAGCTTTGGAGGTGCCTTTTACCCTTGATTTTCACCAGCTGATTCCGGGAGATTCTGCGGACGATTTTCAGCGCCGTTTCCACCAGGTAGGAGCTAAACCCTAGCTCTATCATTTCATGGTCTTATTCCTCAGTTTCATGCTTGTTTTCCTGCCCCCATGAGCCCCTGGGGTTTCTCTAGGGCGCTCTGCCATCAACGCAGGTGCCCCATATCGAAACCTGCGTTGGGGGCTGCATTTTCAAGGGCATTTTATGCCCCAACGCTGGTAGACCCTTCTCCACTTGCGTTGGGCGCAGAAAACTTGTTGGTTGCATTGTTTTTCATGAGATTTTTGCCATTTTCTTCACTGAGTCAGGGATCTTACTCCTCCTCTTGTTTGTTTTGCAGAGTTTATTGGAGCAGAATGACTCTTACGTGGCGAGAACGAGAGCATGAAGAGGAGGACATGATTGCCCTCCATGATCCTGTTACCGTGAGTGCGTTGCGGAACTGTGGCTTGCTAAAATTCTTTCGTATATCTAGCATGAGGGCACAGATACGTTTACTGCAGTACCTGCTTGATGCTTGGGATCCTGTTAACCAAGTGTTCCAGATTAGGGGCAAGTCCATCCCTTTGACCATAGTGGACATTTACTTCTTGACTGGGTTGTCAAGGCGGGGTGCCCCCATTTCCTTATCTAGTTCGGCCCGAGGGAGTGATTCCGTGAAAGATTATGTCCGTCAGTATTGCAGGGAGGGATCCCAGCCGAGCAGAGACGGCAAGGTTTCTATCCGTGATGTCACTGACAGGTCCCTCAGGTCCATTCTGTACACGATTTGTAGGATGGCCGGTAGCGCATCCCCTCATGTTGCCAACAGGTCTTATGTGCAGCACGCTCTTGAGTGTCTCCAGCCGAAAATTTTTAACTGGTGTGATGCAGTACTGGTTCAGATGAAAAACCAGTTGACCAAAGTAAAGGACGGGAAACTGAAGAATTTTGGCTTCGGTTCAGTTTTGACTGCCTTCGCTTTGGAGAAGATACCCTTGATGCAACCTCAGTATATCATTCTCGACTTGCCATCCCCTACTGAGCCACGCATGCAGAGGTGGGTTGACCACATGGCTAGACATGCAGGTCAATCTCAGATTACTTTTACTGATGCCTTCTTTAGGTGGTTCGAGCGGCAGGATATGGCTTTTTCCGAGTATCCATATATTGGCATGGATTTCCGAGGTGATCCGGATTTGGTATTACCGGATGGCGAGCAGTGGGGTGATCTCGGTAAAATCTTGACCTTATCACTGTTTTACTGTTTTTATTTGTAATGTTCTTGTGCTTTACTCTATCAAGACGCTAATCAAACTCATGTGTGCATGCAGATGTTGGTCCCATCCGTCCAGCAGTTCGTCCGAGAGTTCCGGCCACTGTCCCTACAGGGGAGGCTCCTGGGAGAGCTATTCTCCGTGACCTTGACTTGGCCGAGACTCTTACAGCTGTGCAGGAACAGGTCGAGGGTCTTACCTTCGGGATTCCGGATGTACGGATTGACGAGTTGCCTCTGCGATTGCAACGACATACTGTTGGTGTTCCTAGACGATGGTCTCGTCTTCTGCGCATGATTGCGCAGGCCGTGGCATGTTATCATGAGCATCACTAGGCTAGGGTGCCCCCCAGCCATTTTTGAGTTTTGGGGTCATTTGACTGATTTTGTCTTGGTTACAAAACATTGCATGTAAACCGTAAACAGTTATATATATTTTTGATTTTCGGGGTTCATTCCAGTTTTTATGTGATCCATGTATGAAACATTGATTATGCTTCTCTTTTTATCAATTTTGCAAATGTCTATCTAACGCATAGTTTGCTAATGAGTCGGTTAATGTGTTTAAGTTTCTGGAAATGTGTTGATATTGGATAAAATCAAACTGTCTTTCCAAGATTTTAACTCTTAGGAACTTGCGATAAATAGCTGGATTTCGGACAGAGTAGGTACCTTTGAGCTGTAGTACAACGAGCTGTGAGTCTAGCCTGACGACTAGCCGGCGTATGCCATGAGTGACGGCATCAGAGAGGAGTTCTATCAACGCGCTATACTCAGCGATATTATTTGTTGATTGACCAATACATACCCCCCTGAAACTCACTAACTCGCCGCCTGGGTTAAAAATGGCCCATGCTGCAGAGGATAGGTTCCTCGAACTACGACTCGCTCCGTCAGCATATCCAACCCACGGTTCCAATGGATTCGACATCTGCAATAAGTGTAAAAAGCGGATTACTTAAACCGGAAAACGCTTTAGCGAAAACAAAAATGTAACAAAAGCATACAGGTTACTATTAGGCATAGTAACGCTTAAGGTACAACCCGTTGCGGGGTTGCACCAGTGGGATTCCGTCATAATCTACCAACTCGTAGGCACCTTTTGCTAACACATTTTTAACAATATAAGGGCCCATCCATAAGGACTTGAATTTTCCAGCTCCCAATTTATCGGATTCTTGGTCGTAAAGCAAAACCAAATCACCTTCCGAGAAGACACGGGGTTTGACATTCTTGTCGAACTGCGCTTTAACTCGTTTCTTATGTGCTTCGTTGGCCAAGGCGGCATCATGACGAGTTTCATCCAACTGGATTAACTCCAAGAAACGAGCTTCTTCTTCTGAGGTTCCGGGGAGGAGATCAATTGCGAGTTTAAGGGACGAAATTTCACACTGGATTGGTAGGATTGCTTCTAGGCCATACACCAGTTGAAACGGTGTGAACCCAGTGGCATTCCTTACCGACGTTCGGTAGGCCCACAAAGCCGAGTACAGGATCAAATGCCATCTTCTTTTGTGAACCCCAACCATCCTTTGCAGCATGCGCTTCAGGACCTTGTTGATTGCTTCAACTTGTCCGTTAGCTTGCGGATAGTACGGGGTAGAGCTGTCGTGAGACAATCCTAGTTTGGCAGTTAATTCAACCATCATGTGATTGCGAAAATGCGACCCATGATCTGTTACTATGGCCTGTGGTACGCTGAATCTGGCGACTACATGATTAAAAAAGAATAGGGCTGCTGTTTCACCAGTGTTATCCAATGTAGGCATCGCCTCGGCCCATTTGGTAAAATAGTCAACTGCGACTATAATATACCCATGCCCCCCGATCGAGGTGGGGTTACATTGCATGAAATCGATGCCCCACTTGGCGAACGGCCCCACAGCTATTATTGGCTGTAAAGGAGCGGGGGGTCTTCTGGTTTTGCTATCAAAAATCTGACATGCATGGCAACTTTTGACTGCGGTTATGCAATCTTTGAACATGGTTGGCCAGAAGTATCCTGCTCGTAAGATCCTTTGTGCTGTAGCATATCCAGATTGATGCCCCCCACAGGTTCCTGAATGACATTCATTCAGGGCTTTTTCGGCTTCCTCATGGGTTAGACACCTTCTCAGGACCGTATCGACACCACGACGGTAAAGTGTATCACCGACGATCATGTAGTCTTTTGCTTGGTATCGAATGCGTTTTTGTTCTGAGTGTGAGGTGTCTGGCCGAAATTTTTGGGTTTGGAGATAAACTATTATATCTCCATACCACTCGTCACTTGCTGATATCAGAAACAAGCTCTCGTCCACGATTGATTCTTTGGACGTTTCATCGTTGTACGATGATGGGAGATCGCATAATAATTCTGCGAAAACTAAAGCTTTCTTTGATTTGGATTTAACAAATTCCAGATCAAACTCTTGAAGGATAGCTATCCACTTTGAATATTTGCCCCCAAGCAACTGTCGCGACAGTATATATGTCATGGGGTTGCAATCTGACAATACAGTGGTCTTCCTAAAGAGGACATAGTGCCGAAATCTTTGAATCGCTTGAACAGCTGCCAATGCCAGCTTTTCAACATGAGAATATCTACTTTCTGTATCATTTAAGTTTTTACTTAAATAATAGATAGGGTGTTCATTTCCATCGACTTCTTGAACTAAAACCATCGCAATGGTCGTATCTGCTGCAGCCAGATACAGGTTAAAATCCCTTAGGTAGTCTGGGGCGTACATTAATGATGCTTTGATTAGCGCTTCTTTCAAAGCATCAAAGGAAGCTTGCGCAACCTGGTCCCAGACAAACGGTACATCCTTTTTTAGGAGACGGGTATAACCTTTAGCAAGTTCTGCGTAATTTGGAATGAACCTCCTCAGAAAGTTTGCTTTCCCTTGGAGTTTCTGAATCTGAAGCAAGTTCGAAGGTGGAGGCAAATTAATGATTGCCTGTACCTTACAAGGGTCGAGACGAATCCCATCCTTGGAGACTATAAAGCCAAGTAAACGACCAGAACCGACGCAAAACACACATTTGTGTGGATTGAGTCTTATCTTGTAGTGTCGGCAACGTAGAAATATCGCTCTTAAATGCTGCGGATGATCAGTCCGCTTTCGCGAATGAGCCGGAAGATCGTCGAGATAAGGTTGAACGATGTTCTTGATGTCATGGAAAGCATAATTCATTGCTCTCTGAAACGTCGCCCCTGCGTTCTTTAAACCAAAGGGTAATTTTCGATAAGAGAATGTGCCCCACGGACAAATAAATGCAGTCTTTGACTGGTCCTGTGGGTGGATATTAATTTGATTATACTCGGAGAATCCGTCCATAAACGAAAAGATTTCACATCCGGCGCATTCATCAATTATCTGGTCGATGAAGGGTGTAGGGTAGTTGTCCTTTGGACAAGCTTGATTTACATCCCTATAATCGACGCACACTCGTATTGTTCCTTGTTTTTTCATAATAGGGACAATATTCGATACCCAATCGGTTAGAGGAACCGGGTAGATGAAACCAGCATGGAGGAGCTTTTCAACTTCCGCCTTGATAGCAACGGCTTTCTTGGGGTGTACCTGTCAAAGCCGTTGTCTTACTGGTTTGACATCAGGATACATCTTAATTTCATGTTCAACGATGCTCGAGTCAATGCCTGGCATTTCATCATATGACCAGGCAAAGACATCCCTAAATTCGCGGAAAAGAGCTTTATATATTTCTTGTTCTGAAGGGGAACAACCTTTGCCGACATAAATATTCTCTACAACGTCTGTTTTTGTCGAGATATCTATGGCTATAGTCTCTTCTATATTGGATAGGTTTCTCTCGGAGTCCACCGTATTTACAGTATTTGTTAGGAATTCAAATACTGAAGGGTGATACAGGTCGCCTTGAGTATCTTCCTGAGGAAGGGAACGATGGTGGTTATCATCCCATGGTGCCCCCCCAATCATCATGGATTGCAGGATTCCTTCGTCACTTGCATGCACTCGTGACCAAGGATCCAAAGGGGTTCCACATTCTCCTGACCTATCTACCCAAACGCTTGACGAGCGTTGATTGGGGCTCGCCTCCCATGCCTGAAATATTGATTGCTACAATATTTCAATCGGGCTTGGGTGCAAAACCATTGCCCGATCCATGATGACTTTGTATTTTGCGACCTTCGTGGAAGATATCATGTTGCAGGTAGCTACCAATGGTACATTTCCTATGTACGTATGATTTGGTAGCGAGAAAGTTCCCATCATCGTGGGGTCTTTCAACAGGCCTACTCCTATATCTTGAATTGAATGGTCGCTTTCATGGATCATGGGAATGCTTCCCGTAACTTGCGAACCATTAAGGAGGAAGTTCTGTTGGTCGACGACCGTAATCCCTCCAAACGGGAATGCGATCTTCCTAAAATAAGTCGACACAGCAGCTGCCATGGCATATATCCACGGTCTTCCCAGTAGGATGTTGTAATCCAGATTTCCATCTATGACTTCAACATCAATCTCTACTGTTTTTCCACCTAGCTCAACTTTCAAGTTACTTAGGATACCGTAAGGGGTATATGTCCTACCGTCGAAAGCCTTTAGTGTTGTCGAAGATCTCGACAAGGTTGGTGACCCTAGTGTTTTCCAGCAGCTCATCGACATAATACATGTCGATGCCCCCTCGTCAATAATTGTTCTGTGAACAGTCTTGTTGAGGGTTTTTACCTGAATAAGGAAAGCTAATTGAGCTGGTAACTGAGGGTCATACCCTTTGTGATCAAAGGACACAAGATTGGAATCCTTAGGATCAACCCCCCCTATTGCCGATAACAATGCCTGCCTTTGGGATGGACAATTTTGTAGTACTTCTAGGGTCGACATAGCCGATGGCGATTGAGCCAAATCTTCTACTATGTTATAATGCTGCGCCGCTCTGGCACGAGGATTAAAAGTCGACTTGTGTACTACACCCTTAGGTGGCTTTATTGTTAATTCTGGCATTATGGGTGGGACAACTTCTGTCGAAGTTGTTGTCGAACTACTAGGTTGATCTTTACCTTTTTCGTTTGACAGTTGCGGATTCCCATAATCTGTGCTCCTTGTCGAAATCAAAGCATCATTTTGGTGCTTAGAGATCGATAACATCAGCACTTGCGACGGGGAAGCATTTCCATTATCAACCATATTTTTACCTGGGTTGGGAAATGGGTCAGTCAACACAGCTGGGTTCTTTGGACTTTTAAAGAATCTCTTGAGCTCAGCTTTGTACGGACAATCTTCTGTCCAATGATTCTCGTCACATATAAAACATGGACGAGGTGGCTTCCCTTTCTGTTTCCCTTTCCTAGGAGAGCTTGAAGAAGCTTTTTCAGGTGACGGATCATCCTGTTGCTTCTTCTTCCCTTTGTTTTGTTTCTTCTTGCTTCCTGGTTGATTGGTTTCTTTGCCTTTATCTGTCGATATGGCATTTACTTCCGAAGCAAGAATCTCGTCATGGGCATTTCGATCTGAAGTCTTACGGGCTTTCTGAGGTGAAGCCTTTCTCGACGTCGCGCTCGCAGTGCCAATCACGCCATCTCCGGCATGAGAGTCAATATTCGATTTAGGAGGGGGAGGAATTGAAAATTCAGGTCTCGGGGCGTCAGGTATTTTGTCGTAGAGCGTGCCAGACTGAGTATATACTAAGTCTAAATATTGATCACGAGCGATGACTTGCTCCTCTGTTACGACCCCCCCTTGGCCACATCTTCCGTTATAGCCGGAAGTAATGACTTTATAAACCACTCAGCTAATCGCTGATCATGAACGTATGTCTTCACCATCCTACGTCGACGAAGCCACTCATGTATATGATCCGATATGTGAGTAGCTGTCGTCTGTTTGAAGTTGGTCAGTATTTCGGTTCCTGTTTCATACCTGATAGGTAATTGAAAATGTGTTAAGAAAGTCGTGGCTAAGGAGCTGAAATTGTCGAAGGAGGCTCTTGGCAATTCTATATACCATTTAGCCGCCGGACCTGTCAATGTCCTCTGGAAGAGGTGAAGTCTTATCGAATCATCGTTCAGAGTGTTCGATGAACACCACAGATGAAAGGTCATGACGTGATTCGACGGGTCTTCGCTCGGATTTCCATTGAATTTAGGAATGTCCGAGGGAAGTTTGTGAGGAATCGCGGGCCACCAAGGGGCGTAGGCGATAGGATCGTTTGTCAACCGATGTAGATCGGGTAACTCTAGAGTTGCCACGAATGGCAGCTGCTGACTCAAGTTAGGTGAAGCGTACCCAGGGTATGACAGAATTGCCTGAGCAGTTGGCCTTTGCATACCAGCATAATGTAATTGATGCTGATATGATTCATACGGTTGATGGACTACTCCACCGTAGAGTGGTTGGTTTTGACCGTATTGTAGGTACGGTTGTCCATTGTTCGCAAAAATCTGCTGCTCGGTACCTTGGTACACTTGCTGGAACTGCGGTTGTTGATACTGCACCAACCATGGTTGTGACACCATTGGTTGTTGTGCGATGCTTACGACTGGGCCAAGATGAGGGGTAAGGGTACCCGTTTGTGTTTGTGACGCCTCGCTAGCCGGCGATTGCGGTTGGGTTGCAGGGTCAACGGGTTGTTGCATTACAACCTGAGAAAACTGAGGTTGACATGTAACAAGTATCGTTTGAACTTGCGACACAGTCACAATTGCTGGTGTCGTCGGGATGTTCATCACAGGCATCTGTTGTTGCATAGAATACACAACTCTTGGTTGCTGGGGTAGCATAGGTATCCAACCACTGGTAGTTATTCCAGTATAACTTGGGTATGGTTGTGAACTCCCGTATGGGTAACCTCCCGGAGGGGGTAGTGAGAAGGCATATTGCCCCCCATACGGCGGTGGTCCGGAGCCGAGAGGATTTATTACACCTCGAGGACCGGATTGCCCAAGCGGATTTCCGAAAGGATCAATCTGTTGAGTTCCAACATAGGAGTTACCGGGTATTATCCCGGGAGAACAAACAGGAACAGACCATTCTGTCGTCACGGCCCCTGAAGGGACCCTCCCCATCTGTTGAGAGTTAGGGACAGATGGTACGCTGACGAACATTGTCGGAATGACTGCAGGGAGTTCTGCTGTCGCTGTGTCGTTTGGCACAGTCCTAGATGTCGACGGTTGTTCAGACATTTTTAGTCTATCCAGTAGATTGCCTAGTGATTCTTCAGGAACTTCTCTGGGTGATAGGCTAACTTCTGATGCAGTAGGAAGTAGAGTGATGCCTGCTCCAAAATGTGTTGGAGAAGTTGCTTGTGGATCTTCTACAATTTCTTCTATTGCGATCAGACCGGGTGGAAGAGGAAGACCGTCAGGTCCGTAGAATATTTCTGGTGCCGAAGAAGGGGTTGTTTCGACAGCGACAGTTGTTTGAGGAGCAAGACTCTCTGAACCGATCACTGATGGAATTGATTCAGTAGTACAAGTATTTGCTCTCAGACTAGGATCAGTATTACTGTCCTTCTGGGGCTGTTGAACTTCTTCAATAGGGGCAGGGTTTCCAGAAATGTTTGGCGTAACCGGAACCTCAGATGTCGTCGGAACACTTGTTCTAACTTTGACAGGAGATTTGGAACCAGTTGAACGAGATCGCTTTGCCCGGGTTGTTTTCGAATCCGGAGACAAAGATGGTTTACTCGTACGCCTCTGCGAACGGCGGTTCATCGATTGATTTTCTTCCACGCTTGCGGATTACTTGATCAACCAACAATGCACAGGGTAAAATGTGTTTTCGAATTGAATTACTTTTAGACGCTTTTTAAGACACAACTTGCTTTTTCACTTTTTAAGAGTCGAGAAAAAGCTAAAGATGACTCTAGTCTCCTTCGATGTATTAACGAGCCCGAAGTGACAAATGCTCGGATGGACTTTTTAGTTATAGAGTTTGAAAAAGGCCAAAAGAAACTACTCTAGAGTTCTAGGCAAGGGTGTGCCAAACCTTTCGCGAAACCACAGAATACGTTTTACGGTACGAGTGGTCGATCTTCGTGAATGCTGTGTTCACTGCATCGCGATCAGTAGGGCGGCCGACACGGCTTCCTATGGATAAAGGCTTTGTTCCTATATGGGTCCCCCAATATACGCGACGGTACACGGGGGCACAAGTCCGTATTAGTGCTATCGTCCCTCAGGAGGAATCACCCACCTTCGTAGAGATCGACAGTCACTATGTTTAACGACGCCGGTTCACGTCTCTACCTAGACCTCTATTGTGTTTCGTTATGTTTCAAAGCGTTGTTAGATAAATTCAGTTCTTTTTAGGTTGATCTTGTTTAGCAGTTTGCCTTTATGGATCACCACGTGATGTATATACAACTCCTAAATGCAGTCTAAGAATGATAAGCAAGCTTTTTTCAATTCTTTCAACTTATGAAAACCTTAACTACTGAAGGAAAAGAAAGACATCATCTTTTCAAACAGATCATGGAGCACACACTAATGCACTTTCCCTAAATCGACATGCAAACTGTCAAAATGCACATGCACAATGCAAGTATTTCTTTTCTTCTTTCTTAATGTTGTGTATGACAAAAAGAAAGCTGTTGTACGATTTCGAATTCAATTTCAAGCGAAAGCACACGAGTATTGTCCAACAATCAAAAGAACACCTTAAGATTTACTCGTTTCTACACAAGAAATACTGAAATTCGAACCAGAAAACGAAAGCAAATGCTCAAGCAGCTATGAACAGCAATAAACTAGCTCTTAGGATCACAACGACACTTTCTCAAAGGTCTAGATCTAAGAGGTCACAGCAAGACTGGCTCACTTTCGCTACGAGAAACTGTGAATGAAAGCAAGAAATACAATAAGAACAATCACGGTTTCAACATACAACTGAGGCGGAATGAGGGCAAAGAAAAGTGGTCTCAGCTGGGTATACAGGTTGACAGCAGGCTGCAAAAAACAATAGTGAAAACTGGGCAACAGACAGTGGGGAACCCCAGTTGCACAAGGCAAAACTGGATCAGCGCAGGTACTGCACTGTCAAACAGGGATGCAGCGCAGGTAGCCCCTTCGGGACCTGCGTTGCAGTGCAGGTAGCCTTTGTTGCAGCTGCACTGAACGAGACAACTCTCGTCCTTCCCAGATTCCGGGTCACAGTTTGCTCAAAAATCAACGGTTTTTGGCCAAATCAGAGGCTATCAGTCAAGTATACTCTAGAGGATGATTAAGGAAGATGAACACTATCACAAAGAGCAAAAAAGAGTCCTTGTGGATCAGCTCTTCAAATCATGAACATGCCCAGCACTGGGCTAGAGTAGCTGCCCTCTACTTTGCATTCGAAGGACTCGCATGCAGTTCGATTCGGTACTCCCTTTGTTCAAGAGATGAATAGCAAGAATACACAAGCTACCAACAAGACACGCTCCCCAGCGGAGTCGCCAGTCTGTTGTGGGGGAAAGTATCCAACTCGGAATGACCCTAACCCACTCTAAGGGTGACAGTTCCTTAGCAACAGCTGAAAGCAAAGCTATCTAAAGTTTCTTCTTTATGACAGGCAAGAGATGAAAAGGATAGATCCACTTACCGATGTCTTGCGCAAATGGTCGATCCTATCTCCTTTGTCTGCCGCTTGCTCCCAGCTCCAAGTCTTTTCACGGGCCCAGCTACACGAGATCCTGCAAATAAGACAAGAAAAGGAAACTACAAGAGGCATGCATGCATAAATGATTCAAGGATTAGCATAAATCAAAGACGCAAGTAAGACAATTCATCATTGAAACACATGCGAATAGAAGAACCTCAAATGCTTTATTAATATATGGAAGTAAGGTTCAGGCGGTGATACAACCATGCGAGGTCCAATCCAGCATCACCTTCCCGACGGAGAGAAATCTCTTCTTCACCTCCCTCAAGCAATCACCCAATACTCACAACTGCAAACCAACAGCAATTCTTCGCGCTAAATTCCGGCCCCTAGATCCCATGGGATGAGATCCTTATATAGAGTTTTGGAGTGAAGGCAAGTCATGTTGATGTGTGACTTGCTGTGCTCTTCAACTCCAGTTGTTCTTCAGTCCTTCACTTGGAGTTTCTACCTTCCACCTGGAGTTCTAGAAGCTCTTAACTCATTATTAGGCGAATCTTTTGATCACATGCCTTTCTGGAAGCTTCCTGGGCACTGGCACTTTGAGAAAAAGATTCCTCCACATGTCCAGTTACGCCCAACGCAGGTAGCCTTTGTCCTACCTGCTTTGCAACGCAGGTAGCCTTTGTTGCACCTGCTATGCAACGCAGGTACCCTTTGGAGCAGCTGCTTTGATCCAAAATTGACCTGTTTTGAGTGTTTTTTCAGTGGAAGACTGATTTGCAGAGCTGTGGTTTGCTGAACTTGTTCCTCTAAGGGTAAGAAAAACATGTTTGGGGACTTTGGATCCCTCAGATTATTGACATTTCATGCTCCATGCTGTGAGGCACAAAAATGTCTATAACATGGCAGAGGTCGTATGGGTGAAGATGGGGGTGAAGACGGTGAAACTGGTGGTGGTGTGGGTGGTATGCACAAAATTTTTTGCCTTATCAAATTGATTGCACTTCTTGGCGAGACCTTCGCAAGCTCTTCTTCACCCCCTCACAGAGGTGAAATCAAGGAGATAGTTTCTAGTTCTGTGCTACCTTCGTTTCTATAGATTTTCCAACTTCGCGTAGCCCCAAACATCAATTTATTCGCATAACCCGTTTTTCACACAGTAGCATTTTAGTCCAAGTGTTCAAATATTTAACGTACTTACCTCGCGGTCCTTTGAGGAAGTGTCATTCTACCTCGCTATAATTGACTGAAGTATCTACCGCAAATTCGGTGATGAATCCTCCTATGATTCAATTGAGCCAGTGATTGACAACGCGTGTGATCTTATCTTCTGATGCTTCCTATCTTCAATTCCTTTCTTTGTCAGATTCCAATGATACGACATTAGACATCTCTATGCAGATCCCGGTCCCAAAAATGAAACCATTTGTTAGTTTGTTGGGGCTTGACCCAAGTTCAGAGTTAATTAGCCAAACAAATCCCTGTACTACTGGCCCTTTCGACAATAGTCCGTGGAGCGCAGACTGAGGGCTCACCTGAAGTAGTATGGGAGGGTTTTGGAACTAGGTTTCCACACCCTTGATATGTATGAGAGGTTTGACTGGTCCAACTATTTGTCCTTGCGCGTAGGTTACTTCATGCACTTCCCTATTCCTCACACCCTGATACCCTGCCTTCGCGTAGCCCTAACTAGGGGTTGTGGAGCTTCCACACTGCTAGAGCAGCGCTCTGTGCTATTCCATTAAGATGCACCCAAGATATTACTTATCTTCCTCTACCAGTTAATTACCTTTGCGTACTTGGATGTCTTACATTATATTTATTTATACAAAACATTCATATGAGTTCGTGCAGAAAATAAATAGTATACTTGCAATTTATACCCAATCATACATTAAAATAGGAAAAGATACACAGAAATATGGTAAACTTCTCTTTATTTATTCTTCCAATGGTTACAGACTCAACCTGCCCTGCGCACTCAGCTACAGGGGTCTGCGCACTCAGTTGCGCACTGCTAGGCCTCTGCGCACTCAATTGCAGAGCCTTCTCCTACTCTACGACCCAAAGACACACTTTACACTTCGACTAGATCGCTTAGAATTTTCATTCACTTCTTTTTCTATTTAGAGCCTCGCTCTATTTATATAATCCCATGGTCCACAAACCATGGGTAGGTCTTTCTAGTTGACATTACATTACAAAAACTAGGGCGGACAACCCTGTGACTCTATTATGATTTCACGCTCCACGCCCACAATTCATGGAGCTTTTACAAAAGGATTTGGTCAAAACATGGGCTTTAAGCCCCAAAAAATTCCCTAGGGGGATTCCATACCCAACAAAGAGAAGAGGGGAAAATTCCTCGTGTACACATTGTGAGAAAGAGGGACACGACAAAGAGAATTGTTGTAAACTTCACCCTGAGTTGAGACCTAAGATAAATGACAGAAAGGAGAAGTAGAAGACAACTTCCACCATGCAACAAGATCAAACATTTGAGTCAGAAGAAGATGAGAAGGTCACGGCTACAGGTTTTGCACAAGGTAGGCCCATTGACTTGTGATTAGATTTTGGTGACGAAAGGAGGATAGCAGCTCTTGGAATAGAAGTAGACGGACCCATCGATTTGGGTTCTCATTTGGTTAACGAAGCAAAAATTTCAATAGATATTGGACCAAAGATGAAAAGGACAACCAATATGGCATGGCTCTAGGAACGTGAGGAGATAAACCAAAGTGTTGAAGCAGAGAATGTTGAGCTAAGGATACTCGTACGAGAAGCAAAGGAGGAGAAACAAATGTTGCTACGCTAGTTGCAAGCTAAAGACGAGGCCTCAGAAAAGCTACAACATAACCCCCTTAAGGTAAAATTTAATTCTTTGACTCCATGTACTTTTCCTGATGATGATTTCGCCACTTTTGAAAAATATACTACAGGTATCAGATCCAATTTGTTGAAGAAAATGGGGTATCAAGGGAAGGGCCTCGACATAAATGGCCAGGGCATCATGAACCCCATCAAAGTAGAGGAATTGCCTCATCATGCAGGACTTGAGTATGTCAGGAAGGAAGTTAGGGAATGCTCCAAAATAGTCAGCAATCTACCAACGATAGATGGTGAGGGCACCTCATCACATTCTAGTGAAAGTGAGGGATCCATGAACAATTATCAGAGGTACATTGGGAGAAAGCGTTCCAAGGTGATCTGTAAAGTTTGGAAGAGTCAGAATCATTGCAACAAGAATGAACACCAGAAATCTGCATGTCAGACAATTCAAGCCCAAAAAGTGCCCATGAAGAATCTAGTCATTGAAGATATTCCGCAATAAAATCTTCCACTAGGAAATGACCCATTTGCTTTATTATGTAAAAGATGGTTTTTCTAGATAATAGCTTGTTATGGCCACAATTTTTAAATCATGCATTGCAAGTAAATGTAAAAGTGATGTTGTGTTTCTCGTCACTTCAAAACACAACAATGATGTTTTTTGGCCTTTTCTTACAAGTATTTTAGGTATTGGTTGTTACTATGCAATCCTTGACCAAAGAGTGTGTGCTATAAAATCTTGGCAAGTGAGGGATTATTGAGACGTGTGGTTTGTAGATGAGGGCAGAAGATGTATTAGTTTTGTGTGCAGATGATTGAAAGTATGATTTGGCAAGGACACAGGTCATATGTTGAACATGTTAATGCTTTTGGTGGTCCAAAATCTCTTAGTGGAGAAGATTGATCCAAGTGGATCTCTAGATATCAGTGGCATGGTAAAAGGCTCAAAATTCAAAGTGGCAGAAAGTTGATAAACTTAACACCAGATCGAAGTGCTCGTCACCCTGATTCCAATAGTGTGAACAACACTCAAATCTGAGCTCGTATAGAGAAGTTATAGCTGGTCAAAGTTGCGGTTAAATTTGGGGAGTGGGCCAGGTTTAAGTGTCCTATAAATTTACCGTCAACCGGCATGGAACCTAGCAGTCGAAGAGCGGGAAAATTTGTTGGATAAGTAATTTGTCTAATAACCCTTATATTAGACAAAATTAGAAAAGGTCCTGTTATTAATAAAAATAAAAATAAATCTATTAAAAAAAAAAGGTGGCAGACCATGACCCCTGCCACCTCCATCGGACCAAACCCTAACCATAAAAAAAATCAAATTAATGGGGGTTGGGTTGTCACCCTGCCACCCCAGATCTAGTATATATATATATATATATATATATATATATATATATATATAGGGGGTCCATTGACCGAAGACCCCGCCGGTGGGCCTCATAATAGACAGAAATAGGTGGAACTCCAAAGCTCGAAGGCCATGATGTAGTGGAGTCAGCAGGGATTGAACCTGCCCACCCTACATGGGGTGGCCACTACCAGGCGACCCCATGTGACAATACATAAAACTTAACACAATCATTTGGATTTCAAACAAAAAATCACACCGAGTTGGGAGGGGCGGGATTTCATCCCTTGACCTCCATACCTCTAGCGCTCTACCTTAACCACCAGGGTACGGGTGGAAACTTTGTAAACTCCGCCACCCAGCCACTATATGAGCTCGCCTTTGCAGATGCACCCAGGGGGGTGGAATCAGTGTGGAGATTGAGAATTAATCATTTTTAATTGCAGAAAGGGAGGAACCTTGAGCGACCTGTGGCAAGGGGTGGAACCTTACCTAAGCACATTTTTTAGAGGGTCATTTTTGGTCCTGTGTCAGAATTTGGCAAGTTTTATGTCGATTTTGCACCTCTTGGTGACAAGAAATCAACGGTGATGTCAGTTTCTGCAACAGAGCTCTCTATTTTTCAGCCATCTTCCAACTTCGAGGTATAAATCTTCTTATATAAATGCTTATTGTACTTCTTCTCGTTTATGCCACTTAATGAATGAAGGCCTACCCACTATTGAGCAGGGCCTAGAGACGTAGTCCAAATTGGACGAATTCCATTATCAAGTATTTGTGTCATGTTTTCATGCCTTTATGTGTTTCCTCCATTCCTTCATGTGTGCTTTAAATCTTCCTGGTTAAGTTGAAATTATTCATGTAATTCTTTAATACATCTATAAGAAAAAGATCTTGGATCAACCATGACTCGCTTGAGCGATCTACTTCACAATCTAACTGCGTGAACTCTCATGATTCTCAAGCTGCTAGCTCAAGTTGCAGTCATGTGCAAGGCAACGTCATCATACAAGTAGAGAAGCAGGACAACGAAGACATAGTCAATTCCTCTCAAAACATTGAGCTTCCATTCTTGATCGATTCTCGATCCGTGAATCTTAGTGAAACATCACACACAATCAATTCTTTCAATCAACCTCCAGCCTTGGGATGTCATCACTCCCACGCTTTCGTATGTTGTGATGAACGCCTGAGCACATCATATGATCTATTTTCATCTCATGTACACTCTAACTCAGATCTGGAATGTGCACTGGTCAAAGCATACATCCACATTGAAGCTTCCTCTGCACCTCACTTACCCGTGTGTCCTATCATTCATAGTACATCAACATGTGTCAGAGATACTCTACGTTCTCTTGTTTCTTCATCTTGTGAGTTATCTCCTCGATCGACACAAGGCAATGAGGTTTTCCATGATGAAAATAGTCTCAACACACAGGAATCTTCCCACTCATCATCATCTTGTGTGTTGCATGAAGACAGTTCGTCAAGTTAGCTTGCTGAAAATTTTGATGAAGCCTGTGACAGAGATGGATGCCATCCCAAGAGAAGTTTTGAAATTAGTAACAACAACCATCCTCAAGCCATGCATGATATGGTTCACATCTCAAAATGAAAATTTTCAATTCTAGAGAGTTTGTGGATGTGCCAGGGAGTCGAGGCACTTCAACGTTCGTTGATGGTTATGTCAGGACCTCGCAACTTTGGCAAGCCCGTCAAGACAAATTAGATCTCGTTTCTCACGCACAATATATCTATTTGCATGGTTTCACTTGACGTGGATCCCCGTGTAAAGAATATTTATTATTCGGGTTGTGATATTTCAAAATTTCATATTTTCGCTAATGATCGAATCCATGAGTTCGTTATAGCTTGTCTGTCTTCATGCACCTCTCTTACATACAATTCGGTTTGGGAGTGCCCATCCCTCATGCAATCATGGGATAGTGAAGTTGATCATCTCAAAGACTATCTTTATTTAGAATCATACTTGTCGAATGTTCTCTATCAAAATCAGCTCCTTGGTCATTTTGCACGTTAAATCTGCCCACTCATCACACTAGAAATCTTCCTATGTGATGACAAGTGCACAACCTATCATACAAATCAAGTTACTCTCATTTCACCACACCCCAATTGGTTTCACACATTCATAGTATGGGCATCCTTTCTACATTTATGTGATGACCATGATGCCTACAAACTTTTTCACCAGTTGCATGTGGGTGTTCTATCATGTCTAGCGCATAGCGAACTTGGTTTCCTCATTTAGAGCGTTCACACGATTGTTCAAAGATTTTCTTTGTTCATGTCAAACTGGGAATCTGGCATCTCAATTGACTCGTCTAATTTTTCTTCTATCTCAGGTGCTTGTCATGCAGTTTATCATTTTCCCAAAAGTACATCCAATGACAGTCGCGTCATGCACTATAATCTTCACAGTGTAACATCTTTATTCTTATAATTTTTTCAAGAAAGTGAGGCACTTTGACCCATGTTGATGGCTATGGTAGGCCCTCACTGTCTTGACAAGACTGACAAGAATGACTAGATATATCTATCCGTATCAGATTCCCATCATGATAACCTCTCTCGAATCATGAATCCATCTTCTCAAAGATCACGAATCTTTCAAAACAGTCATTACGAATTTTATGATCCAATCATTGAATGAACGGAACAATCTTACTTGGCGAGTCGTGTTGTAGGTAACAACCTTCAGTCCTTCCTTGCACTCGCTAAGAAACTTGTTGCAAAACAACACACACTCGCAAGAGGCCTCCGAGGTTTGTTGAAAAATGGTAGTCACGGAAGAGGCAAGCATGTGTGTTGGGTGGTTGTGACACATTTGTCAGCTCATAGGTGAGACCGTCTCTCTCATGTGCAAGTTTGTCAAGTTTTTGCATTTTTTGTTGCACACTGTTTTTTTTATCTTTTTTAATCGCTTGTATCTTTGTGATCACAGGTTGGGTATGCCTAAGATGGCTTCACTGGAAATTTCATTTCACGTAACCCCAACCATTTAGCGTAGGAGTAGGATTAGTGTTTTCTTTCTCTCTTGTCTTTTCTTTCTGGTTTACATGTTTGTTTTCTTGTTGACCTGGTTTAGTTTGTTTTTTTGCTTGTTGTTGTGCTGGCTTTGCTTACTATTTTTGTTTCATTTTGTTTTATTTGATTGATACCTTGCTATTTTTGTTTTTTGGAAATAAGTGCAGCCATCTACTGTGTTCTGGCTTTTGAATGACTATGTGGTTGAAATCTAAGGGGCTTGTGACATTGCAGCACTTGGCCAGTCTTGTAATATCCCTTAATAATAAATAATAAATAATAATAAATAATAATAATAATAATAATAATAAATAAATAATAATAATAAATAAAAAATATTAAACAATGAATAAAAAAAAATAAAAAATAGTAATAAATAATAAATAACCATACTAAAGCTCTAAATAAATATAAGTATAAATAAAACAAGAAAACAGTAAAAAAAATCAGTAAATCTATAAAAAAGAAATAAAACAAGAAAGCAATAAAGTTGCATGTAGACACATGGAGTGTGTGCATGTGGTTCCCCTTCCAATGTTTGCTCTATTTATTAGATGGTGAGGAAGATGGGAGGCATTCCATCATTCCAAGATTCTATCATTCATTCTCTTGGGAGAATAGTGTTCTAAGACAAAGGATTCCCTAGCAGTAGTACGTTGATTGAGGGCTCGATGGTGGCTAGTTGTAGCAAGATTTTTTGCAATTGAGCCTACAGTTGGGTGGAGAGTTGTCCCCAAAACCTTGTTGCAGTTAGCAGACTTCAACTGAAATCACAGGTAAGTGTCTCTACTCATAGTTTTGAACTTTGATGTTAATTAGTTGATAATTGCATGTTGATTATAAATTACTTGATTAATCTAATTAATTACATGTTTATTTTGGGCTGTTACATATGGTATCAGAGCAGGTTCAACTATTAGGGCTTATAGACATTTTAATGTAGAAGACTTTGATCTAAATATTTTTTTTCCAAAAGATGTATGAAAGCTAGAGCAAATATCAGTTAAAAAGTGATAGGATGTTGGATGGGGGAACATGCGATTTTTATTTTTGCCTATTAGGTAAATCACTTCATCACAATGCTAAAAGTTATGTAGTAATCTCGGTGACTTATAATCTTCACGTATCTATTGAGAGTATGCATGGATTGTATTTGGAGAATGTAGAACACAGTAGAATTGTAATTATGGCATAAAGTTGATCCTGTAGTTTTGTTTATATGGTTTTCTTTGTATCTTCTATTGGGAATTAGCTATTTGTCAAAGGTTTTCTTTGTATCTTCTATTGGGAATTAGCTATTTGTCAAAGATTTCTTCTATTGGGAATTAGCTATTTCACTAGATTGTATATTTGAAGTCAAACCCTGATAATGAGTGGCTAGAATATTGGGCCGCAGGGAAAAAAGAACATTTCCATTATATAAACGGAAAATGGACAAACCGCAAGGGGTTAATTTAACACAAATGATTTGGAAGTGTGAAGGCACTTAATGAGGCATTTGCGTTATGCAAGAAGAAGCTCGAGGGATGTTACAAAATGTGGGTTTATACTAACGGTTGACGACTTCCTAACTGTTGGGTTTTTAGCATGAGCTTTTGCATACAGAAAGTATATTCATTTTAAATTTTTTAGTGGGATACGTTAGCATTCACACTTAAGAATTTCCAGATTTTAAATATCTTCCCATCCCATTTAGTCTGTATGATTTTGTATGATTGGCTGCATCTCTGCCAGATCTGTATAGTTGGTCCAATTGTAGCCAATGCTTTTTTATGTGTGTTTTTGATTGTCTCTTTTTTTTAATTAATGTGGAAGTTCAATTAGATTCCCGGGTTCACGTAATGAGTAAAGTTTTAATTTTATGAATGGCTTTCTTAACGGGAGTTATTTTTATGAGTGGCTTTCTTAAAGGGAGTTATTTCCAATGATAATTGTATTTATCTTTGTCTTTGTGTTGTATTTTAATTTTATTTTGTTGATCCTGTAAGGAATAAGTACACAATATTATTATAAGAATCCAGGACTGTGAGTTGTGTGTGTCTTCATGACTGGACTTGATTATGGCTATTCTACGACGTCCATTCCTGTAGCCATCTATATCTGACTGGTGTGATCTGTAGTCATTCCAAATGTTTTTCTGGTGTGATCTGTAGTCATTCCAAATGTTTTTTCTTCTGATTGAACAATACGCCAACTGACATGATTCGATCCACATTGGATGGCATTTTCCCTAAAATTTTTGAGCACTATTAATATGGTATCACCTCTTTCTATTGGATTTGAATGTTTCATCATTTTCATCTCCATAGCCAAATAAAGATTTCCAGATATGGAATCATAGAGTTTAGCGTTGACAGAGATGATCGAAATTGCCGAAAATACCAAAGCTCGTATTGATCCATGAAAGAATAGATTATTAAATCTGCATCCTTGTGCAACTAAGGAAGACGTTCTTTGCATCATGCGTGAAGGAAATGTTGGAACTATGATAGTTGGTGTGGTTACAGATGTATTATCAAGAGGCCAGTGCATCATTTTGTAGTCAACATCAATAAATGACGCATGCCTCTCATCATAACTACAGAGCTATTTTTCATTATTTATGGCTATATCATGTGCATTAAGATGAAAATACTGTTGAAAAGATTTAGAAGTAACGATTAACTGAATATAGTGCCTCTGTAAATTTCTCCCAAACTTTGTATGCACATGCCCACAGAGATATGTTGATATTGAATGCTTAGAAAACAGATCTTCTAGACATTTTCCTGTCTCTGTAGCTGCGGTGAATGACAATGGGAAATGCCCAAAGGCAATTTTGGTCACTGTCTCTGATAGTTGCATGTCCCGTTGACTGAGCTCTACATCAAGCTCTGATATCAATTTGTCTGTGGGATTTCCAAATAGGTTTGTAGGCCCACGTAGACCAACGGTCATAGAAATATCAAACCCAACGAAAAGGTGCTTCCAGCCATTGTTCTAGACGAAAAAAGTATGAATAGATACTGTCAACTTCTTATCATAACTAAGATTCAAGGAAATCAATACATAATCATCAAACAAATTACAAAAGCCTTTGCAGAACAAAATTAATCAATTAAGTGATAACAACACTGGAAAGGAAAAACAAAATATTTATTTTTACGATTAAATCTTATCCTGGTAGAATACATGCCATTATATTTCAAATTCCAATAAGAAATTAAGTGTTCAAATCGATTTGTTATCAATCTGATGCAATATTGGGTCTAAAACCATCTAGAGGAACACTTTGTCTGTGCTCCAAATATTCTATGTTCTTAGCTTTCAAGTACCCAAGTTTCTAAATGAATATTTGAAAAAAAAATCTTCACAATTCAAAAATAATAACAGGGAAATTCAAATAAGTAGTTCATGTGCTCTGAAATTCTTAGTGATTTGTATCATAGAGTCATAAGCATAGGAAGCAGAATATATTCTTAAGTTTCATTTGAAATAACATTAGCAATCCAAGTTCTTTGATCGTTTTCTCAGTCTAGGATGTGCGTACAATCAGGCTCAGCTTTAAAAGATAAGTTGATGACAATTTACTATTAAGAAAGCAGGGTTAGAACTAATGAAACTGAATTTGTGCTTATTTTATGCTCGATGCCTTCATTTCTGTTCCAATTCATTTGAGAATGCCACCATGAAACAGTGCGTGATACTGTGAATTTTTCCACGGAGTTTGAATAAAATATATGGATTCACTCACCAGAAGTGTGATGCTTTTAACATTTCCTGTGCGATTTAAATATGCACTTATGCTGTACCGAGAAAAGAAATCAAAACTACCATTAGGAAATGGTAATCCAAATTTATCATGGTTACCACGCAGATCATAAAATATGTCCTCTGGAAGTCCACTCTTTGCTATGGTATCTTTCACCACTTTGAAATTGCCTCAGAATTTGACTTCTGAACATTATACTTGCCATCAACGCTTGTCAAATGATTATGTATCTGGTTGCATTGGTGTATCTTCTTTCTTCCCTATTTGAATGTTGCCCATGTATTTAGTAAACACACTAATTTCAGAGCTTCCTCTGTTCTATTGCTATCTGAAAATACGGGCTTCGTTTTGATAATAGCTCAATACTATTGTCACAATAAACCACATAGAAAGTGTTCAACCTATAATGGCACCAACTTACAATGTTCCAATGCCTTTGCTCTTTATGTAATTTGAACCATTATTTGATACCTTATCTATCATTATTTGATACCCTATCTTTATCATTCAGTGTTAAATCATATTCAGATCATTTTGGTCCATTATCATATCCACATCCATGTAATGATATTCTGAGACGAGATCATTTCTAGAGAGCTCGGCTTGAATCTACATTCGTATTATTCCCTCTTGGAATGGCTCAATAAGCACACTGTGATTTCTGAGTTTTGTTGAGTTTTTTCAGTCATAGTCATAAGATACCCACTTATAATATCTTAGAAATTTCCACAAAGAAATCTGAGTTTACTTGTTCGTTCACTATGGTATTATAACAATTGGTAGATAATATATTGTAGGTGTTTCTCTTCCAAACTATTATTAAAATAACATGCACAGTACTAAGCATACATAAAAGAGATAAGAGATATTCAAGATCAGCTGATATACACCTTGCATTAAATTTAAAAGTGCAAACACCACTGAAAGTATATAGTCCAGCAATAGTATGATTTCTGAGGTTCAAAATGATGACTGCTTATCAATTTATCAAAATTTCCATTGATGCATTGCTTACTTAGCTAAGACAGATACTTTTATGGAGCATCTAAAAGCATGTTTTATGTTTAACCTTTATAATACATCTAAATCGTACAATATGATTTCAATTTAGTTTAATTAACTGTTATGATGTTGAGTATAATGTTATATGAGGTTTCGTGATTCAAGGTTAATTGCATATATTGGATAAAGTTGTCTAAGGAGAAATGGAAAGGAGAAACTTGAAAATTTTCTAATGATGATAACTAATGATAGCTCATGTGATTATGGCCAACTTGGATTAGATAATTTGTGTGCAAGACAACATCTATAATAGTTTTTTCCTCTAATGGGAGAGCCACATTGTAAAGTTTTCCATAGGTGACTAACTATGAATTATGGATAACAAGATGAATGATCAAGAAATTTTATTATGTTGATGTCTTAAAATAGGAAATGATAAGCGGATTACATTTGGTAGCCATCTTAATGAGCTTATTGTTAGGATATTCCGACACATAGGAAATAGTTAAGTATAACTTGGTCTAGTGTAGAGTTAGGTAAAGTGTGTTTCTTTACTATGTACTTTTGTAACTTCCAATTTGACGGTCATGATATGTAGTGATCCGACGATTCATTCTCTCCTCGGTATTACCGACACTTGATCCGTGGCTTAACACCTGATTGGTCCATGATCTTTATTTAAAGAGCATGGAGGGTCATTTGTAGGGTAACCGTTCATGAGAGAAGCTTATGTAAATTTTTCATTTTTTTATTAATAAATTTCCTGAAGTGGTTGCGTTGGCTCAGGCCGTGGATTATTTCACTCTTTGAGGGTTTTAACCATGTCAAAAATACTGGTGTGTTCATCTATGATCTATTTGTGAGAGGTGTCCTTTGGTGTTCTATCTAAGGAACTTACTCTATAAATTCCTACATGGTATCAAAGCTATTTGAGGGCCGCATCCGTTGGTGATCCAAATCTGAAGTCGGTAGAACTACATCCGACTTCCGTTTCCTAGATCTACTATTTCTGACTACTTTCAGGCCGAGAGGACTGTTCTATCATGTTAGGAGCATCTGTTCTAGTGAGGAACCCCTTTCGTTTCAAGCGAAAAGGTTTTTGGTAGCCCTAGCTACGTCATTTTTAAGATCTGGAGGTATTCATTTTTTTTTGTAGGTAAAGATGGATCCTTTCTTTTCTATTTATATTAAACAAGAAGACCAGATATACTGTTTTGGTGGCCTAAACCTGCCCCGTAGGGAAACCAGGTTTGTTGGCCACCTTATTTTACTATAGGCGTTCCAAAAGAAAAACTTTACAAGTCTCTCCATACGTGCTATGTGCACTAAACACCAGAAACTATCTATTGATCTACTAAATTGCATAAAAACAATAAAAAGGAAAATTTAGAACCCTGAAATAGGTCCTCATGGCCTCATTTCTTGCTGGTTTCATTGTTCTGGTTGATATCCATTGGTATGTTCATTCGTCCCTCTTGGGTGGTGTGGATGCACGTAGACCAGGCCAGAACCTGAGCCATCTCCTCTAGTTTGTCATTTTGTCAGATCATAATGGTCTGAAAGTTTTTCATCTCCTTTTGTAAATTTGGCACCCCTTTGGCTATTTCTACCATTTATTTTGCAACCTGTTCCATAGCTTTCGCCAGGAGACTTTTGAGAACCCAGTATATGTGCAGGGACTGCCTGTACAGGGTCAGCCTGCCTCTCGAATTTCCTGGGTCCCTGATCATCTCCGCCCATTCCTCTATCTCCGACGTGGACTGTTCTTCTAGAACCTTGGACTCCAGATTTTGAATTATCATTCTGATACCTTCATTCTTTCCTTCTTGATAGGCTTGAGCTGCTTCCTGAACTATTGATTGGGTGGTCCTTCTCCCTTGGCGCCGATTGCCCTAGTCATCTGTTTGCCTATCTTCTGGGTTGCCTTGCCTAGGGCAACCCCTACCACCATGTCCACAACCACGACCTGTTCGTGCCATTCTCTTTCCTTTCCTCTCCTATACACAGTCATCAATTGCAGGAGTCAGTGTTTTAAACCTCTTATTGCCTTCTTCACTTACCAGTTCCTTTTTGACGGCTCCTCTAGTTCTGCTGTAAACCCCTTCTTTATTTTGAGTCTGGCTTTGCTCTCCCTTCTCACCATATAACAGGTGGATTAAGCCTTCTGTCATTTGGGTTAGATATTGGGTCATGGCCCTCATCTTCGGGTCCCCACTACCCCTCTTCTCTTCTCCTCCTGCCCTGGGTTTATTGTTTTGAGTTTCTGCTACTTCCCCAACACTACAATCCCGGCTGTCCTTTTCCTTTCCCAAGGGAATCACCTCCTGCGACCAACCCATCAGGCTTCCTCTGCGGGTTACCGAGGGTAGGCTCACATTGTTCCAGCCCTTGCTGTTTTCAGGGATTTCACTGTAATCTAGCATATCCATACTATCTACAGGACTGGATAATAAGGAAACAGGAGTTTCAGATAGCACATACCCGAGAACGTTAGCTTTCCTGGTAATTCCTGCTGGTTGCACCACGCTCGGCTCCCTCTTTGTTCCGACTAGAGTGCCCTTTCTATTGCCATTCGCCACCTTCATATAGTTTCCTTTCATCACCCTGCTCATTTTGCCTTTGCCATCTCCACTATTTCTAATCATCCATACTCCACCTTTCCCACTCCGGTTCCTTGTATCGTGTGCCAGCTTGGTAATCATTATTTTACTTGGGAGGGCGGTTTTATGCCTACATCTACCGCCAATACTCCTTACCATGTAATTATCACACATATCCTCCACTACCATCCTGTTTATCATCCCGATCGGGAGGCCTCTGTCTCTACTGCCTTTGGGTCATAGCTTCATGATTGTCCTGATTGAGAATCATACTTAGCTATTCTAGATCGGAGTCCTTATTGTGCCCCTTCCATTTACTATCTATTTTCCTTCTTTCTGCCTGGCTTCCCCAATTTTCTAGGAAGTCTGCTGCTCTGTTAGCCTCTCTTCTAACGTGCTTGATCGTATTATATTCAAATCTCCTAAGGATAGTTTCTAAGTCTTGAATGAGGCTGGCCATTCTCCAGCTTTTCGAAACTTTGTCCCAGGATGCTCCATTGTTTAGTTTTTTGAGGATTTGAACAACCAGCTGGGAATCACCTTCCACCTCCAGGTTATTGTATCCATTTCTGATGGCTATCTATAAACCCTATCGAACTGCCATCAGTTCTGCCTCATTGTTACTCATGAAGCCACCATTGTCCGCATATATCCATTTCGTTCTTCCTTGAGCATCCCTGAATAGACCTCCCATCCTAGCTGGGCCTGGGTTTCCTTTGGAGGCGCCATCGAAGTTTAGCTTTATGAATCCGGCCACAGGACAAGAAAAATGCATAATGTCATTTTGCCTTGTCTTGGGTGCTTTCCATAACTGGGGGGCAAGCATACCTTGGTTTAGGTTTAGACTCCTCAAAATCTGTTCCTCTTCCTGTGTCACCTCCTAGTCTTCTCGATTCCAATTGTCTGACAGAATGGTTTCTCAAATATGGCTTAAGGTTTTTTCCCATATCTGGTTTTTTGTCATTTCTTTGTTTTGGAAGATTCTTCTATTTCGTTCCTTCCAGATCATCCACATATTCATCCCCACTGCCAAGCTCCAAGCACGTCGAACCACTGGGCTCACAAATTGACCTCTTCCCCAAATTTTAATAGTGTTTTGGATGCTTTGTTGATCTCTATTTGATTTTCCAAACAACCTCCTAACCTCTTCCCACTGATGCTGGGCTTCTGAGCATGAGTTTAGTAAATGTTCTTGAGTTTCCTGTTCTTGTTTGCATAATGGACATCTGGGGGGCCCTGAAAACCCCTCTTCTGGAGTTGGTCCCAGGTCAAGATTCTACCTTTGATCACCAGCCATGTGAAGTGGGTTACTTTCGGCCACCAGTTACTATTCCATATTTGTTTCCAGGTATTTTCCAGATCCTCTGGTCCTCTGGTGCTTAGAATTTGATAGGCCTCTTTAATAGAAAAATTTCCTTTTGTTTTGTATCCCCATCTCAAAATGTCCGGGCCCGATCTTATGGGGATTCTCCTTGTTTGCATTTCCTTTTGGTATGCCTCTTTTTTCTCTCCAGTTACTTGTTCCATCCATTCTTCGGGTTTCCTCCAGATTCTCCAAACTTCATCCTGGCTCTCCCTTTGCCAGAAGTCCCTGACCAGATGCATTCCTTTTCCAGCTGCTTCATGACCTATATCCGTTAGAGCCTGTAAGTTATTCATTTTTTCCCGTTGTTGCCATGCCTCCTCCTAGAATCGTGCTAGGCTACCATCCTTGATTTCCCAAAAAGCATGTTGAGTTATCAGGTCTTTGCTGAGCCTGGCTAAATTCCATATTGTCGACCCTTTTGGAGTATCCCTTATCCTGAGAATTTCCTCTGGTTTTGTAGGCATCCTGTATTTTTTCGTCCATATTCTTTTCCATAGGTCATTCCCTCCATTCAGCCAACACCACCACAGCTTGGCTCCCATTGCTTGGTTCAAAACATAGGGGTCTCTGAGGCCTAAACCTCCTTCCATCTTGCCTTTCACCAAATCTTTCCATGATACCAAAGACCATTTTCTCTGATTCTTTTGACTTCCCCATATAATTTTTTTGAAGATCTCTGTCATCTTTGCACATGCTCCTTTTGGGGTTGCCATTGCCTGTTGGAAATAATACTGAGAGGGGGGGTGAATCAGTATTATCAGATCAATAAAACCTTTTCAATTTCATACTCAGAAACATATACGCGACTTCAGTTAAGTGAACCCGCGTGTACACGCGACTGTGTCTAAAGCAACTAGCGTATATGCAGATATCTTATGATTCAGTTAATCTTATCTTCAGTAAATGCATCAGAACTTTATTAAGCAATTTAGCAGTAAACAGGTGCAGTATAACAGAACAGAACATCACACAAGAGCCACACACATGAACACCATGATATAAGGTGGAAACCCAATGTGGGTGAAAACCACCTGCTGCAATTCGTCTCTTTCTTCTTTAATGAGAAACTTCTTTTACAATATACTGGTGCAGTCCTTTACCAGTATGCAGGCTACAACCTGCAGAGGGCTACAACCCTCTCTCTCGTTTTCCAACTACTTTTGGAAGGGAGCTACAACCCCCTCAGCTCTTGTACTAGCTGATCCATTTACTAGTACGTAGGTGCTGACCCTACAACCTTCAGGGACCACGTTTCATCAATTTTCAGACTGGATCCAAGAGTACAAAGCAAACATTACCGCAATACAATCATCAACTTATACTTGCATCATAATTCATTAAACAACCCAATACCGAATCACTGAAACCCTGTCATCAAGAACACAGAACCCAAACCAGAATCTAGAACTCTGCAACAACCACCAGAATCAGCAACAACCTGAAATATCAACCCTTATCATGCATACGCTACTTCACTGTACCAAAACCGCGTGTATACGCGCTTTCTCCAAAGGCAACCCGCGTGCAGATCTAGAAATGATTACTTCTGCCTTTGCTGTCAGATCCGACCCTTGCCAAGCGTCCCGAACAGATAACCAGCAATACCAGATCCTCTCACTGCGTCAGACACCCACACACACTTGCTCTTTGCCTAGTGATCTTCTCCTTATATAGCCTTAGGCCTTGTTCAATACCAAGAGCCAAAACCATAGAAACACAATACCATCAACTTCAAAACTAGGGATCGACACGCCCGTCGAGATACAATGGTCCGAAACCATAGGCACAACTTCCAAGGACTAACCGCCATGGACCAAAGGTGCTTTTCCACATACACGCGCTTTTTCTGAAGCCAACCTGCGTGTACACGCGACTTGGGCTTAACAAACCTGCGTGTATGAACTTCCTTGGCAAGCTGTACTAGGATCTGTCTTCTGAGTAAGTTGCCATCACCTGAACCAACTTCTGAGTATCTGTACCAACCTCTGAGTGAGTTGCCATCAAGGACAACACTTGAATCATAATGCCAACAATCTCCCCCTTTGGACTTGATGGCAACCACTACACCAAGTCACTCTCCCCCTTTGACATCAAGGGCAAAGGGCGGACCAAGATATTCTCTTCTTTGGTATACCTTCTGCTGTCCATACTCCCCCTGAGTACTTGCTGAAATCTCCAACTATGCTCCCCCTTTGTGTATGCCAAAGTGTATCAATCTATCCATCCTGCTCTTGCTGAATTGTGCTGTTCATGCTCCCCTTGACTGTAGGCAAGATCTGCAAAAGATGTTCTTCAAGAAGAACAAGGACTTATACATTATAGAAGACCTTCCTATCACCAAAAGACTCAACATACAGTCATCATTCATCCCAGGCATAGTGGGGAAACCAACATAGGCCGTTACATGACCTTGACACCATAAAAGAGATATCACAAGAGATACATGACATAGAGACGAAATATCTAGACCAAGACTTATGAAAGCCACCAACAGCATCATGATATAAGCATCAGCCTGCAATACCATTCCTAAACAGTAAGATGTATCACTTATCTTCATAGACTTTATCAACAACTTCTAACCATAATGCCAACAATGCATTATTTGAAGAATATTCTCCCCCTGAGTGTGAGCCAACCATGTCTGAACCATTTCCTGAGTCTGTTCTGCTCCCCCTGAGCCTGAGCCAACCATGACTGAACCTGGGTCTGTTCTGCTGCCCTTTCTCCATATAACCATCTGTTCTGCTGCCCTTTCTCCATATACGCGACTTTGCAGCATGTAACTCGCGTATATACGCGACTTGTCTTCATTATCTCAGCGTATGCAGGATGGAATACTGAATCTCATCACTTTCAGATTCCCCTGTGTCTGTTATGTCAGCTGACTGAGTTGTCCCACACCTTTCTGTCTCTGTCTTCTTTAATTCCTGCAACTGTGATGATGTATGGTCCCCTTGTCTTGAATTTTGAAATCTGCTTCTGCATTCCCTTGCTTTATGCCCATAGTTGTTGCATGTATAACACCTTATATTTTTCATGTTCCTTCTATCACAATCAATTGCTTTGTGTCCATATGCATTACAGGCAAAGCAATACCCTCTGAAATACCTGGGATGAGATGATCTTTCTTGAACCATTCTACTTCTGCATCTGGCTGCAACATGTCCAAGATTATGACATACATAACATTCAACTTTATTCAGCGGAGGAAATAATCGTCTATCACGTCCATAGTTAGGAGTAAAGGATCTTCCTTGAGGAATTTCTTTTCTTGGTTGTTCCTTGAGCATTTCAGATTTCTCATTAGAGTTTCTTGTCTCACCTTGTGAACTAGATTCACCTTCAACATATTCATGAAAACCAAGACCAGTCTTGATAGCAGGAGATCTTTGACTATTAAGAATATCATCCAAGACTTTAGAACTATCTTGAAATCGTAAAAGCTTATCCTTTTCTTCTAGTTTACCTTTCAAGATATTTACCTCAACTTGATGTTGTTCTTCCTTTTTCAGATACTGCTTCCTTAGGTCTTCTTCAACTTTTCTCCCTTCTTCTACTTGTCGCTTTAGTTTGATCACTTCATGTTCTTGATCTTCAAGATCTTCTTTTAGAGAGAGGATCTTTGATTCAAGTCTCTGAATAGTTGTGCTCTGATCTTTTGCTATATCCTGCAATTTCTCCCTTACCCTGGTTTCTGTTTCCAATAGTTCTTTTAATTTGGCAGCTTCTTCAGTTTCTGCATTCTTCTCTTCATGTGCCATGAGACTTTTAATATCCTCGCTATCATTGGATGAAGCATTCTTCTTCTTGTGCGCCATGAGACTTCTAATATCTTCACTATCATTAAATGAACTTTTAATATGGGAATAATAGCTTCTACCATCTTCTTCATATATCCTTTCTTTGTTATGAGGACATCTAGCAGCATAGTGACCAACTCTACCACATAGAAAACATTTGAAAGGCAGCTTATCTTTGAACCGTCCAGTTCCCCGTTCAAGATTCTTGACAAAATTTACCTCATCTTCTTCCTCTGACACTTCGAATGCGGCCTCTGGTGGTACCTCTAGTCGCATTTCAAAAGCAGTTAAGATCCCGTGAAGCTGTGACATGGTAATTTTTCGCACATTCTCCTTTTCTTCTATGGCAGATACTTTAGAATCAAATTTAGTAGACAGAGATCTCAAAACCTTTTGAACTAAGACAACTTCCTCAAATTCTTCACCCAGATCCCTCATACAATTCACAATCTCATCCATACGCAGGAAATAATTAGCTACGCTTTCATTACTTCGCATCTTAAGAGTTTCATACCGGATTCTGAGAGTTTGAAGCTTCGCTATTTTTACCTGATCATCTCCTTCGTAGCTTGTAATGATTTTGTCCCATATTTCCTTAGCTGATTTGAGATGCATGATCTTCATAAATTCTGATTGAGTCAAAGTACTCAATAGGACATTAACTACTTTGGCATTGAGCTCATATTGCTTTTTCTCTGCTGGATCTGTAGGAGTTGCTGATGGGAATTTGTATCCTCCTTCTATGAGTCCCCAAACTTCTGCTCCAAGAGACTGTAGATATGCAGTGGTTCTTATCTTCCAGTGAGTAAAATTGTTCCCGTCAAAGACTGGTGGCCTGATGTGTGCCTCTCTTTCTGGATTAGCCATTTTGATGGATCTTTTCCTTCAAGCGATCAAGCTTCCTCTGAAGGACCTGCTCTGATACCAATTGTTGGAAATAATACTGAGAGGGGGGGTGAATCAGTATTATCAGATCAATAAAACCTTTTCAATTTCATACTCAGAAACATATACGCGACTTCAGTTAAGTGAACCCGCGTGTACACGCGACTGTGTCTAAAGCAACTAGCGTATATGCAGATATCTTATGATTCAGTTAATCTTATCTTCAGTAAATGCATCAGAACTTTATTAAGCAATTTAGCAGTAAACAGGTGCAGTATAACAGAACAGAACATCACACAAGAGCCACACACATGAACACCATGATATAAGGTGGAAACCCAATGTGGGTGAAAACCACCTGCTGCAATTCGTCTCTTTCTTCTTTAATGAGAAACTTCTTTTACAATATACTGGTGCAGTCCTTTACCAGTATGCAGGCTACAACCTGCAGAGGGCTACAACCCTCTCTCTCGTTTTCCAACTACTTTTGGAAGGGAGCTACAACCCCCTCAGCTCTTGTACTAGCTGATCCATTTACTAGTACGTAGGTGCTGACCCTACAACCTTCAGGGACCACGTTTCATCAATTTTCAGACTGGATCCAAGAGTACAAAGCAAACATTACCGCAATACAATCATCAACTTATACTTGCATCATAATTCATTAAACAACCCAATACCGAATCACTGAAACCCTGTCATCAAGAACACAGAACCCAAACCAGAATCTAGAACTCTGCAACAACCACCAGAATCAGCAACAACCTGAAATATCAACCCTTATCATGCATACGCTACTTCACTGTACCAAAACCGCGTGTATACGCGCTTTCTCCAAAGGCAACCCGCGTGCAGATCTAGAAATGATTACTTCTGCCTTTGCTGTCAGATCCGACCCTTGCCAAGCGTCCCGAACAGATAACCAGCAATACCAGATCCTCTCACTGCGTCAGACACCCACACACACTTGCTCTTTGCCTAGTGATCTTCTCCTTATATAGCCTTAGGCCTTGTTCAATACCAAGAGCCAAAACCATAGAAACACAATACCATCAACTTCAAAACTAGGGATCGACACGCCCGTCGAGATACAATGGTCCGAAACCATAGGCACAACTTCCAAGGACTAACCGCCATGGACCAAAGGTGCTTTTCCACATACACGCGCTTTTTCTGAAGCCAACCTGCGTGTACACGCGACTTGGGCTTAACAAACCTGCGTGTATGAACTTCCTTGGCAAGCTGTACTAGGATCTGTCTTCTGAGTAAGTTGCCATCACCTGAACCAACTTCTGAGTATCTGTACCAACCTCTGAGTGAGTTGCCATCAAGGACAACACTTGAATCATAATGCCAACATTGCCGATAATTGATAAGTGGGAATAGATTGAAGAACAACCTTTACTAGAACCGCTCTGCTTGCGAAGTTCAAGGATCTGAAAGACCAATTTTCTAATTTTCTAGCAATTTTATCAATGGTTTGCTGCCAATTTGAAATCCTCAAGGGATTTAAAGCTAGAGGTGTTCCAAGATATCTGGTAGGAAGCTCCCCTGAGCGAAATCCCAAGGTTCTAGTCAAAAAATTTCTAATGTTCCCAGCAGTGTTAAAAAAATAGGTACATGATTTTTCATTATTAATTTGGGTGCCTAAAGCTGTCATAAAAAGGTCTAGGGTTGCTTTGATCCTATGGACTTCTCTGAGAGACACATTACAGAACAACATTATGTCGTCCACAAATTGCTGATGGGTAATAGGAAGGTTGTTTCCCCAAATTTGGATCCCTTTAAGCTTCTTTTCTCTAACTTCTTTTTTAATATATCTTCCCAAGCCTTCTACAGCTATTATAAAAAGGAAAGGGGATAGAGGATCCCCTTGACGGAGACCTCTGGATGCTTTGAAGGGTTGGGATGGGGTACCATTCACCAGGATGGAAAAATTGGTTGAAGAGATCATGGCTGATATCCATTCTATCCATCTATTACAGAAGCCAAAAGCTCTTAACACTTCTCTCAGATAATTCCAATTCAGACGATCATAGGCTTTAGAAAGATCAAGTTTAATCATCATACCTATTTCCTTTTTTACCTTCAGGGAATGAACCACTTCTTGAGAGACTACTAGCCCATCCAAGATTTGCCGACCTTCAACAAAGCCGGTTTGCTCCAGGGAAATGATGCTCGATAGCAGAGGTTTGAGTCTTTTAGCCACAAGGGTGGCAATGATCTTGTATATCACATTACATAATGCAATCGGTCTAAAACCCTGGGGGACTTCAGACTTAGATTCTTTAGGGATTAAGGATAAAAGGGTTGAGTTTAGACTTGTATTTACCTTTTGGTTCCTTCTTGACTCTTCCACTACATCCAGGATGTCTTGGCCTATGAAGTCCCAGCTGGCTTGATAGAATTCCACTGTGAATCCATCAGGACCTGGGGCTTTATTCCTTTTCATTCCCTTCACTATCTCTTCAACTTCTTCTAGCGTTGCTGCCCTCATCAAGGCCAGATTTTGTTCTCTAGTTATCTTGCTCGGGATCTCATTGCATATTCTTCCAATAGCTTCTCCACGATCGACTTCTGGTTCCGTGAGAAGATCCCTGAAATGCTGTACCAGGACTTGTTCTATTTCCTCGTGCTCCAGCACTCTTGTTCCTGCATCATTTTTAATAGAGAAGATTCAATTTCTTTGTCTTCTTTGGATCATTGCTTGGTGAAAAAACTTTGTGTTCCGCTCCCCTTCCCTTAACCAATTTATTCTGGATTTTTGCCGCCACAAGATTTCTTCTTGTTTTCGCCTTTCTTCTAGCTTCCCTATTAGGATTCCTTCCTCTTTAGCCAGGTCATCACTTCTCCCTGTGTTTATTATTTCTTGTTGGATTTGCTCCATCTTCTGTTCTAGCATCTGTTTATCCTTGAGAATGTGTCTGAATTCTTCCTTGTTCCATTTCTTGATGTTCCCTTTCAGTTCTTTCAGTTTCATCTGAAAAGTTTGCATTTTGTTTCTTCCTCTCTGGCTACTTTGTTTCCACCATTCTTCCACTTTTTTCATAAAATTTTTGTCCCTGAGCCAAAATGCTTCAAATCTGAAGGGATTTTTCTTTGGGCTGGCTTTTATGTCCATTTCTACTTTGATCGGCCAGTGATCCGATCCCATTCCCGGTAGGATTTCAGCTTCAATGAAGATGTCCCAGTTCATAATCTGTTCAGACAGGAGGAATCGGTCTAATCTAGAGGCGATCTGGTGTCTGCCTCCCCTCCTATTATTCCATGTATGTATTCCATTTATAGTCTGAATGTCTACAAGTCTTTGAGCTTCTATCCAATCTCCAAATGCTTCCATGTCTATCTCTGTTCTTCTGAGCCCGCCCCTTTTTTCACCTAGAGCTTTTATCATGTTGAAATCTCTACCAACAATCCAAGGGGACTCCGGGTACATGGATCTCATAACTGACAGGTTCTGAAGGAAGGTCCTCCGTTCATTCTGAGTATGGGGTCCATATACATTTGATAACAGAATCCAATCTTGGGATCCTAAGGGTCTAAATATTCCTGAGAGGATGCGGGTAGTGCTGGTCCAGTCTTCAAATTGGACTTCCTCTGGGTTCCAAAGGATCGCAACTCCACCTGCACTCCCTATTGCATCTTGACCAATGATCTCATAATACGGCTTGAAGCTGTTCATCACTGCCTTTAGCTTGCTTTCCTGTACTTTTGTTTCTTGGATTAGCATAATACTTGGTTTATCTCTCTTGAGTCTCTCTTTCAAATACCTCTGCTTTCCCTTACTGTTTAACCCTCTGATATTCCAGGTTGTGATGATCATTTCAAAAGTTTAAGGGGTTGTTGGAAGACCTCCGACAATGGTACCACTTTCCCTGAGTTTACCAGCATATCTCCTACCATTTGAATGGTTTCACTCATAGGTCTCCTTCCTCTTTTCCTTCCTCCTTTTCCTATAGTTCCAGTTTCTGTGTTCTGGTCTCCTTGTGATCCAGGTAGCTCCGGTTGCTTTGCTGTTCTGCTTCTTCATTTTTCCTTATATTTTTGGAACATGTCCTTATAAAGTTTTTTCTGATCTTCTGGTATGAAACATTCATCCAAATACTTCCATTCCTGTAATAGTTTTCTCATGATCTGTTCCTCCTCACCTTCTTGCTCCAGTTGCAAATCTATTTCCATTTGGATCTGTTCTTGGGTCTGGTCTCGATCCTCTTCCCCCTTTCCTTTTTCTCCCTTCGGTACTGTGTTGTTTGTTTCCTTGTTTTCCTTCCTATTTTCATTTTGGATTTCTCTTGTATCTTCGTCCTCCTCTTCACCTTCCTCTTCCATTTCTAGGTCTCGTAGGATTTCGAACTGGTTCTGGCTCTTCTGATGGTCTTCTGGGAGAGAAGGGGTGGGTTTGGACTTGCCTTTTTGGTTTCTCTTTCTTTTCTATACTTCTGTAAATCCTCCTCTGTTTCCTTCATTTGTCTTCCTCCCCTCCTCTGTGCTTTTCTGTTCCGACCCCTGATTTGCTGGGATGTTTCTCTCATTCAGCGGGCAGTGTTTAAACAAGTGGCCATATTCGTGGCATCGTCTGCACCTGAAAGGGATATGTTCATAATCAACTGGCTGTTTCCATACATCATCGTGATATTCTATTTCAATGTGATCTGGCAGTGGTTCTGTGATGTTCATGTACACACAGAGCCTGGCATAAGATGTGTATCTGCCTCTTTTGGTAGTCTCTGCTATCTTCACGAAGGTTCCGATTGAGTTCCCTATTCCTTCTAGGATCTCTGGGTCCCAGAACTCTATCAGGAGTCCAAAAATCCTAACCCAGACTGGAGCCGCCATCATCCTTTCTTTTTCTGGGTTGTAGCACTCTTCCCATTACCTCATGAATAGTCCAACATTGTTAAAGAAATATGGGCCTTCTTCAAAAACCCTTTCCTTATCCTCCAGGTTTGTAAATATTACTGTGAAAAAACCCTTTGCCCCTAATTTGAGGTCTAAATGACCTTTAGGTTTCCACTTCTGTTGTATCCATTTCGTCAAGTCTTTTTCAGATGGCCATGTTCCTATAAACTTGCAGATAAGTGCATGGTCTTTCATATAACCCCTGTACTCTTCTAGTTTATTGTTCGGGACTACGTACCTGGGTTTTTTGGTTGCCCTTGGCAGACATTTGTTTCCTGATCTCGCCTGCCATGCTTCTCCCATTACCGGCGCAGTCTTATCACGATGCCCTGACCCACCGTTTGCGCCTGCTATACTTGACTCTCCTGCTATGACCTCCTTATAGGAGGGGATCTCTCCCCCCCTGCTTGCTTCTGTCATTTCCTTACTGCTTGGCTCGAATTCACCACTGCCCTTTTTAATTGGCATTGTTTTGTTGTGCAGTCCTGCAGGTGGGCACGAGGGCCCCTGCCCCTGGCTGGGAGCGAGCACGTCTGGCTTCCTGGTCTCAAACCCTAACCCTTCCACTCAGCGTCCATTGATAAAACCCTTCCTTTAAATTTCCGATCTGGAGGTATACAATGTTTATTTGCAGTTTCTAGTTATTTTCTCTCTGTTTATTTCGGTTTACTTAGCTCTTTGTTTTTTCAATTACTGGATCTATACCTTTCATTTTTGTGTATGCTCTTTGCCCCATGAATCTGTGTGATTTGGGCAAATATAAAACAGAGAGGAAGGATTTTTCTCATGCGTATGCTCTTTTCCGCCGTGCCTTAGTGTGATCTCGGAAAATCAGAAACATTGAGGGAAATATTTAGTTTCCGGCTAAAGCTAACTTCAAGCCGTAAGGTTTATTTTTTTTGTATGTCCGTGTTAGGTTTTGTGTTTTTTTTTTGTAAGGAAAAAAGAGCTTTCTCAAGTAATCACACAACCCAAAGCTTCAGTGACTTAAAAAAAAAAAAAACCCCTTCCTCTTTTCCAAAAATTACTAACCTTTTAATCTAGCTCACTTGGTCCAAAGCTCCTTTATGAGAATAGAGGTCTTGAGTTCAAATCCTTCTTGGTCCAAAGCTACTTTATTAGATTAAGTTTGGAAAGGGGGCATATTTTTTTTAATATGACATTATCATTCATTTCCACACATTGCCGCACTTCGTCGACATCTTCAACAACTTTTCTGCAAAAATCCATAACTTCTTCATTCAGAAGCCATTTTTAGAGCCGTTTTTTTGAATCAGCCTAATTTTTTGAGATCTTTCCATTGGAACACTTAGTTTCAGCATATATAGCTTAAATTTATGTTAAAATGAGAAGTCCATGCCAAGTTATTCTTGACAACACTAACTACTTCCAATGGTGGTTCTACATTGAGGATTTACTTAGAAGTAAAGGTCTTTACAGAATAGCCTCAGGCCAAGAAACCAAACTGAAAGATGAAGATAAGGTAGCTCAATGGGAAAATAGGAAAGATCAAGCACGTGGGTTGATAGGGATGTATATTTCTCCAGATCTTAGGTTCCATATTGCAGAACTTGATACTCCTGATGAAGCAATGAAACAAATCACTAAAGTTTTTGGAATTAAAAATGAACTTAGAGCCCATCAACTCAAAAATGAGTTGCTTACATTGGACCTGTTATCACTAGGAACTATAGTTCATGTATATAAGAGTGTCCATAAGTTTTTATAAAGTATTGAGGTCTTGTAAATAGGTTTGTTAGTTGATGTCAATTTCAAATTTGAAATTCAAGAGTTGTGGATGAGAATTCGTGTAAAGGCAAGATCATTAGACACCCTCCATCATTGTTAGTTATGTCATGTCATGTCATTGGTGCTTTGCGCAGTTTCGCAGCGCGGGTATGATGTCTTTGGTACTTGCGCAGTTTCGCAGCGCGGGTGTGATTGGTCAGTTTTGCTGCGAAATAATGTTTGCGTGTTTTCGTAGCGCTCTGTTTGTCAGCGATTTCGTAGCGCATCCTCTTAAATTTGAACTGCCCGCGCTACGAAATCGGAGTTTCAGGGTTTTTTGCAGCGTTTTTCTCTGAATGTCTAATCCAAGAGTAGTGAGTCACAAATCTGGTTATGATTGTCTTTTCACACCCTTTCTATGTCATGATTAGCCATTATTTTGCCATAAGGTCCGAAGTCATATAGTTGTGTGTCAGTTTGTAGGACGTTATAGGGGGTGGTCATTCCATAATGAGTTCTTCATATCATATGAATGTTTTTGCTCTATGAAAAGCCTGAGCTTTGTTTTAAACGGACTACTGCAAGCGAGCCTGCTCTCTACAGCTAAAGATTGTCTTCGTGCTGCAAACCACCGTCATTCCCTTGTGTAAAATTACTCAAAGAAGCATGGAAAGAAGGGAACATCGTTCGGGTAAATGTGTGAGAACAGAGCCGGAGGGGTTAGATGTAACCCTCAGGGATGAGGAGGTAGCAAAGGCATTTAGAAGTGCTGGTTGCTGGCAATTTTGTGAAAAATTAAAGGGTGGACATGCAGAAGTGACCAAGGCATTTGCATTGAACTTCACTGGACTGAATTCGAAGGTGGCCATGTTGGAGTTTCCGGTGTCCCCTGAAGTCATTTCTTCTGTCACAGAAATCCCGAGGGGTGGCCAAGAGTGGTTCAAGAATTTCAAGTTTGACATGGGTCCGTGCAAGGAGTTCTTGAAGGCACCATATGTAGACGAAGATCTTACTAAAGCTGTCCCAAGGAGCTATCTAAAGGAGAATTATGCTATGCTATTGACATGTATCCAGAAGTACTTGACGTGTGAGGGTCGGTACAACAAAGTCTACTCATACCATTTTAAGCTGCTGCTACACTTCACTGGTAAGAGCTCAATAGACATACCTTTTTACTTATTCAGAAGTATTAGCAAGATGTGTGATAAGATTCAGTTAAAGAAGGAAGCTTATGAAACATCTCTTTTTCATCATGGTCTGGTTAAATTACTGGTGTTGGATAGCCTACATAAAATTGGTAAAGACTGGGATTCATTTGTGTTCATGGCCGGTTTCCCAAGTAAAACGGGCCTAACTCCATTACCTGTAAGAGAAAGAGAAGAAAAGAGTGAGGAAACTACTTTGGCTGAGATTAGGAAAGAAATAACAGACCATAAGAAGCCCAAAGCTAAAACAAAGAAATCAGAGAGGTCTGTAACAGTCAAAGAAACACCTGAAGCATCAATGAAGAAAACTCCTAAGCCAGCAGTTAAAGAAACACCTGAAGCATCAGTAGATAAAACTTCAAAATCATCTAGAGTATCTGAAAAGGAAACCCCTAAGTCATCTCCTAAAGAAACACCTCAGTCATCAAAACAGAAGACTCACAAAAGAAAGGATGAAATTAAATCTAGTGAAGTTGAAAGGGTTTCAAGGGTGAGAACTAGAGGCCAGCTAAGCAAAGAAAAAGGAAAGTCAGCCCCTGTGGAAGAGAGTCCTATTTCTAAGGGCAGTTTAAATGACTTACTGGAAGCCATTGAATTAGAGCAAGACCATCCAATTCAAATTGAACCACTTGAAATTGAGCAAGATCAATTGGTATCACCAATGCATATTGATCTAACACAATCCTCACCTGAAAGTTCTAAGAAGTCAAAGGCTTCTAAAAGATTAAAGTTTGAAGAACCAAGTGAAGAGTATGCCTTTAAACCACGCAGACCAATGACTAGAAGGCAAATGAAAGAAGTGGAAAAAGCTCAGAAAGAGAAAGCATCTTCAGAGATGCCTAGGACAGAGGCACTTGAAGTCTTCTCTGAAATAGTCCAAGCAGCTAAAAACAAGAACAAGGATAATAAGGTTGTTATCAGTCAAAGTGGAAATGTGATTGCCATTAAGAAACAAGCTGAAGCAAGTAAGGAAATACCTCAGGTTCAAAATGTTTTTAAAGAAAAGGCAGTAAGATTTACAAGCTATAAGAAAGCTGTAATGAAAGGTAAAACAAGTTTGATCAGTCAAGCTAGCTCAGTATCTGATGCCTATGTATGGACAGTGCCAGCTCTGAAGCAGGCGAAGACTATGAAACAAATAAATGCAGGTCTAAGAGCAGAGAACAAGAAGTTGAAGGAAGAAGTCATCAGCCTGAAAGAGAAGCTAGACAAACTAGCTAAATGATTCAAGAAGGGATGTGTTTTCCAAATTTTGATATATTTTGGCCATCGTCTTTTTAAAAGCTTTTTGAGACTTTTTGATGTCTTTACACCTGTATAGAATGACTGAAGAAATCACAGACTTGAGTTATTGTTGCTTTAAGGTTCATGTATTTAATTTTGATGACCTACAGCAGTTTCGTAGCGCGCTACGAAACTGCTGTAGATGACTGGTTATGTTAAAAACTTGAGTTTGAATGCTGAGGTCAGCAAATATTTAAAGAGATGACTTAATGCCAGCATGGAGGTTATAGAAGGTCAGTCAGATATTTAAAAAAGGTTGCCAGGTGTAAATATTCGAAGAAAAGGTGAAGTTTTGTTTCTTATTGAAAGTTTCACTTTATGTCCGAGTTTTTAGGGTTGTGATAGAGCTGCTGAGGTGTTAAGTGATACACTTGTCTAGTTATGGGATGGCCAGATCATGAGTTTTCTTCAGTCACACGGGACTATCCAAGGATTAAATGGCTTGAAACTGGATCATTAATACATGAACACCGATGGGAGGCAGCAACCGAGAATATAGGCTTCATTTTCTTATTGGTTGATGAATCATCTATGCATCAGGTATCCGGAGCTGTCCATACATTGAATCTGCTTTCAGTTTGGGTTTGGTTATTATTGTAATGCTACAGGTGGCAAGCTCTGAGAACGCAGCAAAGTATACGAGGAGAAAGACTTAAAGTGACAATGTGACAGAGTCCTCTGTTTTCGTAGCACCATATCTCTTGTAATCAATTAGTTTGTTTATGATATAGTTAAGGTCATTAATGTCAAAATTCCGAGCTCCCTTCATGCTTGTTGAGGAGTCTCGTGCAGTAGTGTTTTGATTGGCTATATATAGGAATAACTTTTATGTAAAAAAGGTTGGATACTTTATAGAAAAACAGTGTTGTTTTGGGCCATTGTAAGACCTTTTTGACAGTAATAGTAAAACAGAGTTATTCTCTTCTCAAGATTCTCGAAGGATTGTCATGTTCAAATGTAGTGATGGTGTTTTATACTTTATGTTATTTTATAGTCTTGTTGTATGCAATCACTCAGAATTCATAATTATATGCTCTGACTTCCTGTGTATTCAGCAAGCTATGTTTTGGTGGAGTATGTTTGACATGTAATGCTAAGAGCCTTGATTTCCATGAGATCACTGTGTTTTCCTTGTTTACTTAATATTATAGACTCCATAGCCCAATGAGAGCCAGTTTGATGTGTTTCCAACCAGTTATGCTTTCATAAGTGAATAAAGAGTTAGCCATCTAGTGTTTGAAGGATTTTATCAAGAGTTGTGAGAGAGCCCTCTCTGATTAGGAAGGCTAATTCCTAATCTAAAGTATGGTCTGAAACAGTTACATGAAACTTTGCTTGGTTGCAGCCCCTAGTACTGGTTTTGTGATAACATTTTGGTGCGTCTGCCGGGAGCTTAAGATTGAATTTCTGAAGGTAGCAGGAGTTCAAATGATTTTCGAGGCTGCATTCTACCTTGGTGACTCCATTTGTTATTTAAAAGTTTAAAGGTGGCTTCGAAAGGAAGGTACACAAGGAGTAACCCTGATCCAAATCCACCTAGTCCTGTGGAGAATCCTAATATCATCTCAAGGAGTAAACAAAGATTCTCTGATATACCAGGTACTTCAAGTATTTCAAAGTCATTATTTACTGAGTTTTCTAGAAGTCCTGAGAATAAACTTGTTGATGATAAAGTTCAAGAGGTCATATTAAGGTCTGAAAATGAAGAAGAATTAATTGGTATCATTTTGGATCTACAAAAGAGAGGTATTGATACTTCTTCTCTAATTTCACATAAAGATAAAGAGGAGTTTTGGGAAATTGTTTCTTCTGAGCTATTATTAGAGAAAGAAGATTTAAAACAGCTCAAGGAGCTTGACCCTTTTGAAATTTTGCTCAACTCAAAGATTGGTTTACCTCTCCCAAATTGGAGTTCTTTTGTTAGTGGTCTACAAAGTCCTAATAGTCCTTTTCGTACTCATATTTTGTCCTCTGCTTCTGCAAGTCCAAATAGCCCTCAAGCCACATTTCATACTAGTTCTGGTCATAACATACCTATTGTCACTCTTCCTCCTTTCATTATGGCCGTACCTGCTAGGTATGCTCCTTTGGCTCTTCCTGCTGTTCTGCATGATTTACCAAATAAATATGCTGCTAGGATCCCAACATGGGGAGGAGATGAGGACATTACAGCTGAAGAGCATGTGGATAGATTCAATGACTTTATTGATAGGTATGAAGTGGATGATGAAGATGTCAAATTGAGATTGTTTGCTCAGTCTTTCATTGGAGAGGTTAGGAAATGGTTCAAGGCCTTGGGAGCTGGTAGCATTCACAGTTGGGCTGAGTTTGAAGATAGCTTTATGAGGAAGTGGGGAAATAGAACTAATCCAGTTCAGGCCCTCACTGAATACAATAATTTAAGAAGAACTCCAGATGAGACTATTCAAAATTTTTCTAAGAGGTTTAACAAGATTTATAATTCTATTCCAGCTCACTTGAAACCTCCTGGAGCTTTAGCACAATTAAGATATGCTGAGTCCTTTGATTCTGACTTCTCTCTTTTACTTAGAGAAAGAGAGTCTGCTACATTGGCTGACATGCAAAATGATGCTATCAAAGTAGAGGTGAATATACTTGCTGCTAAAAAGTCCAAGATGGCTAAGACCAAGATAAAGGAAGAGGAAAGGCCTTCTACTTCTGCTCAAGACGATAAAGTTGAAACCATGATAAAGACTATGGAAAAATTGATGGACCAATTAGCACTTGGGAATACTGCTGCTCCTCAAGTACAACAAGAACCTCGGTTTAGAAATCCTCAGTTTAGAAGGCCACAAAATCAACAAAGGCCAAGGGAGAATAGAAATCAACAAGCTGATCCTCCTGTAAGACCTCCGTTTCAGCAAAATATGGTAGATGGAGAAGAAGAATCTGAGGAACCTGAAGAAACTATTCATTGTCTTGGTGAAGAAGATTCAGAGATCTTTCTAACAAAAGAGGAACATGATGAGTCTAGCCAACAAAAAGTTGAAGAAGAACCTTCAGATTTCCTAAAGGGTTATCAGCATGCCATATTTGAAATTCAAAAGCAATATAACCTCAGAAATAGAGATGTTCCCATTACAGCAAACAAGGGTCAGCCTAAGAAGAATATTTCAAAAGCAGTGGAAGACAAAAAAGAAAAGCCAAAACAAGCTGAAGAAAAAGGTGATGCTCCTATTGAAAAGAGAGATAATCAAACTCTTGTTCTTCCTAAGGAAGTTGAGAGGTCTACTCCAGGATTCAATATAGAAAATGAGATTTCTAAAATCAAAATATCAGTCCCATTTAATGAGATTTTGAAAGTAAACAAGTATAGAAGCAAGATTGTGGAAATGCTTAATTCTCCCCCAGGAGGAGCTGATATTTTAAATTTGCAAGAAGACAATCCTATTATTTGTTTAGGCCCAAGGCTTGAAGATGAGCAGAATGATGAATTTCCTCCTTTTTATATAAGCATCAATATACATGAAATGACTCTTCATAATGCCATGTTGGACTCAGGAGCATCTCATAATCTTATGCCCAAAGTCATTATGGAAAGGTTAGGATTGGAAGTGACTAGACCTTATAAAGACTTATTTTCTTTTGATTCTAAGAGGGTTCATTGTATTGGGTTAATTAAGGATGTTGTTGTGGCACTTACACAAATCCCAGCTAAAACCACTGTCATGGATATTGTTGTGGCTGATGTTCCACCTAAATTTGGAATATTACTTTCAAGGTCATGGGCAGCTAAAATTAAAGGTACCATGCAAATGGATTTGACTTATGCTACTATTCCAGTATTTGGGGAGCAGAGAAGGTTATACCGGGAAACAAGGATGGCATATATGGTGAGTAGCAAGGATAAACCACAGAATTTTCCTATCTATTCTTGTGATACAGGCTTGGGATCAGCCATTCTATTTAATGAATCAGTGGGAGAAGAATCACAGAAAGAAAAAGCAGAAAATCAGTGTGAAGAGTTGCAGCAAAGTAATGAAGAAGATATTTCTGGTTGCTGGTCTTTGTATTTTGATGGAGCAACAGGGAAGGAAGGAGCTGGCGCTGGAATTTGGATCATGAGTCCAGATGATGAAAGTAAGTTTCTGTCTTATAAGCTCAATTTTGATTGCACAAATAACATGGCCGAGTATGAGTCCTTGGTTTTAGGCTTAGAAAATTTGATTGAGTTCAAGGCAAAAAACATTGCTGTTTATGGGGACTCTGAGCTGGTTATAAAACAAGTTCAAGGTGTTTACCAAACAAAAGATGCAAGAATGAGAGCTTATAGGAACTTGGTGTTAGAATTGTTGGAAAAGTTTCAATCATACACTTTCAATATCAAAACCAGAGAGCAGAATTCCATGGCAGATTCTCTTGCTGTAGCAGCTAGTCTTTTTGTCATTCCTAAACATGCTTCTGACAGTTATGAAGTCAAAGTCCGCCATAGGCCAGTAATCCCTGATAATATATTAAATTGGCAAGTCTTTGAAGATGACCAGCAGGTGAGAAGTTTCATAGAATTGAAAGGAGAATTTGAGCATTGTCAAATTGATCAGCAAAACATGTTAGTAGAAACAAAAGAAAAGTCTGAGGTGTTACAGCTCCAAAATAATCTCATTCCTAAAGGTTTGATTCCTCTTGAAAAGCTTTTTGATCAGAATGATGTCTTTAAGGCACCAAGGTTGCAAGCAAATGAAGAGGAGATAGAAAACTGCAATCTAGGTGATTTAGTAGCGCCTAAATTGATCAAAATTTCAAAATTTTTATCAGCTGATCTAAAAGTTAAGTACATTGATCTATTGAAGAAGTTTATTGATGTGTTTGCTTGGAATTATACTGATCTCAAACAATATGATTCCTCAGTTATACAACATACAATCTCCATCAAGCCAAATGAGAAACCTTTTAAGCAAAAAATGAGAAGAATAAATCCTCTGCTAATGCCATTAATTGAGAAAGAAGTCAAGAAGCTGTTTGATGCAAAGATTATTGTTCCTATCAGATTTTCAAATTGGTTGGCCAACTTGGTTCCAGTTAGGAAAAAGAACGGAGAAATAAGGATTTGCGTAGACTTTAGGAATTTGAACAAGGCTTCACTGAAGGGCAATTATCCTCTTCCTAAAATGGATCTTATGCTGCAGAATATTGTAGGCTCTCAAAGAATGTCAATGTTAGATGGCTTTTCAGGATACAATCAAATCCTTGTTCATCCAGAGGATCAGGAGAAGACAGCTTTTACCACCCCATGGGGCACCTTTATGTATGCCAAGATGCCTTTTGGCCTCATGAATGCAGGGGCGACTTTCCAAAGGGCTATGGACATTGCTTTCGCAGAGGAGAAAGATAAATCAGTTGTGGTATACCTTGATGATATCACAGTCTTTTCAAAGAGAGAGGAAGATCATTTAAAGCATCTGGAGAAGATATTATTGAAGTGTAGAAGGTTCGGCATTTCTTTGAATCCAACTAAAAGTATCTTTGCTTTGACTTCTGGTAAGTTGCTTGGGCATATCATTTCTCAAGAAGGCATCAAAATAGATCCAAATAGAGTTAGTGCTATTTCAAGGCTGGATTTGCCAAGGAGTAAGAAAGAAGTTCAGTCTTTTCTTGGTAAAGTTAATTTTGTTAGGAGGTTCATTCCTAACTTTGCAGAGGTGGTTAAGCACATCACAAAAATGCTAAAGAAGGGAGGAGACTTTAAGTGGACAGCTGAGGCAAGAAAGTCATTTGAAGAAATTAAAAAAGCACTCACTCAAGCGCCGGTTCTTATTAGCCCTGATTTCTCCAAGGAATTTTTAATATTCACCTATGCCTCTGAAGATACAATCGCTGGAGTTCTTTTACAGAAAGGGAATCAAGGTACTGAGCAGCCTATCTCATTCTTCAGTAAAACATTGGCAAATGCTGAATTAAAGTATAACATTTTAGAAAAGCAAGCATATGCTTTGGTAAAGGCAATCAAAGATTTTAGAATCTATGTGCTTCATTCTCATATTATTGCATTTGTGCCAAGTGCTGTTATTAAAGAAATTCTCACACAAGCAGACCCGGATGGTAAAAGAGGGAAATGGATAGCCAAATTGTTGGAATATGATATTGAAATTAGGCCAACTAAATTGGTGAAGGGTCAAGGGTTAGCAGAATTGCTAACTCACTCAAATCTAGACTGCAGTGACATTAATTTTAATGCAGAAATATCAGAAATTTTTGAAGAAGAGGAAGAGTTGGTCAAAATTAATGAGAAATTTCTGATATCTGAATGGTATAAGGATGTCTCATTTGTTCTACAGCACAACAGAGCCCCTGACAAACTTCCCAAGTCTAGAGCTCGTTTCATCAAGCTGAAATCCCTTAAATATTTTGTTTATGAGCAGAATTTATTTTGGAAGGATGCTGGAGGGATTCTATTAAGTTGTTTGATTGAAGAGGAGGCTGATAGGGTGATTGAAGAGTTTCATAAAGGAGATTGTGGGGGTCACCATTATTGGAAGGCTACTGCTAATAAAATATTGAGAGCCGGGTATTTTTGGCCCACCATGTTCAAAGATATTTATAAAAAGGTTGCAGCCTGTCATGAATGTCAGTTGTTTGAAGGTAAAAGGAAGCTCATGCCTATGCCTCTAGTTCCTATTTATGTAGAAGTGCCCTTTCAGCAGTGGGGGCTAGATTTTATAGGTGAGATACATCCCTCTTCATCAGGCCAACATCGGTGGATACTTACAGCCACTGATTATTTCACAAAGTGGATAGAGGCAGTACCAACTAGACAAGCTAATGATGCAGTCATTATTTCCTTCTTAGAGAACAATATTTTATCAAGGTTTGGATGTCCACTGAAGCTTATCACAGATAATGCTCAAGCCTTTAAGTCTAAGAGAATGATAAACTTTTGCCACCAATATCATATTTCTCTTGGTCACTCAACAGCCTATTATCCACAAGGCAATGGTCTAGCTGAAAGTTCAAATAAGAGTCTTGTGAGGATTATCAAAAAATTGCTGGAAGAAAACAAGAAAACTTGGCATTTGAAACTGAAGTATGCATTGTGGGCTGATCGCATATGCACTAAAAGATCTATTGGAACCTCTCCTTATGAACTTGTGTATGGAGCAGAAGCTATTTTTCCAACGTCTCTTGGTGTCCCAGTTATGAAATTAATTCAAGGACTTGAAGAAGAACCAAATGCCATACAGCGGAGGATTAATCAATTGATTGCATTGCAAGAAAAAAGGAATGAAGTGGTTGAAGATTATCAACAAAATCAGAATAGAGTCAAGAGGGCTTTTGATAAGAAGATTAAAGATGTGACCTTTCAAATTGATGACAAGGTTTTGAAATGGGAAGCCAAGATTGAAGAAAAGGGCAAACATGGTAAGTTTGAGAATTTATGGAAGGGGCCATATTTGATCTCTGCCTTCCATGGAAACAATACTTATATTTTGCAAGAAGTTGATGGATCACAGTATGCTGGTGGGCCTGTCAATGGCAGGTTCTTAAAGCATTATTATCAGTGAAAAATCTGCCAAGTAATTCATGATCATTGTAAATAATCATTGTTTTTGAAGTGTTTGTGTTAGCAATAAGTGACAAGCTGAACTAGCAGACTTTAGCCCGAGGAGAAGGCCCACAAAGTTTGAGAGGAATGCTTGTCAGCCAGATGTGAGTGTAATAAATGGATAAAGCACTGGTACTGTGTGTTCTTAGTGTACCACAGGGGCACACTATCCCTATTGGAGCCACTGTTATCACTAGGAACTATAGTTCATGTATATAAGAGTGTCCATAAGTTTTTATAAAGTATTGAGGTCTTGTAAATAGGTTTGTTAGTTGATGTCAATTTCAAATTTGAAATTCAAGAGTTGTGGATGAGAATTCGTGTAAAGGCAAGATCATTAGACACCCTCCATCATTGTTAGTTATGTCATGTCATGTCATTGGTGCTTTGCGCAGTTTCGCAACGCGGGTATGATGTCTTTGGTACTTGCGCAGTTTCGCAGCGCGGGTGTGATTGGTCAGTTTTGCTGCGAAATAATGTTTGCGTGTTTTCGTAGCGCTCTGTTTGTCAGCGATTTCGTAGCGCATCCTCTTAAATTTGAACTGCCCGCGCTACGAAATCGGAGTTTCAGGGTTTTTTGCAGCGTTTTTCTCTGAATGTCTAATCCAAGAGTAGTGAGTCACAAATCTGGTTATGATTGTCTTTTCACACCCTTTCTATGTCATGATTAGCCATTATTTTGCCATAAGGTCCGAAGTCATATAGTTGTGTGTCAGTTTGTAGGACGTTATAGGGGGTGGTCATTCCATAATGAGTTCTTCATATCATATGAATGTTTTTGCTCTATGAAAAGCCTGAGCTTTGTTTTAAACGGACTACTGCAAGCGAGCCTGCTCTCTACAGCTAAAGATTGTCTTCGTGCTGCAAACCACCGTCATTCCCTTGTGTAAAATTACTCAAAGAAGCATGGAAAGAAGGGAACATCGTTCGGGTAAATGTGTGAGAACAGAGCCGGAGGGGTTAGATGTAACCCTCAGGGATGAGGAGGTAGCAAAGGCATTTAGAAGTGCTGGTTGCTGGCAATTTTGTGAAAAATTAAAGGGTGGACATGCAGAAGTGACCAAGGCATTTGCATTGAACTTCACTGGACTGAATTCGAAGGTGGCCATGTTGGAGTTTCCGGTGTCCCCTGAAGTCATTTCTTCTGTCACAGAAATCCCGAGGGGTGGCCAAGAGTTGTTCAAGAATTTCAAGTTTGACATGGGTCCGTGCAAGGAGTTCTTGAAGGCACCATATGTAGACGAAGATCTTACTAAAGCTGTCCCAAGGAGCTATCTAAAGGAGAATTATGCTATGCTATTGACATGTATCCAGAAGTACCTGACGTGTGAGGGTCGGTACAACAAAGTCTACTCATACCATTTTAAGCTGCTGCTACACTTCACTGGTAAGAGCTCAATAGACATACCTTTTTACTTATTCAGAAGTATTAGCAAGATGTGTGATAAGATTCAGTTAAAGAAGGAAGCTTATGAAACATCTCTTTTTCATCATGGTCTGGTTAAATTACTGGTGTTGGATAGCCTACATAAAATTGGTAAAGACTGGGATTCATTTGTGTTCATGGCCGGTTTCCCAAGTAAAACGGGCCTAACTCCATTACCTGTAAGAGAAAGAGAAGAAAAGAGTGAGGAAACTACTTTGGCTGAGATTAGGAAAGAAATAACAGACCATAAGAAGCCCAAAGCTAAAACAAAGAAATCAGAGAGGTCTGTAACAGTCAAAGAAACACCTGAAGCATCAATGAAGAAAACTCCTAAGCCAGCAGTTAAAGAAACACCTGAAGCATCAATAGATAAAACTTCAAAATCATCTAGAGTATCTGAAAAGGAAACCCCTAAGTCATCTCCTAAAGAAACACCTCAGTCATCAAAACAGAAGACTCACAAAAGAAAGGATGAAATTAAATCTAGTGAAGTTGAAAGGGTTTCAAGGGTGAGAACTAGAGGCCAGCTAAGCAAAGAAAAAGGAAAGTCAGCCCCTGTGGAAGAGAGTCCTATTTCTAAGGGCAGTTTAAATGACTTACTGGAAGCCATTGAATTAGAGCAAGACCATCCAATTCAAATTGAACCACTTGAAATTGAGCAAGATCAATTGGTATCACCAATGCATATTGATCTAACACAATCCTCACCTGAAAGTTCTAAGAAGTCAAAGGCTTCTAAAAGATTAAAGTTTGAAGAACCAAGTGAAGAGTATGCCTTTAAACCACGCAGACCAATGACTAGAAGGCAAATGAAAGAAGTGGAAAAAGCTCAGAAAGAGAAAGCATCTTCAGAGATGCCTAGGACAGAGGCACTTGAAGTCTTCTCTGAAATAGTCCAAGCAGCTAAAAACAAGAACAAGGATAATAAGGTTGTTATCAGTCAAAGTGGAAATGTGATTGCCATTAAGAAACAAGCTGAAGCAAGTAAGGAAATACCTCAGGTTCAAAATGTTTTTAAAGAAAAGGCAGTAAGATTTACAAGCTATAAGAAAGCTGTAATGAAAGGTAAAACAAGTTTGATCAGTCAAGCTAGCTCAGTATCTGATGCCTATGTATGGACAGTGCCAGCTCTGAAGCAGGCGAAAACTATGAAACAAATAAATGCAGGTCTAAGAGCAGAGAACAAGAAGTTGAAGGAAGAAGTCCTCAGCCTGAAAGAGAAGCTAGACAAACTAGCTAAATGATTCAAGAAGGGATGTGTTTTCCAAATTTTGATATATTTTGGCCATCGTCTTTTTAAAAGCTTTTTGAGACTTTTTGATGTCTTTACACCTGTATAGAATGACTGAAGAAATCACAGACTTGAGTTATTGTTGCTTTAAGGTTCATGTATTTAATTTTGATGACCTACAGCAGTTTCGTAGCGCGCTACGAAACTGCTGTAGATGACTGGTTATGTTAAAAACTTGAGTTTGAATGCTGAGGTCAGCAAATATTTAAAGAGATGACTTAATGCCAGCATGGAGGTTATAGAAGGTCAGTCAGATATTTAAAAAAGGTTGCCAGGTGTAAATATTTGAAGAAAAGGTGAAGTTTTGTTTCTTATTGAAAGTTTCACTTTATGTCCGAGTTTTTAGGGTTGTGATAGAGCTGCTGAGGTGTTAAGTGATACACTTGTCTAGTTATGGGATGGCCAGATCATGAGTTTTCTTCAGTCACACGGGACTATCCAAGGATTAAATGGCTTGAAACTGGATCATTAATACATGAACACCGATGGGAGGCAGCAACCGAGAATATAGGCTTCATTTTCTTATTGGTTGATGAATCATCTATGCATCAGGTATCCGGAGCTGTCCATACATTGAATCTGCTTTCAGTTTGGGTTTGGTTATTATTGTAATGCTACAGGTGGCAAGCTCTGAGAACGCAACAAAGTATACGAGGAGAAAGACTTAAAGTGCCAATGTGACAGAGTCCTCTGTTTTCGTAGCACCATATCTCTTGTAATCAATTAGTTTGTTTATGATATAGTTAAGGTCATTAATGTCAAAATTCCGAGCTCCCTTCATGCTTGTTGAGGAGTCTCGTGCAGTAGTGTTTTGATTGGCTATATATAGGAATAACTTTTATGTAAAAAAGGTTGGATACTTTATAGAAAAACAGTGTTGTTTTGGGCCATTGTAAGACCTTTTTGACAGTAATAGTAAAACAGAGTTATTCTCTTCTCAAGATTCTCGAAGGATTGTCATGTTCAAATGTAGTGATGGTGTTTTATACTTTATGTTATTTTATAGTCTTGTTGTATGCAATCACTCAGAATTCATAATTATATGCTCTGACTTCCTGTGTATTCAGCAAGCTATGTTTTGGTGGAGTATGTTTGACATGTAATGCTAAGAGCCTTGATTTCCATGAGATCACTGTGTTTTCCTTGTTTACTTAATATTATAGACTCTGTTATCACAAAACCAGTACTAGGGATTGCAACCAAGCAAGGTCTCATGTAACTGTTTCAGACCATACTTTAGATTAGGAATTAGCCTTCCTAATCAGAGAGGGCTCTCTCACGACTCTTGACAAAATCCTTCAAACACTAGAGGGCTAACTCTTCACACATTTATAAAATATAGCTGGCTGGACATACATCAAATTGGTCTTCATTGGGCTATGGGGTCTCTCACAGTTAATAAACCAAATCACAGTCATCTCATAGAAGCCAAGGCTCTTTGCATCATCAGAGGTTCAAACATAATTTACCTAAATCAAAGCCTGCTGAACATACAGGAAGTCAGAGCATTAAAAAATGAATTCTGAGTGATGTTCAAACATGCTTCACCAAAACCCACAGCTTGTCAAGCACACAGGAAGTCAGAGCATATAATATGAATTCTGAGGGATTGTGCCATAACAAGGCTGTAAAAAGAACATTAAGAAACTAAACCACCATCACATTTGAACAAAAAGATGCATTGAGAATCTTGGGAAGAAAAAACCCTGTTTGCCATTACTGTAACAGTCTTTTCATAAGCTCTAAAAAACTCTGTTTTTGTATATACAGTCCAACCCTTTCTACATCTAACCTTGGCCCATATATAGGCAAGCAAACTAAAACACCTCGAGCTTCCTCCTCCAGCATGAGGGGAGCCTCGAAGGTGGCTATTAACTACTCCTACATGCTTTTAACTACTGCATTAATTACAAACATGCTGAACTAAAATTACACACAATCCTAATCCAACTAAAATACTAATTTCATTCTCCTCGCAGACTTGATGCTTTCTTGGATGCTGGACAGCTGTATGATTTCCATTATGGCTAAGATATGTTAAGGGAGCATTCACCGAGCAAGCTGGTCTCGGATGCTAGCTGTAAGACAGCTTATTAATTGATAAAATTAATCACCCTATATCCACGGTCCCCTGTCTTCCATTCCTCTTCATCATTTAAAGACCACACTCCGAGTTCTTTGAACCTTCAATTAACAACGCATAACCACCATATGCTATATGATCTGGATACTTTAAGGACCAACAGGTGTATCAACCGAACATTCTGGTAACTCCACCAATACTCTAGTAGCTCGGTCATAAATTGCCTTTGAGAAAACTTTATGAAAATAAACAAAATATTTTATTTTCCCTTCAAGACCTACACCTGTCACTGTTTGAGTTGTTATGAAACCCATGTATGATCTCCCTGCCTGAGTTTGAGACCTTCTTTTACCATTAACTGACCTCATCATCAAAATTCATTGTTTTTCCACAAAACAGCATTCTACAGCAGTTTCGTAGCGCGCTACGAAACTGCTGTAGATGTCAAAACAGAACCTATGTATCTTTGAAGCGTTTTCTACTTAGATTCATGATCTCTTCAGACATTTGTACAGCTATTAGGAACCTAAATAGTTTTAAGAAGATGAAGCTTGCTTCTGTCATTACATATCACAGCCAACTTGATTAGCATCAAACCAATAAAAAGCTTCATAAATCCCAACTGGAACATAAAGTCACTGTAGTATTCCTTGCTGTCTTCAAATCTTCAAATGAGGTGTTCTTTTTCAAAGTACAGATCTTAAAGTTGGAAGAATTCAACACTTGGACATTAAGCTCCTTAGGATTATCAAACCAAACTATCTCACCCTACTGTACCAATTTGACTGGGTCTACATATATCAATTTCGGCTTGTCTGTCAGAATCAGCTGCATCTTTTTGTTGTAGAGTTTCTGAATTTTCTTAACCAATGAAACCATCACAATGAACTCCCCTGGATCTAGAAATTTCTCCCATTTAGAGTCAAAAGCATTGATAGTATAAAATTTAGCCTTGTGCTCCTAATTCTCTACTGTCACTGATTTTCTTTTGGATGAAGGATTCAATGAAGATATAATTCCTACAGGGACTCTGTTTTTTATGCAAAGAACCTAGAAATCAAAGCTGCAATGTGAGCACTAACAATTTTATCTCTCAATGGATCCACAATAACATCAGAGATATTTTAGATTGAGGCAGCGCATGTTATAGAACTCAAAAGGCTCGGCAAAATATCCTTTAAAACAATCACGTGAATAAGACAACAAATTGCTGAAGTTCACACTGAAGTTCAGTTACTTTGCATCTCCATTTGAAGTAGCATTTCCATCTTTGCATGTTAATACTTTCCTAACTGCATTTGCGAGGTCTGTCACGTGACTGTTATTGCAACCTATCTCAAGTAGAGCTGTCTCTAGTTGAAAGAGATATTCAATGTTAGGCCTGGAAAGACTCACAGCTTCAACCATTTGCTGAGCCATCATTTCCAATGGTGCAGGGTCCAGGTAATTCTTATTCGAATTCTTGTCTGTTGATGCAATGTACACAAGGACTCCAGATATAGCTGGCTCTGTTGAATCCCCTTCAAAATAGAAATCAACGTAGGCCTTTTGGTCATATTCCTTCTCTCTCACTTCTAAATAAGATAAAACAATATCTTCAGCTTGCTGTCCAGAAACCCTGTAAGCAACGCCTCAACTGGTGTGGTCATCGTGAGGCTCGAGTGTAACAGTCCTGCCTGGATTGGCAAGGGTTCCTCTATGGTCTGTGCTCCCTTGATGGAAAAGACGACGGTAGCCTTTGATGAAAACAACTCGTCGTTGGTCATATTGGAAACCCGCCTTCCATATTATGAAACCGTAATCAAATGGATCCGAAAAAGACGGGACAATGCAAAGCATGGAATTTGAAATTAATTCATCTAAATATTTCTTTGACAGCGCATACTCCCTACAGAGAACATCTGTCACAAGACTTCCGGGAGTTTCAGTTCCTTTAACAGCAATAATCATACATGACAATTGGCGCAACACCACATCAAAATTTGCGGCTTCTCCTTTCGTTTGATAAACACGTCCTTTTCACAGTGTGTCAAGAGGTCGATTCACAAATTTCAAATACACCTCAGCACAACCCCGCCGCCAACTGTCACCTTGTAATTCAGGTCTCCTGTTACGGTTTCAAGTGGTCAACACGCCTTGCTGATATAGCCACGCATATGGAAATATAATTGAACTAACATTCCATAAGAACATTCTGGTGTATACATTAATCAAACAATAGACATGCTATGATTCAGGCCTCCACTGAAAACTCAAACAAATCCCCAGTTTCGTAGCACGCTACGAAACCACTCAAACAGGTAGCGCTGCGAAACTGCTAAAAGAATTCAGGCGCTGCGAAACTGCTCGATCTTTAAGCTAATCTAGAAAAATTTTGACAACATCATTTTCAGTGATAACAGACTCCATAGCCCAATGAGAGCCAGTTTGATGTGTTTCCAACCAGTTATGCTTTCATAAGTGAATAAAGAGTTAGCCATCTAGTGTTTGAAGGATTTTATCAAGAGTTGTGAGAGAGCCCTCTCTGATTAGGAAGGCTAATTCCTAATCTAAAGTATGGTCTGAAATAGTTACATGAAACTTTGCTTGGTTGCAGCCCCTAGTACTGGTTTTGTGATAACAGGACCTCAATAATTTTTCTTCCATTGAAGATTTTTTGTCCAAGTTCAAGACCCTTAGACTTCTCTTGGAAGGTTTTAAGGTTAAGAAAGAAGATAGTAACCTTATTCATTCCATTCTTACTAAGTTGGGACCAGCCTACTCTGTGTTTGTTTCCACCTTCCATTCTACAAGAGAAGCCTTCATTTCTCAAGGACAAGCCTACAAGTTCCCTTCCTTTGATTCCTTTTATGATTCTTTAATAAGAGAACAAGAAAAACTCTTACAGCTTGGTCTTCTTAATCTTGGAAACTCTTCTAAGAAAGCCTTAGTTGCTCAGCAACAACCAAATTCAAAGAATCCTAAGAAGTCGTATCCTAAAAGGAATGGTCCTAATCTAAACAAGGGTCCTAAGCAATTCCAGTCTCAAAATGAAAAACCATTTCAACAAAATGATAAGGAAAATAACAACAAAGGGAAGAAGACTGATAGACATTGCCACTTTTGGAATCGATATGGCCACTTAGAATCCAAATGCTTTATGAAGATGGAAGCCTTGGAAGCAGCAATGAAGAAGCATAACATCCATTTGGAGCACTCTTCAACTTCAAATTCATCTTCAGGAATAACACTTTCTGCATGTGGTTGTCAAGTATCTTGGTTTGGCTATGCACTAAATGTATCTTCTTCTTCTCATTCTCATGAGTGGCTCATTGATTCTGGAGCTTCTTATCACATGGCCAAAAACAAAGCCATGTTTTCTTCTTTAAATGATTGTAACACCAAAAATATATATGTTGGTGATGATAGATCTATTAGTGTTGTAGGGACTGGAACTGTTCATATAGACAATGGTCAATTTAATGATGTATTATGTGTTCCAACCTTATCTTGCAACCTTCTATTTGTATATTAGATAACTAATTCAGGTGAAGGTAAAATCGTTGAATTTTCACCTCACGATGTTGTAATTAAGAACCTAAGAGATCCTAGACAGATTTTAGCTACTGACATTGCTGATGATTCTACAAGGTTGTATAAGTTTAACAACTTTGGGTCATCAAATATTCCCTCGGTATTTGTTGCTCATAATGATGAAGTGAGCAAACTTTGGCATGAGTGATTTGGTCACTTAAACTATCGCTCCCTTCAGAATCTATGTAAATAAATAATCGTGACAGGTCTTCCAATGGTATCTTGCAGAGATGGTGTTTGTTCCAGATGTGTACTTGGAAAACATCATCGGGATATTTTTGAAAAACGTGCCTCTTGGCACACCTCAGCCCCTTTACAACTTGTGCATAGTGATTAATGTGGTCCACTTCCAGTTGTTTCATTCTCTGGCTACAAGTATTTCTTAACTTTCATTGATGATTTCTCTAGATGCACTTGGGTATACTTCTTAAAACTCGAGAGTGAAGTATTTAACATGTTCTTGGCCTTTAAGGCCTTTGTTGAAAAACAATCTAGACATCAAATTCTTAAGCTAAGACCTGATAATGGCGGAGAATATGTTAACAAAAAATTCATCAACTTTTGCACTAAGAATGGAAGTCAAATGCAACATATTGTTCCATATACTCCACAACAAAATGGTGTAGCTGAAAGGAAGAATCACACCTTAAGGGAAATGGCTAATTGTATGTTTAAATCTAAAGGACTTAGTCTTAAATTTTGGGCAGAAGCAATTAACTGTGAAAATTACATAATAAATCACACTCCTACTAAGGTTTTAAAGAATATCACTCTAGAAGAAGAATGGAGCTCAATTAAACCAGATGTAAGTCACTTTTGTGTTTTTGGAAGTGAAGCATGGGCCCATATTGTAGATGAGAAACATAAAGCTTTAGAACCTAAGAGTGAAAAATGTATTTTTGCTGGATATTCTGAAGATTTCAAAGGATATAGACTTACTCCACTTAAGTCCAAAAATGTTATCATTAGAAGAGATGTAAAGTTTGCTGAAAATATATTGGCCTACAAGCCTAGTTCAGTGGATGTGCCACCTATATCTATCTCTTCTGAAAATATTTATTCTTCAGATGATGAAAGCGAGGATGACAATCCTCCCCCACCTTCTCAGGATCCTCCTTCAGCTCCTCAGCTTCCAAAATGGGTCTGTGCTACTCAGGTTGCAGCAGGTGATCTTGCCGGTGATCCTACAGATCAACGACGTACACATTCTCAATTCGTTAGAGCATCTTCTTTACTAGATCAAGCTTCAACGAATTATGATCTTGACACCTTTGCAGAAGCTTTAGGACATCTAGATTGGGACGCAGCTATGAATGAATAATATCATTCATTATTGGCAAATGATACATTGGATCTTGTTCCTCTACCAAAGGGATGAAAACTTGTTAGATGCAAATCGGTTTATAGAACTAAGTATGGACCAGATGGGAAAGTTGATAAACATAAAGCTCGTATTGTTGCTAAGGGTTTTTCACAAGTTGAAGGAATTGACTATACTGAAACCTTCTCCCCTGTTGCCAAAATGAACTCTATCCACCTTGTTCTTTCCCTTGCTACCTCTTTCAAATGGGAAGTCCATCAAATGGATGTTAAATCTGCCTTCTTGCATGGGGACTTGCATGAAGAAATCTATATGGAACAACTTATTGGATTTATACAAACAGACTCCAGCCTTGTATGTCAGCTTAAGAAATCCATTTATGGTCTCAAGCAAGCTCCTCGGTCTTGGTATGCCAAAATGGATAGCTTTCTTTCAGAATCTGGCTTTTCTAGGTGTCATTTTGACAATACTGTCTACACCAAGAAAGTGGGCAAGTCTCTTATCATTCTTGTTCTTTATGTTGATGATCTTATCCTCACTGGTAGTGATCCCAACCTTATCAACCATGTGAAGTCCAGCCTTAAAAAGAAGTTTGAAATGACAGACTTAGGACACTTGCATTATTTTCTTGGTCTTCAAGTCTTGCAATCCAAGGAAGGTATTTCCCTTTCCCAGTCCAAGTATGCCTGTGATATTCTACGCCATTTTCACATGGAAGACTGTAAGCCAACCCCTTCTCCCTTTCAGTTTGCAGCCAAACTTTTAGTCACATGTACTTCCCCTAAAGTTGATGCTACCTTATACCATCAACTTGTAGGAAAAATTTTGCATCTAACCCATACCCATCTTGACCTTTCCTTTGTTGTTGGCATTATTGCTCGGTTTATGCAAAACCCACATGAAAGTCATTGGAAATTAGATAAAAGAATACTTCGTTATGTTCGAGGTACAGTCCAGTTTGGGATTCATTACAGTGCAGAAGCATCTCCTCTATTGGTTGGTTTTACTGATTCTGATTGGGTTGGTGACCCTAATGATCGGAAGTCTATTGCAGGTTATGTGTTCACTCTTGGTTAAGGACCTGTTACATGGGCTTGCAAGAAAAAAAGTGCCATTTCTCTTTCTTCAGCAGAAGTAGAGTATTCTGGTGCCATAGAAGCTAGTAAGGAAGCCCTGTGGCTTTGTCAGATCCTGTCAGAGTTTGGCTTTCAGCAACAGCATCTGACTACACTTTGGTGTGATAATCAAAGTGCCTTTAAACTATGCAAATATCCAGTCCAACATCAGCGCAACAAACACATTGAACTGCACATGCACTTCATTAGAAAGCTCATTCACGACCATGTTATTGAAGTGCAATATTGTTCAACAAATGATCAAGTTGCAGACATCTTTACAAAGGCTCTCACAGAGGCAAAGTTTACTAAACTTCGATTTATGGTTGGAGTTCAGGAAGTTGTCACTAAGGGGGGATAGGCTCTAGTGCCTCCTTCCTTCTCCTATTGTGTCATATTTGTACATCCTTCAATCCTATCCCAGGTTGTTCTTAAGGGGGGATGTTAGGATATTCCGACACATAGGAAATAGTTAAGTATAACTTGGTCTAGTGTAGAGTTAGGTAAAGTGTGTTTCTTTACTATGTACTTTTGTAACTTACAATCTGACGGTCACGATATGTAGTGATCTGACGGTTCATTCTCTCCTCAATATTATCGACACTTGATCCGTGGCTTAACACCTGATTGGTCCATGATCTCTATTTAAAGAGCATGGAGGGTAATTTTTAGGGTAACCGTTCATGAGAGAAGCTTATGTAAATTTTTCATTCTTTTATTAATAAATTGCCTGAAGTGGCCACGTTGGCTCAGGTTGTGGACTGTTTCCCTCTTTGAGGGTTTTAACCACGTTAACAATACTGGTGTATTGATCTGTGATTTGTTTGTGAGCAGTGTCCGTTGGTGTTCTGTCTGAGGAACTTACCCTGTAAATTCCTACATTTATTTATAGGGTATTACCCAAGTTGGGGAATAGTAACAACATTGCCAAAGTGTATCAATGCTATGTTTTCAAGAGAGGAGGAAAAGAAACCACAATGGTTGGAGGTAAGAAATTCAATTCAATTTAATAAAGTAGAATGAAGTGAAGAAGTTTCCATTTTTGAAGCTAGTAGACATGGAATATTAGGAAATTAAGAATAGAAAAAAATAAAAATATATCTATGAATATCAGATAGGAGGAAATGAAGGGATGTTCTATCAAGAAGAAAGTTCTTTTAAGGGTATTGATGAGTGGACCAAGAAACATGATTGGTAATGGTCATAATGATGATCTACATAGTTTAATAGTTGAAGTATAGAAGGAATGTTGCTAGAAATTTTATAAGGATACCTTGAGAGGGATTGTGTACATATTGACAAAAGAAGTGAGAGTCAATTAATAGAGGTTGTACTTGACTGATTTGCACTCATTATTTCATGAGTAGGACTTCACATAGAGAAACTTATCAAGTTTTGTTCCCATAGTGTTAAAAGAGGTTGTTTCCACAGAACACCACACATTTAAATTTTTCATGGACAATGATGGTAGTAGTGTTTCCAACTGTTTCAAAATCTAAAATAAAGATACTATTTAATGAGAAATAATCTCTTGTCCAAATTGAAGAAGGGTGAATTTACAATAAAGCAATCAAGTGGTATTGAGATAGGAACTTGACGAGATAAGAAAATATTTTTGTGGATGAAAATGATAATTGTTAAGTGATGTATGTATAAGTCAACATGGATCAACAAACCCTCATGCAAGTAAATTAAGCATGATATAAAATTAAATCATGATGACCTAGTGTTTATATGCAATTGCATATAGCGGTATTGGAAGCGGTAAGCCAAAGTGTAAATGGATGTAAAACCAAGGGATTTTAATTTTGAGATAGATGATTTAAATAATGATTGTATGACTAGTAATATCTTAACAATGAATTTCACTAGAATTTCCTTGGGGAAGGAAGAATATATGATGAGAGATTAAGACTCAAGATGATGAGGCTCATGTGAAATTTAACGATGTACTTAGATGATTATACCTATGGTGTAAATGGTCAACTTCCTAGTGGAAAGAAGTGGAAATGATTATTGAAAAAGTAATTGGTATCTTGATGAAAACATAACACTAATAACACTGATGAGATAACATAGATCCTAGATGGATGTTGAATAATCTTAGTTCATAGTTGAATGTTTGTAAAGTAAATGAAATTGATTTTTCTGATGAATCATGATAAGAATGCTTATAGAGTATTATTCTATATTTGATGAGTATTGAGATGTTTCTCATATTGATGATGTTTCATGATATGATGGTATGAGGGTGATCATGCACATGTGGTTCATATTTATATAGTTGTTACAATAGTGATAATGTATCCTTATGATGATGATGATATGCATAGGCATTATGATGTTATGTCAAGGTATATTGACATATTCATTTACTACGTGATGATAGGTATTTTTTTAACTCATGATGGATATGATATGCATAACGTGGCATAGGAATTATGATGCTATAATATGAGGTTTATTGACATATGGTTCATTTATTATGTGAAGTCATGATATGTCTCTGATGAAAATATGTTGATGTTCTAACTTATGATGGTATTTCATGAGGTGAAGCATGTGATAGTTGCGTACAAATTTATGACATGCATGAGCATGCAGTTCGTTATTATTCATAATGTTGCGGTTAACAATGATGAATGTTACATGATGACATGCAAGACTTGGCATGTGGATTATTTTCTATGATACTATGATGGTATAGTTGATGCATTGGTTGCATGTTGAGGTGTGATGATTGATAGGACTCCACAAATGGGCCGAGAGGGCCGGTTTATTTGATGATCTCGTGCAAGCCCATACGCACGAGGGAGAATAAGTAACACCATATGGGCTGGGGACAAACTCAATCAACACTACATATGCCAGTGGTTCCTTTGTCTTGTATAGCTCTTGATGGATAGCTCTTGAAGGGCTATGGGACCATCTTGAGGAGGCCAAGTGCCTGATGTTCTAGGCTAGCTGCCTGTTATTGGAATGGGATGCCGAAGTCTGGTGGGGGTGTAAGGACTTCGATTCCTGCAGCTGTGCGCCTTAGTAGTTGTGGAGGGAGTGGGCCAGCCTTGTGATATGCCCAGAGTCATTGAGTACCATACCGGATGCCTGCCTTGGGGCAGATGAGGTTTGAGTTAGGCGCGAGCCTTGGGACCAGCCTTGGACTAGGATACAGACCGGGGAGGCTTATGCCTAGTTTCGAAAGTGGGAAAAAGGATAGGGATTCCTTGGGATTTCTCGGGTGTTGTGAAACTTTCGATGCCTGTTGGTTATACTAGTTCAACAAAGGGTGTCGGCAACATGAAGTAATAAATAACAAAATAAAATGTTAAATAATTCAACTTAACTTCAGGATGAAGTTCCTTAAAGTGGGAGAGTATGTGATATACCTTAATAATAAATAATAAATAATAAAAATAATCAATAATAAATAATAATAATAATAATAATAAATAAATAAATAAATAAATAATTAATTAATTAATTAATAAACAATGAATAAAAAAATAATAAAAATAAAAATAGTAATAAATAATAAATAACCATACTAAAGCTCTAAATAAATATAAATAGAAATAAAACAAGAAAACAGTCAAAAAAATCAGTAAAGCTATAAAAAAGAAATAAAACAAGAAAGCAATAAAGTTGCATGTAGACACATGGAGTGTGTGCATGTGGTTCCCCTTCCAATGTTTGCTCTATTTATTAGATGGTGAGGAAGATGGGAGGCATTCCATCATTCCAAGATTCTATCATTCATTCTCTTGGGAGAATAGTGTTCTAAGACAAAGGATTCCCTGGCAGTAGTACATTGATTGAGGGCTCGGGGGTGGCCAGTTGTAGCAAGATTTTGTGCAATTGAGCCTACGGTTGGGTGGAGAGTTGTCCCCAAAACCTTGTTGCAGTTAGCAGACTCAACTAAAATCATAGGTAAGTGTCTCTACTCATAGTTTTGAACTTTGATGTTAATTATTTGATAATTTCATGTTGATTATAAATTACTTGATTAATCTAATTAATTACATGTTTATTTTGGGTTGTTACAAGTCTTGCATCCGTCTTCCCTGTTCTTGGTTGTAACCTTCGGCTGATGAATTCTTGATAGAAAATATGAGTCATCTGCAAGGGAAACCTTGGTCCAACCATGAACCTATGTCCACACTAGGAAACCCCATGCCTATACTCAACCTTTAGCTTTATGTACTCAATCTCATCCAACTAGTAGAAACGAAGAAGGGGAAATATTTAAACGAGCAAACCTATGTCAGAGGTCTTATATGCTTCTTTGAAGGAACAATTCATTTTTCTCTTAATAAGTCAAGATCCCTCTTCCTCTCAAAAATAAATAAGTGCCTATGCATAGTTCTCATAAAAAATACAAAGGCGAAAGAAGAGAATGGCTTCCTACGCATGCAACTCCACCGGGGTACTAACTAGACTCACTACTATTGGAGCAATGCATGCGTTCCTATGTGACTCCGCCGAGGTATTTTCCAGGCTTGTTGGCAGTGAAGGAACACCAGAGATGAAAACTTATGCTCTGAAAATCTTCAACTCGCGACCCAAACTACCCTTCCTGATTTGGAAACACTGTGATCAAGCTAAATTTTTGTTGTGCTTGACTCAGTTGGAAAAAGGTGAACCATGGTTGTCCATCGAGTAAGTGGGGAAGCTGAAGTAACCGGCACAGTGATTCAGTACTCTGCGAAAGACCAAGGCCCTATGCTATCAATGAACCAAAACAGAGAAGCTGGAGTTCTATTAGTGTGTCGCCAAGTGTTGTAATGGTTGCAACACCCTCCAAAATTTTGGCCCGCATCTAATTTCAGAGCCTCCTTTGAGAGTTTTACTTGATGATTTCATGCACTCGGGCTCACCCCGTGAGCATGTGTGGGTCTTTGCACCCACTTTGCTTGATCGTTCAACATATATTTTTTGCATGTTGGTAACAATGTCATGCTTACGACCATGTTCTAGTCGTACACAAAGTCTCTGCTTCGTGTGTACATGCTATGATTCGCTATGTAAACATCCAGTGCACTCACATATGGAGTCGTATGCACTATCACACAAGTGTCATCGCGACCGTCAGATGATCTATCACAAGTTTCGGACTTGTCTACTTGCATCATCGGTCAGTCATGATGAGCATGTGCGTCTAGATGGTTTGAGTCATCTTGTCATCAAGTCATGTAAGTGTGTGTTTGCAAGTTCGCGTATGCACATTTTCACTCGCTCACACACTTAGTCATTTTACTGAAGTTCTAAAGACCAGATCACCCTCTAATAGTCGGACCTTCACCTTGCCATCGAATCAATCAACTATCACCCAGAACAACGTAGAAGCATCCAATAAGCTATTTCAAGATGCATTGCTGTAAGCTCTTCAATCGACCCTCTTGCTGGTCAATCAAAGAAATTGACCCGACAGTCACCCCACGGGAAGACTCCCCTCTAAAATTGCACAGAGGCTACAAACCATGCCCACTCCCCTAACTTAGAAAATTGTGCAAACAGGCTGGATAGACGCTTAGTGCTAGTCCTTATCTCCCTTAGAAATATGTGCAGTTTTCCCAGCCAACCCATCAGTCAGCCGTCCGACTGCTCACTCGGAAAACTGTGCAGATTTCATGAGCAAGCCCTCTACTTCCCAGCAATCCGCTAAGCTCAGAAACTATGTAGAGGGGGTCAATAGGCCAATCTCCTAGCATTAGCATAGGATTTCCCACTAGTAACTCCCAGCAACCGCTGCCAACTTCCTCTAGGAATTGCGTAGGTTTTGCTACAAAGCTCCCTCAGCCCGCAACCAGCACCCTCCAAGAATTGTGCATTTTTTGTTGCCAAGCTCCTAGTATCCACTCCCTCCAGAAATTGTGTAGATTTTGTCTACCCATCCTTCCTACAACCTGAACTACTCCTTCCAAAATTTGCGAAGATTTGTCCTCTAGCTGAGCCAAATCCCGCGGATAAACAGTGCCAATCCAAATTTCCTATCACCATCTCCCATTGACTTTTGCGCAGTTTTCACCAGTAATGCCTAGAGCCTCCATCACAGCTCGAAACTTGCCTCACGTGGTTTCGTAACCTTGTCTTCTCTCCTGGTCACCTACATCCGAAACGATCATGTATCATGGTAGACTAGGAATGTTATGGATTTGATGTCATCTCGTCATGAGTGACTACATATACAGGTACACAAACAAACATGGTGCGACGATGGATGGGATGAACAAGGGGAGTACATGCAAGAGGACATGTTCGTGAACAGACGAACAAACGATGCATGCAAAGAGATGTGTTCACAAACGAATGAACAATTGAAGATGTGTTCATGGATGAATGGACATGTTGTAGCATCCATTATCATTTTAATTTTATTTTTAGTTTTATCACAAAAATGAAAAAAAATCAAATATTATGTTATAACAGAAATAAAAGAGAATGTGTAAATCTGAAATAAATGATTTGTTTTATGTTATTGATGACTTGCAAGCGTGAGAAACCCAGGAGGAGATTTGAGTCATCCGATCGATAGGTAGCAGATCTAACGGTAATCGCGTGGTTAACAAGGACAAGGTTTAATTCAAAATCAGACGTGAGAAATTATAAAACTGAGTTAAAACCTCAGTTAATCAGGGTCGTCCGCTTGAAGGATTCAGATTCGACAGTAATCGCGTGGTTAACAAGGATGAGGTTTAATTCAGAAAACAGACGTGATGGTTTATGGAATGTAATTTAATCCATTGAAGTCTGGATCAATCACGACCACTCATCCAAAAGGGATGAGATCTGATGGATATCGCATCAAAAATTGCATGGGTTTTATTATAAATTTCGGACCCGAGTAGTCTATGAACTGTAGTTTTTTTCCTTCTCAGTTTTATGGGGAAGGTAAAGGTTTGTGGAAAAGGCGGACGTGATAAGCTTATGAACTGAAGTTTTAATTCTTTTGGTTCCATGGTAACTGAAGGCTTGCCATATTCCGTGTAAGTCAACCAATTCCATTGTTTTAGCAAAATAACTAAAATTAGAGGCGGATGACTGAAACTCCAAAGGTGACGATGATTGGTTAGGTTTCTTTGTGTTTCCGCCAATCAGAACACTTCTAATATATACGTGGGCCCATAATGCACAAGTCCACATAGGGAGTTTTGTAAAGATGCAGTTTGTTGTGTTAAGATAATCTAGCTATCGTCAAAACAACTATAGAGAAACTTCATCAATAGTCAAGCCACAAATTAGAACAGCGAGCAGCCATCACCTTCTAATTTTTTTTGCTTCTTGTTATTTTGTTTTCTTGAGAAGAATGAGGTGTCTTTTACCCTCCAATGTAATATTCTGTAATGAATTTTAGTTTAGAGAGTTAGGAGATAGTTAAGTAGTTTGACGGTTTGGGTGATTACCAACTGTCTCATGACGTATAAAAAGAGGAAAAATTATAGAAAAAGGGTTCAAATTTTGAAGAACTTGGAGACTAGGCTATTGGATTCTTGATAAAATTGATAATTAATGAAAGAATCAGGAGTTTTCCACACATTTTTGGGTATGATTTGTGATTTCTCTGTTATGTGTCATCATGTATCTTCCTTTCTTTAAGTATGATAATGAAGCTGTAGGTCTTTGTTTACTTATGTGAATTAAGTTAAAATTCCTGAAAAGAACGCTTCTGTACTTAAAGATCCTACTTCTACATTTCTTCTAAGTTACCGATAATAGTTTCTGTGTAAAACATCATATTGGCTTTAACTTCCCAAAGTGTTATAGATAATATTTTCTGTGAAAACAACATATTGTCTCTAACTTCTGATCCAAAACGGATCCTAGAAAACCCTCTAAGTCTTCAAAGTCTTCTAAAGACCAAAACTATCGCAAAAGAAGAACTCTTAGAAATTGTAGATTACACTATCGGGAGTGAAAAAACATGAAGAAATAGTAGAAAAACAGAGTATCAGAGATCAAGAAACAATGCACAGGAGTCATCGGATCTAGTCGATCAACGGTCTAGATCCGATTGGCGTATCGCAATCGACGAAGGCTATTGGAGCCTATCAGAAGCTACCATATGAAATATGTGATAGCGATCAACACGGGTCAACAAGGACCGTCGATCAAGCGTGCAGATCAATGGCCCAGGTTAACTCACAATATCACAATCGGCAGATTACAAAGGAGCGCTTACAAACAACACAGGGTCTATGCAATATGCGATTACGATCAATCACATTGCAATATCACGTCAGAATAATACAATGGAGCACGGTCGATATAAATATGACTCATGATAGCCGAATTCGATGGGATTATAGATGAAATTTAATATATTTTTAGATTCGTAAAAATACATTTTTTAATGTAAATTCACGTTTTCATTAAACAAACGAAAACCAAAAGAAATGTGAATCGGGCGATATAACAGACCCAAAAGGGTTTTTAGACGCAACGATGTATGTTTTGAGTTCCGAAATGAGCGAGATTTCGGGCGGGCCATAGGTGGTAAGTGGTTTTGGCCGGGTGCCACCCGAGCCGATACATTGGCCGCCACATGGCTAGGCACCGGAGAGAGAAAACCACCCTTTTCGGGCGGGTAGTCTCCGTGTGTGTTAGCCACTCGAAATCAATAATAGTCGTTGATCAACGATTACTTGCGGTGGTGCCCGAAGATGGATCTGAAAGGATATAAGGTGGAATTAATAATATTTCAGTTCCGAGAAAAGGCGTTTGGGCGGATTTTTACAGTATTTTAGTGTATTTCTATATGTAAACAAAGAATGACTATTTTGAGGATTTCAAAGGCGCCGATGGTCCTTCCATTATAGAACAGGTGGCCACCATCCCTGAATGCGTTTAGCAATGATTGCTAATGCTCAGAGGGGGATTTTAGCGGACAGAGGCCAGGAGCTAGAGAGCCCAGAAGGGGAAACAAATAGACAATTCCGATTGGCTTAAAATCCATAAAAGGTAGAAGATAGAGGGAAGCAGTGCTAAGACAGAGAGAAAACAGAGCCAGAGAAGGAGAAAAAGAGTCTGTGTACTCAGAGAGGCTTGAGGGATTCAAGAAAACTCCTTTTGTTTGGTATCTGTTGTGTTGAGACTCAATTTGAGCTCACACTTTGTAAAACTTCGCTCTTGAAGACATAATAGAGAGGTCACCACTGAAGGCTGGACCAGGAGATGTAGCCCTAGAGTTTTGGGTGAACTCCATATTAAAATTGTTGTGTTTATGTGTGTTTGTCTATTATGTTTCTTTAGTTGCTTCCTTCTCTATGTTATTCGCAATCTTATCGATCCATTGCACTAAGTAATATAGGAAAATCCATGCACATGAGTCTGTAATACCTTAAAGTTAATCTAATATATTCATTTTCAGATCAAGTGGTGTCAGAGCTTTAGGTTTGCTAAGGTTAGACAAACTTGTGCTAGATTGTTGAATGCTAACTAGGTGAATGCTAACTAGGTCAAAGCTCAAATCAGGAGAAGGAGAACTGGTTGAGGTTAATCCAGAAATTGGAAGAGTCCATCCTAGGAGGAAAATGGCAGAACAAGTCCGATCGGAATCAGAATCTAAATTCATGGACAGTTTCATGACCATGAGAGCCATGGTAGAAGAGATGTATCGAGAATTCAAGAAGGGTCGAGGTGAAAGCACTTCAACACCCAAACAAGATAAAGGAGTAGAGGAACCTTTTCTAGATGCCCCAGAGGGCAAAGGGAAATGGGAAAAGCTTCCTCCATCATCTCCTCCGCCATCACCTCCATCATCCTCATCTCCTAGCCCTGAAAAGAAAAAGAAGAAAACATATTTGATTAAATTAGATGTAAAGTTTGATTTGCCAATCTATGATGGAGAATTGAATGCAGAAAAGCTAGATAACTGGATTTGAAAGATTTATGTATATTGCAGGGTGTAGAACATTGATTCAGAAAGGAGAAAGATTCAGCTGACTAGCCTTCGCCTTGGAGGAACTACCCTAGTGTGGTGGGAAGGCGGGACACAAGCTGATTTGAAGAAGCATGGTAAAATTCTTTCTACCAGGAATGAACTTGTTTCTTCCATTAAAAAAAAATTCTATCTACTAGCTTATATGTAGCAAGAAATGATGAGTTCGAAAACTCTTCGTCAATTAAAGGGCCAAAGTGTACAAAGCTATACCCGGGAATTTAGAAAAATAGCTTTAACTGTAGGCATTTCTCTAGACTCACCTGAAACTTTGTTGAAGTATATAGGTGGTCTGCATAGCTATTTGAGGCACACCATTCTCATGTTTAACCACACTAGTCTAAATGATGTATCAGTTTAGGCTACACATCTAGAGGCTAGAGGCAAGAATGTGAACCCAGAGATTGGGGTATCATCAAAACCCTCTGCAAGCAAGAACAAGGAAACGAAGAAGCAAAAATGGAAGGAAAGGAAGACAAACACTATACAGAAAGAAAAATTTTCATGCACTCACTGCAAGAAGAATGGACACGATGATGAACACTGTTGGCCTTTGCATCCAGAGTTGAAACCTAAAAAGTTTGGTGGTAAGAAGAAGAAGACTGTTGCTGCTATTCAAAAAGACTTGGGGTGAGACTCAGGCGATGAAACAACAACCACAGCTACAAGTATAAAAGGTGAAAATTCTGAAGCATCTACAAGTATTCTGCTCAATCTATTGATAATGAAGATAATGAGAGGAAAAGACATGAGCTTTTTCATATTAGAGTTATTTCCAAGCACCAAAAAATTGATACTTTATTTGATAGTGGTTCATAAGTAAACTTGATTTCTGAAACAATTGTAAAGAAGTTGGGCTTACTAACAACACCTCACAAGAAGCAATATCCATTAGGTTGGGTATGTGATAAAGCAAATCTACAAGTGACTAGACAATGTAAACTTAGGTTTGCTATTGGGTCAACATTTGTAGATGAGGTTGAGTTAGATATAGTTCCCTTGGATATATGTGGTATTGTTTTAGGAAGTCCTTACTTGTATGATAGAAAAGCCATTTTCCATAGAGCTAAAAATAAGTATCAACTCACTAAAGATGGAACAGAATACATTGTAAGAGCTCATAAACTCAAAAATAACTACACTCTCATAAACTCAGGGTAGATGAAAAGAATTGTAAATTCATGGAAGCAATTTTTACTAATGGTTGTAAAGGAAAAGAACCTTGATGAAACCAATGTATTTGAAGGATGTGATGCTAAACAACAAGCTGATTTAGAAAAAGTTGTTTCAGAATATGATATCCTATTTCAAGAACCTAAAGGTTTGCCACCCAAAAGGGAAATAGTACATGATATTCATTTGCAGCAAGATGCTCCATTGCCTAACATCGGAATGTACAGGTTATCCGCTTTAGAGAATGCAGAGATCAAGAAGTAGGTACAGGAGTTGCTCGATAAAGGGTTCATAAGACCAAGCACATCACCATGCGGATCTCCAATCGTGTTGGTGAGAAAGAAAGATGGTTCGTGGAGGATGTGCATTGATTACAGAGCACTGAATAAAATAACAATCAAGAATCGTTATCCTCTTCCTCGCATTGATGATCTATTAGATCAGCTGAAAGAAGCAGTTTACTTTTCCAAGTTGGACTTACATAGTGGCTATCATCAGGTCAGAGTTGCAAAACAAGATGCATGGAAGACTGCTTTTAAAACAAAGCAAGGGTTGTATGAATGGCTGGTTATGCCTTTTGGCTTAACTAATGCTCCTGCCACTTTCATGAGAGTTATGAATGATGTACTCCAACCTTTTATTGATGATTCTGTAATTGTATATTTAAATGACATTCTTGTTTTTAGTAAAACATGGGAAGAAAATTTGAAGCATGTAAAGTAGATTTTAGATGTTTTGAAAAGAGAAAATCTCTATGTGAAGTTATAAAAATGTGAATTTGGCAAAACATCTTAAAATAATATGGGTCATATTGTAGGGGGTGGTGAATTGAAGATAGATCCCTCTACGGTTGAAGTCATTGTGAACTGGCCTAAACCCAAATCTGCTACAGAAGTTAGGAGCTTCCTAGGAGCAACACAAGATTGGAGGAATTTTATTACTAACTTTTCCTTGATTACATATCCCTTACATGCTTTAACAGGATTGAACAAGGTGTTTCAGTGGGGAGGCAAATAGCATAAAGCCTTCGACACCTTGAAAGAAAAAATTAGTACAACACCAGTACTAGCACCGCCAGATCTTCAATGACCATTTGAGATTGAAACAGATGCCAGTGATTATGCCATGGGAGCAGTGTTGATGCAACATGGTAAACCCATATGGTATCATTCTGAGACATTTACTTTTGCAGTAGTTAATTATCCCACATATGATAAAGAATTGTATGCATTAGTACAAAGTGTGAAAAAGTGGAAACATTACTTAATGGGAAAAGAAAAAATCATTCATACAGATCATCAACCACTTCAATATTTGCACTCACAAACTAAATTGCCGCAATCAAGACACTATAAATGGATGGGTTTTCTACAGTAGTTTCATCTTGTCATCAGATATAAGAAGGGAATACATAATAAGGTTGCAGATATGCTATCAAGACCAATCATAAATGCATTTACTATGCTTAAGCATAACTCAGTATTGCATGAAAGTTAATTGAACAATATGCTCAAGATGTAGATTTTAAAGATGTATATTGTTATCAGGAAAACTAGTGTCCATTCAGAGCTGCTAGTCCCACTAAGATGGGTAGCTATCGTAGAAACAAACAAACTAAAGTTACTTGTGTTTTCCTTTATGAGAAGTGGATGAGAGAGAAGCAAAGAGTACCAACCTCAGACTTTCACTTGGCTCCTTTCTTGTTTCCTCTCCCCTTTGACAGATCTTTGCCACTCTTTCCTCACTTGTCTAGCTTCAAAGAACACTTGTAGAGTCAAAGTAGCATAATACCATCAAAGCATAGAGATATACAATCATAAACAATATAGGATCATATATATATTGACCATACCAATGCATATATCAACTCAGACATACAAGAATATGGAGGAAAACTCAAATAGATTTATTGATAGATGTAGTAAAAGAGAGGATTACAACCCATTAATCTGACCCAATGCCATCCTCCCAGCATGAAAGCCATTCTTCACCTCATGAAAAGCTAGATCACCCAACACTATGATGTTCCACAAAGAAACCAACAACACTTCCTTACAAGATGCAAAATTCTAGCCTCTGGATCTTTAGGATGAGGGATCCATATATAGATGTTTGCAGGTGGGTGAGTCAGCTTCTGGCTTTCTGATTAGTGTCATTTCTATGATAGTTCTCAATTCCACTTGGATATTTCATGATCTCTTACTCATCCCTGGGCGAATTTAGAGAGGCAAGTTCCAAATGGGCAGTTTCTAAAAGATTCTCTGGGTTTCCACCTAACCAACTGCTTCTGCCATTTGTCTTCTCTCGCTCATTGCATCCCAAAGAAAGTATTTTCAGTATGCATCACACTTTTCATGTGGTAGGTGAGATGCATCACACCCTTAACACTGAGCAGTCTGTATGGTCCAGTTTTGACCAGTTCTGAGCAGTTTTTCATGGAGAAATTTTGGGAGATGATGTAATCAGCTGACCTTGTTCCTTTAGGGTATGAAACAATACTTTTAGGGACTTAGAAGCCCTTGGTTTATGGACATATAATATTGGGGTTGCAGTGCCCAAATATGTCTATAACAGTTGCCCCCTAAAGCATGAGGTCGTAAATCTTTTGATGTCGGGTGAAATGCTTTATCATGAGGATACGAGGTTTTTTGAACTGGAAGGTGACCTGTAATAAGATACAATACAATACATTATTTTCATAATATGTTCATGATCTAGCTGAGGCGGGCATTCCCATGCTCAGTATTATAAATTCATTTTCATGTACATAGGATAGACAACCGTCTGTGTGGCAGATTGATAACTTGGTCGAGCCATCATCCTTTGGCCTGGATGATTATCTGTGCAGCAATGATGTACATTTGATGTCTTTATTTTCTTGAATATATCGCAACCCAGATGGATGAAACTAGATCCGGGGTCTTCAAAACTCATTCAATCTTTGCACGAAGTACATGTCGATCCATGTGAAGAGATGTTCTGAAGTTGAACATGGAAAGACATCGCCTGATTACCAGCCAATGATGTAAGTTGTTAACAGGCGTGAGAGGAATCACTGATAATGATAATGACCCTCAAGGTACTGCAATACAATTCACGTGGTGTGAATACATGAGTTGATGTCGAACACCATGCAAAATATTTCGGTCGAAGGTCGTTGATGTAAACCTCTCGCTGGAAGTGAGAAACTTTCCATTGAGGCATGCAAGCTTCAAAGTACTGAAAGGGTTGTTCCTAAGTCAACTTCTTGGATAATGAGCTGATTTCGACAAGAAGTGACCCATCATAGGAGGGCCTTAATGAATCCCACATCTACGACACGAAACGGAGCAAATGATTTTGTGGAGGTGAAAACGATCTGATGATACAAGGTTCAGGGTGGCGGTCATGAAAGAATGAAGGGTGAAGGTATTGCAGTGGATGAGACACAAGCTGGGTTGGTGAATTCTCTAAGCGACTTCTCTTGAACATATCGGCGACACTGAAATGGATTGGTAGTGTTAACCCCAAAGACGGATGGTACGGTGGACCAATGGTGATATGACCAGTGAACGGAATAACCCAACCCGACTCAATCATGGTGATGGAGTGAAAGTGTCATGTTCAAGAGCGACTTGCTACCAATAAAGTTTCTTCAAGTTTTCTTCCCAATTTTACCCCAGTCATTTCTGACTAGTACCTCTTTATTTTTGTCAAGCTTGAGGAGGATAACATATGCTTGTTCTATAATTTTCCCTTCGGGCAAACCCGTCGCTATGTTTTAACGAGCCTAGCAACAATGAAACTCGCTCTTGTTTTGATGGACAAGTTTGTCACTATTGTTTTAACGAGTTTCACGACAAAGATAAGTCGCTCCTTTTCAATTTTAGAGAGTCTTAAAAGAGTCGAAAAGAAAACTCAAGTATTCCTTTTTCGTAATATAATCCCTTAAGTCCGAAAAAAGTATAAAACAATACGAAAGGGATGACTTTTAGATATTTTTAACGAGCCGAACAAGACAAGTGCTCGATATTTTTGTGTAATGATCCCTCAGGTCCAAAAATATTAAAATCTAGATGAGGGATAGCACTTCCGATCGCTTTAACGAGCTGGAGAGGCCAATTGCTCGACAATCTTTTCATATTTTAAGAGTCAGATGAAAAGAGCTTAAAGAAGACTCGTTTTTTGAGGAACGAGTGATATTTTCAGGGTAGTAGCTAGTTCCAGGTAAGGTTTGGAACTTTTCAATCATGGCATTGTAAAGAAATTGGCTAATAGGATCACTCGTCGTAGTTGTTCCTCAAAAGGGGTAAACAATCAAATGGAGGCATATGATCGACTAAAAAGAGTCGAGGTGATGGTAAGAACACAACCAAGGCTCAAAAGCTGATGATAATGCAATTACAATGGTTATTTAACGAAGGTGGGTTCATTTTTTAATGAGCTTAAACTCTAGTGGAACATATGCTCATTGCTAGGTTTATTTTTTAACGAGCTTGAACTTCACGTAAAACTGCTCGTGTCAGTCATATAATAAGGATGTCTCATCGATAGGTTCATTTTTTAGGGAGCTTTCCCCATTCGAAACTTTGCTCCAAATCCTTTCATTATGCAAGCTAGGAATGACCAATCCTACGAGTTTAAAGGGTTAAGAACCTACAAACTAAGAAAATAAATGGTCGCTTTTCACTTGCATGCAAAAAGGTTTGCATGCCCCCAGGTATAACGAAGTAGAGTTTCCAAGTTACCCTTCAATTTGCAGACAAAACACTTCCTTGGCTCTGTCAAGAAAGGCATACCTTCTGACGGAGGAATCTTATTCCAATCTAATCCCATTTTCCTACACAGACAGGTGTGTCAAACTAGTCATATTCTTACACGGAAACCTACCTTATAACTGGGGTTTTCCTGCCGAAGCAGACCAGGGTGCATGCCTCCTGGGTTTTAGTCACAATCACTGAATCACTTGCGCTCATCAAGTGGACAGACTGGAGATTGATGAGACATTCCTTGCACAAAAAGACCAGATACAGATGGCACTTGACTATTAACTATATGTGAATCAGGGAATGAAAGCTGGTCTATGAGCTAGACCACTCTGCGTTCATGTGGAAAACACATCACTCGAAAGAGTGAGGAAACAATAGCTCCCATGCTATAAATGTAGTCATGCCCAAGGAGTAGATTGTAATATAAAGGTCTTTGGACTACCATCACGTTCAGATAAACAGTTTCCCTTCTCAAAGTTCTAGGCAAATTTGGAAGGATCCCTAATGGTCGACTAGTTCCTTTGTCGAAGCCTATCAGATTTCACATCTCAGGCAGAAGCATGGTGAACCAAGCGCTTTCCAAGCAGTTGAGGAAGGGATACTCATAGAAGCCCCTTCATCTATGATAGTACTAATCATGACCATTCTGTAAGCTTGTACAATGATTCAGAATGGTACATTAGATGGCAGACGGGGTCTGCCTAGTAGATTCCAGTCGAAGGAAACGACTAGGTTTCTTGGAGGTGGGAATGAATAAACGGCTGGATACATCTTTGACGAACTTCCTTCATGCGGTAAAGGAATGCGTAGATTTCCCCCATGTTCATCGGAGTCTGTGTTTACGAAGAGAATTTGAACAGTGTCGTTCTCATTCTCTTTGGTGATTGTATCATCTAAAGGTAGACCTTCTGAAGACAAGACTGGGTCGACTACCATCTCAACCTGTTGAATTTGGTCCAGTGTGGACTCAGAGGGTTCATCTTAAATGATAGATGCTTCGACCGACCAGAAAGGTGTGTTAGTCGGATTTTCAACTAGCGATGGAATCGGCAAGAGTTTCTTGTATCTAGGAGGAAGTTGTAGCAGTGAAGCAGGAGGGTTATCCAAGAATCTTTTAGCTTCATCTAGGAAGGGACAACAGTGGATGGCATGATTGCCCTCACACAATCTACAAGGAATTTTTGATCTTCCTTTTTGTCGAGTGACTTCGTTTTCACTAGTTGACGGTGTACTTTCAACATGATCGCCAGAGGTTGAGGACACCGGATTGTGCAAGCGGGGAGACCAGTCCCTTAAGATCCATGGGATGCAAGGAAAATCTCGATGATAGTGGTTCAATTTGTAAACAACACATAGAGATTTAGGTTTGGATGGTGCAGTGTGTGGATTTTCGCTAAATGATTCTTGGTTGCCCCCTTTTGCCATTGGCTGGAAGAAGGAGAGGGAGAAACAAATGAAGTAGATGATTGGGGGGTAACTCTAGTATCATCCGGTTGCTAATTTGATTGCTCAGGAATCACGGTGCTTTGAACGACAGAGGTCAAGAAGAGCTATACTGGCAGATCAATTGTCAGTCCTGGAAGGGACAATGTGGCCATATGAGGTGCACCAACATCTCCCCAAGAGGAGAAAGGACTAGGATTTCCCCCAAGGGGAAATCCTTGGTTGGTGGACTCCATTTTCTCAACCTAAGATCAACGAGGGAACATTGACATTATTTCGATTAAAATAAATTTAATGACGCTTTGACACAACTTGCTTTTTCAATTTTTAAGAGTTGAGAAAAAGCTAGAGATGTCTCTAGTTGCCTTCGATTTTTAATGAGCCTAAAGTGACAAGTGCTTAGACAGAGGGATTACCAAACCAATCACAAAAATACAGAATACTTTTTACGGTACGACAGTCAATCTTCCCGAATGCTTTGTTCAGTGCATTGCGATCGATAGGGTGGTAAACACGGCTTCCTAAGGATAAAGGATATAGCCTATTGTGGTCTCCAAATATATACTCAATGGTACATGGGAGCACAAGTCCATACTGGCACTTATCGTCTCAAAGAGGAGGAATCACCCAACCTACAATGAAAGCGATAGTTACCAGGTTTTACGATGCTGGAATACGTCTCTAGCCTAGACTTCTAAATGTTGTGCGTTAGGTTCCAAAGCGTTTTTATGTTCATTGGAATTTATTTTACAGTTGATCTTTCTTAAGAAGTTTGCCTTTAAGGTTCACCGCGTGATGTAGATATAAAACTCCTAAATATGAAATCTAAGATGATAAATAGTCGTTTATTCTTCTTTTTGCAAATGAAAATCCTAACTACTACGGAAAGAGAAGTGAAATTCTTTCAACAAAGAGCAGAGAGCACACACTAAACTGCACTGTCCTAAATCAATCTCTACAAGCAGTCTAAATGCAAATGCACATGCATGTATTTGTTTTCCGCTTTCTTAATGTGTGAATGACAAAAATAATGCTAAATACAAATCTAAACTATATTTTCTTTCAAAGCGACAGTACTAACAATTTTCTTTCAAAAGACGAAAGGAAGACAAGGACGACACTTTGCGATTTTGAATTGAAAACTGCTTTCGACACTTGAAATAGTATTAATTCAAATAAAATACAAGAATAACAGTGTAATAGACTATCAAAAAGAGGAGGATTCTTTTATTTGACTAAAAACGACACTTGCGACACTTTCAAATCAAAAGACGACAGTTCGATTAAGCTACTTTTTTGTAAAGGAGAACTGTAAATGGCGAAAAATACATAAAAAAACATTCAAAATTCTTTGTACAATGGAGGTCGAATAATGCAAAGGAAGGGAGTTTCAACAGTGGTATACTGATCACAGACAACAAAACTCCTGAATAAAGCTGAAGACAATGAAGAAAAACCAAAATCTGGAGGCAGAAACAGTCTTATCTGATCATTGCACCTGTAACATAGGGAAACAGGGATGCATCTCACCTACAACACATGGGAGGTACGATGCATCCAGACTTTCAAAAGGAGACAGTGCGATGGTCCAAGGACGAGACTTTAACTTGGTTTTTGGTCACAATTTGCAGCTTAGTTCAGGGATTTAAGCTGAGCTAATGATAGTCAGTAAATACAAACCATAGGGGCTGACCTAATGAGGTTACTTGAACCACCACCAGGGCACTTAGGATGTTTGCAAGTCAGAAGTTTAATTCATAAACTAACCCGGAGATTGACTGAAGCAACGCTTATATACTTTGCAGTTGCATAGCAAAAGTACTTCGAAGGCTAGCTGGCATAACTTCAGGCTCCGTCTGTAGTTTATATAGTAAACAAACTAGAAATAAGAAAATAAGCTATTTGCTCCCCAACGGAGTCGCCATTTTGTTATCGGGAAAACTAGTGTCCATTCAGAGCTGCTAGTACCACTAAGACAGGTAGCTATCTTAGAAACAAACAAACTAAAGTTACTTGTATTTTCCTTTATGAGAAGTAGATGAGAGAGAAGCAGAGAGTACCAACCTCAGTCTTTTGCTTGGCTCCTTGCTTGTTTCCTCTCCCCTTTGACAGATCTTTGCCACTCTTTCCTCACTTGTCTCGCTTCAAAGAACACCTGTAGAGTCAAAGTAGCATAATACCATCAAAGCATAGAGATCTACAATCATAAACAATATAGGATCAGATATATATTGACCATACCAATGCATATATCAACTCAGACATACAAGAATATGGAGGAAAACTCAAATAGCTTTATTGATAGAAGTAGTAGAAGAGAGGATTACAACCCATTGATCTGACCGAACGCCATCCTCCTAGCATGAAAGCCTTTCTTCACCTCATGAAAAGCTAGATCACCCAACACTATGATGTTCCACAAAGAAACCAACAACACTTCCTTACAAGATGCAAAACTCCATTCTCTAGATCTCTAGGATGAGGGATCCATATATAGATGTTTGCAAGTGGGTGAGTTAGCTTCTGGGTTTTTGATTAGTGTCATTTCTTTGATAGTTCTCAATTCCACTTGGATATTCCATGATCTCTTACTCATCCCTGGGTGAATTTAGAGAGGCAAGTGTCAAATGGGTAGTTTCTAGAAGTTTCTTTGGGTTTCCACCTAGCCAATTGCTTCTGCCATTTGGCTGTTCTCACTCATCGCACTCCATAGAAGGGATTTTCAGTATGCATTGCAATTTTTGCATGTGGTAGGTGAGATGCATCGTACCCTTAGCACTGAGCAGTCTGTGTGGTCCAGTTTTGACCAATTTTGCATGGAGAACTTGTGGGAGATGATGTAATCAACTGACCTTGTTCCTTTAGGGTATGAAACAACACTTTTAGGGACTTAGAAGCCCTTGGTTTTTGGACATATAAGATTGGGGTTGCAGTGCCCAAATATGTCTATAACATATATGCAACTTTAAGTCATGGAAAACAAGTAGAAGAATTGGATTATCATGTTAAGGACCGACTCTTATATCATTTGGGAAATTTATGCATTCCTCAAACTAAAAGAGTTAACATAATCCGAGAAGCACATACTTCTCTAATATCAGGTCATTTTGGTGTAAGTAAAATAGTTGCACAGTTGCAAAGGTTCTGTTATTGGCCAAGAATGCATGAAACAATTTCTAGATATATTAAAGGGTGTACCATGTGTGCTAAAAGCAAGCCCAACAATAGAAAATTAGGCTTGTACACTCCACTTCCAGTTCCTTCTCGTCCTTGGGAAAGTGTTTCCATGGAATTTGTTGGGGGATTGCCAAAATCTAGAAAAGGTCATGATTATTTATATGTTATTGTGGATAGGTTCAGCAAAATGTGTATTTTAATACCTTGTAACAAGCATATTACAGCTGAACAAATAAAAAAGTTGTTCTTTCAACATGTATGGGTTCATTTTGGGTTACCCACTTCTATTGTATCTGATCGAGATTCTCGATTTGTTGGGAAGTTTTGGTCAAGTCTATGGGAGTTGATGGACACCAGATTGAAGAAGAGCACATCATTTCATCCACAAATAGATGGCCAAACAAAGGTGGTCAATAGGAAAATGATCCAGTTGCTCAGGGGCTATTGCAGCAAGCATCCCAAGCTTTGGGATGAACATTTGTATTATGTGCAACATGCTTACAACCGTGCCAAGCACTCTTCTACACAGAGATCTCCTTTTGAGACTTGTTTTGGTTTTACACCAAAGTCTCCCTTGGATTTTGTCTTTAGTAAAGACATAGCAGTTGATGGACACAGTGATGTGGACAAAGCAACCAGGTTCATTGAATAGATCCAAGGAATTCACTAGGTAGTGACGGAACAGTTGGAAAGAAGCCAGGCCAAGTACAAGGCAAGACATGACAAGCATCGAATTGAGCATACATTCCAAGTTGATCAGGTCTGGCTGTACATAAGTAAAGATAGAATGCAAAGTGAAGGTAAGAAGCTGAAGCCAATAAGGTATGGGCCTTCAAGATACTTGAGAAAATTGGTGAAAACGCTTTTTGCCTTGATTTTCCAGCTTATATGCATATCTATTCAGTCATTAATGCAGAGAACCTGAGACTATATGAACCTTCATTGATTTAAGATCCTAAAGAGAAAAGTCAGTTGCCTTCTATTGATGATCTGTTGCTTGAATATCTCAACAAGTTGCAGGAAGACACAGTTCTGGACAAGAAGGTGAGAACTACGTACAAAGGGGATATTGAGTACCTAAGAATTGGACTCAAAGGTTCAAAACCAAGCAGTGCAAGATGGATAGAGATTGGAGAAGTGAGGAAGTTTTATCTTCACTTGATTGATGCTTAAAAACCAACTTTTGCTGGTCCAAAATCTTTTTCAGTGGGAAGGCATGATCCAAAATGGATCCTAGAAAACCCTCTAAGTCTTCAAAGTCTTCTAAAGATCAAAACTATCGCAAAAGAACTTTTAGAAATGGCAAATTACACTATTGGGAGTGAAAAAACATGAAGAAATAGTGGAAAAATAGAGTATCGGAGGTCAAAGAAACAATACACAGGAGCTGTCAGATCTAGCCGATCAACAGTCCAGATCTGATCGACATATCGCAATCAACAGAGGCTATCGGAGCCTATCGGAGGCTACCATATGAAATATGCGATAGCGATTAGCGTGGGTCAACAAGGACCATCAATTAAGCACGCAAATCGACGACCCAAGTTAACTCGCAATATCGCAATCAGCAGATTACAAAGGAGCGCTTACAAACGACCCAGGGTCTATGCGATATGCAATTGTGATCAAACGCATCGTAATATCGCATCAAAATAATACAACAGAGTGGGGCTGATACAAATATGACTTGGAATAGCAGGACCTGGGATTATAGATGAAATTTAATATATTTTAAGATTCGTAAAAAGGCATTTTTAAATGTAAATTCACGTTTTTGTTAAACAAATGAAAACAAAAAGAAATGCAAATTGGGTGATATAACGGACTCGAAAGGGTTTTTACACGCAACGATATATGTTTTGAGTTCCGAAACGAGCAGGATTTTTGGTGGGCCGTAGGTGGTAAGTGGTTTTGACTGGGTTCCGCTCGAGCCCATACACTGGCCACCACGTGGCTAGGCATCAGAGAGACAAAACCACCCTTTTTGGGCGGGTAATCTTCGTGCGTGTTAGCCACCTGAAATCAATAATATTTGTTGATCAATGATTACTTACGGTGGTGCCTGAAGACAAATCCGAAAGGATATAAGGAAGAATTAATAATATTTCAGGTCCGAGAAAAGGCGTTTGGGCAGATTGACTATTTTGAGGATTTAAAAGGCGCCGGCGGTCCTTCCATTACGGAACGGGTGACCACTGTCCCTGAAGCCACTTAGCAATGATTTCTAACGCTGAGAGGGGGATTTGAGCGGATAGAGGCCAGGAGCTAGAGATCCCAGAAGAGGAAACGAACAGACAACGCCGATTGGCTTAGAAGCCACTGAAGATAGAAGACAAAGGGAAGAAGTGTTGAGACAAAGAGAAAACAGTGCTAGAGAAGGAAAGAAAGAGTCTGTGTACTCAGAGAGGCTTGAGGGATTCAAGAAAACTCTTGTTGCTTTGTATCTATTGTGTTGAGACTTAATTTGAGCTCCCACTTTGTAAAACTCTACTCTTGAAGACATAATAGAGAGGTCACCACTGAAGGCTAGACCAGGAGACGTAGCCCAAGAGTTTTGGGTGAACTCCATATTAAACTTGTTTTGTTTATGTGTGTTTATCTATTATGTTTCTTTAACTACTTCCTTATCTATGCTATTTGCAATCTTATCGATCCATTTCACTAAGTAATATAGGAAAATCCATGCACATGAGTCTGTAATACCTTAAAATTAATCTAAGATCTTCATTTTCAGATCAACTTCTCAAAGCATTCTTCACTCAATAGTTTTTATTCAACAATCAAATGGCATTATGACACTTTCATATCACCTAAGTATTAAGGGTTAAAAATCAGGCCCTTCAGGTCCTTCACTTGAGGATACATCATACAAATAAGTGACAATAATAATAAACATTAATGTCTTAAGCACAATTTCTACACAGCCAAGAAATTGGTTTCTTAAGGGACAACATTAATTGGTGTCGTTGCCGAGGAGAGAAATCAAGAACACTTTTCCCTGGGTTTTTAATATTTTCCTCTGGTTGTTCAGTGAGGAGGAAATATTTGGTTGTATTGAACAGAAAGCAATAACTCTGGCTTCAAAGAGGCCTCATACGAGGTCAGATACCTCACAACAAAAGGTTCAAGTCCTTTCAAACCCTGAGAGACTAGTTTCCAAGAGGGTTGGAAGGCCAAAAACTCTAGTTACACCAAGTCCTACATTGTCTGCACCTGGCAGCAGTTCAACACATCTTTCATCCAAATATTCACCTTTATTTGACCAAGAGATACCTTTTACATCCACTTCATTTCAAGAAGCCAATTGTCAAGAACAGTCTTTAGAGTCTATTTCCTTTTCAGTATCTGCTATAGTTATTCAACCTAAACCTATAACTACATTGCCACCTTCTCATACTCCATTTACTCCTTAGACAGGTTCTACACCTGCTGGTAATCAAAGTTTAGTAAGTTCAGGTGCAAACATGGCAGCACCTTCATTCTTGTTGAATAGGTATGCACCTATTCAATTGCCACAATAGTTGAATCAAATGCCCCAACAATACTTGAAGATTATTCCTTGTTTCTCAGGGGAGGATGAAAAAACAACAGAGAAGCATATTGCAATGTTTTTTAATTTTGTAGAAAATCTCAATGTTGAACACTTGGATGTTGTTTTAAGACTTTTTGTGCAATCCTTGGATAAAGAAGCAAGGAAGTGGTTGAAAGGGCTTCCTAATAACTCTATTCCTACATGGGAAGAGATGGAGCACCTATTCACCTAGAGATGGCGATAGAAAAGAGACCATGGGTATTCACTCACAGAGTTTAATGCTATTAAGAAGAAATATGATGAAAGTGTTGTTAAGTTCATCAGAAGGTTCAATAAACTATATAATAGTCTTCCAGTGCATATTAAGCCCCCTCTTGCTGGTGCTGGGTTCACTTTGAGGGAGAGAAGATCCACAACCCTTGATCAGATCCAAACTGATGTCTTATAAATAGAAGCAAATCTGGTGGCTGCAGGTAAAGCACCAAAGACACAGCCTATCCAAGATAAGGGAAAGGCTAAAGCGGAATCCTCTCAATGTCAAACATTAGAGGATATGAATAATGTAATTAAAAATTTGTCTAATAAATTGATTAAATTGGAATTGGAGAGTGAGAATTCTCAGGGGCAAGCACAACAAAACAGAAACTTTAACAATATAGAAAACAACCTCTGCAAATTTTGCAGAAGGAGAGAAAAGCTCAAGATCAGGTTCAAGCACCACTTTACTTAGAGGCAGATCCTGATGAAGTACCAGAGCATTCCAGGGACCATGATGATCATATTTCTACATTGTATGTAGTAGATGAAGATGAACTAGGCGTTGAGGGAGAAGAATATGAATATACTGAAACAGATGCCATTTATGATGAGAATGAAATTGATGAATATTGGAAGCAGTTTTCTGATTTTATGCAGGTAGAATTACATAAGAAATATGACTTGAGATCAAGGAAAAGATCTAGAGTTCAAGAAAATGAAGGTGAGCAGCAAGTTCCAGCTCCCCTACAAAAGGCGACTCCACAAGAACCACAGCCTACAAAACAATTAAATAAAGGAAAGCAACAGCAGAATACAAATAGCAAGACTCAAATACTTCAAGGTGAGTCTTCTCAAGACAAAAGTGATAAAATTCCTTTAGAAAAACTTGTTTCCATTCCACAAGAGATTTCAGTGATGAAGAAAAGTGAAGATGAAAATGAAAGGAATATTAAACAGGTCCATGTGTTTAGTCTTACTAAAGAATTAGAAAAAATCAGAATTCAAGTGCCCCTCATAGAGTTGGTAAAAACACCAGTTTATCAAAGAGATATTGTTGAGTTTATTAATCTAAAAGAGAATGTGAATATAAATGACACGGTGAATCTGCAAGAAGATAAACCAATAGTGGTTTTTGGTCCACATGTGGAGGAGTTAGATTCTTCAACACCTCCTTTATACATTTCTTTATTGATTCATGATTTCCTCTTGCATAATTGTATGTTTGATTCAAGAGCTTCACATAACCTTATTCCATTATCAATCATGAAACAACTAAACCTACAAGTTAGTAAACCTTACAGAGACTTGTATTCTTTTTATTCAAATAAAGTCAAGTGTCTAGGGGTCATTAAAGATATGGTCGTGTCACTAGCGCAGATCCTAGCTAGAATCTTGGTAATGGATGTAGTGGTAGCAGATATCCCTACTAGGTTTGGAATGTCACTATCTAGGTCATGGGGGGCTAAATTGGGTGGTGTTTGGAAGCTGGATTTTACTTATGATGTCATACCATTTTTTGGTGGAGAAGAATTGAGGTTGTACAGAGAAACAAGACTTGTAAAAACAATCACAAAGAATGGACCAAGTAATTCACCTTTATATATCCAAGAGAAAGATGACTGTTCTTGCTTAGTGCTGCATGACAATGCAGAGTTGGCTAAAGATACCAGAGCAAGCTTACTTCAACCAAGGTAAATACAGAGCTGCAAATAGAAGGGGTGTGGAAGTGCTTCTTTGATGGAGCCTATTCTAAAGAAGGAACATGTGTTAGTTTCCTTTTGATTACACCTGGAGGTAATATGATCCATTTTTCTTTTAAATTGGAGTTCGAAGCAAAAAATAATGTGGCAGAATATGAATCCTAAGTCATTACTCTGCAAACAACAAATCAAATGGGAGTCTAGTCAATTTCTGTTTTTGGAGATTCAGAGCTGATTATGTTGGCATTTTGGCACAGGTGTGGCACTACGATACAGGTGTTGTCCTTGATGGCAACTCTCTTTGATGACAGATCTCAGTCCAGACTACAAGTATGAAGAGAAATTTTATATACGCATGTTCATTAAGCCCAAGTTGCGTATTCACGCAGGTACGCTATATACTAAGTCGCGGATACGCAGGTTCGCTATATACGAAGTCGCGTATACACGCAGCTTCATGAACAGAAAAGGGCGTACATGTCGAGAAGCTTCCCTTTGGTCCGTGGTAGTTAGTCCTCGGTACTTGAGCCTATTTCCTTGGACCAAAGTATCTCGACAGACGTGTTGATCCCTAGTTTTGAAGTTGATGGTATTGGATTTCTATGGTTTTGGCCCTTGGTATTGAGCAAGGCCTAAGGCTATATAAGGAGAAGAAGATCATTAGGCAAGTACAATTGAAAAGTCTTGAATATCTGAAAAAGAAAGAGATCTGGTATGCAGGTTCTGGGTTGCTTGATCTAAGCTAAGGAGAGATCACACCGGTTGATGGAAGACTAGATCTAAGGGCAGATCGGGATCTAATGGTTTGAAATGCACTATTATGATATGGTTGATTATGCATATTTCTAGATCTGCATACTGGCGCAATGTTATGTTTTGGGTCTAACTGATGTCTGGTACAACTGCAAGTTAAGAGAATTTATTTTTAGATCTGTACGCAGGTTGTCTTCGGTAAAAGCACGTGTATACGCGGGTTTCTCACATTGAAGTAGCGTATATCCTTGAAGTTTGATTTTTGGGTTGCAGTTGGGTCTGACTGTTTTTGCAGAGTTCTACTCTGTGTTCTGGTGACTGGTATTGACAGGGTTTCAGTGGTTCAGTGATACAAAGATTGATGATGCTAGTATTGGTTATTTTGTGCTTTAATGATCTGTTATGAAAGTTGAATGAATTATGGTCTTCAGATTGTAATGCTGTGCTTCAGGAATATCCAGTCTGAAAATGTATGAAAAGTGGTACCTGAAGGAAAGAAGACTGTAGGCCAGCACCTACGTACTAGTATCCTAGCTAGCACAAGAGCAAAGGGGGTTGGAGCTCCCTTCCAAGGAAGTTTGGAGAATGAGAGAAGGTTGAAGCCTTCTGCAGGTTGTAGCCTGCTTACTGGTATAAGGCTGCACCAGTACAAAAGATTGTAAACTGAAGTTTTTATTAAAGAAAGATAGAGACGACTTGCAGCAGGTGGTTTTCACCCACATTGGGTTTCCACCTTATATCATGGTGTTCATGTGTGTGGTTTTTGTGTGATGATCTGTTCTGTTATACTGCACCTGTTTTTCTCTCATGGTTAATAATGTCCTGATGCATTTACTGAAGATAAGCTACTGAATCATAAGTTTTCTTGTTATACGCTGGTTTCTTTAGACACAGTAGCGTGTACACGCTGTTTCACTTAACTGAAGTAGCGTATATGTTTCTGAGCATAAAATGAAAAAGTTTTTCTGATAATACTGATTCACCCCCCCTCTCAGTATTATTTCCAACAATTGGTATCAGAGCAGGTCCTTCAGAGAAGCTTGATCGCTTGAAGGTAGATCGTTCATCATGAGCAACTATGAGAGAGAAGCTTCAATCAGGCCACCGGTTTTTGATGGGACAAACTTCAATTATTGGAAGGTAAGAGTTACTGCCTATCTTAAATCTCTTGGTACAGAAGTTTGGGACATCGTAGAGACAGGCTACACTTTTCCTTCAGCTACTCCTACAGATGCAGACGAGAAAAGAAATATGAAACAAATGCGAAAGCAGTCAGTACTCTATTGGGATGTATATCCCAATCGGAATTCATGAAGGTAATGCACTATAAATCTGCAAAAGAAATATGGGACAAGATTGTCACGAGCTATGAAGGAGATGAACAGGTAAAGCGTGCTAAACTTCAAACTCTTAGGATTAAGTATGAGACTCTCAGAATGTATAATGATGAAAGTGTGGCTAACTATTTCCTTAGAGTTGATGAGATTGTTAATTGCATGAAAAACTTGGGTGAAGAAATAAAAGAGGCTATTGTGGTTGAAAAGGTTCTAAGATCATTGTCCCCCAAATTTGAATCTAAAGTGTCTGCAATAGAAGAAAAGGAAAATCTACGAATTCTTACTATGCCTCAGCTTCATGGAATTCTAACTGCTTATGAAATGAGAAAGGGAGGTCCATCAGACAGAAGAGAAGCTGCTTTCAAGGCTTCAGGCAAAGAAGATTATTATGAAGCAAGTCACATGCCAGAAGATGAAGAAGAAGAATCAAATTTTGTCAGAAATCTTCAAAGGGGTTCTGGAAGATTCAGCGGTAAGTTACCTTTTAAATGCTTTGCTTGTGGAAGAGTAGGTCATTATGTTTCCAGATGTCCTCACAAAGATAAGAATGACAAGGGAAAGGAACCTGTTAAATGGAACAAGAAACGAAATGAAAAGAAGAAAAGCTATTACACTCATGAAGATAGTGATGGTCTTTCAAATAGTGATGAAGATGAACAAGGTAATAGATATAAACTTTTAATGGCTTTTGAAGATGATGACTATATGGATGCTATAGATGTAGAAGGCTTTTGTGAAGAAATGAAAGATCTCAAAGTTTGCTTAGAAGAGAAGAGTGCTATTATTGATTCTCTACAATGTCAACTAGCTGAAAAGGAAAAACATCTTGAAAAATTGGAATGTGAGATTGTTTGTCTTAGAAAGGAGGTTGAGAAAACAAAAGCGATTAATCTTAAATTTGTTAAAGGATCTGAAACCTTGGATGAGATTATCAATGTGCAGCGATCTCCTCTGATCAAGATAGGTCTTGGATATAATGGAAAAACATCTCAAGCCTCTACCTTTAAAAGTTATCTTGATGCAGCAAGGAAAAGCGAGCAAAGGCCAAATAAAAGTCATCAAGTGAATCAGGGACAGTTTACCTCAAGAACAAATAAAGACCATCAAGAAATTCGGGGACAAACGGCCTTAAGAACAAACATAAGCTACAATCAGCCTCAGGTAAAATCTTCCCAATTTGCTCCAAGAATGAATGTGAATAGAAGCTACAATCGGTTGGATGATAGATCTGATTATCGCAGAAATTTCTTTAATGGCCAATGCTTTTCTTGCCATAACTTCGGTCACAAAGCAGCTCAATGTGTTGCCTACAAGACAATCATGACTAGAGAAGCTCAAAAGCAAGGAAGAATGACTGGAACCATGAAAAGGACTTATAACAACTTTTCGGTTCTTGAAAATGAAGCTGAATGCTCTATTTGTAATAACTTTGGTCATGAAGACTCTGAATGCAGGAGCAGGTTCCGGAAGGCAACTCAGAAGGAACAAAACTCAAATGTCAGAACATGGAGAATAAAGGAACTGCAACCAGAAAGATGTGGGATAGCCTTTTATGCAGAAGGTCAAGAAAGTCTATGGTACATTGACAGCGGATGTTTGAAGCATATGACAGGGGACAAAGAAAAGCTTGAGTCATATACCGCATTAGAAAAGGGGAAGAAAGTTTCTTTTGGAAACGATATCTCTGCAGCCATAAAAGGAAAAGGTGTTGCTCCATTGAAAGAGAAGGTCAAAGCTGGAAATGTTTTGTATGTTGATGGATTGAAGCATAATCTTCTGAGTGTCAGTCAGATGTGCGATCAAGGAACAAAGGTAATATTTAGATCAAATGGATGTTGTGTTCGTGATCTTGATACAGGTAAAACAATGATCAAAGGACGAAGGACTCCAAATAATCTATACATATTTGAAGAAGGACCACAACAATGCTATTTGAGCAAGGATGATGAACACTGGCTATGGCATTGGAGGTTGGGGCATCTAAGCTTTTCACAAATAAGGAAAGCATGCAAATATCAGGCAGTTCGTGGTCTTCCAGATATCAAAATTCCAGACAACACTATATGCAAATCTTGTCAGTTTGGAAAGCAAACCAGAACTAACTTTCCAGAGAAGGAAGGATCAGCCAGCCTACCTCTTGAGCTAGTCCATATAGATGTATGTGGTCCATTTAGGAAAAGGACACGTCGAGGAGAAGAATATTTGATATTATTCATTGACGATTTCTCTAGGTTTGTCTGGTTAGGGCTTATGAAGCACAAAGATGAAGCTTTCGAAAAATTCAAATCCTTCAAAGCCTTGGCTGAAAATGAATCATGACACAAAATTAAGTGCCTCAGATTTGACAGAGGTGGGGAGTTTACCTCAAACGAATTTTTCGATTTCTGTGAAGAACATGGGATAAGAAGAGAATTCTCTACAGCTAGAACTCCTCAGCAAAATGGGGTTGTGGAAAGAATGAACAGAACAATCCAACAAATGGCTCGTGCTATGCTTGATGAATCAGGTACTCCCGCAACTTTCTGGGGTGAGGTTTCACATGCTGTGGTTATTATTCTTAACAAAACAAATGTCCGAGTAAACAGCACTCAAACACCTCATGAGCTCTGGAGTGGTGAAACTCCTTCGGTGAAGCACTTCAAAATCTTTGGGAGCAAATGTTATATTAAGAATACTGATGAGAAACTTGGAAAACTTGAACCAAGAGCAGATGAAGGCATTCTTCTTGGTTATTCTCCACATAGCAAAGCATACAAGTGCTACAATAAAAGACTTGGCAGAATTGTTGACAACATTGATGTAGTGGTTGATGAGAAGGGATATATTCCTAGGCAAGTTCATCATGAAGACATTGAAGAAGATGAAGGCTACCCTCAAAGGCAGAATGATGAAGAAGAAGAACCTCAAGAAGAACCAGAGGAGCAGACAAGAATAGAAGAGAAGACTCCATCCAGATATGTTCAAAAGAATCATCCAGAATCTCAGATTGTGGGGCAGAAAGAAGCAGGAGTACAAACAAGAAGAAGAATTGCAGAAGCTTCAAGCTATTTGGCATTACTCTCTTCCACTGAACCACAAAATGTGAAAGAGGCATGCAAAGATGAATGCTGGGTCAAAGCAATGGATGAAGAACTTGAACAGATCGAAAAGAACAACACTTGGGAATTGGTTCCTAGACCAAAAGATAAAAATGTCATAGGGACAAAATGGGTGTTCAAAAATAAATTGAATGAAAATGGAGAAGTAATTAGAAACAAGGCCAGACTTGTTTGTAAAGGGTATGTGCAGCAAGAAGGAATAGATTTTGAAGAGACCTTTGCTCCTGTTGCAAGACTTGAGGCCATCCGAATGTTCCTTGCTCTCTCAAGCTTTCAAAACTTCAAGGTATTTCAAATGGATGTGAAATCAGCCTTTCTGAATGGAGATTTAGAAGAAGAAGTATATATTGAACAGCCAGATGGTTTCATTCTTGGGAATGATCCAAACCTTGTATGCAAATTGAAAAAGGCTCTCTATGGTCTCAAACAAGCTCCAAGGGCTTGGTACTATTGGTTGGACAAATATCTTCACCAACAAGGCTTTTCAAAAGGATCAGCAGATAGCAATCTCTATATAAAAGTTGACAATAACAAATTGCTAATACTTGTTGTTTATGTAGATGATATTATCTTTGGCAGCAATGAAGAGACTATGAGTCAAAACTTTGCCTTGATTATGCAGAAAGAATTCGAAATGTCACTACTTGGAGAATTGACATACTTTCTTGGATTGCAAATCCAACAAAATGAAGGAGGTATCTTCTTGTCTCAAACCAAGTACCTCAAACAGATCTTGAAAAAGTATGGCATGGATGATTTAAAGCCAGTATGTACACCCATGGTTACAGGATGCAACCTCAGTGCAAATGATGAATCAGCAGCAGTTCATCAACCAACTTATAGATCCAGGATTGGGAGTTTGCTTTATTTGACAGGTACCCGACTAGACAACATGCATGCAGTCGGAATAGTTGGAAGATTTCAGGCAAATCCAAAGGAGACTCATCTTCAGGCAGTGAAGAGAATTTTCAAATATCTTCAAGGGACACAAAATTATGGCTTATGGTATCCTAGAGATACAGATCTCACACTTCATGCTTATACAGATGCAGATTGGGCCGGAAGCATGGATGATAGGAAGAGCACAAGTGGTGGTGCATTCTTTATGGGCTCCAGATTAGTATCTTGGTTCAGCAAGAAACATAGTTCGATTGCCTTATCTACAGCTGAAGCAGAATATGTGGCTGCGGCATCTTGTTGCACACAACTTCTTTGGATGATGCAGACCTTGCAGGATTTTCAAATCACTTACACTCCACCAGTCTCTATCTTATGTGATAATACAAGTGCAATCAGCATTTCAAAGAATCCAGTCATGCACTCAAAGACCAAGCACATACCAATCAAGTATCACTTCCTCCGGGAACAAGTGCTTGAGCAGAAGGTCAAGTTGGAGTGTGTTCCTTCTAAGGAACAAGTTGCTGATATCCTCACAAAACCACTGCCCACGGAAACTTTTGAATATCTCAGACAAACGCTGGGAGTAGTTGATGCTTCATCCTGCTGTTGAAGCTTGTCTATTTTACAGAAAAGTTGGTATACGCGATTTTCATAAGGTATATTCACGTATATACGCCGATTTATGCAGGTGAAGCTGCGTATATGGAGTTTTGAACAGCAAGGGCAGATTCTGGTTGAATAAGGTCTGAGATGGGTATGCCAGAGTCCTTCAGGCACAGTTTCAGGGGGTGCAGCAGGCACAACAGCTTAAAGTCTAATAAAGCATTGTTGGCATTTTGACACTTTTGGTTCTAGTTCACAACTGTTGTTGGTTTCAGGAGAAGGAGCACAGGAGGAAATCTTGGCTGATGATCTAAAAGATGTTTATCAGATGCTGCTAGTGACTTTCATAAGTCTTGGTCTAGATTTGTTGTCTCTATGTCATGTATCTCTTTTATGGTGTCAAGGTCATGTAACGGCCTATGTTGGTTTCCCCACTATGCCTGGGATGAATGATGTAATATAATTGGTTGTTATATGTAAATTTCTGATGTATCCCCTCTTGGTTGGGAGTATGGATGTATGTATTGAGTCTTTTGGTGATAGGAAGGTCCCTTATGGTGTATAAGTCTTGGTTCTTTTGAAGAACATCTTCTGCAGATATTGCCTACAGTCAGGGGGAGCATGTTTCAGCACAGCCAAGCAGAGATATCAGCATGTACTCAGGGGGAGCACAGCCCTTTTCCCTTGATGACAAATGGGGAGAATGATTCTAAGGATCTTCGGGTTGCCATCAAGTCCAAAGGGGGAGATTGTTGGAATTTTGGCACAGGTGTGGCGCTACGATACAGGTGTTGTCCTTGATGGCAACTCTCTTTGATGACAGATCTCAGTCCAGACTACAAGTATGAAGAGAAATTTTATATACGCATGTTCATTAAGCCCAAGTTGCGTATTCATGCAGGTATGCTATATACTAAGTCGCGGATACGCAGGTTCGCTATATACGAAGTCGCGTATACACGCAGCTTCATGAACAGAAAAGGGTGTACATGTCGAGAAGCTTCCCTTTGGTCCGTGGTAGTTAGTCCTCGGTACTTGAGCCTATTTCCTTGGACCAAAGTATCTCGACAGACGTGTTGATCCCTAGTTTTGAAGTTGATGGTATTGGATTTCTATGGTTTTGGCCCTTGGTATTGAGCAAGGCCTAAGACTATATAAGGAGAAGAAGATCATTAGGCAAGTACAATTGAAAAGTCTTGAATATCTGAAAAAGAAAGAGATCTGGTATGCAGGTTCTGGGTTGCTTGATCTAAGCTAAGGAGAGATCACACCGGTTGATGGAAGACTAGATCTAAGGGCAGATCGGGATCTAATGGTTTGAAATGCACTATTATGATATGGTTGATTATGCGTATTTCTAGATCTGCATACTGGTGCAATGTTATGTTCTGGGTCTAACTGATGTCTGGTACAACTCCAAGTTAAGAGAATTTATTTTTAGATCTGTACGCAGGTTGTCTTCGGTAAAAGCGCGTGTATACGCGGGTTTCTCACATTGAAGTAGCGTATATCCTTGAAGTTTGATTTTTGGGTTGTAGTTGGGTCTGACTGTTTTTGCAGAGTTCTGCTCTGTGTTCTGGTGACTGGTATTGACAGGGTTTCAGTGATACAAAGATTGATGATGCTAGTATTGGTTATTTTATGCTTCAATGATCTGTTATGAATGTTGAATGAATTATGGTCTTCAGATTGTAATGTTGTGCTTCAGGAATATCCAGTCTGAAAATGTATGAAAAGTGGTACCTGAAGGAAAGAAGACTGTAGGCCAGCACCTACGTACTAGTATCCTAGCTAGTACAAGAGCAAAGGGGGTTGGAGCTCCCTTCCAAGGAAGTTTGGAGAACGAGAGAAGGTTGAAGCCTTCTGCAGGTTGTAGCCTGCTTACTGGTATAAGGCTGCACTAGTACAGAAGATTGTAAACTGAAGTTTTTATTAAAGAAAGATAGAGACAACTTGCAACAGGTGGTTTTCACCCACATTGGGTTTCCACCTTATATCATGGTGTTCATGTGTGTGGTTTTTTTGTGATGATCTGTTCTGTTATACTACACTTGTTTTTCTCTCATGGTTAATAATGTCCTGATGCATTTACTGAATATAAGCTACTGAATCATAATTTTTCTTGTTATACGCTGCTTTCTTTAGACACAGTAGCGTGTACACGCTGTTTCACTTAACTGAAGTAGCGTATATGTTTCTGAGCATAAAATGATTTTTTTTTTTTTCTGATAATACTGATTCACCCCCCCTCTCAGTATTATTTCCAACAGATTATAAAGCAAATAAAGAACCATTATAAAAAAGAACACCCTAGGCTTAGCACATACAGAAATGAAGTGTGGGATTTAGTTGAGAACTTATTTGAGGCTTTCTACATATAGTTCGTTCCCAGAGATGGGAACAGATTAGCAGACTCTTTGGTTATGGCTGCTAGTACTTTTAGGCCTCCCATAAATCCAAAGCTAAGATATGAGGTTGAAATGAGGCACGGGACTTTTGTTCCGGATAATATAAAACATTGGTAGATTTTTGAAGATGATCAGTAGATTAAGGAATTCTTGACTATGATTGAAGATTTTCAGGGCACATAGATTGATCAAGATGAAGAAGGAATAACAGAAGGTGCAGAAGTAAGTGGTTTGAAATTTTTTATAATTAATCAAAAAATTATTCAATTGAAAGATAATATTCTGCCAAGGGGGCTTGTCCCTCGTGAAAGAATTTTTAACTCCAATGATGTAGCTGTTAGTTCAAAGAAAATTCCACAGGATGAACAGATTCAAGATCACAATATTAGAACCCAGAAGGAGCCTAAGTTAGTCAAATTATTTAATGGAGCTCCACTTAATTATAAGGAGAGATATCTTAAGCTTTTCAGGGACTATATTTATGTTTTTTCTTGGTCCTATGAGGATCTCAAAACACATGATGTAAGTATTATTCAGCACAATATTCCCTCGAAAGAAGGGATTAAACCATTTAAGTAGAAACTTAGGCAGGTAAACCCTTTTCTTTTACCATTGATTGAGACAGAATTCAAAAAGCTGCTTGATGCCAAGATAATAGTTCCACCCAGGTACTCTGATTGGGTGGTCAATTTATTGCCTGTAAGGAAGAAAAATGGAGAAATAAGGCTATGTGTGGACTTTATAAATCTAAATTGGGCTTCCTTAAAATATAACTACCCATTAGCTAAAATGGATCATGTGCTGCAGAAGGTAACAGGATCATTTCGAATGTCAACTCTGGATGGGTTCTCTGAGTATAACTAGGTGGCTATTGATAAAGAAGACCAGAAAAAGGTTGCATTCACAACTCCTTGGGGAACCTTTATGTATGCTCGAATGCCTTTTGGGTTGATGAATGCAGGTGCAACATTTCAGAGGGCTATGGACATTGCATTTGTAGGTGATAAGTTTGTAGTGATATACTTAGATGACATCACTTTTTTCTCTAAGTCTGATGAGGAGCATCTAGACCATCTTAAAAATACTTTTGAGAAATGTATAAAATTTGGGCTTTCTTTGAATCCTAAGAAGTCTATTTTTTCTCTAGAAGAAGGAAAACTATTGGGGCACATTGTTTCTAGAGATGGAGTGAAGATAGATCCATCAAGGGTGCAAGCTGTGCAGAAAATACCCCTGCTAGGAGTAAGAAAGACATTCAAAAATTTCTAGAAAAAATAAACTTTTTAAGGAGGTTTGTGTCCAAATATGTTGAAATTGTAAAAGAAATTACCAATATGTTGAAGAAGGAAAATGAAGTGTATTGGACTAAGGAAGCCAAAGAGTCATTCTCCAGGATTAAAAAAGCATTACAAGTAGCTCTAGTTTTAATTAGCCCTGATTATCAAAAAAAAATTCAAGTTTTCTCATTTGCATCACCTAATTCAATAGCTGATGTTTTGTTACAGAAAAATGATGAAGAGAAGGAGCAGCCACTTGCTTTCTTTAGCAAGATTCTCAGAGACGTTGAACTAAAGTACAATATTCTTGAAAAACAAGTATATGCTTTGGTAAAATCCCTAAAGGCCTTCAGGACTTATGTGTTGCAGTCACAGATCATTTATTATGTGCCAAATGCTACAGTAAAGGATGTCTTAGTCCAGAGTGATGTGAAAGGCAAAAGAGGAAAATGGATAGCCAAGATTCAAGAGTATGACTTGGACATAAAGCCCACAAAGCTGGTGAAAACGTAGGGATTGAAAAAGATGTTGACAAAGTCAAATTTTTAAGCATTGGGAATCAACTTGCTAACACCTGTAAATGAGGAATTAATTGAATAAGGTGAAGAAAAATCAAACCCAGGTATGAAGATCTGATATAAATTTTTATGTTCAGAATGGTATAAGCACATAGTCCATTATTTATGTTTTCTCTCTTGTCCTCAATCTTTGGATAGAAAAAAATATAGAGCATTAAAAAACAAAGCACAACCATATGTGATTGTTGAGGGCAGATTGTATTGGAAGGATCCTGTGGGAATTTTATTACTATGTTTAATAGAGGATGAATTTACAGAGACCATTAATGATTATCATGAGAATTTATGTGGTGGACATTATAGTTTGAAGGCTACTGCACATAAAATCCTCCAGGTAGGGTTTTATTGGCCCACCCTATTTGGTGATACATATAAGTTTGTCAGAAGATATTAGAAGTGTCATCTTCTTACTGAGAAGAAGAGGCTAGCTCCCTTGCTTTTGATCCCAGTCTTCATATAGGAACCATTCAGATAATGGGGTGTAGATTTTGTTGGATAAATGAACCCACCTTCAAGTGGATAGCACAAGTGGGTTATCACAGCTACTAATTATTTCACCAAGTGGGTAGAAGCTATACCTACTAAAAGGGAAAATGATCAAGTGGTGATGAAGTTCTTAGAGGAAAATATTTTCAGCAAATTTGGATGCCCTATCAAAATAATAACAAACAATGCTCAAGTGTTTAGTTCAAGTAAGTTTGTTTCTTTTTTTCAGAAGTATAATGTTATTTTATCTCATTCAACATCTTATCATCCACAGGGAAATGGATTGGCTGAATCCACTAACAAAACATTGATGAAGATCCTTAAGAAAACTATTGCAGAAAATCAGAAAGACTGAGATTCTAAATTAAAGTTTGTTCTATGGGCTGTCCGAGTGACTACAAAAAGGTCTATAGGAAAATCACCTTTTGAGTTAGTGCATGTAACTGAAGCTTTGTTCCCTAGTTAGCTTGTGAAGCCTGTGATTGCAATGATTCAGGAGGCAAAAGAAGAGCCCAATGCTTTGATAAGAAGGATGCATAAGGTAGTGGAGATGAGTGAAAGCAGGGATAAGGTAAGAGATAATTTGATTATGTATCAATCAAAGATGAAGGGTATTTTTGACAGAAAGGCCAAAGAAATTGATTTTAAGGTTGGAGAACTGGCATAAAGGTGGGATACTAGAAGAGAAGAGAATATAAGGGAAAACATGGGAAGTTTGATCCTCTATGGTATGGCCCATTCAGAATTATAGAAGAAAGGGAAAATAATACATTCTTCCTGGATAATCTTGATGGTGAATCTTTACAGCTGCCTGTCAATGGGCAGTACCTCAAACATTATTTCCAGTTCTGAAGCACAAGAATCCTGTCATTGTAGATACCAGAGTGAATTCATTGTACAAATCCCATATAATTTAAATTGGCTAAGAAATATATGACTCAATGCCGAGGTGAAGGCACTAATCTGCGGTTCTTAGTGCTTCTATGGCAAAAGCACTATCCCCAGGTGGAGCTAGATGTTGTAGCATCCATTGTCATTTAAATTTTATTTTCAGTTTTATCACAAAAATGAAAAAAAAATCAAATATTATGTTATAATGGAAATAAAAGAGAACGTGGAAATTTGAAATAAATGATTTGTTTTATGTTATTGATGGATTGTGAACGTGAGAAACCCAGGAAGAGATCTAAGCCGTCTGATCGACAGGCATCAGAACTAATGGTAATAGCGTGGTTAACAAGGATGAGGTTTAATTCAGAAAATGGATGCGATGGTTTATGGAATTTAATTTAATCCGTTGAAGTCTGGATCGATCATATCCACTCATAAAAAAGGGACGAGATCTGACGGATGTCGCGTCAAAAAGTGTGCAGGTTTTATTATGAATTTCAGACCTGAGAAGTCTATGAACTGTAGGTTTGTTTCTTCTCGGTTCTATGGGGAAGGTAAAGGTTTGTGGAAAAGGCAGAAGCGATAAGATTATGAACTGGAGTTTTAATTCTTTTGGTTCCATGGTAACTGAAGGTTTGCCATATTCCATGTAAATCAACCAATTCCGTTGTTTTAGCAAAATAACTAAAGTTAGAGGCAAATGATTGAAACTCAAAAGGTGATGGTGATTAGTTGGGTTTCCTTATGTTTCCACCAATCATAACACTTCTGATATATACGTGGGCCCATAACCCACAAGTCCATTCACAAAGTTTTGTAAAGATGCAGTTTCCTATGTTAATATAGTCTAGCTATCATCATAACATCTACAGAGAAACTTCATCAATAGTCAAGCCACAAATTCGAACAACGAGCAACCATCACCTTCTAATTTTTGTTACTTCTTGTTATTTTGTTTTCTTGAGAAGAATGAGGTGTCTTTTACCCTCCAATGTAATATTATGTAATGACTTTTACTTTAGACAGTTAGGAGATAGTTAAGCAATTTTACAGTTTTGGTGATTAAGAACTGTCTCATGATGTATAAAAAGAGGGAAAATTATAGAAACAGGGTTTAAATTTTGAAGAACCTGGAGACCAGGCTATCGCATTCTTGATAAAATTGATGATTAATGAAATAATCAGGAGCTTTCCACACATTGATGCGTATGATTTGTGATTTCTCTGTTATGTGTCATCATGTATCTTCCTTTGTTTAAGTATGGTAATGAAGTTGCAGGTCTTTGTTCACTTATGTGAATGAAGTTAAAATTACTTAAAAGAGCACACCTATGCTTAAAGTTCCTACTTCTACATTTCTTCTAAGTTACAGATAATAGTTTATGTGTAAAACAACATATTGTCTTTAACTTCCCAAAGTGTTATAGATAATAGTTTCTGTAAAAAACAACATATTGTCTCTAACTTCTCAAATAATTCTTCACTCAACATTTTTATTCGGCAATCAAATGGCATTCTGAGACTTTCATATCACCTAAGTATTAAGGGTTAAAAGTCTGGCCCTTCAGGTCCTTCACTTTAGGATACATCATACAAATAAGTGACAATAATAATAAACATTAATGTCTTAAGCACAATTTCTACACAGCCAAGAAATTGGTTTCTTAAGGGACAATAGGATGGACAAACATACAATTTTCGCAAATGGACAAACCTGTCAAGCATGTGAATATACAAGAAAGGAGAAATGTGCGAATGGAACATAAATCCAACCCAATGACCATCGAATAGTCCACGCATCTTGCCATGCAGAGGTGAAGTTATGACACACCATGAGGAAATCCATCACCGAGTAGCACTGCAGCCCGACATGCACACCAGTAGCAACACGAATGTACCAACATTTTCATGAGTCCACCCTATTGTGGGCCATATTGTCGATCAATGTAATGTAACGTGGAAGTCCAAGAGACCCACTTGTCATATGAAGAGTCATGTAAAGTTGAAAGGTCGTGGAAGTCAAACAATAATGAGGGAAGTCAAACAGTCACAAGGGTCAATTTCACCCTTGGCTATAAATACCCCCTCATTTATTCATGCAAAAGAATTTTCACCTTGGCTCCTCCCACATAGCATTGAGAGTCAGTAGTATTTTCTTTGAGGAGTAAGTAGTGGCTCCAATGCCCTGCCCATGAGCTTAGTGATGTATGGTGTATTTATGTGTCTTGGAACATTTTCTTAATTCATAAGCCTACTAACAACCTAACACATTTTCACACGTGTTGTAACTATTTGTAAGATTTGTCTTGAACACTTGTAATGCATGTTTATTTAACCTGTGTTTAACACTTGGATTTATTCAACTATTCTAGTACATATATATTAATGAAAATGTGTTGTATAAGTTGTTAACGTTGTCCTGCCCGTGTTGGTTACCTCCCGGACATCAGACAGAACATTTCACGTAAACTTGTTGCAATGACCATCACACTCGTGTAGATTTCCTGTTGAGTGTTGTACGTGCTATCTTACCTTGTGTGTTGTGACTGTCGCATCTATGTGGATTCCTCCTCCGAACGTTGTGCATGTATTGTCGTTTTGTGAGTTCCTAACAGATTTGGGTTTCCTCCTATTTGACTTGGGACTCACTCCCACCCTCTCTCTCTACGGTGAAAGAACCTTGACACAAGTAACACTATCAATCACCAGGCACACGAACCTCACTACTCAAAGATAAAGCAGACCACTCTCATGTGTTGACAAGCAAGAGCTAAGGCATATCTTTAAGATAATGGCAACTAGGCCATCATATCAGATGGGACTCCTACACCAAACAGTGTGAGGTCTAGTTGGGACTTCATACCGAGGAGATCCCCTGATGTTGGTGGGTCCAGCACTGTCAATAGAAATTTCCCCAGAAATTTGGTAAAACTGTTGTCATACATCAGGACCAAATCACCCTTCTTGAAAGTGCGTTGCTTAATGTGAAGATCATACCATGCCTTTTCTCTAGATTTTTATACCTGTTGATGAAAGTCATCAAGAAAGCGGTCTTCCTCTAACGCCAGCAGCTGCACTAGGTGTTCCTCCATGACATCATGATCTACCATCTTGGTCACTGTTGTGATCCTTAGGTTGGGTACTATGTACTCCATTGGCATTACTGCTTCTTGTCCGTTAACCATCCGAAAGGGTGTTTTCCCAGTCGATTTTTTATAGGTAGTCCTATATGCCCATAGAACTGCTGGTATATGTACATCCCAATCATTCATATTAACATTGTATACCTTTGTGAGGGAATTCTCCAAGATCTTGTTGAAAGCTTCGACAGTTCCACTCCTCTAAGGGTGATATGGTGTACTCTTCTGATGGTATATCTGAATCTCTTCTGTTAAAGTTGCAATTGTCTCATTCAAGAAGTGTGACCCTCTGTCACTCATCAGAATATTTTGGCATCCAAACCTTGATAGAATAAACTCGAATATGAAATTTGCAGAAATCTCTGCGCTGCAATCTGTCATAGGTTGTGCCTCGGCCCACCTCGTTAAGTACCTCATTGTAGTGATAATATAGCGTGCTCCCATCTTATTTCCCAGTGGCTGAATAGGTCCAACAAAGTCAATTTCTCATTTATCAAATGCTTGTAATGTGACCAGTTGATTTAATGGAAGTTCATACCTTCACAATCGTCTCCCAGTCCTTTGACACACATCACATGCACTACAGTATTCCTTGGAATATTTATGTGTCGTCAGCCACCATAACCCTGCTCGTAAGATATTTTGCACAGTTTCTTTTCCTTCATAGTGTCCTCTAGTGACACCACCACGTGCTTCATCTACAATGTTGTGTCTTTCATATTTAGGCACATATCGACGTTGAACTTCATCTGACCCCATCTTATATAATTATCCTGCCATCAAAGAAAAATATGAAACCCTGAAAAATAATTCCTTCTACTGCTACGACGTATAACCTTTAAGAGCTACTCTAGTGGATAAAAATTGAATAAGTTCTACAAAATGCTCATATGTAACCCTAACCACAAATAACTATGAGTCAGGTAATCCTTCCTGAATATTTGGCTCTTCACCATTTTTTTATCTAAGAAAGATGGTCTGGTCCAACATTCAATCTCCTGGGCTTCACTGTTACTTCAAAATCATATTCTTGGAAAAGGAGCAACCATCTATAGAATTTCCCCCCTATTAGTCCTTACAATTTCTTAGGCTGGAAATGAAATCAAGAAGGGTAATCTCAAACCACTTCAGCTCAGTAGTTAGCCCTACTGAGCATGAGAGGGATATCTCTAAGTCTCTTATTAGTGATATGACTTTGAAGCAAATTAATTTTAGGCTAGATATGGGTATTTGTTTGTTTGTTTGTGAAAATTTGAGTTTTAGGGTTTGTTGAACTTAGGGTTTGGGACCACAAATAGGTCAAAGTTGTTGGAGTGCAGGAGAAAATATGAGAAGGAGCTATATATCAGAAGCCATGGTGTATTTTGAATATTATAAATGTAATATAGAGGAGAAAGTGTAGAAGAAACTAATGAGCATAAGTAAACATGATTTCATTAGCTTAGGAAGACATAAACATAACTATGAAAACCAAATAATAGAGCTTGAAAAACAAGAATTCTATATATTTCACTGTAAGGCATCCATAGAAAGAAGAGATAGCATGTATATAAAGATTTTTAAACCATTATAAAACAAATAGAATGAAGTACAAGCACCATGAACTCACTGGGCTAGAGTTCCTTGAAAATAGCTGCAACTTGTCTTTGTATTAGCTGAAAAGATGATTACATGCAAGCTTCCTTCACAAAAAGTTCAACCCTTGTCTCCTGAAGAGAAAAGATACATATAGAATCTCCTAGACCACTTTCCCACCTTTAGGAGTTGAATTCCTTGGTGGAGGAACTGACTCCAATGTTCTCTCAACCAACAGGTGAGAGTGAGAAGGTGAAACTCAAACACTTCATGGAGAGTTTGTTTAGGAGTTTGCTTCTTTTATGAGGCCTAATAAACATCAAAAACAACCTATGATGTACATTTATTCATGCCTACATCACCTAGCCTCGAAACTAGTTCCATTACATAGAGAATCTTGGCTTTGACTGAGTCAAACTCAAAACTAGAAGTTTTACACAGTGAAATTTACAAATTAAAACACAGAAAAGTGCAGAAGCATAACACCAATTTTGAGCTGATATTGAGGTTCCTTCCAGGGGTCAAAATGAAAAAATGAGAGAAAGCCTTCAACAATCCACTCACCCAAGGTCGCTCCCTATGTGTAGTGCCTATCAAAAAAGGGTTTAGAATGCTAGTTTTTTGCCACTTTTTTGCACTTTTCCCAAACCTGAGCCACTTATGTAAAATCTGAACAAATGGGTTTTTAGAGGATGGCAAGAGATTTCCAAAAATGTATACCTTTGCTCAAATGGAGGCTTGAGGAAAAAGTGCAGTGCCTTGCAACATATTTTCTGAATTTAGCCCAAAAATTCTCAAAAAACTTAAACTACTTGGAATTTTCTCAAAATTGGATGGAAGGTGTAAAAATATGTTTGTTAAACCTTCATAGATGCTTCAATAAGAATCTCCAAGTTTCCCTCATCCTTTTGGTCTTTTTTGGCTTCCTTGAGCTTGTTTTCACACTGCTTTACCTTGACATTGGCGATCATGTTTTGAGCCTGGTATTGGTGCACCATATGTCTGAGAAACCAATTATCTTTGTTTTCCTTCTCAAGGAGATTTTCCAAGTGTTCATTCACCCTGTTGAGCCAATACTCCTTGTCTTGATTGACCTCAAGAGCAATTCTATGTTCTAGTTCCATGTCTTCATTCAATAGGATGTTTTTTTCCTCTTCTTGCAAAGCTTTCTTTAGGCCCTTTGTTCTTGGCCTTTTCCTCTTTCCTTTTCCTTTCGATCCTTCAAGCTCACTTCATTCTATGATCTCTTTTCCCTTGCCAACCTGCTACAATAACTTGGCTTGTTCTTTTTCCATGATCAATTATTTTGCTTTGAGCTGACTATTCTCCTATTCAAGGAATGAAATGACATATTTTTCTCTTTCCATATTGATTACAAGATCCTTGCTTTGATAGTATTTATCTCTAATTTTTTTTTGTAGTCTTGAAGTTTAATCCTCTGCCTCTGAATCAACTAGCTCAAACTCATGCCCAATTGTGTCTATATATTTCACTGCCGGTCCCTGCTTTGTCGATGAAGAAGGCTTGGCCTATTTCTCTCCATGAGAAGAAAACACAAGCCTCTGTCCTCTCTTGTACACTTTAGTCACCTCGGGCTTAGGTACTTGAGTTTTCTCCACTGATTTGCTAGAGTACCCCACCTCCATTTGTTGTTTTGGCACACTAGAAGATTGAGCTGCTAAATTGGCTTCATGCCATTTTAGGGCTGTTTCCAAAAAGGCTTCCCAAGACATACCTTTCTCTGCTAGATGGTGGAGGAAAATAGTTTTGATTAGACTGTGATGAAACAAGCTTGGGGAGTGCTCTTTGTCCTTCACTTGTATTGTTTCCAACATTTTGGAAATGCTCCTGGATAGGTAGTTACACATGTTAAGTGGCTTTTGAGAGGTGAAATGCATCAGGAGGCGAATATGATAAGCATACAACCTGGAGAATCTTCCTTCATATGTATAAAAATTCATGAAATTCTTCATCAAAGGGGCATATTTCTCGAATAAGTATTTGAAAGGCATAATGTGAGCATGTTTTTCCCTATATGGTGTTCTTAAGAAAGGCATGTAGTATTCAAGATCTAGGCTCATTCCTTTGAACCAATATTCACCATTGTCTGATAACCCTGTTGCAAGTGAGATGGAGGCCACTGAAAAAATGAACTCAACACCAGCGATGATAGCACTTTCACCCTTCAACTGAGTTGCCACCCAATCTATTAACTATTCATGAAACCCCACCTCACTCACTCTTTTGCAAAACTACACGAAATGTACATCCTAGAAGCACTGTTTGATGAAATGATAGGAGTTGAATGCATTACAATTTGATGGCTCGTATCTGAGGATCTTCCCTCCCTTATGATGTATTTTCCTCTCTGGTGAAGATTCTGCCTCCATGATGACCAAAAAAAACACTAGTAGGAGGCAATGAAAAATAAAGTGAGGTATGAATGGAAATGAAGTGATGTGAAGGTGGTTTTGACAAAAATGATAGAGGAAGTTTGAAAAAGGTGGATATGAACTTTGGAAGCTAATGAAAATGAGTGAAGAAACAATGGAAGAGTGATCTATTTGCAAGGAGGAAAAACAGGGTTTGTAATGAAAAATGCCCAAAAACCTCTAGAAATGAGCTAGGGTTTTACTTTTTGAGGGGTAAAAATTTGTTTTGAGGTGGATTGAATGGTTAAAATGGTTTATTAAACATGTATTTAGGTGTAGGACAACATTTTACATGTTTTAGAAACCAAAAATAAAAATGGCCATTATCACCCTATCATTTCCCATGCAAAATTTCACTACAAACCCTAATTTGAAGAATCATTGACATGAGATGATTTTGAAAAGAAAATGAGGGATAATGATGGTGTACTTACTTGTCTCTTGGCTTAGAAGTCAATGAAATTAAGCTTGCAAGCCAAAAAATGAAATTTGGGAGAGTTTTGGGTGAATTCTAGGCACTCTGTCCTAAGCGCAGCGCCTGTGTGCAGCGCAGTTTTTCTGAGCGCAGCGTCTTTACTTTGAGCACAATTCTTTGTTCCTCAGCACAACGCATCAATATTTTTGCCAAATTTGCCTAGGAAACGAACTTTTTATCTCTCTTGGATGGGATAGCTCGATACTCAAGAATGAATAGGAGGTAAATGAACCAAGTTTGGGGGCTTTTGAGTTTATATAGGGAAAATTATTTCTCTTTTTAAAAAAGAAATGGGACCCACCATCCTTTAAAAATTGATTTTTCACTTATGAAAACAGAGTTACCTTTACCACTAAAAACCTGAGCTGCCTTTTACTTTCCTGAGTGCTGGAACTCCTTGTGGAACTTTTTGAACATGAGAACATGATGAATGTGTAAAAATTCACAAATCAATACCGAAGATTTGCTTGTCATGCTCTATCCACTGCTGGAATTATTCATGAAAATGATGGACCTTGCAAACCCTAGCGACCTAATGAATGACTTGAGACTAAATGGAATGATGATTATGACTGACATGTTTTTATTATGAAACCTCCATAAAAGTGTGATAGGTGACCAACATGAGTGAATTTCCAAAAGATTGACCTCATCTCTAGACTAACCAAACAATGACCAAATTTTGCTGTGTAAACCTAGTGACATAAAAAAATTGATTTTGATAGTCTCGACAAGCATAGTAAAAGCACATTTGATCCAGGTGACAAGCTAACAAGACTGACACTAACACCCCCAATGCACACTTATTGACCAGGTACTTTAAAGCAAAATGGCCTATGTACATATTAAAGTATCCACCTAATGCTTGAACTTCTCTATTACATAAACCATGGCTAGTACTTTGCACTATGTGGTTAAGTAGTTCCTCTTGGCCTTAGATAGTTTCTGACTGGCGAAGGAAATTGGTTGATCGATATCTCCTACCCCTGATTGTGATAATACGGCTCCTGGTTCTATACAATATGCATCCACATGCACATGAAATTCCTTCTTCCAATTTAGGAATACTAGGATTGGCATTGTAACCATCTTCTCCTTCAGAGTATCCAAGCTCTTATGAAAATCATTGTCCCAACAAAATGTAGCATCCTTCTTTAACAGCTTCACCATGGTTGCAGTGATCCGTGCGTATGCCTTAATAAACATCTTATAGTACCTAGTATGACCCAATGTCATGCATATATACTTTATGTTCCTAGGGGGATCTATATTTATAATTATGAAAATCTTAGCAGGGTCTACCATCAATCCCTTCTTACAGAGAACATGGCCTAACAATATTTTGTAAGGTACACAAAAAATGCATTTCTTCAAGTTCAAGGAGATATGATACTTCCTACATGTATCCAATATTAGGTGCAGACTACAAACATGCTTTTTGACCAACCCAAACACTTTCCAATCATCGAAGTAGATTTCCAAAAACTTATGAATGAATTCCTTGAATTCTACAACAACCGCCCTTGAAAATATTGCAGGGGCATTTTTTAGTCCGAAAGGCATGACTATATATTGGAATGACCCCCATTCTGTAGCGAAGGTAGTATTACCTATATCCTCCAACGCAATCTTAATTCGGTGGTATCCTGAGAATCTATCTATAAATGAATATGCTTCCTATCTTCCAACATTCTCAAGAAATTCATCTGTAAATGGTGTAGGGAATGGATCATGTACACATGGATCGATCAACTTCCACATATCGATGCAGATCCTGATATCACCCTTCGTTTTCTTCTCTTGGACCACCATAGGACTGAACCATTCAGATTCTCCTATAGGATCAATTATTACAGCCATGAGCATTGTATCGAGTTCCTCTCATACCTTTTCCTTGTATTTGGGATTCAACCGATATGGGCACTACTTAACTGGTTTCACATCAGCTTTTAAATTGATCCTCATCATCCCCAAATCTCCTGCTATCTCCTTCAAGTCAAAGAAATTGGTTGTAAATAAATCTTGATATTCATGTAATAATTCATCTACCTTATCCATTGTATCTTCATCCCAATAGTTGCCAATGTTCACGAATTTTGGTTCTGCTTCCAAACCAATGTTTACGTGCTTTGTGTGCACCGGTTGCAAAATATCAGGGATCTCCACATTAGGTCCACCAACTTCACGTTGTCCCTCTGATTTAGGGGTATTAATATTTCGTGGATCCTCATCATCTTCTTCCGTTGTAACATTTTAACATTTTAAAGCATGTTGTGGTTGCGTACTCTAGTCAGGATGTACCCATGTGATAGATTTGACAAGTGTTCGTAAGATTGTTGCCTTAATTTCCTGAAGCGCTTCATCAATTCATTCAAACCCATCTTGAAAACTGAATGTCAGCAAGAAACGTTTTTTCATCTCATCCCAATTAGTGGTCCCATTTCACATCTCGGTCTCTAAATATCAGTTCTTTGGGATAACATCCAGGGTATGAATAAAGATATGCACCCACTCAAGATGAGGTATCTCACCCCATGCTTTAGTCCACCGTGCAAGGTGTTTGCACTGATCATCCTTCCCTGTGTATTTTTTAGTGAGTTGGGTGTTTGCGTATACAAATATTAATCACATCATTCTATGATATTCCTTCCAGTCAGCAAATTTATCCCTGTGCGTACTTCACCATCTTGCAGGTGTTTCTCTTAATACTAGGTCTAAGGCCTGGAAGCGATGTTCCTCGGGTACATCCCTTTCAAAATGGTCAAGGAATATATTGACATAATCCAAGCCATCATAATAGGATAACTCACATACCTCAGTAGATACTTTGTAATTAAATTACATCTCAGGGTAGAGACCTCATGCAACCGATTTTGCTATTTTTCTAACTCTTCAGTTGAAACTGATTGGCAGGAACTGTCCTTCTCCCAACTAATCCTTCCATCCGCAGCGGGATTGCTCCAATATTCATTTCATGTAGTTAACTTATAGATGTGCTCAATGTCATCATATTCATAGTAGTCATGGTTCAGTTCTGTGCACCGCGCACCTTCAGCTAGATCTAATGGGACAATTACTCGAAGTTCATTTTTTTCAAATACCATTCTTTTCTTCTTTAAGTTAAAGATCTCATTCATTTCAAAGGGCCAATCAATCCCAAGCAATGCTGGGTATGGATTACTATGATCGATGATCTCAACAACTTTGAAATCATCCACTTCTCTTGCACCTTCAATATCTAGTTACTCCATGCAGGTGCCCCATTGGGATTATCTTTTGCTAATTATCCATGTGTAGTTGAATTGGCAACCATTGTAACTTAGGCTTTACCATACTTTCCCAAGTATTCTTCAACAGTAGGTTAGAATTGGAGCCCAAGTCTAGGATTACCTTATCCATTTCAAAATCACCAATTTGCGCAGTCAGCCGCATCTCCCTACTAGTTTTGTTCTTGACTGTGTGTTGTCCTGGTACCAGATTATTGACTGCGCATTGTCCTGGTACCAGATTATCCTTGTTGCCATAGTTATCTATCAATTCTTTCAGTCCTTATACTGCCTTATGATCCTGTAATAACTTCATGCAGGTTTGCAAAAATGATTTTAATAATGTTGGATCTGAAACTTGTGTTGCAGTAGCATCTTCAGGTTTCTCCTTTAGCGAGACTATCGACATCTGGTTCTGAGATGTATAAGCATCTGGACCCATAAAACTCTTTCTCTCCTCCATGGACATCTCTTTTTCTCTATTTAATTCAAACCCAACATTCTTCTCATAGGATTTCCATAACCGTGAGTTGGATTCTAGTTGTTTGCCTTCAACCTTGTCTTCACCAGTGGCTACACTGCTTCGCGTGACTATGTTGATATTGGGATTGTCTTCATGCAACTTGGATCTCATCATTTGAATATTTTGCCTCAGTTGTTGGTTATTCTTCTCCTGCATCTTTGCTAGTAATATCAGGCATTCTTCTATAACATGATCAAATTGACAACACTACTCACACGGAGGGTGTGTTAGATTCTGGCAGTCACGGGCAAAGTGTCCTGGTTCTCTGTAGTTGTAACAAATAATTTGGCCTCGACCTCTTCCAACTCCTCCTTGTCCTCTTCCCCATCCTTGGAATCCTCCATGAACTGTAGGTGAGCCTTGGTCATTCTACGTGTGGTTTTCAACCTGCATTCTATACAATGGAGTTTTTTCCATCATTAGTTCATAGCTTCGACAATTCCTCTCATCATGACCAATTGATTTACAAAAGTTACAAAATAGTTTCTTTGGAGACTATATAAACTTCTGTAATAGGGAAAAATTATCTGTCGAATGTTGTCCTGATACTTGGCAGATGCTACACCAAGTACTTGCACCAGTGCTTGATCCCACAAAATATTTTGTCTTTAGCGGGTTAGGACCTCCTGCAGCTATATAATCCCATAATATTGGGAATTGATCCTTATGTTGACTTGCGACCTTGCATTTTATACAACAAACTTCAGAATGTGCCTTTGACTTAACCTCCTTTCCCTTCTTCAGATCTTGCAACTCCATATGCAAGCTTGGTAACTATGACTAGATCTGTTGAACTCCTATATTCATGTCTTGGATCAGCTAGGCTTCTAGTTTCATTGCAATTTCCAATTCTTTGACTTGAGACCCAGTCTTCTCTTGAGATAACAACAAGCTTAAGTGAGGTAATAATGAAGATTTATACCAGTCCCTATGCTGTTCATCTGAAATCTGAAGGTTAGCTTGACTCAGTAAGCACTTTAGTCATTGATCTATATACCATGTAGACTCATTAACCCTCTTCTTCATCTCCTTGATTTCAGTCACACACTAAGCTTGCGACTTAGGCTTCCTGAATTCTGCATTCATTCCATCCTTCATGTTAGCCAATGAAGCATCCGAATGAGTCATACTGTATCTGATGTACCAAGTAAGCGCTCTATTCTCTAGCACTGTAACCTGTTGCACTTTCTCCATGTCATCATCATTGATCCTTTTCACTTTCCACACAACTTCTATGATGAACCAAAATTGAATGGGATCCTCTGATCCCTGACCCCTGAACACAAGCATTTTCACTATATTTTCCATACTAAATAGCAAAGGTGGAGGTGGAGGTGTAGGTTTAGGTGTATGAGGTGGAGGCGAAGGTGGAGGTGGAGTGGTTGGATGTGGAATTCCAGTAGTACCCTGATCTACTATCTGCGCTACACCTCTAGGCGTACTAGGGCTACTTCGTTCTTCTTCACTTTCAGACCCTCCCAATAAGGGACTATATTCAATTCTGAAAAAAATTGTCTAGATCTACTCTAAATCATTTTCCACTTTGCATAGATCTAGTCAGGCCCTTATTAAACATTAAGGTAAAATCATAATCCCATTTTCACACAAAATCATTTTAATCCATTTTTTGAGAGATTTCATGTACTTTCCTCTCGGACCTTTGAAGAATCATCGTTTAGCTTCGCTATAAGACACTGATGTATTTATTGCAAATTTAGTGACAAACCTGCCCAAGATACTATCAATACAATAATCAATGGCCCTCACAACCTTATAATCAGATCTTTCAAGACGTTTGACTAATTCTGGAGTCCACGCAATAGGATCGTCGTGCTTCCAAGTAGGTTCGCTATCCACTAATTTGGATAGCCACTCATGTAACTCGTAAGGGAATGTCGAAAAGAAAACTTCATGTACTTATGTATAGAGATACATCTATAGCCACTTTTCTTTTGACAAGTACAAATTCTTATTCTCCTCAGCTGCAAACTCGTGCAACTTCTGATCTATCCACTTCTCGATTTCCTTCTTAGTTAGTATCCACTTACACCACATCACACATACCTCAGATATATCTCGGTCCTGGAAACATAACCATCTATTGGATTGAGGGGGCTTGGACTTAGGTTCAAATTTAGTTGCGCTAACCATCAAAACCCTACACTACCCGCCCTTTCTGAAACAACCCGCATAGCGCAGGCTGCAATCTCACTCGAGGCAATATTGGGGAATGCTAAAACCATGCTTCCACATCCAGAAGGCTATGTGATGTGGGGTTAAGTAATTTTATTCAGTTTTAGGTATGATGTGACCTTCATGAACCCTTATTCATGAAATTTCTGAACTTAAAAGATTTTTAGTTAAAGAGAGCTATAAACTTCACATAAACGTCCAATCATGCATAAAATCGCATATAATGATCGATCGAGATCTTTACAAAGTAGTAAATTTGAAAATATAGATAACTATCATTCAAGTGCATGTAAATATAGAAAATACACGTATATAAAAATAGACAGAATTTCTTCAAAAATTCTTTATTACTTCAGATCTTCCTTATACAGACTTTCCAGACCCTGCACACTCAACTGCATGGTCCCACGCACTCAACTACAGACTTACCAAGGTCTCTGTACACCTAGCTGCAGGAGTCTTCCCCTTCACCAAAACACAAAAAGATTGTACAGACTCAAAACATATCAAAATCCTATTCTATTCAGTTATTGATTTTCTTAGATTCGCTAAGACACCCTTTTATATATTATTTTCTATTACACTACCATGGTTCACAAACCATGGGTAGATCCGAAAACAATGCCAAAATGTAAGGGGTTTTGACCTTCCTAAAACCCCTTGACTCATATTGATGTGCGCGTTGTGTGCTTCGCTCCTCAAAATGCGGAGGATTACAATATTTTAACAAAATGTGACCCAGGGGACCCCGTCCCAACACTTAACCATTGGAAAAACTAATTGTTACCAATAATTGTAACCGTCTGGATGTATATAGATTGCCAGCTCGTTTTGGTTCTGCACAACACATTCACGTATGCCCGCTAACTGTTAAGATCACCGTATATGGTTGGGGTTTGGTTATATGTAACCATGGGCATAGTTTTGATATAACACTCATTGGAACCATATATAGTTTCAAAATAATGCTAAACTTACACCATTTGTTGTTAACCATGACCATTGTTAGTGGGGTTGGGTGTCGATTAGCCACCCGCCAATTTTTTTGACTGCCAACCTTAACACCATAAATTTTGTTGTTGTTCTACCAATTATATTTGGAGTTTCGCCATTCGTTTAATATAACTACCAAATCAAACCATATAATGTGGCACCCTTGGATTGGCCCACATGGCCCCTCCTTATTGGACCACCTATGCACCTCTAAGTTGGGTGGAGTGGTGCCATATTTGGAATTTCCACCAAATGTAGTAGTTCGCAAAATATATCTAGAGGTCTTCTAAATTTAGCTCTAACGCCAAGTTTGACAACAAATTTAACTAGCCATAACTTCCACATACATACTCAGATTGAGGCATCATTTGAGTTTTTGGAATCTTGGCGATGAGCTATTTGATCTGATTTTGGTTTCGTTGAGATTCAAATACTTATTTTTGGGCCATTAGGGATCCACCTGGATCATTGATGCACCTATTTTACTCTTTATATGAATAGTCATGGGAGATTTTCTTATTTTCCTCATGGGGCGTTCTCTCAAATTCTTGAGTGTATGTTCATATGTTATTTCTATGAGTATAGGTCCTCCTTCATTACTACTAGATGTATATCTATCTCTTTCTTCTGAAAATGCATATGAACATCTAGAAGATATATGACCCATTATTTTGCATTTATAACAACACAAGAAGTTGTAGATTACATCTCTTTAGTATCTTCTTCTTCATATTCTAAATGATGATCAATAGCTTGAACATTAGGAGGATCATCTTCAGTCTTCTGAGTATATTTCTTTTGGGATGCCTTCTTCTTCCTTTTCTTCCCTTTATCTCCAACAACAACATTATGACAAGGCGATCGTCTTTAAGATATTATTCATTAATTGAGCAACAATGGTCTTAAATTTTCACTAGTTCCTTTTGATTTTATCCTTCATATATACAATGTCGCTTATCTAACATTTTGTTTGTTGTCTCACTATGTCTCACTTTATTTGAGTTTATATCTATTATTCATTTTAGGATAGCCTTCTTTGCTTCAATATCGTATTCATTCTTCGCCCCATACTATACAGATAACCATACATTCAAATCAAGGGCCATTAAATAAGATTATATTCTTATTTTATAGAGTACATAATCTAAGCCTATCAAAAAAGGTACTCAATTTGTTGTAAGCAATTCATTGTTAGCCATGAATCCTTTAGATCTACCTTCCAGCGATTAAGATGTTCTTGCAAAAACCGACTCTGATACCAATTTTTGAAAACTAGGATAATAGTAAGAGGGGGGTGAATCAATATTATGGCCAATTTTAACAATTATTGCCAATTTATAATTTCAATGTATTTAGAAATCAATCATGTAAGTAGCATCATAAATCAACACATGAATCACACAACAACATCATAAACATCATACACAAATGTAACACATAGAGACATTGGATGTACATGGAAACCCATAAAGGGATAAAACTACAAATATTATTTTGTTATGATGTAAATATTAAGCCACCACTTCTGATTACATTAAGTTTTGTGAGCACCTACTCACAAAAGGAACCAAACCCCAATTTGTTTTTTTGGCACCAATTAGCTAGAAGCACAAACTCCCTAATATGTTTTGCTGGCATCAACCAAAATGAAGCACCAACTGCCTCATTTGAAAGCACCCACTTGTAGGAGGCACCAAATCCAAGGTTGTTTCTTAGGCACCCACCTGAAAGAAGCACCAAATTCTTGATGCATAGAAACCAACCTGCATAACCTTTCATACCCCTTTTCATTCATTTTCAGAAATAGAATCCATAGGTGCTCTGTTCATATTGAATTTGGTACTCTCTCTATGCTTCATATCTCACCCAACCTGATATCACATAATATAATCAATAGCCTCAGACTCCCTCTCTGCTCTATATCTCTTCTCACACTCTCTAGGATCTCTCAACCCTTGTAGACTCTTATACAAACTTGAGATCTAGAACATACACACTCTACAGTCCTGGACTCTATTCTTAGATATAACATTAACTATCTCAACCCATTCATTCACTTGGCCCTATTAGCTCTCGACCTTCCTCTTCTCTTTAGAAACCTTCTTCCTTTCTACCACTGAGTATACTCTCTCACTATGATCTAGGTGGATATTGGTGGCCACCCGCCTATTCCACTTTGACCCTCACCATTGTTTCTTTCAGTTTTTCAGTTTCGTTAATTGTAGCATAGTTTACTACTTTTGCCAGTTTTTCGGGTCTTGAACTTTTGGAGTCGTTTTGAGGCCCTAAACGATGTTTTTTTTTGGGCAAAATTCCTTGCATGATAACAAAATTAATCATGACAACAGTTGTAGTCCTCGAAGAGATCTTTCCAACAAGGTATTATATGCGTCAAACGGAAATAATATGACCAAGTTACGACCCCGGGAAGTTGGTTTCCCAACTAAACCCAACGAGACCCATAAACTCTTGGTGTTGCATTTGGTTGTTTAGGGTTTTCTCTTATTGTTCAATAATAAAAATTCCTTGAGCCTCATTGTAACTCAGTTCAGAGGCATGTAGCTGCCACATCACTTCTCAGAGATAACCTACCATCGCCCAAGCTATCTTATTTCCATTTTGTTTGTAAGCCTAGTTCAATATTTTTCTATTAATGAAATGAAGTATTTTTCTACTGCATCTCTGTGTTTATGAGTATATTTGTAAGTTTTCATGTTTCTATTTAAGTTTAGATTAGTGGTATTCGAGCGGTCCACTCTTTCTTTATTTTTCTTTGCATGTCCCCAATGAGGTCAGGGTATAAGGAGTTAGGGCTCGATCTGGTTGAACCATTGTAGGATCAGCCTCGCAAAACTCGATGACCTCCCATGGTGGAAGAAAAGAAAGACGAGGGGGCAGGAGATCCTTTCAAAATGTTGCTCGAAGAAGCCCTCGAGCAACAAAGGGACGCAATGATGGATAACTTTGCCCATATTCTTCGACGGCTACCCACAGTTGATGCATATTCATCTAGTAGCCATTTTGGAGGCACCACTCCTTTTAAGGTACAAGTTAACTTTGATATTCCCATATTCAAAGGCCTCATAGATGCAAACGTCGTAGATAAATGGTTAAATCTATTGGAAGGATATTTTTCAGTTCATGAATTTTCTAATCGGGAAAAGATTATGTTTGAACTTCTTAATGCTGCCCCACACGTCAAGGACTAGCGGGAAACCTACTATGAACAAAAGGACGAGAGTGAACCCTTGCTGTTTTCAGTTGCACCAACTTGGAATTCTTTCCGAGATGCCATCAAGGAACAACATTACCCTATTGGGATCTATGAAGATAAATACATAAAGTGGACCATACTACGGCAGGGAAGGGACCAAGATGTGTCGGAGTTCACAAATACTTTCCATACCCTTCGCACGAAGCTGGGTATCAAGGATACTGAGTGTCATTTGGTGCTCAAGTATCGGGGCTATCTACACAAGTAAATCTAGGATGAGATGGAGTTCCTAGACATTTCCTAGCTTAGCACGACATATCGGTACACTATAAAGATTGAGCAGAAGTTTGAATAGAAGAAGCGGGACTTTGGATCTGTTAATCCAAAGCAAGGAAAATGCGCCCCCAAACCAAAAAGCAAGGGACCAAACCAAGGTAGGTTTACCTAGGACAATCCGCCGAGGCCAAAAGTAAAGAACAAGACCATGAAGACGAAGAAGGATATGGGAAAATGGTGTGAGTTCCATAAGAGCTTCACTCACAATACAAGTGAGTTTCAGGTCAAGCAGTCACTAGTGGCTGAGCTGAAGTCTTCCGAATCAGACGCAGGTTCTGACTCTGAATTAGAACCCAATAAGGGGATTGATAAAGGGAAGGAGATCATTGATGCAGAGCCCAGTGCCACCATGGCCACCACAAAGATCCAGAAAAATGAGCCTCAAGATCCAGAGGAGTGGGAATGCTGTTTCCACTCACAGATGTGGGTGAAGGGTTCTCCACTGCAGTTAACTCTCGACAGTGGGAGCCAAAAGAACCTCATTTCAGCAAGAGTTGTGAAGCAGCTGGGCCTAAAGACTACAACAAATTGACAATCGTACACCATCGGGTGGCTTCACCAAGGACGCGATTTTTGCTTCAGCCAACAGTGTCGCTTGCCGTATAGCATCAGTTCCTTCACGGATGAGGTATTGTGTGACGTTGATCCTCTTGAAGTTTCTGATTTATTGTTAGGACAACCTGTTGATGCCCCGAAATTCGTTGCAACAACATCGGGGAAACCACCCGGTCCGGAACTTAGTGCAGCTCCTTTTCCGTTTGGAATAGTGGCTCCGACTGGGGATAATGGGACCAGTTTCCCAAAGATTATAAGTAAACGGGATGGATGAATGATTTACGATGTAAGGTGATAATAAATAAATAACTAAACTACAAAAGAAATATAATAACTATAAGCTAATCCCGGGACTTATCGATTCATTTGAATACAGCGTTTGATAATTTAGGCTTACTGGCAGGCATATAGCTGACACTAACAATAAGCATAAATGTTTAAATCATTTAAGATTGCTCTGCATAAGTAGTTATGCAGAGCGATAATAGCGAATTACTGTACTCAGTCATTTATATCATTGTTACGCGCATGATTAAAAGAGATAACAAATCACAAAACATTCAATAGTGATATGAAATGCAGACTTGCTGTTATATTGCATACATGTAATCAACAATAGCAAAAGTAATAACACAGCAATTCATATAATAGAAAAGAGAACAGATACAGATAATAGTACCATGCAAGCTGTTTGATCAATCCAATATATTAATCGCTATGTCGCGGTTCTTCCTTCAGACCAGAAAGCATTCCAAGCAAACGACAATAGTGCACAATTTACTTAAAACAGCCTTCCAAGTAAAATTAAGAATCAGTGGTCGAGTTTCAAAAAGAATATAGACTGAAGCACAATAGTGCAAACTTCAGCCTTTAAGTCTTTTACAAAATTTTACGACCCTCTCCAAAACAATGAAAGGGTCTATAAATACTATGCTAATCTAAAATATCTAAATATCTAAAACTGAAAAACAACTAAATCGGCATTAACAAATATCATTTTGTATTTTGGTGATTCGGCAGTCGGCGGCGATGTTTCAGTCAGAGGTCTCTTTGCCTTTACTCCTTTGCTGACATATCGCCAGCATTGGCTCTACTTCTGGTGGAGTATTGAGGCGTGAAGTCAGCTGTGCATCATATGTGGCATCTCGAATATCGGCAATCAGGTATCGGAGAGCATCTGTTAGACAATTAAGAGCCGACCTTTGAGAATGTGGTTTAATCAGGAAAAGCCAGTATGCATCGGCGGTCAAGGTATTTACTCCAGTAATTAACCGCCCTTGTTTCTCCAGATTAGGGTAATTCCTGAGCTCCAGCATATTTGCCGTTGTTATGTTTCCAGGTGTGCATTGTGAAATCATGTTTGCCAGATACAATGTATCATTGACTAGATTGATCATGTTACTGGCAATCATTTTGCATCTGGAGGCTGCTCTTTCTTCTTTCATCATCTGTGTGTTCCATTCCATGAAGAGTATGTCTTTGTATGTTACACAGATTCGGGAGAAATTTGTGGCTTGCCCTTCTGGAGTGTCTTGCCATTCAATATACTCTATTATATCGTCTTCAGCCTGATCCAACTTACTTCTGGCTTTCTCGATTTGTTGACACACTGCTGTAGATGTTTCACACAGTGATTCAGCTTCAACAAGTTGTTGGCATAAGATCCTAATTTGAGATATCAGTGCGCTGTTTATTCGAGTTGCCTCTGCTCTGAAATCATTGATACTCTTGTCGCTCTTAATACCTTCAAGCTGAGCTGATAGCTGAATTATTTGCTCGTCTTTAGCTTGTATCATCAGCTCATTCAATGCCTTCAACTGGGATAATGCCTCTGACAATTCTTTTGCTTTCTGAATGTCACTTTGGTCTATCCTCAGTTGTTCAATTTGCTAGGTTAACAAATGATTCTCTTGTTGTTGGGCCAGCAATTGTTCCTCTGCCTGTGCTGCCTTATTCCTTGCCTCTATCACTTCTGCTTGTAATGCGTATATCTCATGCTCTTTAGTCTTCAAAAGAAGACTGACTTCGGATGCTTTGTCAATAGTTGCCGCTGAATAAGCTCCCGCAAATTGCGATAGCTTTGTCAGATCTTCAGAGGGATCCAATTCTCCCTTCCAGACCACATTGCCCGTGATTGTTTGCTCAGGCAAAATAGAAGGTTGATCAAGCCTTCGCCTTTTCCTCGAGCGCCTTACAACGGCTCTATGCTTTGGGCTGTAGAAAATGTCTAGAGGAGGAATTTCCTCCACCTGAAGATCAATTTGATCGGATGGGTCTTGAGTGATTACCTCTACATTCTGTACCATGGGTGAGCCACTGGTTCCCTCTAGAACCGGAGAAGAAGTAGTATTGGGAGTCTTAGAGGCGTCTGAGTCTTTGGAGGCTTCCTTACCACTTATGATGGAATCGAATTGGTTCCATTCTTTAATTAATTTAGGATCAGTAGAGATTTGCTCACTTTGTTCTGTCTGAGCTTTACTTTGTTCTTTCTCCCGTTCAATCCTCTGCTGTTCCTCCAATGCCTTCCGCTGTTGCTCCTCATGTGCTCTTTGCTGCTGTTCCTCTAATTCCCTTTTCTGCCTATCTTCCAGTTCCTTCTTTGCTTTCTCTTCTTCTTCTCTTTTCCTCTGTTCTTCTAACTCCTTTTGCTTTCTTTGCTCTTGTTCAATTTGTGCTTTTTGCTGCCTTTCCTCCTGTTGTCTATCATATTCTTTAGTTGTAACAGGAGATAGGCGTATTTGCTGCTAACCAGACTCGCTTGAGGAAGATGTTGGGGTTGTGGATAATAAATCTAGAGGCAAAGTTTGCAACCTTTGCTTTCTAAGTTTATTAAATTCAGTTAGCTCCACATCTTCATATCTCAGTGAAGCGAGTTGTCTGACTTGGCTTATTGAATCGGCACTCATGAACAGGTCGTCAAACTGGTCTTCTTGATGAACAACCTTTGACAGCTTGGCCTGTTCCAAGGCAATGAAAGCAGTCTTTTTTGGATCATAAAGTCTGTTTGGAATAGAAGCCAGGGATATCAATTGGAGTTTTGCTGCTTCCTTTTCTGCATGTTTATAATTCAGCAGTGTATAAACTCCAATTCTTAAAGGAAAAGAGGGCCATCCTCTCTTCTTCTCCTCCTTGAGAGTTTGTGTGACACTCTCAGACATAATCTGGTAGGAGATTTCCCGGGCTAACAGTTTATCTGGGACGTACAGGGGGAGGACATGTGGCCTAGCTTTGCTTCCAAAAACTCTAATATAGGTAAAATGCTCTTCGCCGAACCAATGGGCTACGGCTGGGAGATCAAAAGAAGCTTCATAGGAAATTCTAGGGATAGGTCTGTCAAAAATAGAATAGTGAACGGGAACCATAAAACCATTGCAAATTTGATACAGATGGTCTTTGTGGGAGGGTTTCCACAATTTCCGATGGTACAAGTGAATGGGTGTTGGGTCATGGGTTGTCCATCTCCAACCAAGGACAGGAAACTCAGAATTAAAACAAAGGGTATCCATAATGTAAGCAGAGTAATAGAAGGGTGGGATTTTTCTCTCAGTGACTCTGGTTTTGGCCCTAAACTCACGAATAGCTATGACCAATTTATCAGACAAAATAGTGGCCCAATCCATGATTATACTATTGACGGCCGCTTCCATTAAAGGAACCATATCAATATGAATATTTGCAGAGTCATGAAATCCCCACAATCTACACATCATAATCCCGGCGTAGCAATAAGGTGAAGCCAAAGAAGCATTGGAGTACTTACCTGACATATCATGCTTGTGTTTAGTTGGATTCTGTCTCCACTCTCGGAGAGGTTCGGATGGCGATTCATTTTCCTTCGCGAATTTCTCCAAAAAGGCTCTATTATAGATTAGCTCGGGTTGAGGCAAATGATACATCCGTCTCAAGTCATCAGGCTTGAAGGAACCGAAAATCCTTCCATCCTTAGTATGGAAGGTTCTATCAGTGAGAGTAATTTCTTCAATTGCCCAACGTACCACATCAGTATAAGGCAAGACTTGTTCTCTGGCTGCTATTCTGTGCAGAAAGGAGTCAGCCAAATCTTTAAGAGTTGCCTCAGACTTTCTTAGTTCGTCCACACTAGCCTCCGTTACCGTCTTTTCTGGTTGTTCTGCTTCTAGCAAATTGTATGTACCTTGCCATGTAGTACCAGGAAGACCAGTGCATGTAGTATCTGAGATTAAGCCTTTCTTTGAAACCATAGCAGCTTGGCCTGAGACAGGTGTTGGAGTAGAACCTGCCACCTTTTTGAACTTCTTTCCCATCATATTCAGACTTCTCTCGGTTGAATTCTACACAAATGCAAGAGAAATCGTAACAAAGAAATAACAATGACGATCCATAACGGGATAGATATATAACTTGAAGCGTGGTGAGATTAATTCTAAAAGTGGCTACGGATCTAATGATTTGAGAGGGCACCACAGATGCAATGATGGTGATTTTACGGCCTGCAGCTCCATAAATGACCATTACTTAAGTTATTAAACCGAATGACCCCTTAAAGCGTGCAATAGATTTCTTCAAAGGTCTAATCGTAATTGCTCGTTAATTCGAAGGGGCAAAGCTTTAAATACGCATGCATTACCTTATCCCTTTACTTAACGGCATTTTGAAATTTGTGCTTTTGTCAAATCAGATTTAAATATAACTTTAATGCTTTGAAATAATCACCCTTTTTTGTTTTAGGAGTTCTGGTCATCATTAAGCGTCATCGCATCGCATCGGGAGTGTGAGTGACATTATCATTTGGGAGAGATCTTTGGCGAATGCCGATTGCGACATTGTATCATATTAGCGTGCGAACATAATCCCTAAATGCATATCAATTGATTTACCGACTACCGATAGCGATATCACATCGCATCGGGAAAAAGATCTGAACGTTTTATGAAGATGTGTGGGATTCTGCCGACTACCGATAGCGATATCGCATCGGGGAAAAGATGTGTGCTTTTTCTGTGTGTGCATTGGCTATCGCCGATGGCCGATAGCGATATCGCATCGGAAAGAACCAAGGTAGCAAACGGTCTTGCGATTGCTTTTTCGGACTTAACCAAAAATTGCTTATTATTTGTTCAAAAAGGCTTTTGTTAACAAATTCATTTGATTATCAAACCTTTTTCGAACAAATTCATTAATGCCAATTAAATTTTTTAAAAGGGACCCATTTCATATGTTAATTGTTTGTAATAAAAATGTTATGAAATGGGGGGTGTTGTAGGGCACAACAATTGGCGATTCGCTGGTAGAACCAGTTATCTCTGGACTAATAAATATACTTACACCTTTTCAAATAGAATCTTTATAAAGAAAGGAAACTTCTAATATAACTAGATGTCTATTGATTCTGAATAAAACAGGTTTCTTGATTTGACTTCCTCTTTTTATAAACACACTTTGAGTTTTGAAACAAGTCCTTATTGGTTCATAAAAGTAAAATAGAAAACTTCTCCATATCAGCTTTTTTTAAAATAAACTCCTCTGTCACAGGTAGAGCCTCTGCTGCCAGCAAACGTTCATAGTCTCGGCAGGGTTACCTTTTAACCATGTCATTGTCCATTGTTCCATTCACTTAAGAGTGTGACTAAACAGAATGAATTCAAAAGATATTTTTGTATTTTTTGAATTTCACTTTCTTCTTTGCTTAAGATAAAAGCCATTGTCCTGGTTTGGTGGCCAGATAACGACAATGCCATTCACGGGTAGTAATCAAACTGAACAAGCTGGCTCGTGATGAGACCCCTTGTCTTGAAATTTCAAGCCATTACCCTGTTTGGTATGCAGTTTTGGTAATGTCAGTTAAATTATTTTCCTATGAACATGGTAAGCAGGCTTGTAATAAGACCTCTTATCTTTGATCTTTTATATTTTAGAATTACACTCTGAGAAATCATAAACTTTTAGTGAATGGGATGAACAACTATCTTCTTAAGAGTAAACGGATGACAGGTTTAAGAGTTAAAGATGCTGAAGATGGATTAGCCCCTCTTTTAATATAGATAACCTTTGGAGACTTATTTTGAAAACTCAAAATGACTCATAGAACTTCGTTCAGAGTGAAGTTTACAAAAGTTAGACTGTGATGTTCAGAATAAAAAGATGTCTAATTTCCTAGAAATGATCTTTCTTGGTTTAAGACGCTATTATCTAAAAGTAAATATTAATAGTGTAGTGGCGAGACAACTTTTAATTACAGCGAAAGGTCAATGGAAGATGTCCCACGTCCTTATTTCTACAAATCCTACAAACTATATAAAAACTATCAAACTACATAGAGAAGGGGTTACCTCCTCAATTAAAGAATTTCTTCAAGATCAGACCATTGACAGGGAGAGAATCCCTCACCCCTGATAGATTTTGCAGTATAAAAGTGGAATGGCCTACTTTTTCACAGATCTGAAATGGTCCGAGCCACATTTTTTGAAATTTGGAATGTTTACCTTTGTCTTCATGGGCTTTGTCCCATTTCAGGACTAGATCTCCGACTTGGAATTGTTTAGGACTAGATGAGGCTAGATCAAAAGATGCTTTAATGACTTGCTGATGTTTAGCGTGTGTAACCTTGGCTTTTTCCCTTTCTTCTTCAAGTTTAAGAATTTGATCATATCTAAACTGGATAGAGGAAGAAGGAGTTTCGTCAATAAATTGCACTAGGGCTAGAGATGGAAAAAGAAGATTGGTTGGTACGATTGCTTCTTTTCCATAGACAAGATTAAACGGAGAGGTCCCTATGGAAGCTTTCTGTGTTATCCTATCAGCCCATAATGCAAATACCAAGGATTTATGCCAATTCTTATGATTCTCTTCGATTGTTCGCTTAATGATTTTGATTAGGTTTTTATTAGTTGATTCTGCTAGGCCATTACCCTGAGGATAGTAATTAGCAGAATACTTTAATTTAAATCCCCTTTTGATAGCGAAATCAATCATTGCATTACCTGAGAAGTAAGAAGCATTATCAAAGACGAGAGCGTTTGGAACACCAAACCTGGTAATGATGAACTGATCTATAAATTCAATGATCGCTTTAGAGTTTGTTGTTTTTAACGGAACTGCTTCTACCCACTTTGTAAAGTAATCAGTTGCTGTAAGAATATATTTGTGCTGCTTGGAAGAAGAAGGATGAATTTCTCCAATGATGTCCAATCCCCATTGTTCAAAAGGCTGTTCAATGTTGATTGGTTGCAAAGGGAAAGCTGGTTTTTGTTGTCTTCCACTGGCAGTTTGGCATTTGATGCATTTCCTTACATATTCGTGAGCATCCTTAAACAAAGTAGGCCAATAGTATCCAGCATGAATGATTTTATGAGCTGTTGTATCAGCTCCGAAATGTCCTCCTGCTGGTCCGTCGTGTAGCTCCTGCAAAACCTTTTGAGCTTCAGGTTTCTCAAGGCATCTTAATAGGACAGAATCATAGTTTCTTCTGAAGAGCACATCGCCAATAATTGAAAAACTCTTAGCTTTCAATCTAATGGCTCTTTTGTTTTTGTAGGACAAATTGGTAGGTGCATAACCATTCTTTAAATAGAAGATCAGATCTGCATATTGAGATTCGGATTCAGGAATACTTAGCTGATTAACTTCTTGGGTTTGCTCTGTATCACTTGATTCCGGAATGTTTGATGCTCCTGCTAATATCCTGCAAAAACCTTGACCTTTAACAAACTTTGCTGGCTTTATTTCTAGATCATATTCTTGGAGAGCTGCGACCCAATTTGCCCTCTTTTCTCCCAATTCCTTTTGGATTAATAGTTGCCTAACTGCTGAGAAAGGAACTATCACTTTAGTATGGGTTTTTAAAAGAAAGGGTCGATAATGTTTGACTGCTTTAAAGACAGCAAAAGCTTGTTTCTCAATATCGGAATAGTTTAATTCGGTGCCTTGAAAGTTTGAACTGAAGAACGAGATGGGCGCTTCCAAATTGTCATCATTCAACTAGGTGAGCACTGCTGCGTAAGATAAGTCGGATGCAATGGTATATAATATAAAATGATTAGAAAGATTTGGAGTATTCAGAGCTGGGACATTGATTATTGATTGCTTAATACCATTAAAAGCTTGCTTTTCCTCTATTCCCCATCTGAAGGTTGAATTCTTTTTAATCATCGTTTGTAGTGGTAGTACAATCTGTGAAAAATCTGGAACGAATCGTTTAACGAAATTAATCTGCCCTAGAAACGACTGCATCGATTTTTTGTTGTGCGGAAAAGGAATTTCAGAAATTTCCTTAATTCGATCAGGATCTACATAAATGCCATCTTTAGATACAATAAACCCTAGAAGCTTACCTTGGTTGAGAGCAAAGAAAGACTTTTTCGGGTTGAGAGAGATACCATATGTTTTGCATCGTTGAAAAATCTGTTTTAAATCATGCAAGTGGTTATATCTCTTTTTAGAATACACAGTAATATCATCGAGGTAGACGACTACCGTCCGATTAATTAACCCTCTAAAGGCTGTATCCATGGCTCTTTGGAATGTCGCTCCTGCATTTATGAGTCCAAAAGGCATCTTTTGATATGCATAAGTTCCCCATTTTGTCCTGAATGTAGTCTTTAGTTGGTCATCAGGATGGACCAACACTTGATTATATCCTGAGAAACCGTCGAGAAAGGACATTAATTCAGATCCTGCTACCGATTGGAGGATTTGTTCCATGGTAGGCAGTGGGAAATTATCTTTCAAGCTTGCCTTATTCAAGTTTCTGAAATCAATACAGATTCGAATGTCGCCGTTTTTCTTCCTGACTGGGACCATATTGGAGACCCAGTTTGAGTGTCGGACAGGGAAGATAATCTTAGCTTTTAGGAGCTTATTAAGTTCCGACTTTATTTGGCCCTCCAAATTCGGGTGTATTTTTCTTAACTTCTGCTGGATAGGTTTTTGATCGGGAAGCATAGGAATAGTATGTTGTATGATAGATGTATCATATGTCTTGAGGTCGTCATACTTCCAAGCAAAAACTTGCTTGTTTTTCCTTAAGAGTTTGATGAATGCTTCCTTTTCTTCTATAGAAAGTCCTAGTCCTAAGTTGATATTTTTAGGAGCTTGATCTGTTCCCAAATTGATTGATTCAAACCTAAGAGTAGAGCTTTGGAGTTTTGCATTAATTACAGGTTTGAACCTATCTTTAATGTCATAAAGGTCTTCGAGCTTTACTACAGGCTTAGGAATCGCGTTATCTTGAGATGTTTCTTTCATTTGAGAATCATGGTCATGCTCTTCAATGATTTGATTGTCATAAGACTTTTCAGAGGTTAAGAATTGCAAGATGTCCTCGTCATGGTTGAAAACCCTCCAGTTAGTGATGTTATCGGGAACTGAAGGTCTAAAAATTAATTCTATAGAAAATCTATCAAGGCTATAGTCTTCGGAAGGGAGGAGTTTGGAAGCTACGTTGGCTAGTAAATCAGCTGTCGAATTTTGTGATCTTGGAATTGAAGAAATGTTGAATGCTGAGAAATGCAAAGTAAGATCTTGCACTAGCGATTGATAATGCTTAAGGTGGCTTGAAAGGCAATGAATTGTATTTCTTACCTGTTTAACAATGATCTCACTATCACCGAATACTTTTATATATTGGACTTTAAGGTCAATTGCCTTATATAGTCCCTGCACTAGAGCTTCGTATTCGGCCGTGTTATTGGTGCATTCAAATTCTAATCGACAGGATAGCATTGTTTTTTCGCCTTGCGGACTAACCAAGATGCAACCTGCTCCTGATCCCTCACTGGACTTAGAGCCATCAAAATACAAAGACCAAAATAAAGGAGAATCAACAAAAATATTTACATCTTTTTGATTTTCGTTGAAGCATTTGGATAAATTGGTTTGTGAAAATTTTTCTACTTGAGATGTACAATGGTTAACTAAAAAAGGGGAAGGTTGGGCAACAAAGTTGCCAAAGAATGATTCTGAGGAATAATTTCCCAAAATGTTGTTGTTGAAGGCCACAGGCTGGTTTTCTTGTTCGAAATCGGTTACTGTGTGAGTCATGTGTTTCTCACGGTCGATCCTTATTTGATTTGGCTTACCCTTATAGGGGAGCCACATATGTGACCAATCCGTGGAAATGTATCCATGCAGTTTCTCAGACCAATCTCTGCTCAAAATTAAACCATAGAATTCAGGTATGTCAGCAATCAAAATATTTATTCTCTGTACTATTCTGGGATCAGCAGACAACCTGATAGTCACGGAATTAATTTCTCCTATAACCTGCACTTTGGTTCTGTCTAACTGTACAATATGAATTGCGGACTTCTGGGGTTCTATGTTCAGTTTAGAACAAACTGAAGCTGGCATAATATTAGATGAAGCCCCTGAATCAATTAAACAGTTATGCAGATTTCGATTATAGATTTCATAGGTGAGCAAGAAAGGTGGGGTATGAGAATTGGATCTATCTCTGATCAGAACTGAATCGGTAGCTTCGACCATATCTGGAGGGGGTTGTCCTGAATCATTAGCAGCTTTTGAACTAGGAAGAGGAGAAGAGGGAACAACGTTAAATTCTCTTAGGAGCAATTTCTGCTGATGTTTTAACTTACTTAGTTCAAACATGGTTATGTTTGCCTTAGTCTTTTTCATATCATCAACAATATTATACTCCATGGAGTCAGATACCACTAGTGTCTTGGATGTTGAAGGAGAGTTAGAAATTGGAGGCTGGTTTTGAGGGGCTGCTACCGGAGACTTCTTTGGAAGAACTTTTTCTTTTGGTGTGGCAGCACCTGCACTCCTCTTTTTTGTAGTTGTTTGAGTAGGTTCAGAAGCGATTTTACTTCTTGTAGTAACAGGAAAAGCTTCTTCTTGATTCTCGGTGTCAGAATTTGGGAGTATGAAATCCCACATGCCGTGACACTCAACTACTTCTTCTTCATCATCCATTTGAGAGGTTGATTCCTCTTCTTCTTCTTCCTGTTCAGAGTCTGCATTAGATATAACATTGGGTGGCTTTGTTTCAGTATTCTTGAAAGTTCTAAATGGTCTTTTGTTCGAAGTTTCGGCCACCTGTTTTTTTATTTCAACCATTTCATTAGACAATGTTTTAAGGACCTTTTGTAAACCTTCCATGTCGTATGGGTCCTTTGGGGTCTTTTTCTTAGAATCTTCTTTAAATGAAACTTTTTTGGATTTTCTATCCTCCAAGGCAGCTTTCTTCTCTAGAGCATTAATACGCTTTTCAACTGCAAGTGCTTCCTTCATGTTTTCAGCTAAGGTAGGTTTGCCAGCCCTGTCAACAAAAATAGCTATATTGGAAGGGAGGGCAGTAATGTACCATTCGCTCCTAATTTGTTCACTTGGTTTCGAAGCAGTGGGGATTTTATTTAGGAGTTTGTTGAATCGAGCATTAAACTCCTTTATTGGTTCCCTATGCTCTATTCTCAAATTGGAGAGGTCGTTTATTAAAGTCGCCAGAGACCTGTCATCTCCATATTTGGTAAGGAACTGCTCTTGGCATGTGGTCCAGCTGGTAATAGAACCAGAAGGTAAAGAGAAGTACCAGGATCCTGCCAATCCTTGCAGGGTATAAGGGAAAAGTCTGACAACAACATCTTGTTCTGTCACTCCTTTTAAGTTAACTGCTAACATGAAATTGTTAATATGTTCTTCAGCTTGTGTTCCGTTATCTGGATTAAATTTAGGCAACCATTTTTCGGGAGCATCAGGTAGATCATGTAATGGTCCGGGCATATTGACTGCACCTGGAGTAGTCCATGGATCTGCCATTATGCTGGCGATAATAGTTGTTACTACTATTGGTATTCCAGATGACTGAGGAGAAGAAGTTGTTGGAGAGAGAGTAGCTTGAGATGCTGTAGTACTTATTCCCTGATGAACAACAATGTGTAACGGAGGAGTGGATGGTTGACTTCGCAGAGGAGGAATTGAGATGGAAGATATGGAAGAAAGATCTTCACTATCAGATACTTCAGTAATCTTCTTAGCCTTTTTCCTTTTCGGTAAAGGGAACTCAGTAGGTTCGATACCGAGTTTTTCGCTCTGAAGTCTGGTAAGTGGATGGGATAAGTTTAACTGCGAGGTCACACTGCTTTGTGATACTTCAGATTTCTGAGGTGAAATTGAGAAGCTCTGAAGTTTATGGATAAGAGACTGAACTTCAGGGGATTCAAGACTTAAATGTTCTGAAATATGATGGGTATGAGCAGTGGTGGTTGATTCCTCTTTTTCTCGATTGTGTGCCGGAGAACCAGCATGTGATTGAGAAGGGGAAGAGGATTTGGAGGGAGAATTACTCTTAGAATGGTTTGCAGATTTGGACTTACTTGCCATTCACAGTCGATGGCCCTCCTTCTAGCGCCAAAAATGTTGATGCCCCGAAATTCGTTGCAACAACATCGGGGAAACCACCCGGTCCGGAACTTAGTGCAGCTCCTTTTCCGTTTGGAATAGTGGCTCCGACTGGGGATAATGGGACCAGTTTCCCAAAGATTATAAGTAAACGGGATGGATGAATGATTTACGATGTAAGGTGATAATAAATAAATAACTAAACTACAAAAGAAATATAATAACTATAAGCTAATCCCGGGACTTATCGATTCATTTGAATACAGCGTTTGATAATTTAGGCTTACTGGAAGGCATATAGATGACACTAACAATAAGCATAAATGTTTAAATCATTTAAGATTGCTCTGCATAAGTAGTTATGCAGAGCGATAATAGCAAATTACTGTACTCAGTCATTTATATCATTGTTACGCGCATGATTAAAAGAGATAACAAATCACAAAACATTCAATAGTGATATGAAATGCAGACTTGCTGTTATATTGCATACATGTAATCAACAATAGCAAAAGTAATAACACAGCAATTCATATAATAGAAAAGAGAACAGATACAGATAATAGTACCATGCAAGCTGTTTGATCAATCCAATATATTAATCGCTATGTCGCGGTTCTTCCTTCAGACCAGAAAGCATTCCAAGCAAACGACAATAGTGCACAATTTACTTAAAATAGCCTTCCAAGTAAAATTAAGAACCAGTGGTCGAGTTTCAAAAAGAATATAGACAGAAGCACAATAGTGCAAACTTCAGCCTTTAAGTCTTTTACAAAATTTTACGACCCTCTCCAAAACAATGAAAGGGTCTATAAATACTATGCTAATCTAAAATATCTAAATATCTAAAACTGAAAAACAACTAAATCGGCATTAACAAATATCATTTTGTATTTTGGTGATTCGGCAGTCGGCGGCGATGTTTCAGTCAGAGGTCTCTTTGCCTTTACTCCTTTGCTGACATATCGCCAGCATTGGCTCTACTTCTGGTGGAGTATTGAGGCGTGAAGTCAGCTGTGCATCATATGTGGCATCTCGAATATCGACAATCAGGTATCGGAGAGCATCTGTTAGACAATTAAGAGCCGACCTTTGAGAATGTGGTTTAATCAGGAAAAGCCAGTATGCATCGGCGGTCAAGGTATTTACTCCAGTAATTAACCGCCCTTGTTTCTCCAGATCAGGGTAATTCCTGAGCTCCAGCATATTTGCCGTTGTTATGTTTCCAGGTGTGCATTGTGAAATCATGTTTGCCAGATACAATGTATCATTGACTAGATTGATCATGTTACTGGCAATCATTTTGCATCTGGAGGCTGCTCTTTCTGCTTTCATCATCTGTGTGTTCCATTCCATGAAGAGTATGTCTTTGTATGTTACACAGATTCGGGAGAAATTTGTGGCTTGCCCTTCTGGAGTGTCTTGCCATTCAATATACTCTGTTATATCGTCTTCAGCCTGATCCAACTTACTTCTGGCTTTCTCGATTTGTTGACACACTGCTGTAGATGTTTCACACAGTGATTCAGCTTCAACAAGTTGTTGGCATAAGATCCTGATTTGAGATATCAGTGCGTTGTTTATTCGAGTTGCCTCTGCTCTGAAATCATTGATACTCTTGGCGCTCTTAATACCTTCAAGCTGAGCTGATAGCTGAATTATTTGCTCGTCTTTAGCTTGTATCATCAGCTCATTCGATGCCTTCAACTGGGATAATGCCTCTGACAATTCTTTTGCTTTCTGAATGTCACTTTGGTCTATCCTCAGTTGTTCAATTTGCTGGGTTAACAAATGATTCTCTTGTTGTTGGGCCAGCAATTGTTCCTCTGCCTGTGCTGCCTTATTCCTTGCCTCTATCACTTCTGCTTGTAATGCGTATATCTCATGCTCTTTAGTCTTCAAAAGAAGACTGACTTCGGATGCTTTGTCAATAGTTGCCACTGAATAAGCTCCCGCAAATTGCGATAGCTTTGTCAGATCTTCAGAGGGATCCAATTCTCCCTTCCAGACCACATTGCCCGTGATTGTTTGCTCAGGCAAAATAGAAGGTTGATCAAGCCTTCGCCTTTTCCTCGAGCGCCTTACAATGGCTCTATGCTTTGGGCTGTAGAAAATGTCTAGAGGAGGAATTTCCTCCACCTGAAGATCAATTTGATCGGATGGGTCTTGAGTGATTACCTCTACATTCTGTACCATGGGTGAGCCGCTGGTTCCCTCTAGAACCAGAGAAGAAGTAGTATTGGGAGTCTTAGAGGCGTCTGAGTCTTTGGAGGCTTCCTTACCACTTATGATGGAATCGAATTGGTTCCATTCTTTAATTAATTCAGGATCAGTAGAGATTTGCTCACTTTGTTCTGTCTGAGCTTTACTTTGTTCTTTCTCCCGTTCAATCCTCTGTTGTTCCTCCAATGCCTTCCGCTGTTGCTCCTCATGTGCTCTTTGCTGCTGTTCCTCCAATTCCCTTTTCTGCCTATCTTCCAGTTCCTTCTTTGCTTTCTCTTCTTCTTCTCTTTTCCTCTGTTCTTCTAACTCCTTTTGCTTTCTTTGCTCTTGTTCAATTTGTGCTTTTTGCTGCCTTTCCTCCTGTTGTCTATCATATTCTTTAGTTGTAACAGGAGATAGGCGTATTTGCTGCTGACCAGACTCGCTTGAGGAAGATGTTGGGGTTGTGGATAATAAATCTAGAGGCAAAGTTTGCAACCTTTGATTTCTAAGTTTATTAAATTCAGTTAGCTCCACATCTTCATATCTCAGTGAAGCGAGTTGTCTGACTTGGCTTATTGAATCGGCACTCATGAACAGGTCGTCAAACTGGTCTTCTTGATGAACAACCTTTGACAGCTTGGCCTGTTCCAAGGCAATGAAAGCAGTCTTTTTTGGATCATAAAGTCTGTTTGGAATAGAAGCCAGGGATATCAATTGGAGTTTTGCTACTTCCTTTTCTGCATGTTTATAATTCAGCAGCGTATAAACTCCAATTCTTAAAGGAAAAGAGGGCCATCCTCTCTTCTTCTCCTCCTTGAGAGTTTGTGTGACACTCTCAGACATAATCTGGTAGGAGATTTCCCGGGCTAACAGTTTATCTGGGACGTACAGGGGGAGGACATGTGGCCTAGCCTTGCTTCCAAAAACTCTAATATAGGTAAAATGCTCTTCGCCGAACCAATGGGCTACGGCTGGGAGATCAAAAGAAGCTTCATAGGAAATTCTAGGGATAGGTCTGTCAAAAATAGAATAGTGAACGGGAACCATAAAACCATTGCAAATTTGATACAGATGGTCTTTGTGGGAGGGTTTCCACAATTTCCGATGGTACAAGTGAATGGGTGTTGGGTCATGGGTTGTCCATCTCCAACCAAGGACAGGAAACTCAGAATTAAAACAAAGGGTATCCATAATGTAAGCAGAGTAATAGAAGGGTGGGATTTTTCTCTCAGTGACTCTGGTTTTGGCCCTAAACTCACGAATAGCTATGACCAATTTATCAGACAAAATAGTGGCCCAATCCATGATTATACTATTGACGGCCGCTTCCATTAAAGGAACCATATCAATATGAATATTTGCAGAGTCATGAAATCCCCACAATCTACACATCATAATCCCGGCGTAGCAATAAGGTGAAGCCAAAGAAGCATTGGAGTACTTACCCGACATATCATGCTTGTGTTTAGTTGGATTCTGTCTCCACTCTCGGAGAGGTTCGGATGGCGATTCATTTTCCTTCGCGAATTTCTCCAAAAAGGCTCTATTATAGACTAGCTCGGGTTGAGGCAAATGATACATCCGTCTCAAGTCATCAAGCTTGAAGGAACTGAAAATCCTTCCATCCTTAGTATGGAAGGTTCTATCAGTGAGAGTAATTTCTTCAATTGCCCAACGTACCACATCAGTATAAGGCAAGACTTGTTCTCTGGCTGCTATTCTGTGCAGAAAGGAGTCAGCCAAATCTTTAAGAGTTGCCTCAGACTTTCTTAGTTCGTCCACACTAGCCTCCGTTACCGTCTTTTCTGGTTGTTCTGCTTCTAGCAAATTGTATGTACCTTGCCATGTAGTACCAGGAAGACCAGTGCATGTAGTATCTGAGATTAAGCCTTTCTTTGAAACCATAGCAGCTTGGCCTGAGACAGGTGTTGGAGTAGAACCTGCCACCTTTTTGAACTTCTTTCCCATCATATTCAGACTTCTCTCGGTTGAATTCTACACAAATGCAAGAGAAATCGTAACAAAGAAATAACAATGACGATCCATAACGGGATAGATATATAACTTGAAGCGTGGTGAGATTAATTCTAAAAGTGGCTACGGATCTAATGATTTGAGAGGGCACCGCAGATGCAATGATGGTGATTTTACGGCCTGCAGCTCCATAAATGACCATTACTTAAGTTATTAAACCGAATGACCCCTTAAAGCGTGCAATAGATTTCTTCAAAGGTCTAATCGTAATTGCTCGTTAATTCGAAGGGGCAAAGCTTTAAATACGCATGCATTACCTTATCCCTTTACTTAACGGCATTTTGAAATTTGTGCTTTTGTCAAATCGGATTTAAATATAACTTTAATGCTTTGAAATAATCACCCTTTTTTGTTTTAGGAGTTCTGGTCATCATTAAGCGTCATCGCATCGCATCGGGAGTGTGAGTGACATTATCATTTGGGAGAGATCTTTGGCGAATGCCGATTGCGACATTGTATCATATTAGCGTGCGAACATAATCCCTAAATGCATATCAATTGATTTACCGACTACCGATAGTGATATCACATCGCATCGGGAAAAAGATCTGAACGTTTTATGAAGATGTGTGGGATTCTGCCGACTACCGATAGCGATATCGCATCGGGGAAAAGATGTGTGCTTTTTTTGTGTGTGCATTGGCTATCGCCGATGGCCGATAGCGATATCGCATCGGAAAGAACCAAGGTAGCAAACGGTCTTGCGATTGCTTTTTCGGACTTAACCAAAAATTGCTTATTATTTGTTCAAAAAGGCTTTTGTTAACAAATTCATTTGATTATCAAACCTTTTTCCAACAAATTCATTAATGCCAATTAAAATTTTTAAAAGGGACCCATTTCATATGTTAATTGTTTGTAATAAAAATGTTATGAAATGGGGGGTGTTGTAGGGCACAACACAACCATACTTGAAGCAACATGATGTATATGAGTCTAGACCTCGCTCTGTGATTATTGCTTTGGCTAATACGTTGTATAGGATATCTGTGGTAGCCTGCCTACTGCCATCTCTTTGATCACTGCAAAGCAATGCAGTAAGATCATTTCCCAAACCAGGAAATTTGTTTTCCTTATGATTTTCCCCCAAGGCAAGAAGAACGTTGTGGCCATGGCTTCCATGCAGGGCTCCTCTACATAGCAGCGACAAATGGACAAGGTGGTGGAGGAGTACAGGGACATTTTCTCCTCACCCAGAGGTGTACTTCTACACTATCAGGTTAAGCACTCCATTGATTTGACCCCAGGCATGACACTGCCAAATGAACTGATCTATCGACGCTCTGTTCTGTAGAACTATGAGATCAAGAGGCAGATTCAAGAACTACTATAGAAAGGGAACATCATGCCAAGTTCATCACCCTGTGGGAGCCTGATTATATTGGTATAGAAGAAGGATGGGACCAGGAGGCTCTGTATTGATTATCGGGCATTGAATAAGATCACTGTTCGAAATAGGTGCCAATCCCACATATTGATGACCTTTTGGACCAGCTTGAGGGGGCAAAATATTTAAGGAAGATTGACTTGAAATCAGGTTATCACCAGTTGCCTATCGAATCCTCCAATGTGTGGAAGACTACCTTCAAATCCAAAGAGGGCCTTTTTGAATGGTTGGTCGTGCCATTCGAATTGACGAATGCCCCTGCAACCTTCATGAGACTGATGGACAACATCTTGCAACCCTTCAACCAGAGTTGGAAAGAGCACCTCCACCATATTCAATAGGTCCGTCAAACCCTTTGACAACATAAGATGTGTGCTAACTTGGAGAATTGTACCTTTGGCCTAATCCAGGTTCAATATCTGGTGTACATCATTGATGATCAAGGTGTACATGTGGACCCATCCAAGATATAAATTATTCTGGATTGGCCAGCCCCAACCACTCTAACAAAGCTCCGAAACTTTTTGGGTCTTTCCAATTTCTACCGTAGGTTCGTGTTGGGGTTCTCTCATATCACTTGGCCTTTAGTCAAGTCACCAAGGGTGGAGCGAGAGAAAAGTTCTTTTGGTCAGAAACCCAACAACGAGCATTCTCTGAGTTGATGAATCACCTCTGTTCTGCACCAGTGCTCACATTACCATACCTGCAACAACCATTTGAGATTGAGATAGATGCCTTTGACTCTACTATTGGTGTAGTTCTTACTCAACATGGGCATCTAGTGGCTTACCATAGTGAGACACTTTCAAACATAGTCTGAAAGTACCCCACTTATGACAAAGAAATGTATTCCATTGTGTAGGCATGCTGTCAATGGAAACATTACATTATGGGGAAGGAAATGGTCATTCACACAAACCACTGGCCTCTACAGTTCATATAGACATAAGTGAAGTTGCAGAACGATCGTCATTAGAAATGGTCCACCTATATGCAACAGTTCCATTTGAACATTAAGAATAAGAAGGGTAGCACCAATAATGTTGTTGATTACCTCAGTCGACCATAGCTCATGGCGCTAATCATTGTGCTCGAATCCTGTGGGCATGAGACATCAGGGTGGCCGCATCTTTACAATAGTGATCTAGAATTCGGTAGCATATACCAGACACTCCTGGAAGGGAAGAAAGTTCCAAATTTTCACCTCTAGGATGAATTGTTATGCCACTTGGGATACATATGTGTCCCTTCAATTGAGCGTGCTAAGATGATTTGGGAGGTGCACTACAGTTAGGTCGCTGGACATTTCAGAGTAGAGAAAATAGTGGCAGTATTGCAAAAGTATTTTTATTGGCTGAAACTTCGTCAGGATGTTGGGAAGTACAATATATTCTGCACCACCTATGTCATTGTTAAACCAACCATGAAGAAGAAAGGCTTGTATACTCCTCTACCTACTCCTAGTCGACCTTGGGAATCTATCTCCATGGATTATATGTCGGGCCTTCCTTCTACTAAGCACGAAAAGGATTGCGATTTCATGGTCGTTGAGAGATTCTCTAAGATGGCCATCATGGTGGCCTGCAAGAAGAGTATCACAACAGAGGCCACTGCTAAGCTCTTCTTTAAGCGAGTTTGAAAGTACACTTTGGAATCCCACAGTCCATTATCTCATATTGGGACAGTAGATTCCTGAGTGCATTTTGGTCGAGTCTCTGATCGATGCTGGATACAAAACTCAATAAGTCCACAACTTTCCATCCCCAAACTGATGGTCAAATAGAGGTTGTCAACACTATGATCATACACATTCTTTGCATGTACAACCTGAAGCATCCACGCACATGGGATGGAAGTCTCCCATACGTCCAACATAGCTACAACATATCTCTCCACAGCTCAACAGGTAACATCCCCTTTCAGGTAGGGCTGGGATTTCAGCCATTATGCCCCATTGATGTGGCCATACCATTTGCAGCCACTTAGGTAGATTCATCTCACATGCAATCCGAAGATGAAAGGGCTAACAGCTTCATTATGCGCATTCAGCACATCCTCCAATAACTCCATGATATATTGGACAAATCCAATGCTAAGTACAAGCAGCGTCATGATCAGCATTGAGTGCCACACAAGTTTCAGGTGGGCGACAAAGTTTGGCCACATTTGTAGAAGGAGTGCCTTGCTAGACCCCACCGCAAGTTTCCCCCGCTCCAATATGGGCCATACACCATCACCAAGGCCATCAGGGATAATGCCTTCGACCTCAACATCCAATTGTTCCTTGGTCTACGCTTAGTGTTCAATGTAGATCTCCTTCGGCCATACTTTCCACCATTTTTGAACACATCTGACATTGCAGAACAACGCACACCGGCATAGCTCAACCCGGACTACATGGAACATGCCAAAATTGATCATATCATGGACACACATATCAAGAACACTCAACAACATAGGATACAACTATATCGAGTTGTCAAAGTAGGCCAACTCCTTCACCAAGGAAAATGGCTCACCAAAGACCAAATTCAGTAGAAGTTTCCTCATCTCATAGAGGAACTCAATGCAATGGGGACCATTGCTTCCTAAGGGGGGAGGAATTCCACTTGGACCCTCACCATTGTTTCTTTCAGTTTTCAGTTTCCTTAATTGTAGCATAGTTTAATATTTTTGGTAGTTTTTCGGGTTCTCACCTTTCGGAGCCTTTTTGAGGCCCTAAATGAAATTTTTTGGGAAAATTTCCTGAAGTGAATAAATTGGTAATCACATTAGCAGTTGTAGTCCTCAGAGAGATATTTCTAACAAGGTATCATACATGTCAAATGGAGATAATATGACCAAGTTACGACCCCTAGTTTCCCAACTAACCCCAACGGAGCCCATAAACTCTTGGTGTTACATATCTTCGGGTTAGTGTTTTGGTTTTTTAGGGTTTTCTCTTATCGTTCAATAATAAAAATACCCTTGAGCCTCATTGTAACTCAGCCACATCTTTTCTCAGAGATAAGCTACCATCGCCTGAGTTATTTCCATTCTGTTTGTAAGCATAGTTCAATATTTTTATATTAATGAAATGAAGTGTTTTTCTGCTGCATCTCTATGTTTATGAATATATTTTTAAGTTGTTGCATTCCTATTTAAGCTTGGATCACACTACACAACCACTTACACTTTAATTTAGTCGAACTAAATTCCAGACACTCTCTCTCAACATACCAACATAATGTTCACTTTATTTATTCACACATGGCTCGAGGAGAGATTTCATTAACTATTACACAACTTGAGGATGAACTTCTTATGTTGGATGCAATCGACTATAGTGCTTCCCTTAAGCTCATTTGGTGCTTTGTTTTAGTCTCTAATCATTTACATGAACACATACTGCAACTTGGCCTTCTCAACACTTCAAAAATTCAACTAAAAAATACACCCTAACTCAACTTGTTTCTCCCTCTTACACGGTATAACAACTTTAACTTCAATAAAATCACACACAGCTCAAGGAGGAACTGCATTGATTCACACATGGCTCGAAGAGGAAATGTTGTAATACTCTCATAGATCAAGGAGGAGCTTCTCTTATTAAACACAATCAACTCATATGGTTCTAACTTTAATTTCTCAACATTAAATTTGGTGGTTTGTTTCAACTGGTCCTAGTCATGACAACCATAATATCTATTTTTCCTTCAACTTCCACTAACTATATTTTGGTGTTTAGAGCGCAAAATTTGAATGTGTCACACCCTTAAACTTCAACTCTTGTTTCATGTCACTGATACCTTGCATAAATAACTTAAGCATGGAGGGTTCTTGGATTCACAACCAGTTTTAATCCTTCACTCCCTTAACCTTTAGGGCCTCGAATTTATATTCCTGAAGACTCGAGCCTCATCTTACCAACAAAGGTTCTTTTACAACCAAACACAAGGCCTAAATGCAATTTACATTTCCAAACCTTTACAAAACAATCCCCTGGAATGAGCCCCAAGGATGTGCCATGTCACCAGCCATGCCATTTGTTTATGTCATCACTGCCATGTGGTTTTCTCTAAGTGGTGCCATTTTTCATTCACATTCGGCCCACTTGACCACCCAAAAGGTTCAAAAAAACCTACCACATTTCACTCCATTTGTGTGCCACATTGTCATGCTTTCCATGTCATTGCCAATTTTCTACCACCTGTCACTTTCTTATTGGGCCACGTTGGATATTTTTTGCACCATCGCCATGTGTTAGCCACTTGTCACAATATGGAAGGGGGGTATGGGTTTTGTGTTTTGCATTCTTTTCTTCATTAATTTTTCCTAGGTGAAAAATTCATGTTTACTACCATAATTCAAGTGTTGTAAATAATTTTGTCTTGCGCCTCCATAAATTATGCCACCATGCCATCTTGCTAGTCTGCATGGAACACTCATCCTAAACCTCTGTGGCGGGACATGAAATGTCATGTCCGTTGAGGATAATAATTGCATCTCATGCCTTCTATTGAATGTGGAATTCTCTGATCCTAAAACCTCCATGAATATTTTTACTTTTGCGCTACAATGATGTGTCATGGTAACTGCCTTACCACATCATCCTTATGCCATGTGTCACTTCGGAAAGGGTAACTTGGACTCCCATAATTACCAAATCTTCATGCCATGTGTTGCTTACAACACCTTCCATGTGTTACCTTAGTAACACATCATACCACGTGTCACCTACCACACTGTCAATGTGTCATCCTATCTTGCCAACTGACTGACACATAACCAACGTCCTCCATTCACACTTCACCACCTGTCACTTTCCATGTCACCATATGCATTGAGGAAATGATCAAGGTCCATTGGCTTTGCAACATTTTTCCTTTGTTAAATTAAATTCTCGTTAATTGAATTTACAACACTTTTTGTGGACATAATGTTTCTCCATCCCGAGCCTCCATTAAGTATGTCACCATGCCCATCACCAAGACCTCATTAAACTCTCTAACCAAAACCTTCCTTGGTGTAATGTATTCCATTTTATAGGGAATTACCTGTCCTATGCCTTCTATTTGTCATCCTGTGAATTCTATCAGCTGCACCTCCCATCAATTGCAGATTCCATCACTATGAAGCTATCAACTATCAGGAAAATCCTCTTCCTTTGGACTCCATTGACTGTGCCTTCTGTTAGCCACCTTGTGCCTTTGGAACCTTGCTAAAGTTAAAACCTTCATGACTCCTGATCCCTTAGGATTTTTCTAAAGTACCATACACCATTGGAAAGGTCTTTAAGAGGGCTATCAAACTATTCTCTTTGCAAGAGAATTTTATTTGATCCTCTGCAACTAAAGTTCCTTTTAATATAGACCATTAGATTCTTCATTGTTGACCTTGGCTAGGAAAAAAACCCATTAATACTCTTAACAAGGCTCCAAACTCACCAAGCTCCATACTTACCAAGCTCCAACTGAGTAGGAAACATATTCAACTATAAAATAACTCAATAATGTCAATATTGACAATCATCTTAGCATATGATTATCATCACGAAGGTTGACATCAATGCCACCATAACAATGCCAACGCAAGGCATAAAAATGTTTGAATATATAATGAACACAATTGTGCAATTACACCATTGTATCCTTTTTTTAATCATTTTTATCATGCTATTAAAGGTTATCATACCAGAGAGTTTCCTTTGGATAACTCTAAGCTTAATTTCCTTTCCTTCTCAGGAAAATATCATGACAAGAACTTGAAAATTAAGGGACATTGTTCCCAATGATTGTAACCATTAGACACCTAATACAATATCAACATTACCCATTTAGATTGCAATCATGGGACTATCCAGTAAATACTCCCCCATATTTAGCTTAAACTATGGCACTTCCCTCAACAATTTATGGTACCCCCATCTACAATCATTACCTGAAATTATGGTCGTAGAAACACAAAGCGACTAAGAATTTTTTCCAATTTGTAATTGAAGTTAGTGATACTACTTGAGTCCATTAATATGTAGGAATTTACAGGGTAAGTTCCTCAGACACAACACCAAAGGGCACCGCTCACAACCAGATCGGAGATCAATACACCAGTATTTTTGACGTGTTTAAAACCCTCAAAGAGGGAAACATTCCATGGCCTGAACCAACGCGGCCACTTCAGGCAATTTATTAATAAAAGAATGAAAATTTACATATGCTTCTCTCATGCACGGATTACCCTACAAATGACCCTCCATGCGCTTTAAATAGAAATCATGGACCAATCGGGTGTCAAGCCACGGATCAAGTGAAAGTAATACCGAGGAGAGAATGAACCGTCGGATCACTACATATCGTGACCATCGGATTGTAAGTTACAAAATGTACAACGGTAAAGAAACACACTTTACCTAACTCTATACCTAACTCTATACTAGACCAAGTTGTACTTAACTATTTCCTATGTGTCGGAATATCCTAACATCCCCCCTTAAGAACAACTTGGGATAGGATTGGAGGATTTACAAATATGACACAATAGGAGAAGGAAGGAGGCACTAGAGCCTATCCCCCCTTAGTGACAACTTCCTGAACTCCAACCATAAATCGAAGTTTAGTGAACTTCGCCTCTGTGAGAGCCTTTGTAAAGATGTCTGCAACTTGATCATCTGTAGAACAATATTGCACTTCAAGAACATGGTCATGGATGAGCTTTCTGATGAAGTGCATGTGCAGTTCAATGTGTTTGCTACGCTGATGTTGGACTAGATCTTTGCATAGCTAAATGGCACTTTGATTATCACACCAAAGTGTAGTCGGATGCTGCTGCTGAAAGCCAAACTCTGACAGGATCTGACGAAGCCACAAGGCTTCCTTACTAGCTTCTACGACACCACGATACTCTGCTTCTGTTGATGAAAGAGAAATGGCAGCTTGTTTCTTACAAGCCCATGTAATAGGTCCTGAACCAAGAGTGAACACATAACCGACAGTAGACTTTTGATCATCAGGGTCACCAGCCCAATCAGAATCAGTGAAACCAACCAATAGATTAGCTGCTTCGGCACTGTAATGAATCCCAAACTGAACTGTACCTCGAACATAATGAAGTATTATTTTAGCTACTTTCCAACTACTTTCACGTGGGTTTTGCATAAACTGAGCAACAAGGCCGACAACAAAGGAAAGGTCAGGACGAGTATGAGTTAGATACAAGAGTTTTCCTACAAGTTGACGGTATAAGGTAGCATCAACTTCAAGAGAAGTACAAGTGACTGAAAGTTTGACTCCAGACTGAAAGGGAGAAGGGGTTGGATTACAATCTTCCATGTGAAAATGACGTAGAATATCACAAGCATACTTGGATTGGGAAAGGGAAATACCCTCCTTGGATTGCAAGACTTGAAGACCGAGAAAATAGTGTAAGTGTCCTAAGTCTGTCATTTCAAATTTCCTTTTAAGGCTAGACTTCACATGGTTTATAAGGTTGGGATCACTACCAGTAAGGATAAGATGATCAACATAAAGAACAAGGATGATAAGAGAGTTTCCCACTTTCTTGGTGTAGACAGTATTGTCAGAATGACACCTAGAAAAGCCAGATTCTAAAAGAAAGCTATCCATTTTGGCATACCAAGCCCGAGGAGCTTGCTTGAGACCATAAAGGGATTTTTTAAGTCGACATACAAGGCTAGAGTCTGTTTGTATGAAGCCAATGGGTTGTTCAATATAGATTTCTTCATGCAAGTCCCCATGCAAGAAGGCAGATTTAACATCCATCTGATGGATTTCCCATTTGAAAGAGGCAGCAAGGGAAAGAACAAGGAGGATAAAGTTCATTTTGGCAACAGGGGAGAAGGTTTCAGTGTAGTCAATGCCTTCAACCTGTGAGAAACCCTTAGCAACAGGACGAGCTTTATGTTTATCAACTTTCCCATCTGGTCCATACTTGGTTCTGTAAACCCATTTGCATCTAACAAGTTTTCTTCCCTTTGGTAAAGGAACACGATCCCATGTATCATTTGCCAACAATGAATGATATTCTTCATTCATAGCTGCTTCCCAATCTGGATGGCCTGAAGCTTCTGCAAAGGTGTCAGGATCATAATTTACTGGATCTTGAGCCAGTAAAGAAGAGGCTCTCTCGAACTAAGAACGTGTACGTTGCTGATCTGTAGGATCACCGGCAAGATCACCTGCTGCATCTCGAGTAGCACGAACCCATTTTGGAAGCTGAGAAGCTGAAGGAGGATCCTGAGATGGTGGGGGAGGATTTTCATCCTCACTTTCATCATCTGAAGAAGAATTGTTTTCAAAAGTAGAAGAGATAGGGAGAGGTGGCACAACCGTCGGACTAGGCTCGCAGGCCAATATATTTTCATCAAATTTTACATCTCTTCTAATGATAACATTTTTGGAATTAAATGGAATAATTCTATAGCCTTTGACATCTTCAGAATATCCAACAAAAGTACATTTTTCACTCTAAGGTTCTAAAGCTTTATGCTTTTCATCTGGAATATGGGCCCATGCTTCACTTCCAAAAACACGAAAGTGACTTACATCTGGTTTGATTGAGCTCCATGCTTCTTCTGGAGTGATATTCTTTAAAGCCTTAGTAAAAGTGTGATTTATTATGTAATTTGCACAGTTAATTGCTTCTGCCCAAAAACTAAGACCAAGTCCTTTAGATTGTAGCATACAATTAGCCATTTCCTTTAAGGTGCGATTCTTCCTTTCAGCTACACCATTTTGTTGTGGAGTATATGGAATAGTATGTTGCATTTGTATTCCATTCTCAGTGCAAAAGTTGATGAATGTGTTTTTAACATATTCTCCGCCATTATCAGATCTTAGCTTAAGAATTTGATGTCCAAATTATTTTTCAACAAAGGCTTTGAAGGCCAAGAATGTGTTAAATACTTCACTCTTGAGTTTTAAGAAGTATAGCCAAGTGCGTCTGGAGAAATCATCAATGAAAGTTAAGAAATACTTGCAGCCAGAGAATGAAACAATAGGAAGTGGACCACATAAATCACTATGCACAAGCTGTAAAGGGGCTGAGGCGTGGCAAGAGGCACGTTTTTCAAAACTGTCCCGATGATGTTTTCCGAGTACACATCCGGAACAAACACCATCTCTACAAGATACCATAGGAAGACCTGTCACCATATTTTCTTTACATAGATGGTGAAGGGAGCGATAGTTTAAGTGACCAAATCGCTCATGCCAAAGTTTGCTCACTTCATCGTTATGAGCAACAAATACTGAGGGAAGATTTGATGACCCTAAGTTGTGAAACTTATACAACCTTGTAGAATCATCAACAATGCCAGTAGCTAAAATCTTTTTAGGATCTCTTAGGTCCTTGATTACAACATCATGAGGTGAAAATTCAACGATTTACCTTCACCTGAATGAGTTATCTGATATACAGATAGAAGGTTGCAGGATAAGGTTGGAACACATAATACATCATTAAACTGACCATTGTCTAGATGAACAGTTCCAGTCCCTACAACACTAAGAGATCTATCATCACCAACATATATATTTTTGGTGTTACAATCATTTAAAGAAGAAAACATGGCTTTGTTTTTGGCCATGTGATAAGAAGCTCCAGAATCAATGAGCCACTCATGAGAATGAGAAGAAGAAGATACATTTAATGCATAGCCAGACCGAGATGCTTGACAACCACATGCAGAAAGTGCCATTCCTGAAGATGAAGTTGAAGTTGAAGATTGCCCCAAATGGATGTTATGCTTCTTCATTGCTGCTTCCAAGGCTTCCATCTTCTTAAAGCATTTTGATTCTAAGTGGCCATCTCGATTACAAAAATTGCAATGTCTATTAGTCTTCTTCCCTTTGTTTTTATTTGTCTTATCATTTTGTTGAAATGATTTTTCATTTTGGGGCTGAAATTGCTTAGGACCCTTGTTTGGTTTAGGACCATTCTTTTTAGGATATGAATTCTTAGGATTCTTTGAATTTGGTTGCTATTGGGCGGCTAACGCTTTCTTGGAAGAGTTTCCAAGATTAAGAAGACCAAGGTGTAAGAGTTTTTCTTGTTCTCTTATTAAAGAATCACAAAAAGAGTTAAAGGAAGGGGGCTTGTAGTCTGTTCCTTGAGAAATGAAGGCTTCTCTTGTAGAATGGAAGGTGGAAACAAACACAGAGTAGGTTGGTCCCAACTTAGTACGAATGGAATAGATAAGGTTAATATCTTCTTTCTTAACTTTAACACCTTCCAAGAGATATCTAAGGGTCTTGAATTTGGATAATAAATCTTCAATGCAAGAAAAATTATTAGGGTCCAATGTAAGCAACTCATTTTCAAGTTGATGGGCTCTAAGTTCATTTTTAATCCCAAAAACTTTATTGATTTGTTTCATTGCTTCATCAGGAGTATCAAGTTCTGCAATATGGAATCTAAGATCTGGAGAAATAGACATCCCTATCAATCCACGTGCTTGATCTTGCCTATTTTCCCATTTAGCAGCCTTATCTTCATCCTTTGGTTTCTTTTCTTGGCCTGAGGCTATTCGGTAGAGACCTTTACTTCTAAGTAAATCCTCAATGTAGGACAACCATTGGAAGTAGTTGGTGCTGTCAAGGGTAACTTGGTATTGACTTTCCATTTCAACGGAAACTGAAGCTAAAGATGCTGAAAATAAGTGTTCCAATGGATAGATCTCGAAAAATTAGGCTGGTTTAAAAAAAAAGGCTCTGATACCATGTAGGAATTTACAGGGTAAGTTCCTCAGACAGAACACCAAAGGGCACCGCTCACAACCAGATCGCAGATCAATACACCAGTATTTTTGACGTGGTTAAAACCCTCAAAGAGGGAAACAGTCCACGGCCTGAGCCAACACGGCCACTTCAGGAAATTTATTAATAAAAGAATGAAAATTTACATATGCTTCTCTCATGCACGGATTACCCTACAAATGACCCTCCATGCACTTTAAATAGAAATCATGGACCAATCGCGTGTCAAGCCACGGATCAAGTGTCGGTAATACCGAGGAGAGAATGAACCATCGGATCACTACATATCGTGACCGTCGGATTGTAAGTTACAAAATGTACAACAGTAAAGAAACACACTTTACCTAACTCTATACTAGACCAAGTTGTACTTAACTATTTCCTATGTGTCGGAATATCCTAACAAAATAATGTTATAATTTTCTTTTTAATATATCTCTCTATCTTGAGAGTTTGTGGAGCACTGATGCAAACAGATGCATGACAAAATATTATTGGATTTGTCTCTTCTATATCTAGATCTTGTAATAGCTCTACATGTTTATCTTTATCATCTCCATACTCTATACAAAGTAATTTCTTTCCATTGAATTTAGGCCCCTTAATGTACTTATTATCACAATCAAAATGGAGTCCATTTTCTCTTGATATTTTGAGTTTAGTACACCTATTGATATGAATAATGGAAGCTTCAAATGACAGGGATGAATACTTGTGATATACTATTTCCTATAGTTTACTAATTAGTTGGGCTCACAAAGTAAGTTCATTAGATCTTAACTGGACTAGCATTTTAAAGTAGTTTTGTAGAAAGTTAAAATAGAGCATAGAATGGTTGCATTTATGGGTACGAGGTATGTCCTTGCAGAATGGCCAATTTGAGTCTAGAAAATTGCAACCACATATCCCTCAACTTTCTTGAAATGAATTACAATCTTTATCCCTCTTTGTATCATTGGAACACTGCACTTTTTCAACCTCAAAACTAATTTTCCATAGTATATCCCTAGTTTAATGGTCTAACTTGTACAAATAGTAATATGTAGTAGCATTATATTTCAGTACCTTCCCTCTAGTGGAGTTGATGAATTTTGAAATGGTATATTACACTTGTGCACATCTAGTGTACTCTTGTTCTCTTTATCTGAAAGGTTGAAGATGTCATCTCCATTTTATCAAAGCGGTGTTGTAGAATTTCTATACAAATCAACTAGCTCACTGATATCATGTAGAAATTTAACCAGCAGATCAAACTGATATATGTAATGTAATAAAGCATAATACTAGATCTAAAACTACCATTAACTTTGTGGAAGCTTAATCAAACATGAGCAACATCAAGCATGAACAAATATAACTGATAATGAGAAGTAATCAACCATAACATAGAAGATATAACCTAGGGAAAGCACCAGCCTAAAACGCTATCTCTGTATTATCAATCAAGTGGAAATCCTCAACAACATAAAAAAAGAATCAGCTTAAAAGCTATCCCGCTCTCTCTGTACTCTAATGATCAAGCTCATGGACTACTTAGGCCTGAATATATAGGCTACACAAGTACTCCAAGCTCCTATTTCCTTGCGCAGTTTTGATTGAGGTCCAATTTCATAACATGTGTGAATTGGCCACATCATACCTGCTATAACCTCAGGTCCAACTATGCAATCCATAAGGAATAATATTCCTCCTGCATGCAAGGAATATTTAGAAGGAATAACCTACTGATAGTACATTGTCCCTCCATCTTATCTCAATTGGGTCTCTGTCTGAACTAACATGCATGAGTTATCCATGAGTGAATCTTCAGTTATCTGAAAATGCCAGTTGTTACATGCATGCAAGCATTAACAAAATGAATCTCATTAATTTAACAACTAGTTAAATTAATCTAACTAGACTTGACTCAGTTAACTGAGCCAACTAATTACAACTCATAATTACAGCTCATCCTCATCCTTTAACTGATGGTTAGATCCCTCAATCAAAGGAGAAATTGTTGCATGTCCTCACATAGACTTCAAGTTCATAATTCCTTAACTAATTAACTCAAACTGAATTAATTAATTAATTTACAAATTGCTGTTAATATCAAATTCGAATTTTACTTCCTATTTCTAGTCTAGGGATTGACTAAAATAGGAATCCACACTGAACTGCTAAAAATAGAACTTCTATTTTTATCACTTCCATTTTTCATTCCCTGTTGCCCAATCCAACATTGGTACCTAACCTACTATTTTTGGCAGTGCTATTTTTTGCACTTCTGTTTTTAGCATTTCTTGTTGCACATTTTTCAACACTCCCTCTCATCAAGAAAGGCTTCCTCTCAAACCCAATCATGTACCCTCGGAATGTTCTGTATGCAACACCTCTACCATGTGGGGTTGCTCCAGCAACTCTCGGAACAAAAAAAACTCCCAACTGACCTCTCTGTTGGGCTAGAAACATACTCTGATGCCAAAGCTCTACCTGCTACTGACAAGTGCTCCCTCTCTGATCTCTACGCTACTGCAACATCTTCATGCATCTCGCATCGTTGCACACCTCTCTATGCTACCTTGGACTGGTGCAACACACTTGTGCCTCTCACATTGCTGCATCTTGCTAGCTCTGCAATGTCCTGGGATTCCTTGCACTGTAGCTCTCTCTGTCGCTCCATCTGCATCTATCTCTACCCAATCAGTTAATTCTTCTACTCCTCATCGGGCTTCTGTAGCAAATTCGAATCAAAGAGGTTGGGTACCTCAAGGATCTTTCCTCTCCTCCTTGGGATGATCACTCCACATCATCCCACCTCCTACCTGGAGGTATGGCTGCATGTGATCCCTCTGCCCACCTAGCTCGAAGTTTCCCCCTACTGGAGGTCTCTGCATGAGTAGATGTCTCTACTCGATCTCCTCTCAACTTCCCATGTTGTGGCTGCTCCACAACCTCCTGAAGCTGCTACACTAATCGTGGCTTCTCCACAATCGTCGGAGACTTCTTCTGGTGCTACATGTTGAGAGGTAATATACTCTCCCTCTCAACCACCAAGTCTCCATCACATGCCTTGCTGCTCAAGGATTTGCATGCATCTTGAACCTCAAGAGCATACAGGTTCTTGACCCGTGAACCAATCTGCTTCACCTGTCTAGTGATGATGTGTCTAAGGAAAACCTTTCCCTTACTTAAGACTACATCATAGCCTCTGTCTTCCAGTATCGCAATAGACACCAAGTTTCTCTTCAGTCTTGGTACATACTTGACATCAATCAAGGTAAGGCGAGCTTCATGCTCCCTCTAAAAAATAACCATGCCTTCACCTGAGACACTATACTTTTCATCATTACCCATCACTATGAGTATCTGGAGATCTTTCTCCTCCAAAGTACTGAACAAACTCTTGTCATCGGTCATGTGGAAAGAAGCTCCACTGTCAAGAAACCAATCACTTCCCACCATGGATGAAACCATGCATGCGAAGAGTGTGAAATCCAACTCGAACTGTGAAGCAAGTGCCTCACCTTGAGATCTCTCCCCAGATCCCTTCTTGGATTTCCTCTATGGACAATTTGTAACAAAATGGCCCACCTCATAACAACGAAAGAATTGCACTTTCGACTTGTCAAACTTCTTCCCACCATGGGAAGAACTGGATTAGGAAAGAGAAACCTTCTCCTTCCCCTTCTTCACCTTACTCGCTAAGGAAAAGTTCTCTTCATCCTCCATGGATGAAGAACCATCTCTAGTGCTTCTTCTTATCTCTTCCTACATCAAATCCGACCAAAGTCATTCCCCAATTTGGTAGTTTCTCTCTTCCATTAACTGAGTCCTGGTAGCTATGCCAGCTCTTAGGAAGACCAAGGAGTGCAAGACTCACCATGTCATCATCAGAGGTCACAATCCCTACACTTCCAATATCATCCCTGAATGAGGTGAGCTTGTTCAGATGCATAGAGATTGTGTCCCCACTTTCATACTTGATCTTTCGAAGTTTGTCCTTTAGTGCCAGCTTCCTCTGATCATTGCTATTCTAATAAAGATCTTTCAATGTTTTCCACATCGAAAACGGAGACTCCTTCCCATGGATGCTCGAGACAATGTGATCTCAGACTCCTTCCAGGAGGATTCTCCTAACTCTAGCCACACACTTATTCCATTCTTCCAGTTGAGTAGCATCAATCGGCTTCTGAACTTCTTGATCAATGAAGTCCTTTAGACCATTATCTTCTAATACTTCCTCCATGCGATCCTTCTATTCTATATAATTCGAACTTCCATCAAGGGCATATTCGAGTCTAAAACCATAGAACATCATTGGTGAAATAGATGTGATAAGAACTCAATTCAATATTCAGAAACCACAAACTTCAACTTCTCCCTTCTTGTATGTTGTTCTTCCTTAATCACCTGTGCTCTGATACCATGTAGAATTTTCTCTACAAATCAGCTAGCTCACTGATATCATGTAGAAATTTCACATGCAGATCAAACTGATATATGTAATGTACTAAAGCATAATACTAGATCTACATCTACCATAAAATTTGCGGAAGCTTAATCAAACATGAGCAACATCAAGCATGAACAAATATAACTTAGAATGAGAAGTAATCAACCATAACACAGAAGATATAACTTGGGGAAAGCACCAGCCTAAAACCCCATCTCTGTATTATCAATCAAGTGGAAATCCTCAACAACATACAAAAAGAATCAGCTCAAAATCTATCATGCTCTCTCTATACTCTGATGATCAAGATCATGGACTACCTAGGCCTGAATATATAGGCCACACAAGTCCTCCATGCTCTTATTTCCTTGCGTAATTTTGATTGGCGTCCAATGTCATAACATGTGTGAATTGGCCACATCATACTTGCTATAACCTCAGTTCCAACTACACAATCCATAAGGAATAATATTCCTCCTGCATGCAAGGAGAGGACCTTTAGGGTGCGTAAGCACGCTCAACTAATAAGGATGCGTAAGCAGGCTCGACTGTTAAGGAGAGGGAGAGGAGAGGTGCTCGACCAAGAGGGAGAGGAGAGGGCCCTTTTTTTTTACTTATTTGAGAGGGGCCACCCAATAAGTAAATTGAAACTTTAGTTGCTCGACCATAAGCCCCTCACAAGGAATATCCTAGAAACTGATAGTACACTATCCCTCCATCTGATCTCAAATGGGTCTCTATCTGAACTGACATGCATGAGTTATCCATGAGTGAATCTTCAGTTATTGGAAAATACCAGTTGTTACATACATGCAAGCATTAACAAACTGAATCTCATTAATTTAACAACTTGTTAAATTAATCTAACTAGACTTGACTCAATTAACTAAGCCAACTAATTACAACTCATAATTACAACTCATCCTCATCATTTAACTTATGGTTAAATCCCTCAATCAAAGAAGAAATTGTTGCATGTCCTCACATAGACTTCAAGTTCATAATTACTTAACTAATTAACTCAAACTGAATTAATTAATTAATTTACAAACTACTGTTAACATCAAATTTGAATTTTACTTCCTATTTCTAGTCCAGGGACTAACTAAAATAGGAATCCACACTGAACTGCTAAAAATAGAACTTCTATTGTTAGCACTTCCATTTTTCATTCCCTGTTGCCCAATCTAGCACTGGTACCCAAACTGCTATTTTTAGTAGTGCTACTTTTAGCACTTCTATTTTTAGCATTTCTTGTTGCACATTTTTGAACAAGTGTCTGAAGATAATTATTGGGATACTAATGAAAAATTATAGTTTTGGCCATTAAAAATATCGAAGTTGTTTGGAGAGTGTTATCACTCTGTAATTCCCCGAGGCTCTAGAGAGAAACGCAGAGGTAACCACAAAACTAGTTTGGAAGTTAGGATCTATCCCTTCCAACTTCAGAGAGGGATCTCTATATATGATTTAGATTTTTTGTTTTGTTATTAGGCTAGTTATTGAGTTATGAGTTTGGTTATTTCAAAATTTTGGTTGAAAACTGCAAGGAAAGTCCATTGGGCATGGAGTCAGTGAGTCTTGGGTGATCAAATAAATAAATGGCAAAATAGATGTAACAGGGAAAGGTAGGTAAGCTTTTGGATATTTAAAGATTTTATGGAGTGAATGGGATGAAAAGATTTAGATTTAATTAAAAATAGAGCATGCTAGGATGAATTATATACTTAATATTAGAGTGAAAACATAGATATTGTTTATAAGCCAGAGGAGAGTGTATTTAAAAAAATTCAACCCTTAATCTTCTTTAAAAGATAGAGACAGGAAAACATATGAAAGACTGAGGAAAATTAACAATTTCACATGAGAGGATACATCGCCAATTTCCTGACACAGGAATCCTGGAATAGACATTTTGTATTAATGAAATTGATCACTTCAGTACATGCACAAATTGCTTCAAATGGTCTTCTTTATTTCTACAAGTTCCAACATTTTCTAAATCTTATTTCTAAATATTTTTAGAAAACTATTACATCTCAGATCGGATTTCAAAAATAAAATATATTTACAATAATATATGTTTGGGGTATAGATATTTGTAGACATAAAAGAAGAGAAAATAGGATTTTTTAAAAAAAATTGGTTGTGTTGTTGAGGTTATCTAGGAGTTGTTGATGAATATTTCTACTTCCATGCAAAGGATGTTCCTATTATGCTAAAAATTATGTGGCTTTGGTTACACTTCACTCGATCAATTCTCATAGCCGGTCCCACATTTCTTCACTTGGAATAGAAAATCTAACCATATTTTTGAATCTTTCATCCGCTTCGGTGTAGTGTCAAAAGTGGGTTTATTTAAAAATAAGGTGGTGGATCTTGTGTTGGATATTCAAATTAAACTAGTCCCCCTGTATGAATGCTTCTCCACTGATAAATCCTTTATCTTTTGAAAATTTGAAAGCATTAGCACCTATGTTGCACAATTGTTCGTGGTAGTTTTCTAATGGGATCAATTTTTCATTAGAATTCCTGAGAGTAGGCAAGCCATTTTCCTGTAGCAATGTAAATTTCTTGTTGAACCTTATGACTTGTAACTTAAGATCTTTACATTTATTTTCCAACTGTATCATCAAATTCCTCTTTGTCAAAATCTTCTTGACCTCCATGATCATTGTTGTTCTGTCTAGAATATTCATGTCTTCTAGTTCCTCCTTGGTTTTGGAATTTAGTAGCTTGATAACCTTTTGTGCTTCCTCTGGTATGTGCTCCAAATCTACCTTTGTATTTTCTATTGTTGTCTTGACTCTTTGTACAAGTTCTTCTTGCCCAAAAATAATCTGAATTGAAGGCTACATGTCTGTTATGTTGGAATTTATATTCTTCCAAATGATGTTCTTAGCCTCTACAAAAATCTGAATGAAAAAGGATTGGTATTCATATTTTTGTATTTGCTAGATGAGTTTGTAGTTTTTCTGGAGTTCTAATAAATATGCATTGTCAGTTTTAAGCTTACTCTCCTCCATCTTGGCCAATGCTATTGACAATCTATCTTTCTCAACCTAAACTATTGTTAATTCATCAAGACCTCTAGTAAGATTTGTTGTAGACTCTGAAGTTGTGGGATTTTTTGAAGTCTCTACAACTATACATGTGCCTGATGTAGATGCTCCTGTTGCTTCCCACTATTCTTGTTCTTTCAATAGTGCTTCCACGCCTTGCTCCATCTTATGTATATGTGCAATCTTCTCAATCACTAAAGTAAATAGTTTTTCTTTCTCAATTTCTATATTGGCAACCTCTTTAGGTTGATGATGTTTTGTGGAGGGAAACTTCAAATGTTTCCTCAATTCTTGAATGTCTGCTTCCTTTTTCTTGATGAGCTATTTTGTTTTTATAATATCCTTAGGATCATGTCCTAGCTTTATGTTCAAATATTCAAAATATTTGATCCTATTGTCCTTAGCAAAAGATGACATCCTCTCAATATTTAACTGAGAATTCATGTTGTTTAAAGATGATTTTAGTTTTGAAGCAGTCATTGTTGAACTAGAGAGGGTTGAAAAAATTAGCTCCCCTGTCTGGTTATGTAAATCTGTTTGATCGATTTCATATATTTTTCTGATATCTATTGAGAAAATGGAGGCTTTATAGTCTTCAACACTACTGGAAGTTGACACTAAAGGTTTCATGAAGGCCTTTGGAATTTTCCTTTCTCTAAATCAAATGCAGAAAGTAATAGGGTTTGTGTCTTAGTGGTTTTGTTCCAAAATTTAGAGTAGGTGGAAGCCTTCAAAGATTTATTCTTTAATTTTATCTCCCTATATCTTGAGAAGATACTCTTCTAAGTCAAATCTGTGAGTTGGATGATATTGGAGACTAGACTGTTGCTTCTCTTAGGTTCCTATACCAACATGAGTCATAATTTTTGAATGGCTGATGATTAAACCTGTAATATGTACATACCTTTGCTTTCTGCAAATGTTTTCCATATTCAAGAAAATTACAAAAAATGTAAAGAGGGTATGTCATAAAAGAATAATCAACGTATAAAAAGAATAAAAGGTCAAAAAAGATTAAAAAATATGAACCCCAAGAAAAGAAAAGACCATGAAAGTGAGCAAGTCAAAAATGCCACTAATATTTACCTTTTGTGCAAAATAAATGATTGTGTGTAGTTTGTAATCTTTGCCACAATCCATGATAGTAAAAATGTTTAAACTTGGCTATTTCATGTTTCAATTTCATGTTTATAGATAGAGAATAAAATCTGACCAAAATTTTTAATCTTGGCAGATAATTAGATAGGTAGAGTAAATAAAAAGAGCTCAACTGTTTAATCTAAGCCCTTGGATGTAATAAGGTTAGATTTAGCTAGTTTATTATTGTAAAGAGAAAGAAAAATGTTTGATAAGGGTTTGCTAGCTCAAATGCACCCTAATAAAGAGAAGTAAAAATGATAGGATGAGTAGATGGGTAAGTAGTAGAAAGGTTGCATAATTTTGATGATTGATCAAACAAAAGCATGTGTATCATCTTTTTCATTATAAAAGTTCCAAATGTGAATGGGCACTCAAGTGTGCAGATGGATATCAAAGGCAGTTAATTAACTTCCCTCATTCATTTCACCTTTTGCTTAACTAATTCCCCTTAATGAAGTTCAAAGTACTTAAAAACCCTAAGTCCAAGAGGCTTAGAGCATTTCTCTGACTTTTGGTGGGACCGGACCCTCGGCCCAATGACTTATAAGCAATAAGTACTAAAACCCCATCATAAAACATTCATTCCCCCCTCCTGTTCGTTCATTTTCTCTAATGATACTCTTCTCCTAAGGTTAAAATGCTTTTACCTAGGAAAAGTCTTTATTCCCCCACATAACTCATTTTCATATCAAAAACACGACATCCTAAGTTTTATGGAAAAGTATTAAAAACATGAAATAACATATATTTAGGGTGTGGTGCCCCTTTTTGCTCATTTTACTAATTACTAATTTATTTATTAAATCCTAAACGAAATATCATTTCCTGTATATATTTAGCTCCCGAGATACTAATAAACCCTACCCTAGTTTAATTATATAAACTATAATATTACCCAAAACCCCGAATATCCACTAACTAATCGATCCGCGATTAAGTTAGTCTAAACACCCAATTAAATCCCATTGCTAATCACTCCGACACCTTAAACCCACCTTAATTCCTCATTAAATCGTAAACCACCACACTTAATTACCCGCCGGGCCCCCACACTACTCTCCGTGCAAATCCACTGCTTGATCACCGCACGATCACTCCCCTCCACATCTGACGGCCCTCACCCATTTCAGTTGGGCCCCAACGTCCGAACATTACCCGCACGAAAAGGGTTGTTTTCCGCTGGGCCCCCGAGGCTACATGTCACTCAATGAATGGAATCGGGCGACCTCCCCCCAATACCACCAAGCACCCAAAAGCGGTGCGATGGAAACCACTTACTGACCACCTGATACGCACAAAAATAGCTATTGTTCACCCCGATACACAACAAACAATCACTCTTCACCCGTACCTGCCAATTTCAACTTTCCTACATAAGCCTCCATGCATGCGCCTGCGAACATCAAAGCCATCAACCCACATACAATTGCACCTTAAAGACACCGCAAACTCCCAAATTTCCTTCCATCCTGCTTGAAGCCTTTTCGACCATTCACAGTTCCCAGTCACCCGGCTCAGACCTAACTTTGTTCAATTCCAGGTATTTAAGCCATAATTCACTGAAAAACCCTGTCAATTTCAGAACCAGTCACTGAGTTTTCTTAATTAAAATAAAAAAGGAACTCTAGTAACACAAACCGACCTGGAGTTGAACACAATTCACCCTAAAAAACTAAAAAACACCTTCCCCATTCTCAAATCCACAAGAACTAAGAATGGCTGCCCCAATTGCCATGGATGTAAGACCTATTTCCACTCCTCATCTAGACCTAGACCACCTCCCCCTGGCTGATAAAGATTTCCAAGTCAAGGAAACCTCTTTCCTTGAATCCCCTCTCAAACTATACTGCTGATATAGAGATAAATACCTGAACCATGCCGATAAAATTGGTCTTTAGGAGTCCAATTTTCCTAAGTACCAATTCCCTGAAGTTCAAATTTTCCCAGAAATTGTCCATTACTACCATGCAAACTATATCCCCAACCAAAGACCAGTGATTTCCCCTAACCAGATTGTACTTTTCACCATCACTGCTAAATCAATAAATTATATGTTGCAACTTCAATCTGGCCAAAACCTAACCCCTATCTCAATTGAAGACCTATTAGACTGATTCCCCAAGCTTACCACTGCAAAACTTGCTGAGATGTTCCAAAGCTTCATCAAGGAGGAAAAGCATATCCCAAAAGATCCTCCTCCATGTGTGGCTACCATATTTTCCCCATTTGGTCAGGACATTGTAGCAATGATATCTAGTGTCCTGGGTTACACCACTAGTGAGTATATAGATGAAATCATCCTAGCTTTCATGTCCATCTTCACTCCAGGACAACCTCCTACTGTCGTTTATGATTATGCCAAGTTTATAGCTCATAGGATGCATACCCAATTTCTAACGATGAGTAATGAGAGAGTCTTTAAGTATTCCTCTGTCTTGTATCACCTTTTTCTATACTACCAAGCAAATAAGTTCCCCTTTATTCTCCAGAAAATTGACACGAAAGGTCACCCTATATCAGTAATTTTATGTACTCCATTGATCCATAAATTTTATTCTCCATATTCATATACAGACTTCATAGACCTATTTGTACATCCCATTGTGACAATGCTGCTAGAAAGCCCTCCTCCAAGAATCAATTCAGATATAAGGAGGATCCTACAACTCTCAAAGCAGCACAAAGTGGGGGATTGGTACTTGTACCAAAACCACACTGAAATTAGGATTTATGGTTGTGATCTAACCCCATACAGACTACCTAAATCCCTCCCAATGAGGTTATTTGCTTTGGAGTACTACGGGCAGATAATCAATTTAGATGAGGTGCACTTTGTCAGAGCCTAAAAGAAGGCCTAACTCAGGATCAAAGACCAATTAGGCCCTTTTATTTGCAATAGTAGAGAAGCTGGAAAGGAAGAAGACCAAATTTTTCAAAGAATAAATTTGAAACAGAGCTTCATGTGGAGATATGATCCCTTGGACTTCATCTGCAACATAAGACAAAAAAACAAGAGGGCTCCCTACATTCACCATCGAATCCCTAAAATAGAAAAATATGCCAATCAATTGGAATGGGTGGAGAATACTTTAGAAGATAGGGATAGAACTAAAATTGTTGTGGAAAACAATTTAATTTATCTAGAGAAACAACTTGATGAGGGTTCTTTCCTGCAGGTGCCAGGAGAATCACAAGCCCAAGAAGAATCACAGGTACAACAAGAATCAGAAGTACCAGAAGAGTCAAAAGCACCAGAAGAACTAGAACAATCAGAGAAAATAGACAGGCCAAAGGCCGCCATGAGTAACCCCCCAATCTTACAGACTCCCCAATGAGGAGAAAAGCCTCAAAAGAAACAGGGAAGGGGCCACTACCTCAGGAAGAGCAACATCACAGACCTATGCATATTCAAGCCAGGCTAAGAGACAAAGAATAAATCATGTTTCTGAACAGGAATATATATAGGAGACAGTTGATGTTACAAGCATAGAAAGAGAAGGGAGAAGGTATGCCACTCCCTCTGGAGGCATCCTAGAACCTTCCGCATCACATGCCCAGATATTGGAAAGACAACAAAGTGTGGGGGTATCCTCTTTTAGAATGCCGACAGACAAAGATCAAGACATCAAAGAGAGATACAAGGAGATAAAGGCCAGAAATGAGAGGCTGAAAGCCCATACCTATGCACAATATTTGAAAATGACCCCTACCAATTAGACAAGGCTGATATCAGCCTATGATGTAAAAGAGGGGAAAATTCAGATGACATTCATGAAGCCCACTACTTAGCAACCGAGAATAGAAGCAAACTTTAAAAAGATAGATTTCGAAGTACTGGAAAAGGACATTCATCCTATTGACCAGATTGAGCTACACAAGTAGACAGGGGAGATGATTTACTCCACCTTGACATGGAAAGCCATCGTTGCCCACCAATTGCAAAACTCCATGAATAATATATCAGCACAGTTCCAGTTAGAGAAGGCCTCTTCATAGGCCAAAGATACTAAAATCAAGTCCTTATAGGACTTAGTCATTGAGTTGGGACACGATCCCAAAGATGTAAAGGCCACAGAAAAATTAATAAACAAGAAGAATGATGATATAGCTGCTCTGAAGAAGCAGCTCAAGATTCCTCAGTTGCATCACCCACAAACAGTAGAAGTCCTGTATGCACAAAAAGGACATGAAGAGCTCATGGAGTTGGTCCTAAAACTAAATGACCAACTAAAAGAGACAAAGAAGGAGTTGGACATTTTGATTCAGTCCAAGCAAAGTGACCTGGAAACAACTTCCACAACTACCATTCCCACAGTGACAACAACAATTCCTTCTACATTGGCAACATCATTGGCACCTATAGCTCCACTTGCCACAACACTGAAAATTACAACTGAATCTATAGTAGCAGGCACACCAACAGAGAAAATAACAAAGCTAGTAAAATGAATGGAGGAGATGTCAATCCAAGTAATAGAACTCAAAAGGCTAAAGGAGAAAGTGGCAAGCTTAGACACTGACTGTAAGCTTTCCCAAATTCAACAAAGAGAAGAAACACAAAAATCCATAAGGATGGGTGAGAAAATTAAAGTCCTAGAGAAATATTTAACACTATATAAGCAACTAGGATAGACTAAAGAAATGCTCTGGGCCAATATCATTGAATCTACCAATGATATTTGGCCATTAAATCAAGTTATATTTGAGCAAACTAAATTGGTGAAGGTAGCCACTGAGGCTATCCAAAAAGTAAGGGAAGAGTTAGGAGACCAACCAGAGGATGCAAATCGACTCATCCACCTCCTAAACAGTAAGAACAGGCATGAGCTCCATGAGCTTGGTGTAGAAGATAGGACTGAAGCCATCCTAGAGGTTAAAAAGGTTCTTTCCAAAAGAAACCTTATGCTCAACTTAGAAGGAAAGTGCCACAACATGCAGGTGGCCATTGACAGGTTTATGGCCAAATTTCAAATTTTGAGGGACAAAGGCCTTCCCAGTCCTATGGTCATTAATGATAAACTTATGACCCAACTGGACTATAGTGATAGACTCAGGAAGTTGGCCAAGGAACAAGCCATTTCTTCAGGTATAAAAGCCTTGCCAACTGGAAAAGTATTGTATGATACTTTGGAAAATCTATTTTTCCTAGAACATGAGGTGAAACATTTGTTTGTCACCAAGCCCAATTTTGCAAAATACATAGCGGCGGATGAAATTTACAGAAGAATGTTGAAATTAATGTTACCCGAGGATGAATGGTGGGAAAAAATGACAGATTTACTATGAAATTTTTTACATCAGGAAGTTACCACAGTAAATTTGAAGGCAACCAAATGAAACAGGTGAAATACAGATAAGCAGGGTCAAAGAGTAACAAAGTCAAAGAGTATCAGTGAAAGATCAAAGCAAAGAAGACTCCAGCGTGGAAATACCACAACCATCAACCAGCTTAAAGGGTTTAAAAATCAACAGAAACAACGAGTAACACCACAATAAAGGGACAACAAGAAGCAGTTTTCCATCTAGCTCTATCTTCATGCTTGAAGATATTTTGATTCCCTAGATTAAATCTCATATTTTTATGAGATATTTGATAAATATTTTTGTATAAATACTTCACATTTCAAAGTATTTAGGTGATTCAACGACATTTCTATAGAATTTTTCTCTCAACTCAAAGTTCTATTGACTTGATTGGCTTGTTGGATCAAGGAATAAAGATCAGATATTTTACAGGATTCTTGTGTAAAGCGATATACAAATAAGTATTTTCTTATGTTTACTGTTATTTCTCTTATGTGTTTCCATAATCTTATTTGTTTGTCTAAAATATAAATGTATAACATGGAATGATATTTCAGAAATTGCTTGAATGCACTTTGTCTTGACTGTTTACATTTAAATGTTTTCTATTAAACTATCTTAGTTAGGGAATTCTTAACTTCTCTCTAGCTTCCACAGTTTCTCCCCCTGGTCTATAGCAAAGGATTCTTCATTGCCATTTGTTCATTATCACCCTCTTTCTTCATTTTGATCCCGGTCCAAGGATTCTTCATTGCCCTTTCACCCTGGTTAGAACCATTTCATCCATTAGACCTGAAGATTTGCCTTTTTCTTTGCTAGCCTGCCCTGTGAACATTCCCTTTAATGATCTGGTCCAGTTATGCTATCCATTGATTGACTCCATATCCCAATGGCTTGAAGACATAGCTCTATCCATCTGCTCCAAGAATTCCACCACCCAACCTTCAATCAAAAATCAAAACCCCCATGAACACTAAGAACTAGCCTAAAATCTAATAAAAACAAAGCTAAATCATAAAGAGAGAGCCCTCTCTAGACTTAGGTTGGCTAGAACCTGAACCTAAAAGATTGATTTGTGGTTACCTCAGATGATTCCTTCTTTTGATAACTTCTAGGGAAAACTTTTGAGTGATAACATAGTGGCGACCATACTAGGGACTCAAATCCTCAGTCTTAATAAACCTTTGAGAAATTTCAAATCTTTATTTCAAGCCTCTTGAAGGGTTTATTAGAAGTTATTTACAGAATTTCATAAAAGGAAAGTAATTAGAAAAATTTGAAACTCAGACTTCAAGGAGAACTCACTATACTAGGGCCAATCCAGTTCCAAATCCCGCCACAGTAGTCGATAATCCCAACCTGATTTCGAGACGATCCAGAAGACAAGAAAGTTCAGTAAGTCCAACACCTTCAATCACAGTAGATTCATGCCCTGATGAGTGGTTGTTTTTAGAGGACCTCCCCTTTGATGAGTCATTTAACCTTTCCCTATTTAGAACCAGGTCTAAAAGTGCACTTGATGACATAGTTCTAGATCCAGAGTTTATTGCAGATCTTGAAGTCCAAAGGGAAAACCAGTCAATTGATGAGTATATTCTAAATTCCCCTCAGTCATCCCTTACTACTACTAAGATCCCTGAGCTCTCTGAACCAGTGTCAACTACCCTTAGTTCACCATTATTCCCTTCCACCTCTGAAGTTCATTCCTCACCTCCATTTATACCCTCACTTCCCTACCAACCTATCATTACACATTAATCACCTATTACTCCTAGTTGTCCATCAACTACTGTATCATCTCCTGGTACCCCAACCCCACTTCTTAGCCCTGCCCAACTTAGAGCCATGGCAAATAGATATGCTCCTCTTGTGTTACCTACCCCACTTGGTCCCATGCCACAAGATTACCAGAACAAAATTGTCCAATTTGATGGCATAGGACCTTATACAGCACAACATCATGTAAACAAAATGATAGACTACTTTGAATTACATGAAATTGATATTGGAGATGTTCAGATGAGACTTTTTGCTCAGACTCTAGCTGGTGATGTAAGGAGATGGTTTAGAGCTTTACCTGATAATAGCATAGATACTTTAGAAATATTTTATCAACAATTTTTAAATAGATGGGAAAAGAAAAATAACCCTTTGTAGATCCTTTTAGAATATGAAAACATGAGGAGAGGACCAAATGAAACAGTCCAAAATTACTGTACCAGATTTAACAATATATACAATGCAATACCAGTCAATATTATACCCCCACCTCGCTTAGCTCTAATAAAGTTTCCTGATGGGTTTGATACTAATATGTCATTCCAACTCAGAGAGAGAAACCCTCCAACTTTAGAAGATATGTAGAGTGTAGCAGTTAGTGTAGAAGCTAACTTGCCAACAAAAAGAGCTGGAGTTAGGAATGAGAGGAGATGATCTGCTAAAGATGAAGCTTCACCCTCTGACCTTAAAATAGATGTTCTAACTAAGGGTATGGAAAAACTGATGGATAGAGCAGAGAAAATTGAGAGGAAGCCTCACTGGGATAATCAACAGGCACCTCCAATGAGAAATCCAAACTTTAGAAAGAACCAAAATCAAAATACTGGAAAGAATGGACCTGATCAGAATATTAGACCTCCTTTTCAAGAAAATTATGTTGAAACAACCCATTCAAAAGGCCCTGAACAAGACACACAAATTAACTTAATGGGTTTAGATGATGAGGAAACTATCTTTTTGACCCAAGATGAGTAGGAACTGCATATGCTGTAGCAATTGCAGTCCCACTCTAGAGAATCATTTGATTATAAGCAAGGGTATTGTTGGGTGTGGAGCCTGATTATCTTCTGTATTCAAAGGTTTCAGCTAGATGTATACCCCAGGAAGACTGTACACCCCTCCACGCGGGGCGGTGCAGAGGGGACTTGTCCCCCCTGCGGGGGTTCCAGGGTGTTATAGACATATTTGGGAACTGCAACCCCAATATTATATGTCCATAAACCAAGGAATTCTAAGTCCCTAAAAGTTTTATTTCATACCCTAAAGGAAGAAGGTCAGTTGATTACATCATCTCCGAGAAGTTCTCTATGAAAAACTACTCAGAACTGGTCAAAATTGGACCACCTCAACTACTCCATGGTCAAAGTGTGATGCATACTAAAAAGCCCTTCTATGGGGTGCGATGGGCAAGAGTAGACAAATGGCAGAGACAGTTTGCAAGGCAGATGATCATGGAATCTTCCAGAAACTTCTCCAGTGACACTTGCCTCTCTGAATTCGCCCCGAGATGAGTAATAGATCATGAAACCTCCAAGTGGAATTGAGAAATATCAAAGAAATGACACTAATCAAAAACCCAGAAGCTGACTCACCCACCTGCAAACATCTATATATGGATCCCTCATCCTAGAGATCTAGAGGCTGGAATTTTGCATCTTGTAAGGAAGTGTTGTTGGTTTCTGTGTGGAACATCATAGTGTTGGGTGATCTAGCGTTTCATGAGGTGAAGAAGGGCTTTCATGCCGAGAGGATGGTGCTGGGTCAGATCAATGGGTTGTAATCCTCTCTTCTACTACTTCTATCGATAAAGCTATTTGAGTTTTCCTCCATATTATTGTATGTCTTTGAATATTGAATTGATATATGCATTTGTATGGTCAATATATATCTGATCCTATATTGTTTATGACTATAGATCTCTATGCTTTGATGGTATTATGCTGCTTTGACTCTACAGCTGTTCTTTGAAGCGAGACAAATGAGGAAGGAGTGGCAAAGATCTGTCAAAGGAGAGAGGAAACAAGCAAGGAGCTAAGCAGAAGACTGAGGTTGGTACTCTCTACTTCTCTCTCATCTATTTCTCATAAAGGAAAGCGCAAGTAACTTTAGTTTGTTTATTTCTCAGATAGCTACCTATCTTAGTGGGACTAGCAACTCTGAATGGACACTAGTTTTCGTGATAACAAAATCGCGCCTCCACTGGGGAGTGAATAGCTTGTTTTCTTGTTTCTAGTTTGTTTACCTTATAAGCTACAGATGGAGCCTGAAGTTAAGCCAGCTAGCCTTCCAACTGATTTTGCTATGCAAATGCAAAGTAGATAAACGTTGCTTCAGTCAATATATGGGTTAGTTTATGAATTAAACATCTGACTTGCAAACATCATAAGTGCCCTGGTGGTGGCTCAAGTAACCTCATTAGATCAGCACATATGCTTTGTATTTACTGACTATTAATAGCTCAGCTTAAATCCTTGAACTAAGCTGCAAAATGTGACCAAAAACCAAGTTAAAGTCTCGTCCCTGGACCATTGCATTGTCTCCTTTTGACAGTCTGGATGCATTGCACCTCCCGTGTGCTGTAGGTGAGATGCATCCCTGTTTCCTTGTGTTACAGGTGCGATGATCAGATAAGGCTGTTTCTGCATCCAGATTTTGGTTTTTCTTCATTCTCTTTATATTTATTCAGGAGTTTTGCTGTCTGTGTTCAGTATAACACTGTTGAAACTCCCTTCCTTTGCATTATTCAGCCTTCATTGTACAAATAATTGTGAATTTTTTTTATGTATTTTTCGCCATTTACAATTCTCCTTTACAAACAGTAGCTTAAGCGAACTATCGTCTTTTGATTTGAAAGTGTCACAAGTGTCGTTTTCAGTCAAAGAAAAGAATCCTCCTCTTTTTGATAGTCGATTACACTATTACTCTTGTATTTGATTTGAATTAATAGTATTTCAAGTGTCGAAAGTAGTTTTCAATTCAAAATCGCAAAGTGTCGTCCTTATCTTCCTTTTGTCTTTTGAAAAAGAAAATAGTTAGTACTGTCGCTTTGAAAAGATAATTCAGATTTGTACTTAGCATTCTTTTTTTCATTCACACATTAAGAAAGTGGAAAACAAATACATGCATGTGCATTTGCATTTAGACTGCTTGTGTGCTCTCTGCTCTATGTTGAAAGAATTTTGCTTCTCTTTCCTTAGTAGCAAGGATTTTCATTGCAAAAATAAGAGTAAACAATTGTTTATCATCTTAGATTGCATATTTAGGAGTTTTATATCTACATCATGTAGTGAACCTTAAAGGCAAACTTCTTGAGAAAGATCAACTGTAAAATAAATTTCAATGAACATAAAACGCTTTGGAACCTAATGCACAACATTTAGAAGTCTAGGCTAGAGACATATTCCGGTGTTGTAAAGCCTGGTAACTATCACTTTCATCATAGGTTGGGTGATTCCTCCTCTTTAAGATGACAAGTGCCAGTACGGACTTGTGCTCCCATGTACTGTCGAGTATATATTGTGAGACCACAATAGGCTACATCCTTTATCCTTAGGAAGTCATGTCTACCGCCCTATTGATCGCAATGCACTGAACACAGCATTCGGGAAGATTGACTGCCATACCGTAAAAAGTATTCTGCAGTTTTGCGATTGGTTTGGTAATCCGTCTGTCTAGATTTACAGAGTAGTCACTTTTGTTCCTTTTTAGACTCCTTAAAAGAAAAGGTCCATCTGTGCACTTGTCACTTCAGGCTCATTAAAAATCAAAGGCGACTAGAGTCATCTTTAGCTTTTTCTCGACTCTTAAAAATTGAAAAAGCAAGTTGTGTCAAAGCGTCATAAAATTCGTTTAATTCGGAATAACATTTTGCCCTTTTTATTTTGAGTTGATCAAGTAATCCGCAATTGTGGAAGAAAGTAAATCAAAACCCCATTGTTCGCGGAGACTAATGAGTCAACCGTCTTTGACTCCAGAAACGAAACCATTCTGGGCCAAGCGAACTCGTTTAACTAGGTCAAAGTCTCTTGGTTTGTTTGAAGCTTGTGTTTCAACATCCTCAGAGACTCCGGTTACTCCAACTATTTCTAGTATCCCTGCCTCTACAGAAGAAGTTCCACAGTTACAAGAGGACATTAGAACTGATCCTAGTGTAACAATAAACACTTCTATTCCTGAACCAGCTCCATCTGGGGTTGATTCAGAAGCTATTGCCCCTCCAGCACCTGTCACTGCAGAGCCTATACCTTCTTCGACACCAGAAATATTTTACGGACCTGACGGTCTACCTCTTCCGCATGGACTGATTATTATAGAAGAAATTATGGAGGATCTTCCATCCAGTACTCCATTTCATTTTGGAACTGGGATCCACCTATATCCTTCTACTTCAGAAGATAGTCTGCCTTCATCACAAGTTCTTGTAGAATCGCTAGGAAGTCTTTTGGATAGACTCGATATGTCTGGACAACCATCGACATCTAGGACTGTGTCGTCCAATACAGTGGTAGCAGAACCTCCTGCTGCCACTTCGACAATTTTCGCTGGTATACCATCTATCCCGAATAGCTCTCAACTGCTAGAGGAACTTCACCCAGGGACTGTTTCGATAGTATGGTATGTTCTCGTTTGTTCATCTGGAATAATATCTGGAATTTCTTATGTTGAGTCTCAGCAAATTGATCCTTTGCAACAGTATCAATTTGGGCAGTCTGGTCTCCAAAGGCCAATATTTCCTTTGAGCACTGGATTGTTGTCGTATGTGGGGCAGTATGCCCTTTCATTGTCCCCTCTGGGAGAACAACCATATGAGAGTTCACAACAGAATTCGAGTCAAGCTGGAATTACATCCAGTGGTTGGGTGCCAATACTGCGTCAACAACCAAGAGTTTTATATTCAATGCAACCAAGTCTACCTGTGTCGAATATCCCCACTACACCGGCTATTGTGATGGTGCCGCAAGTAAAAGCGCTTCCTGTTGTCTTCAAACCTCAAGTTTCTTAGGTCGTAATACAACAGTCTCCTGTCTCCACGACACAACCACAATCACCGATTAGTGGCTCCTTAACTGGAGCGACTTAGGCTCAAATGGGTACTATTACCCCTCATCTTGGTCAGACAGCCAATATTGGACAACAGAAAATGGCTTCACAACCATGGCTGGTACAATATCAACAACCGCAATTCCAACAAGCTTACTAAGGACCTGAGCAACAAAGCTTTGCGGGTAATGGGAAACTGTATATTCAAAATGGTCACTATCAATCATATCATAATGGTTATGCCCATCAACCTTATCAAAGTTATCAACATCAAATACATTATGCTGGTATGCAAAGACCCATTGCTCAGGCAATCCCATCTTATCCTGGGTATGCTTCGCCAAACCTGAATCAACAGTTGCCTTTCGTAGCAACTTTAGAATTACCAGATCTGAATCGGCTAACAAATGATCCAATTTCTTATGCCCCTTGGTGGCTGGAGATTCCTCATAAAATTCCGTCAGATATTCCTAAATTCAATGGAAATCTGGGTGAAGATCTGTCGAATCATGTGATGACCTTTCATCTGTGGTGTTCGTCCAACACTCTCAATGATGATTCAATTAGGCTTCGCCTTTTTCAACGAACATTAACTGGTCTGGCAACAAAATGGTACATCAAATTGCCTAGAGCTTCATTCGATAACTTCAGTGCCCTTGCCACCACCTTTTTAACCCATTTTTAGTTACCAATAAGGTATGAAACAGGAACGGAGCTTCTTACCAATTTTAAGTAGACGACAGCCACTCACATATCTGATCATATTCATGAGTGGCAACGTCATTGTCGAATGGTGAAAACATATGTTCCTGATCAATTGCTAGCTGAATGGTTTATTAAGTCACTGTTACCTTCTATTACATAAGATGTGGCTAAAGGGGGGGTTGTCACTGAAGAGCAAGTCATTTCTCGTGTGCAATATCTAGAGTTGATCTATACTCAGTCTGGCACGCTCTATGACAAAATCCCTGATGCTCCTAGACCAAAGTTTTCCGTTCCTCCTCCTCCTAAATCAAACAAAGACTCTCATGCTGGCAAAGGCGTGATAGGTACAACAAGCACGAAAATTGCAAAGGCTACATCTAAAAAATCCCGCATGGTTTCCGGTCAAAATAAAAATGAAAAACTTCTTGCCTCAGAGGTTAATTCCGTGTTGACCGACAAGGGCAAAGAACCGAAGCCACCAGGGGGCAAGAAGAAAGGGAAAAGAAAAAATAAGAAACATGATGATTTGTCTCCTGAAAAATCTTCTGCAAACCCTTCTGGGCAAAAGAAACCTCCTGGACCATTTCTCATATGCGATGAAGACCATTGGATGAGACAATGGCCGCATAAAGTTGAGATTAAGAAATTCTTTAAGAGTTCAAAAACCTCAGCAGTATTGACAGACTCGTTTCCAAACCTAGAAACCAATCTGGTTGCTAGTGACAATGCTTCCCCATCCCAAGTGCTTATGTTGCCCATTTCAAAACAGCAAAATGATGCTTTGATATCAACAAGGAATAAAGATTACGGGAATCCATAATTATCAAACAACAAGGCTAAGGATCAACCTAGTAGTTCGACAACAACTTTGACCGAAGTGTGCCACCACTCATTCCTGAACTAGTGATAAAGCCGCCAAAGGGAGTAGTACACAAATCGACATTTAATCCTCGTGCCAGAGCAACACAGAATTATAATATAGTAGAGGACCTAGCCCAATCACCATCCGCTATGTCGACACTTGAATTAATGCAAAATTGCCCCTCCCAAAAGAGGCTATATTATCAGCAATAGGTGGGATTGACCAAGTGGATTCCAATCATTTGGCCTTTAACCATAAAGGATATGAACCCCGGTTACCAGCTCAACTCGCTTTCCTTATCCAAGTGAAAGCCCTCAACAAAACTGTTCATCGAACAATTATTGATGAGGGGACATCTACATGCATTATGTCAGTGAGTTGCTGGAAAACATTAGGCTTACCACCCTTGTCGCGGTCGTCAATGACATTAAAAGCATTTGATGGATGAACATACATCCCGTACAGGATTTTAAGTAAATTGCAAGTTGAACTAGGGGGGAAAACATTGACATCGAAGTTATTGATGGAAACCTCGATTACAATATCCTACTAGGAAGGCCCTGGATTTATGCTATGGCTGCAGTTGTGTCAACATACTTTAGAAAGATTGCATTTCCTTTTCAAGGAGGAATTACAATCGTTGATCAACAAACCTTCCTCCCCAATAGTTCACAAGTTACGGGAAGCATTCCAATGATCCATGGAAACTCTCGATCACTTCAAAATATCGGAGTAGGCCTCCTAAAAGACCCTACTTTAATGGGTACTTTTGCCCTACCGCCTCCAAGTAATCTGGGGGAAGTGGACGCAGTGGAAACCTGCAATATGATATCTTCTATATCTAAAAGATTCAGAAGATTCCCGAACATTTTGTCAGCATGGATCATCGCCAGGTATTGCCCCAAAGCCCAATAGAAATATTGTAGCAATCAATTTTCTTGGCCTGGGGGGCAAACCCAAATCAACGCTCATCGAGTGTTTGGATAGATAGGTCTAAGGAATATGGCACCTCTTCAGATCCTTGGTCACATGTAGATTCTATAGATGAAGGAATCATTCAGTCAATGATGATAGGAGAGGCACCATGGGAAGATTACCACCATCATTCTCATCTTCCTGATTACCACGAAGATTATTCCAACAACCTTAATCATCCTTCAATTTTTTATTTTCTATCAAATACTGTAAATACGGTGGATTCCAAGGATGGTTCCTATCCTGTGTAAACCTCATTAAAAAATGAAACAACTCCCTTTTCAAATCGAGTCTTTCAAAGATCTCCAAGGTAAACCTTCATTCCAACCACTGCATTGAATGCAATGAAGCTTGGGGGGCATGCACCTCGATTTGCGTCATTATGCTGGGGGCATGTGAACTTATAACAAGAATAGTTTTTTGTTTTAAGCTTATGTAAACATGAAACCGAAAACGAGCAGTTTTACGCGAAGTTCAAGCTCATTAAAAAATAAACCTAGCAATGAGCATATGTTCCACCAGAGTTTAAGCTCATTAAAAAATGAACCCACCTCTGGAAAATAACCATTGTGATCGCATCATTATCAGCTTTTGAGCTATGGTTGTGTTCTCACCATCACCTCCACTCTTTTTTAGCCGATCATACCCCTCTATTTGATTGTTTACCCCTTTTGAGGAACAACTGCGACGAGTGATCCTATTAGCCACCTTCTTTACACTGCCATGATTGAAAAGTTCCAAACCTTACCTGGAACCAACTGCTATCCAAAATCATCACTCGTTCCTAAACAAATGAGTCTTCTTTAAGCTATTTTCATCTAACTCGTAAAATATGAAAAGATTGCCGAGCAATTGGCCTCTCCAGCTTGTTAAAGTGATTGGAAGTGCCATCCCTCCTCTAGATTTTAATCTTTTTGGACCTGAGGGATCATTGCACAAAAATATCGAGCGCTTGTCTTGTCAGCTTGTTAAAACTATCGAAAAGTCATCCCTTTCGTATTATTTTATACTTTTTTGGACTTAAGGGATTATATTACGAAAAAGGATTACTGGAGTTTCCTTTCTGTCTCTTTTCAGACTCTCTAAAATTGAAAGGGACCGAGTTATCCTTGTCGTTAAACTCGTTAAAACAATAGCAACAAACTTGTCCATGCAGACGAGAATGAGTTTCACTGTCACTAGGCTCGTTAAAACATAGCAACAGGTTTGACCGAAGGGAAAATTAGAGAACAAGCATATGTTATCCTCAAGCATGACAAAAATAAGGAGGTACTGGTCAGGAATGACTGGGGAAAAATTGGGAAGAAAACTTGAAGAAACTTTATTGGTAGCAAGTCGCTCTTGAACATGACTTTTACTCCATCACCATGATTGAGTTGGGTTGGGTTATTCCGTTCACTGGTCATATCACCATTGGTCCACCGTACCATCCATTTTTGGGGTTAACGCTACCAATCCATTTCAGTGTCGTTGATATGTTCAAGAGAAGTCGCTCAGAGAATTCACCAACCCAGCTTGTGTCTCATCCACTGCAATACCTTCACCCTTCATTCTTTCATGACCGCCACCCTAAACCTTGTATCATCAGATCATTTTCACCTCCACAAAATCATTTGCTCTGTTTCATGTCGTGGATGTGGGATTCATTAAGGCCCTCCTATGACGGGTCACTTCTTGTCGACATTAACTCATTATCCAAGAAGTTTACTTAGGAACAACCCCCTCAGTACTTTGAAGCTTGCATGCCTCAATGGCAAGTTTCTGACTTCCGACAACAGGTTTACATCAATGGCCTTCGACAGAAAGATTTTGCGTGGTGTTCGACTTTGACTCATGTATTCACACCACGTGAATTGTACTGTAGTACCTTGAGGGTCATTATCATTATCGGTGATTCCGCTCGCACCTGTTAACAGCTTACATCACTGGCTGGTAATCAGGTGATGTCTTTCCATGTTCGACTTCAGAACATCTTTTCACATGGATCAACTTGTACTTAGAGCGAAGATTGAACGAGTTTGAAGACCCCGGATTAGTTTCATCCATCTGGGCTACGATATATTCAGGAAAGTAAAGACATCAAATGTACATCATAGCTGCACAAATAATCATCCAAGCCAAAGGATGATGGCTCTACCAAAATCATCAGTCTACCATATAGACGGTTGTCTGTTCGATGTACATGAAAATGAATTTATAAAGCTAAGCATGGGACTACCCGCCTCAGCTAGATCATGAAAATATTATGAAGATAATGTATTGCATTGTATCTTATTACAGGTCACCTTCCAATGCAGAAAAACTTCGGATCCTCATGATAAAGCATTTCACCCGATCAAAAGATTTATGACCTCATGCTTTAGGGGGCAACTATTATAGACATATTTGGGCACTACAACCCCAATCTTATATGTCCATAAACCAAGGGCTTCTAAGTCCCTAAAAGTGTTGTTTCATACCCTAAAGGAACAAGGTCAGCTGATTATATCATCTCCCAGAAGTTCTCCATGAAAAACTTCTCAGAACTGGTCAAAAATGGACCATCTCACCTGCTCCATGGTAAAAGTGTGATGCATCCCACCTAATGCACACGGGGGGTGCGATGCATACTAAAAATCCATTCTATGGGGTGCGATGGGCAAGAGTAGACAAATGGCAATGACAGTTTGCAAGGTGGATGATCATGGAATCTTCCAAAAACTTCTCCTGTGACACTTGCCTCTCTGAATTCGCCCAGGGATGAGTAAGAGACCATGAAATCTCCAAGTGGAATTGAGAACTATCAGAGAAATGACACTAATCAAAAACCCAAAAGCTGACTCACCCACCTGCAAACATCTATATATGGATCCCTCATCCTAGAGATCCAGAGGCTGGAATTTTGCATCTTGTAAGGAAGTGTTGTTGGTTTCTTTGTGGAACATCATAGTGTTGGGTGATCTAGCTTTTCATGAGGTGAAGAAGGGCTTTCATTCTGGGAGGATGGCTCTGGGTCAGATCAATGGGTCGTAATCCTCTCTTCCACTACTTCTATCAATAAAGCTATTTGAGTTTTCCTCCATATTATTGTATGTCTTTGAATATTGAATTGATATATGCATTTGTATGGTCAATATATATCTGATCCTATATTGTTTATGATTATAGATCTCTATTCTTTGATGGTATTATGCTGCTTTGACTCTATAAGTGTTCTTTGAAGTGGGACAAGTGAGGAAGGAGTGGCAAAGATCTGTCAAAGGGGAGAGGAAACAAGCAAGGAGCCAAGCAGAAGACTGAGGTTGGTACTCTCTGCTTCTCTCTCATCTATTTCTCATAAAGGAAAATGCAAGTAACTTTAGTTTGTTTGTTTCTAAGATAGCTACCCGTCTTAGTGGGACTAGCAGCTCTGAATGGACACTGGTTTTCCCGATAACAGGGGGGGCCGATCCCCCTTGGCTGGGGGGTCAGGGGGCTGGCGGTTGCCCCTGCAGGGGCTCGGGCGCAGCACCCCCGAAGCTAAAAACAGATGTAAAATTGCCTTGTAAAAGTATAGTAATTTCTAGTAATCTGGGCCATTCATTAGGCAGATGATCTAACGGTAGAAGTTATGTTTAGTTTATGGTTTTTTTCCCTATAAGGCAACCCCTCACTATATATGAGGGAATTGTATTGTGTCTATGTAGATCTGTATTCTGAGTGAGGAAAAGAGAGGAGATTGAGAGCGAAGAGGGAGTTACAACGGATTTGTTGTAGGTTGTATCTCTTCAGTTCGCTGGATAATATAATAAAAGAAGGACTGGTTGTTTTTCCATGGACGTAGCCCAAACTGGGTGAACCACGTATATCTATGTCTCTCTTGTTTAATTCATTTTTTGTGTTTATATTTTTGCAATATTTTATGTGTTTCATTGCTCTGTAATATACAATTTTCCAACATGTATGATTCTACCATTTTTGAAGTACATAAACAATACAATCTAAGGAGTAAAAAGAATTATGATACTCCTAACCAGGCCAAGAAAAAAGTTCCAAATCAACCTAAGAAAATCAAAATAGCTCCAGTTACTAAGACTCTCTGAATCCTCCCTAGATCAAATCAGAACCCTTCTGTTCCCACCATTGTAGATATAACCCATGACCAATTCCCTGATGATCAACCATCCACTTCAATCCCCTCCAAGGATACAGTGGAGAAATATCCAAACACCATATTAGAAAATCCACAGAAAAAGACTTCAAATGCAAAAAAAGAAGAGAAACCTACTCCAAATCCTACTATCAAAATTCCAAACACTCAAATAGAAAAATCCCCTTTTCCTTTCAATTTGGGAGCAGAGGTAGCTAAACTGAAAATTTCGGTTCCCTTAACAGAGTTGATTAAAAATGAAACCTACAAGTCTCAAATAACCAAAACCTTAGAATTTTTAGAGAATGAAGACTTTGTCAACTTGTTTGATGATCAGCCTGAGCTTATATTCGGTCTTGATGTTAATGGCAAACCATTAGAAGGAGGGATACCACCCTTTTATATTAGCCTTAGCATTCATGATAAAATCTTACACAATGCAATGTTAGATTCAGGAGCTTCACACAATTTAATGCCTAAATCAGTTATGGAAAAGTTAAACTTGGATATCACTAGACCTTACAAAGACTTGTTTTCATTTGATTCAAGTCAAGTAAAGTGTCTAGGGTTAATCAAAGACCTGTGTGTTTCCTTAGTACAATACCCTGCTAAGACTATTCTCATGGATATAGTAGTAGCTGACATCCCACCTAAATATGGCATGCTATTGTCTAGATCATGGGGGGCCAAACTCCAAGGATCTTTGAAACTTGACATGTCATATGCCACAACCTCAGTCTTCGAACAACCTAAAAAGATGTACAGACATACCCTAATGAAATATGTGGTGAGTAGTTGAGATAGACCTCAAAAATTCCCTATCTACTCCATGCATTTTGACATTGATTCTTTCATTTTGTATAAGCTGAAAAAACACAACAAACCAGTTCAAGCAATATTATTTCAAAACCAAAAGAAATTGCAGTTACAACTAAAAAATAAATTGTCCAAACTTAAGAGATTTCCAATAAACAAGATGATTGAAACACCTCAAACAAGGAAAAAAAATTCCCCCTGAGAGTGAGAATAATGAACATGAGATATTATGGCATCTTTGTTATCGGGAAATCTAGTGTCTATGCAGAGCCGCTAGTCCCACTAAGGCTGGTAGCTACCTTAGAAAAAAACAAACTAAAACCACTTTCGTTTTCCTTTATGAGAAGTAGATAAGAGGGGAACAAAAGAGACCAACCTCTGTCTTGCGCTTGGTTCCTTGCTTGATTCCTCTCCCTTCTGGTAGATCTTTTCCACTCGCTTCCTCGTTTACCCAGCTTCAAAGAGCACCTGTAGAATCAAAGCAGCATAAAGCTATCCAAGAACAGAGATCTACTATCATAAACAATATAGGACCAGATATATATTGACCACACAAATGCATAAATCATCAATCATACAAGAATGTGGAGGAAAACTTGAATAGCTTTATTGATAATCAGGAATAGAAAATAGGATTACAACCAATTGTTCTGACCCAGCGTCATCCTCTCAACAAGAAATCCCTTCTTCACCTCATGAAAAGCTTAGATCACCCAACACTATGATGTTGCACCAAGAAACCAGCAGCACTTCCTTACAAGGTACAAAATTCCAGCCTCCGGATCTCTAGGATGAGGGATCCATATATAGATGTTTGAAATGGGGGTGAGTTAGCTTCTGAGAATTGATTAGTGTCCTCTCTCTAATAGTTCTTGATTCCACTTGGAGCTTGATGATCTCTTACTCATCCCTGGGCGGATGCAAAGAGGCAAGTGTCACAGGAGAAGTTTCTGGAAGATTCCATGATCCTCCACCTTGCAGATTGACCCTGCCATTTGTCCACTCTCACCCATCGTACCCCATATAAGGGCTTTTCAGTATGCATCGCACCTCCCATGTGCATTTAGGTGGGATGCAGCGCACTTTGACCATGGAGCAAGTGAGATGGTCCAATTTTGACTAGCTCTAAGTAGTTTTTCATGGAGAACTTCTGGGAGATGCTGTAATTAGTTGAACTTGTTCTTTTAGGAGTTGGAACAACACTTTTAGGGACTTAGGAGCCCTTGGTTTATGGAAATTTATGATTGGGGTTGCAGTGCCCAAAAATTTCTATAACAGTTTCCCCCTAAAGCATGAGGTCGTTAATCTTTTGATGTCGAGTGAAATGCTTTATCATGAGGATCTGAAGTTTTTTCAAGATGGAAGGAGACCTGTAATAAGATACAATACAATACATTATCTTCATAATATTTTCATGATCTAGCCGAGGCGGGCATTCCCATGCTCAGCTTTATAAATTCATTTTCATGTACATAAGATAGACAATCATCTGAGTGCAGACTGATGATTCTGGTAGATCCATCATCCCTTGGATTGGATGATTATTTGTGCAGCAATGATGTACATTTGATGTCTTTATTTTCCTGAATATATATCGCAGCCTAGATGGATGAAACTAGATCCAGGGTCTTCAATCTCGTTCGATCTTCACTCAAAGTACAAGTCGATCCATGTGAGAGATGTTCTGGAGTCAAACATGGAAAGACATCGCTTGATTACCAGCCAGTGATGTAAGTTGTTAACAGGCGCGAGAGGAATCACCAATAATGATGATGACCCTCAAGGTACCACAGTACAATTCACGTAGTCTGAATAAGGGACTTGGCCTCGAACACCACGCAAAATCTTTCTGTCGAAGGCCATTGATGTAAACGTGTCGTTGGAAGTGAGAAACTTGCCATTGAGGCATGCAAGTTCAAAGTACTGAAAGGGTTGTTCCTAGATCTACTTCCTGGATAATGTGTTGATGTCAACAGGAAGCAATCCATCATAGAAGGGCCTTAGTGAATCCCACATCAATGACACAGAATAGAGCAAATGATTTTAATGGAGGTGAAAACAATCTGATGACATAAGGTTCAGGGTGGCGGTCATGAAAGAATGGAGCGTGAATGTATTGCAGCGGATGAGACATAGGTGAATTATCTTAGCGACTTCTCTTGAACATATTGGCGACAATGACATGATGGATTTGTAGCATTAACCCAAAATATGGATGGTGTGATGGACCAATGGCGATATGACCAGTGAACGGAACAACCCAACCCGACTCGGATGCGGAGTGAAAGTGTCATGTTCAAGAGCGACTTGCTACCAACAAAGTTTCTTCAAGTTTTCTTCCCAATTTTTCCTCAGTCATTGCTGACCAGTACCTCTTTATTTTTGTCAAGCTTGAGGAGGATAACATATGCTTGTTCTATAATTTTCCCTTCGAGCAAACCCATCGCTATGTTTTAACGAGCCTAGCGATAGTGAAACTCGTTCTTGTCTGTATGGACAAGTTTGTCGCTATTCGGTTTTCATCAGTTTAACAACAAAGATAACTCGGTCCTTTTCAATTTTAGAGAGTCTAAAAAGGGACATAAAGAAGACTCCAACAACCCTTTTTCATCATATAATCCCTTAAGTCCGAAAAAGTATAAAATAATACAAAATGGATGAATTTTCGGTAATTTTAACGAGCCAAACAAAGCAAGCGCTTGATCTTTTTGTGTAATAATCCCTTAGGTCCAAAAAGATTAAAATCTAAAGGAGGGATAGCACTTCCGGTCACTTTAACGAGCTGGAGAGGCCAATTGCTCGGTAATCTTTTCATATTTTATGATTCAGATGAAAAGAGCTTAAAGGAGACTCATTTTTCAAGGAACCAGTGATAAATTCGGGTAGCAACTAATTCCAGGTAAGGTTTGGAATTTTCCAATCACAGTAGTGTCACAAGGATGGCTAACAGGATCACTCTTTGTATCTACTCCTCGAAAAGGGTAAACAATCAAATGGAGGTGAATGATCGGCCAATACAGAGTGGAGGTGATGATGAGAACACAACCAAGGCTTCAAAGGCTGATGATAATACATTCACGATGGTTATTTACCGGAAATTGGTTCATTTTTTAATGAGCATAAACTCTGGGGGAACATTTTATCATTGCTTATGTTTATTTTTTAACGAGCTTGAATTCCGCGTTAAAACTGCTCATTGCTTATGTTTATTTTTTAATGAGCTTGAATTCTGCATTAAAACTGCTCGATCCAGTTGTATAACAAGGATGTCTCATTTAAGATGGCATTTTTTCAATGCTTTGCCCCGCATCCTTTCTTTATGAAAGTTAGGAAACGACCAATCCTACGAGTTTAAAGGGTTAGAGGACCTACAAATTCAAAAAATAAATGGCCGCTCTTTGCTTGCATGCCAAAAGGTTTGCATGCCCCCAGGTATAGCTAAAAATTTCCAGGTTACCAAAGATTGTTCCATCTATACTGCAGACACAACACTTCCTCGACGATGTCTACCGAAATAGACAAAGGCGAGTGGCGCAGACGCCTCCACTTACATAACTTTGACGAGGGAATATTATTCTAGCCTGATCCCATTTTGCTAAACGGACAGGTGTGTCAGACTAGTCATATATCCTCCGCGGAAACCTACCCTATACCCAAGGTTTTCCTACCGAAACAGACCAGGGTGCATGCCCCCTGGGTTTCAGTCATGTCCTCCGAATCACTTGCGCTCATCAGGTGGACAGACTGGGGATTGAAGAGACATTCCTTGCATGAAAAGACTATTCAGGGATGGTATATGACTATTTTCTATGTGTGAATCGTGGAATGAAAGCTGGTCTACGATCTTGACCACTCTTCCTTCATGCGCAAAACACATTACTCTAAAGAGTGAGGAGACAATGGCTCCCATGCAATAAATATAGTCACGTCCAAGGAGTAGATTATAATCTAGGGGTCCTTGGAATACCATTACATTCATGTGAATGGTTTTCCTTCTCAATGTTATCGGCACATTGGGAAGGATCCCTAACGGTCGACTGGTTCCTTTGTCAAAGCCTGTTAGATTTCTCATTTCAGGAAAAAGTGATGGTGAACCAAGCGCTTTCCAAGTAGTTGAGGAAAGGATACTCACAGAAGCCCCTTCATCTATGATGGTACCAGCCATGACCATTCTATATATTTGAGCAATGGTTGGAAATGGTACACTAGCTGGTAAATGGGGTCTGCCTAGTAGATTCCAATCGAAGGAAACAACTAGGTTGCTTGGAGGTGGGACCGAATAAACGGCCGAATATGACTCTGACGAATTTCCTTCCTGCAGTAAAGGAATGGGTAGACTACCAACACTATGATGTTACACCAAGAAACCAGCAGCACTTCCTTACAAGATACAAAATTCCAGCCTCCGGATCTCTGGGATGAGGGATCCATATATAGATGTTTGAAAGGGGGGTGAGTCAGCTTCTGAGACTTGATTAGTGTCCTCTCTCTAATAGTTCTTGATTCCACTTGGAGCTTGATGATCTCTTACTCATCCCTGGTCGAATGCAGAGAGGCAAGTGTCATAGGAGAAGTTTCTGGAAGATTCCATGATCCTCCACCTTGCAGATTGACCCTGCCATTTGTCCACTCTCACCCATCGCACCTCATTGAAGGGCTTTTCAGTATGCATCGCACCTCTCGTGTGCATTCAGGTGGGATGCAACGCACTTTGACCATGGATCAGGTGAGATGGTCCAATTTTGACCAGTTCTGAGTAGTTTTTCATGGAGAACTTCTGGGAGATGTTGTAATCAGTTGACCTTGTTCTTTTAGGGGTTGGAACAACACTTTTCGGGACTTAGGAGCCCTTGGTTTATGGAAATTTATGATTTGGGTTGCAGTGCCCAAAAATGTCTATAACAGTTGCCCCCTAAAGCATGAGGTTGTTAATATTTTGATGTCGGGTGAAATGATTTTAAATCATGAGGATCCGAAGCTTTTTCAAGCTGGAAGGCGACTTGTAATAAGATACAATACAATACATTATCTTCATAACATTTTCATGATCTAGCTGAGGTGGGCATTCCCATGCTCAGCTTTATAAATTCATTTTCATGTACATAAGACAGACAATCGTCTGAGTGCAGAATGATGATTCTGGTAGAGCCATCATCCCTTGGATTGGATGATTATCTGTGCAACAATGATGTACATTTGATGTCTTTATTTTCCTGAATATATATCGCAGCCCGGATGGATGAAACTAGATCTGGGGTCTTCAATCTCGTTCGATCTTCACTCAAAGTACAACTCGATCCATGTGAGAGATGTTCTAGAGTCAAACATGGAAAGACATCGCCTGATTACGAGCCAGTGATGTAAGCTGTTAACAGGCGCGAGAGGAATCACCGATAATGATGATGACCCTCAAGTTACCACAGTACAATTCACATGGTGTGAATAAGGGACTTGGTGTCAAACACCACGCAAAAGCTTTCGGTCGAAGGCCATTGATGTAAACCTATCGTCGGAAGTGAGAAACTTGCCATTGAGGCATGCAAGCTTCAAAGTACTGAAAGGGTTTCTTTCTAGATCGACTTCTTGGATAATGAGTTGATGTCGATAGGAAGCGATCCATCATAGGAGGGCCTTAGTGAATCCCACATCAATGACACAGAACGAAGCAAATGATTTTAATTGAGGTGAAAACAATCTGATGACATAAGGTTCAGGGTGGCGATCATGAAAGAATGGAGCGTGAATGTATTGCAGAGGATGAGACATAGGTGAATTCTCTGAGTGACTTCTCTTGAACATATCGGCGACACTGACATGATGGATTGGTAGCATTAACCCCAAATAGGGATGGTGTGATGGACCAATGGTGATATGACCAGTGAACGAAACAACCCAACCCAACTCGAATGCGGAGTGAAAGTGTCATGTTCAAGAGAAACTTGCTACCAACAAAGTTTCTTCAAGTTTTCTTCCCAATTTTTCCCCAGTCATTGCTGACCAGTACCTCTTTATTTTTGTCAAGCTTGAGGAGGATAACATCTGCTTGTTCTATAATTTTCCCTTCGGGCAAACCCATCGCTATGTTTTAACGAGCCTAGTGATAGTGAAACTCGTTCTTGTATGTATGGACAAGTTTGTTGCTATTCGGTTTTAACGAGTTTAACGACAAAGATAACTCGGTCCTTTTCAATTTTAGAGATTTTGAAAAGGGACGTAAAGAAGACTCCAACAATCCTTTTTTGTCATATAATCCCTTAAGTCCGAAAAAGTATAAAATAATACAAAAGGGATGAATTTTCGGTAATTTTAACGAGCCAAACAAAGCAAGCGCTCGATCTTTTTCTGTAATAATCCCTCAGGTCCAAAAATATTAAAATCTAAAGGAGGGATAGCACTTCCGATTGTTATCACTCAGGTTGTTCCCTACCTCCTGAAGGGAATATAGCCGAGGTAACCACTAACCAGTCTTTTAGCTGCAGATTCTAGCCAATCTGCAACCAGAGAGGGCTCTCTCTTTGTAATTTAGCTTTGTTTTGAAATATTTTAGGCTAGTTATGATGTACAAGGTTTGTTTTGAATTTCTTGGGTGGTGATTTCAGACAGAGCTGAGATGCAAGTCCAAAATAGTCTATTCCATTAGGCAATGGAGTCAATGATGGTGTACTATTGAAAGTGTTTCTTGGGTAAATGGTAATGCTACAGAGCAAGATAAGCAGTCTTGGAACAATTTTCAAATCTGAAATTGATGAAATGTAGGTCAGTGGATGAAGGGCAGGCAAGGATCCTTGATCATGCTGGCAGAGGGAAGGTGCTTGAATATTATCCAGGAGCAATTAAGAATTCCTAAATAGTATTCAAAATGAAGGAATTAGTGCAAACATGAGCAATTAAGAATTCATATTTATGACTGATTCTGAAGAAAACACAATTAATAGCAAAGATTGAACACGGGGTGCATTTAAACAAATCCTGGGCTATTCTTCTTCTCCGTTACGAATATTATTGAACATATATGAAATTTGCAAACATAGAAAACATAAAACACAGTTTAGAATAACTTATTGATCCATAGAATGCCACAGGAATTCTGTAGCAAGTCCCAGAACATCAAATCCACATCCAGACGGTCAACAGCAGTGAACTTCAACAACTTTTGTATTAAAATAGTCTCAAAATTTACAGCGCAGTCCAAAGAGAAAATCACCAACCCCAAATACATATTATGGGGAGGTTTTTATACAAACAGGGAGTTACAAATATCATGAAGATAAGTTCTAAATTCATAACTTCCTTTACCAACTCTTAATAAGAAGTAAATGAGGGAAATAAATGCTGCAGTAAATGTGAATGTGCTGGCTGTCCAAATTGTCAGAGATATTTGACCTTTTGGATTGAGTGAGTTGATTGGTTGCTGCGCATTTACTCTGTGTTTGCTGCCTTGATGTTGCTATGTTGTTGTGCCGATGTCTTGGCCTTGTCATCAATGCTCGATTTTCATCAATGAGCTGTAGTCACCATTCATTTTCTGCTTTTTTGTTGTTCTTTATCCTTTTGACAGGTGGACCGTGCCTCTGTATTTGCTGACCTATAGCTGACCGAAAGAAACAATAAAAACCACGTTACCTGAGCAATATCTCCAGCATTTCTTTCCACCAATCCTTTGTAGGCAACTGATGTCTTTGTATCTTTATAAGTGTTTCATCAGCTTCAATGTATCTATAAAAGTTGGGCTGGACTTCGAAAAGGTGGTTTATCTCATGTTCAATGTCGAACAAATTTTCTAGTTTGTCATAGAGACTCTGTCTAGAGGGAGGCCCTGTTTCTTCTGAGGTGCTTGAGGATGTTGTAATTTGATTGGAGGCATAGTTATTTACCTTGTTGGCATATTTCTCATGTGACAACAGTCTTCCAGCGCTGGTTAATAAACTGGGTAGCCCTTTGCTCTGCAATGTTGCAAACTTGATTTTGAAATAATTTATCTCTGCCTGCATTTCTTGGCATTTTCTTTCCAGAGTCTGCACAAAATTCCTTAGTGTCAGCACCCTTTTCACTAGTAATATGGTATCTGTCCTATTCCTGATACCTATTGCTGCCAACTGCTCTTTGGTATGAGTGTTCAGAAATTGAATCATTCTATTGGCTTGATCAGGCATATTTCCTAGTGATGCTCTAGCCTTTTGAGTTTCGAATTGAGCTAAGCCTATCAATTCCATTTGCTCATGTATAGTTTCAATTGATTGCCATTGGTCAGTAATGGATTGGCCAATTTTGGCCCACAAAATTTTCTTGACTTCAGCTAGAGTCTTATCAAGAGTAAGCTCCTTTTCCAGCTCCTTTATTCTTTTCTCCAAGGCCTTTACTTCCCTTATCTTCTCGGTTACATCCATCTTTGATTTGTCATATTTTACCTCAATTTTGGCCAACTTTTCTTTGGCCTCTTTCAATTCTGCCATCTGTACTTCCAGAGCCTTTATTTCTTTCATCATATCCTCCATACTCAAGCTGGCCTCTTGCTCTGCTGCTGCTGTAGTTGTTGCTGAAACTGCTGCTGAAGTTGAGGCTGGAGTTGAGGTACCTGCTATTGATGTTGGATCAGTAAGGGGGACTATTGTGGTGACCGTAGGAGGAGCAGCTGTAAGAATGTGAGTTGTTTGAACTAGCTGAGAGGCCAACTCTCCCTGTCTTCCTTGCAATGATGCCTCCAAGGCACTCTCTGTTTCTATCAGTCTTTTATGCATCCTCATGAGCAAGCTTACTACATCCTCCTCTTCTTTTTGTTGTGCCACCTCTGTAGTTTGAGGATGTATTGTAGCTGGCAGCCTGAGTTGTCTTCTGAGGGCTACTATGTCTTCCTCTTTCTTTTTTATCAAGGCCTGAATGCCCTTAGGATCCTTGGGATCATGTCCCAACTCTATAATAATCTCCTCCAAGGATTTGATTCTATTATCCGTAGCCATTGAGGAGGCCTTCTCTAATTATAGTTGGGCAGAAGTATTGTGCAATGAATTTGGCAATCTATGATCCAATAATGTTTTGTCTGCCAAGGTAGAATATACCATTTCACCAGTTTATTTATGTAATTCAATCTGGTCCATTAGATGGATGTCTTTGGAGAGAACTTCCAGATTGGTTCTGATATAGTCAGCAACTGATTGTGGTTGCTGCGTTGTAGGTCTGAAATGACTGAGGGTCATTTTCCCTTCCTTGATATCATAGGCTGCCATTAGCCATTGTTGATTAGTGGAAGCCATTCTTAGCAATTGGTTATAGAGCTGAAACCTTACTAGCTCATTTCTGGCCTTGATATCAGTGAATTCCTTCTTGATGTCCAAGCCCTGTCCGTTCTGTTGCCTAGTGGACGTAACCTCCACACCATGTTGTCTCTCTTGCTCTGGCTGAAAGGAGCTAGCTGATGTTTCCATACTTGGGGGAACTTCCAGTCCATCTGGCCCCTCTGGCAATTCTTCTTTTGAATAAGGATTTAATCTTTGTCTCTTTTCACCTTGCTGATCTGTAGATGCCCCTGTGGGTGTCTCTTCCTGTCTATCCCTTTTCTTGGCCCTCTCCTCATTAAGAGGAGTCTGTAACACAGGAATTTTAGTCACCTTTGCTTGTGTTGAAGGGTCTTGCCCTTGAATTTGTTCATCTGTTGCAACTGGTCAGTCTACCATTGTCTCTTGTTGCTCAGAATGGTGCACCTCTTTTCCTTTAGCTGTCCTTGTAGGTGGAGCACTTACTTGGGCAGGTTGTTGGGAAGTTGTGGCAGATGATGTGCCCACTCCAAGGTGTTGAGGCAATGTGCAGAACACCTGTCCAAAATATTCCAAGTCAACTGATTTTTCAATGTTTTTTATTGCTTTTTCTATTATCTCTTCTTCAGTAAGCTCTTCCACTAGTGTGCCCTCTACCCATTCCTGTTGATTGGCATATTGTTCAATTTCAGGGATTCTGTGGTGCACATACCCTGTGAGCTTGTTTTTAACTCTTCTAAAGCTTATGAAATGTTCAGGGTCATATGGTGCCCAATGGAAACTTATTTTGAGCTTAAGTTTCTCTCTCAGAATACTGTCAGCATCCTTCCATGCTTCTTCCCTTTTATTAAAGATAAAAGGGCCTAGTTGTTGTCTTATCTTGAGCTGTGCTTTTTTCCTACCACCATAGAAGTGAGTTAAATCTACACTGTTGAACTGTCGATAGTACTCCAAGGCAAAGAGTCTCATGGGGATATATTTTGGTAGTCTACAAGGGGCCAATTCACATCCATAAATCCTTATTACAGTGTGGTTTTGGTAGTAGTACCAGTCACCAATGTTGTATCCCTTTGAGAGATGTAGGATTCTCTGCATCTCAGCAGTGAGCCTGGGAGAAGGATCTGTTGACAATAAGCAAGTGGTTGGATAGATAAAAAGGTCAATGAACTCACAGTATGTGTATGGGGAGTAATTAACATGATGGAACACTGAGGACCAAAATATTACAGACTTTCTCTCCCCCTTGGCATCCAACTTTTTAAGGAAAATCGGGAAACTATCAGACTAATAGTACAGCAGCAAATGATATATATATGAAGTGTATTTGAACACCCTTTCTCTCTCCAAATTCATGAATTTCTCATGAATTTTGTTAGCTATGAAGGTGGCATAATCATACTTGACAGCAGGGGTTTGTCCTGGAGCAAACATGGACATCAAAGCAAAGACAGTCTCATCCACAATTTCACTTGTTCTGAATCCCAGGATGTAGGAAATCATGTCTATGAGCATTTTTCCAACCTCAGTAAACCAAGCATGGTGATAGGGGATTTTGAATCTGGAGTAACACACTAGTGGCATAAACAACTTGGCAATTCGGTCAACTTCTGCAGAGGACAACTTTGAGGCTTGATCCAGCAATTGTTTCATGGAAAGGGGGACCAAAGGCTAAGTTGGCTTGAATTGCAGCATCTCATTTATGGACTGAGGGGTAATGTAAAAGAGGACATTTCCAGCAAGATCCATCACTGCCCTTTGAGAAGGCTCGTAATTAGCACAACATTGATGGATGAGGTCAGGAAAGACATTCACTGAGGGCAGGTAATATATAGGCATATTAGATTCCCATATTCCAAATAGGTCAGCTTTGTTTCTGAAGTTATTCCTCATTTCACAGAAAGCCTGCAGGTGAGGCTTGTCTCCCTCCATATCATCGATTCGATAGTCTCTGTCAGCAAGAGGCAGCCACTCTAACTCTTTATGAGGTGCATTTAATGGTGTAATATTCAGGGCCATTGGAGCCTCCATGATTTACTGTGACTATAGTTGGATTTGGCCTATATTTCAATAGGAAACAGAGTCCTGAAAGTGATTTTTTTGACAAGAATGTTGCAAATTGAGTTTATATCGAAATGGCCTCTCTGGGCAAGATTCAAAGGAAAAACCAAGTGTTCAGTGTTTAGCTAGGAAGCTGAGAAAATAATGAAAAGATTGCTTTGTCTGCAGGTGCTTTCTTGATGGTTTTACAGGTGGAAATGAGTTCAATTTCAAGTTTCAGGGGAAACTTGCAGAGGGCTATAGAGTAAACAGGTTTTGGTCGTAAGTATGGTTACACAGTGAGGCAGAGCGGAGGAGCTTGCGGGTGATAAAGTCTTTGAGTTGAATCTAGCTATATTGGTGATCTTTTGCAGAGAAATTATGAAAAAACAGGGTTTATGGGCGTTCCCGAGTAAATACCTGTTTATTTGAGACTTTGCTGTGGAATGCAGTTGCAGGTAGAGCCGAGGAGGTTAGGTTTGGAGGTTGAACACACCTAGGTGAGGGACTAGGACGTTGATGGCAAATTCGACGTATTTTTCATGCACAGACTTTCACCATTGGTCACATAAAAATAAACAAAAACATCACTTTCATGAGTTTTTAATGAAAATTTGTGTTTTTTCGGACTTTTTGGCACTTTTTTTGCTAACGTCACCATGATGTCACCTTGTGCTGTAGCATGGTACGGAGGGTAACGTGGCAGCTGATGTGGATGGGTGATGGGGCAGCCACGTCGGACTATACAGGAGCGCAGGCACTGACGCAGAAGCAGACGTGGGGATGATGTGCGTGGTGGGGAGAACTGGCGGTAAGCAGTTAGCATCGGACCGCTTTTGGTACGGGGGTGGTTTCTGTTAGAGCGGGCCCGATGAAATAGAAACGGGCCATGCGTCCCTGCGTATGGCGGAAAAACCGCTTTCTATCGGGAGGTAACCTTTGTACTGTGGGGCGGCTCTGATATCAATGCAGGCCGTTGGATTTGGAGGGCGCAATCCAACGGTTGACGGGAAGCGCAGGTGCCAGTACGATACGGTGCAGGGACTCGCCCATATTTTAATATTATAAAATGTCATGGGGGTTAAAAACTTTGGGTTTATGGGTTTTGTGGTTGCGCAGGCAGGTATGGTTATTAGTTTAACCAAATATTAAACTAATCCCATTATATACATGCACACGGGGTTATTTACATGGTTTTAGGTGGGTGGGTTAGTAGGGTTATTCATCTAACCAGGAGTTGGATCACCCCAAGGTTTATACGCGGAAGGGTTAATACTAAGGTCCCAAATGGACTTAATATTCCCCAAACTTTGTATTATATGGCTATAATTTCCAATGGGTAGGGATATTTAGATTTTTTGGGTTTTATATAGTTTTTGTAAAAATAGGGGTGGGAAAAATGAAATAGGGAGCTAAATAATAAAGTTAAATGTTAATATGACTTTATGGAATGAAACTGCATGAACAAATGCTAAGTTTGTAAAGTGAAAACTTAGGCATAAGAAAATGAAAGGAGTATGGAATGATGATTTTTACACAAGAAATGTGGCTTCTTTTCACTAAGTAAACTCAGAGTTCAACTTAGCATTTCTCCTAGAATGAAGTGAAACAGGACTATTGGGCAGATCCCAAGGTCCTTGAGGGGATGTTAGCAAATGATTTCTGGGGGAATGATAGGTGAATTAGTCATGCTTCCACTGTCCTGCAATCACTTTGCCATGGCTTTTGTAACATACATGATATGAGCCTTCCTTGATAAGACAAAAGTGATCTTAAACTTGTTTTTGCCACCTCAAACTGCCTACCCAACCTAATACACCTAACATATTTTCTTCCTTTTGACTGGGTGCACTTGAACTAGCAAACCCTAAAGTTCCTCTTTTCTTTTGACTGCCCTCCTATCTAAATCTACCCTTATCTCTTCCAAGGGCCCAGATTAAGCAGTTGGGCTCCTTATTTTCTCTATCTATCTACTTATCTTCCAAGCTTGAAATGTTTGGTCAAATATTCATTCTCTATTCTACAACAGTAAATTTAAACATGGCATGGTCCAAATTGAACTGTTGGGCCATCCATCAAGTGTGATAAGAAACAGTATTTGCACATTGTGATCTTGCAAATAAGATAGCAGTGGCATTTTGACTGGCCACTTTCCTGGTCTTTTGGTTTGGGGTTCATTTTTATTATTTTTTCTGACCAATTTACTCTTTTTGCCCTTTGATTTTTCTTTTAGGGGTTACCCTGTTTTCATTTTTTAATTTTCTTTATCTGTATACCAAATATGGAACCTTTGTAGCATGAAAGGATGAACATATTTGGCACTTCCATAGTCAATCATGAAAAATGAAACCTATTGGTATAGGAACCTAACAGTGGCTCCACTTGGGGATGGATTTTCCTGGTGAAAAGCCAAGAACAACAGGTTAGATGGCCTTATTCTCAGTTGTCTACTGTAATTCAACACCTCCTTCTCCTGGAAACCAATGATCTGAACCTTTGTAGCATGTGTGCACTCCTCATGAGCTGATCTGTGCCAAATTATAACTCTGCCTTTTGCTGATTTTTCTGAGTATTTATTATCATCTTTATAATTCCCAAGTTTTTCTTCTTGATCTCTTCTGGTAAATTCAAAATCTTACACAAAAAGTAATGTACTTCCCTGATTTTTCCTCAAAATTTGCTACATCTTGTTCCTTACCTAATTGTTGTAAATGAAAACTGGTGGAAATACAATTATTTATGTACAATATACAGTTGTGTTGTGTTGATCAAAGGGAATCAAAATAATGCTTGAGCATTCGCCCATTGACTGGGCCTTCCTCAGTATCTGTGCCATCCAAACTCTTCAAAAACTAGGTGTTATTACCTTGTACAACATGAATAAAATAAGATCCCTTCGACAGGAAATCAAATTTTCCATGCTTCCCTTTATCTTCCCTCCTAGAGTCCCATCTCAGCACTTTGTTTCCTATGAAGAAATCTTCAGCTTTTGTTCTTTTGTCAAAGATCTTCTTGAGTTTATCTTGTAGAATCTGGGTTCTCTGATATACTTCTTCTCTTGTCTGTTGCAAGTGAATAGTTTGATTGATCCTTCTCTAAATATCATTAGGTTCTGCTTGTATTTCTTGTAGAAACTTTATCACAGGGATCCCTAAGGAGGAGGGGAAAACAGCCTCTAGACCATATACCAATTCATATGGACTTGTTCCAATGGACCTTTTGGTGGTCAATCTGTCTGCCCATAGTGCATTCACAAGTTTTTTATGCCAATTCTTTTTATTCTCCTCCAAGACCTTTTTGATGATGTTGATGAGGCTTTTGTTGGATGACTCAGCTAGGCCATTACCTTGAGGGTAATAGGTTGTGGAGTGGCCTAAGGTAATGTGGTATTTATGGAAAAAGTTGATCATTCTTTTGGATTTGAATGTAGCAGCATTGTCTGTAATAATCTTTTCTGGACATCCAAATCTAGACAAGATGTTGGTTTCTAAAAGTTGCATGATAATTGAGTCATTGGCTTGCCTACAAGGGATGGCTTCTATCCATTTGGTAAAATAGTATGTGGCAGTCAAAATCCACCTGTGTTGGCCAGAAGAGGAAGGGTGAATTTCACCAATGAAGTCTAAACCCCATTGTTGAAACGGTCTTTCAGTTGAAATAGGCCCGAGGGGCAAAGGGAGCAGCTTTTTCTTGCCTTCAAAGATCTAGCATTTATCGCAGGTCATTACAATTTTTTTCACATCAGAAAACAGGGAAGGCCAATAAAATCCAACCCTTAGGATTTTATCAACTATTGATTTCCAATACAAGTGTCCTCCATAGTACCCTGCATGAAATTCCTTGAGCACTTTGTCAGTTTCATCCAATGTTAGGCAATTAAGCAAAATACCTTCATGATTTTTCCAAAATAAAACATTGTCTATAATACAAAACATCGATGCCTTCATTTTCAAGAATCTCTTTTTAGTCCTAGACAACCCTGGAGGAGCTTGTAGGTTTAACAATACAAAACATATGTCAGCATACCAAAGTGATTGTAAAAAGGCTTGATTGATCTGTGGAGTTGCCATCTCCTGTTCGTTATCCAGTTCATTGATGTCAAGGGCTTGGAAATTAGTTTTAGTCATCAATTTGGCTATTACTTGTCCTTTTATGAGTTGTGTAGGCTTGATTTCAATGTCATACCCTAAGATGTTGGCTATCCATTTGCCCCTTTTACCTTCAATTCCTTCTTGAGTTAAAATGTCCTTAACCACAGCATTTGGAACATAAGCTATCACATGTGAGTACAATATATAAACTCTGAAATATTTGATGGCTTTAACAAGGGCATATGATTGCTTTTCCATGATCTGATATTTGAGTGGAGCATCTCTAAGGGCTTTGCTGAAGAAAGTGTTGGGTGTGGAGCCTGATTATCTTCTATATTCAAAGGTATTGCCACATAGGTTCGAAATGGGGGTGGCAATGCCGCCCGTAAAATATTCGCTATAGGGGGGGTCCAGGGGGGGGCGGCTGCGACCTTTGTGAGCCCCCCCCTGGCGGGGGGTTTCGGGGGCAGCGCCCCCGAAGCTAAAAACAACTGTAAAATTTCCTTGTAAAAGTATAATAATTTCTAGTCAATCTGGGCCGTTCATTAGGTGGAAGATCTGACGGTAGAACTTATGTTTAGTTTAGGGTTTTTTGCCCTAGAAGGCAACCCCTCTCTTTGTATGAGGGTATTGTATTTGACGCTATGAGATAGATGCGTATTCTGTGAGCGAGAAACAGAGAGGTGAGACTGTGAGAGAAAACAGAGGATATTACAGCGGATTTGCTGTAGGTTGTGTCTCTTCATTTTGCTGGATAATAAAAGGGAAGGACTGGCTGTTCGGGGTGGATGTAGCCCAAACTAGGTGAACCACGTATATTTGTGTCTCTCTTGTTTTGTGTGTTTTCTGTGTTTATATTTCTGCAATATTTTATGTGTTCCATTGCTCCGTAATATATAATTTTCTAATAGAAAGCAATGGGCTTCTCACACCCTTGATCATCTTTTTGTAATAGGACAACAGAAATAGTATGCTCAGATGCAAAAGAAAAAATGATGAAATCTCTATCAAACTTGGGACTTGTGAGGACTGGTGTTTTTGCTAGGGCTGTTTCAATGTCCTCAAAGGCTTGTTTAGCTTCCATTGTCCATTTGACTTTAGAATCTTTCTTCAGCATATTATTCAAAAGTCTTATGAGCTCGGCCAAATTGGGAATGAATCTCCTTAGGAAATTAATATTCCCTAAAAAGGCTTGTAGTTCCTTGATGTTTCTTGGATGAGGCACTTGGAGAATAGCTTGAATTCTATCCGAGTCAATTCTGATGCCATCTTTTGAAATTATATGCCCTAGGACTTTGCCTTCTTCTAGGCCAAACAATGATTTCTGTGGGTTCAATGATATGCCATATTTTCTGCAAATTAGGAACACTTGCCTTAAATGTTCTAAATGTTCTTGGTCTGATTTTGAAAAAGCAGTGAGATCATCAAGGTATATGACTAAGAACTTATGGATCTCTTTGGAAAAGGCTATTTCTATTTCTCTTTGAAAAGTGGCCCCTGCATTTTTGAGTCCAAAAGGCATTTTGACATATTTGAAGGTTCCCCAAGGTGTTGTAAACGCAGTTTTGTCTTGATCATCTGGGTGCACTAAAATCTGATTGAATCCTGAGAATCCATCTAACAATGAGATCCTAGAAGCTCCTACTACCCTTTTTAGGATATGATCCATTTTTGGTAAAGGGTAGTGGTATTTGAGAGAGACTTTGTTCAAATTTCTCAAGTCAACGCAAAGTCTTATCTCCCCGGTTTTCTTCCTAGTAGGCACTAGATTTGAAATCCACTCTGAGAACCTGATAGGTGCAATGATTCCATCTTCATACATTCATTTAACTTCCTTTTCAATCAAGGGAAGGAGGACGTGATTCACCCTTCTAAGCTTTTGTTTAAAAGGTTTTTTATTCTCTTTCAAGGGTATAGTATGTTGGATGACTGAAGTATCATAGGACTTGAGGTCCTCATAACTTCAGGCAAAGACATCTTGGAATTCCTTAAACAAGTTAATGTATTTTAACTTCTGATCAGCTGGCAATGCTTTGGAGAGTTTTACCATTTTGGGATTTTCAGTGGTTCCAATGTTGCAGTTCTCAATTTCTACATTGAGAGGTTGCATCTTTGTCTTCCTAGAAATGTCATTTGAATCAAATATGTCATCCAAAGGAGTTAAGCCCGTGGGCAGAAAATTATCTTTAAGTTCAATTACTTTAGATTCTGCCTCAGCCATTTCATCGAGGTCTATTTGCTTCATTTCTTGTAAATTCTTGTCATCAAAAGTTGTTGGGTGCAAAATGAGATTTGTTGTTTCAGCTGAGATAGTTTGCTCACTGTTGTCTATTTGTTGTAGTTCGTCAATGGTGCTTGTGTCAATGTTTATACCTGAGAATTCCTCTTTCAAAGTTAGGAAATTATTTATCTGTGTATCATTTTCAAAGACCTGCCAATTTTTGACATTATCTGGGACAATAGGTCTATGTTTGATTTCAGCAGTGAAATGATGGTTGGGCTCAAATGGTAGTTTGCAAGTGCTGGCAAAAGTTGCCAAGCTGTGTGCATGTAAATTGTTCTTTCTAGGAATTTTGGTGAGTTGAGATTCTAAGAAGGTGTTAAGTATTTCAATGGCTACCCCTCTATAAGCCCTCAACCTAAGATCATTTGTAACAAAGTTTCCCTTCATCTGCTGTATAATCAAATCTGAATCCCCTAGAACTAAAACCTTGGTTGCCTCAAGACCTCTGATCAGTTTGAGTCCTAACAAAAGGGCTTCATACTCGGCCATATTATTTGTACATCTGAAATTTAACCTATATGCATGACCTTCAGCATGGTCATTTTGCATGTTGTGTATCCAAACACCTGCCCCTGCTCCTAATTTGTTTATCGAGCCATCAAACTCTAAGTACCATAAGATTTCTTGGTTATGACTAGCCTTAAGAGCCTTGGAAGATTGTTGAATGGGTAGATTTGACTCTTGTAACCCAAATGATATGTCATTTTCCTTTATTGCATCAATCATATCAACAATTTTTTGATCTTGGGCACTAGATTGTTCATTCATGCTTTGTGTTTGTGCTACTTCTATGAATTTGACATCAGTTTTAGGACACATCTCAACATTATATAAAATGAATGAGTCCATATCGGAATGCATAGAATAGATGGGGAAGTTTTGGGGTTTTTCTTGACTGCTAACCACATATTTCATTAGCGTTTCCCGGTATAATCTCTTTGGCTGTCCAAAGACTGAAATAGTGGCATAGGACATGTCTAGTTTCAAAGACCCTTGGAGTTTTGCACCCCAAGATCTGGAGAAAAGCATACCATACTTAGGTGGAATATCAGCTACCACCACATCCATCAAGATTGTTTTGGCCGGATATTGGACCAAAGACACACAAAGGTCTTTGATTAGGTCTAGACACCTGACCTGGCTGGAATCAAATGAGAACAAGTATTTGTATGGCCTTGTTATATCTAGGTCCAATCTCTCCATCACAGATTTAGGAATTAGGTTATGGGAAGCTCCTGAATCAAACATGGCATTATGCAACACTTTGTCATGAATGTTTAAGCTCACAGAGAATGGAGGAACCCCTCCATCTACTGTTTTACCATTGACTTCAGGACCAAAAATTAACTCTGGTTGATCATCAAGAACATTGACTGCATCCCTGTTCTCTAGTATCTGCAGTGACCTATTGATTTGTTGTCTGTGGTGAGCTCCAGTATTGTAGCAATAATGCTACAACTCCTGGGGCTTCCTGTCTCTTAATTTTATCAACCCGGTAGTTCGTACAAACTTGGAAGCGACGGTGCTGTATGCACAAGTACTAGCTCTTGTCGCAGCTGTCACTTGGTCAGCTGGCACAAGTCCGCTAGGGCTCAAGCCAACTTCTATAGGCTCACAGAAAAAGCTTTATCAATGATGGACGAAAGCTAGCTCAAAGAAGACTAACCTACTTGGAAAAAATGAACTGAAAGCAAATCGAAACATGGAAACCCTAGGAAACCCTAATTGAACTAGTCTAACCTCTATGATGCAAAGAATGTGAAGGAAACTTCTACCAATGATGCCATTACTTCTAACAAGTGAAAATGCATGAATCTAATCTACTTGCATCTTAAAAAAACATGTTTTTGTATTTTTCTTTAAGCGGATGGAGTGGTTGTGATTTTGTGCTTATTAGGGTTTGGTTGTGCAGATGCGATGCGGAAGGAAGGAAAGCTTGGGAAAGGTTGGGGAGGCTAGGAGAGGTCCCCAGAGATCCTTAGCATCAGTCCACAGAGGTTCCTCCCATTCAGAGGCTCAGCAACCGAGTGAGTGGCCTCCTACAGGATGTCTGCAGGGGATTCTACAGGAACCGCAGAGGTTTCTACAGGAAGTCTACAAATTACTACAGGATGACCTACCGTGGGTGTTTGAAGTGATGGAGGAGTGATGGAATGGTAGGCGAAGATGTGTAAGGTAGGAATAAGGCTGGTGATGGCTCAGGAGTGGAGAAGTAGGTTGGAGAACGAGTGTGTGAAGTGGGTTGATGGATGAAAGGTTATAACAACGAAATGTCTAAAGGATGGAGTTACGTGAGGAGTGGAGGAGTTTGGGAGATAACAGAGCATAACAGAGGTCAAGAATGTGGTTGTATGCGTGATCAAGATGAAGAAGGAGGTAATAGAACGCTGAATAGCAGTGTAAATGAAACAAATGGATTATGACTATCACCAACATGAAAATTCATTAACCTAAGCTACCTGAACTCAATGAACAACAATATAAAGCGTGTAGAGGAATGTGCATGAAGTGGTGATGAAGGTGTATGGTGCAAGAGTGAAGTGCATGGAAAGATCTATCATAACCGAGACTATGTTGCAGCATGTATAAAGTGAAGAACTGCGTATTTTTGTGGCTGGTATGGGCTGCACTCCAATCTCCAAAAAGAGATGGCAGTGGAGACCTTCTCAACCTTTTTTTGCTGGAGCTCCAATGTATTATCAACCTGCTAATCTAACTAAACAACCGAAATCAATTCAACCATAAACTAGTCCTATCTATGCTCATGAAAACGACTAAATTACCAAACTGTGAATTCGAATTGCATGTGAAAATAAACAAACTCAAAGTGCTGGAACGAAATGCAAACACATTACAACACTAAGGAGATCTATTGCTCTTAGGTTGGGCCCTAACCTGAGAGCTATAGCTCCTTGAGAAAACTCAGAACTAGATCAAAATCTGCCTTCTTTATTCATAATCTGATGTTATGCCAAATTGGCTTACAAAAAGAACTACACCGAGCTGGGCTCAAAAATTACAATAGTAATGCGAAAGTTTCAACAACCTATCAAAGGCTACGGCCTCCATACTTATGCAAAAACGATCATCCAACAGGTGTCCTTGATTTTAGGAGCTCCGCTGTCCAACTAAAGTTTAACTGCTGATCCTGTAGGACAGTCATAACTATTGTTCCTGTAGAACAGTTATAACTGCTGTTCCTGTAGAACAGCTGGCTGCTTCTAAGCTCGGTGGGGAGATGGATTGGAGCTTGGAGCTATGGTGGGAATCACGAGGAGGGTCCCAAGACTGTGGACATCCTCTCCTAAAAACCAGCAGTGCCACCTCATTGTCTCCTTGTCTCCTTTTTCGTTGTCTTTTTCTCCCTTTTAATGCCAAAACCTGAAATCATAATGCATTAGGCACGTAGATAAAATGTCTACCCTTCTTCCTACAAACAACACGAATAAACTAAGAAATGCATGCATAAGCAGTAAAAAGTGAATGGTTTGAGCAAAACACGTAGGCCAAATGAGCCCAAATTGTACCAAAAATTGGGGCTCATCATCACCCCCCAGCTAAACTATTTGCTCATCCTTGAGCAACCTTGCCCTGGCTCCTCGTCTTTGGCCGAGAACTAGAGCCCGGAGCATGCTTTTCCTTCCCTGATTTTGGTGGTTCTGCCTTCTCTAAAGAGGGGGGCGCTTCTTCCTTTCCCGTTTTTGGCGACCCTGCCTTTGCTGCCCCTGGTGGTGACGTAGGTGATGCTTCCCCCCCCTTTCCTATTTCCTTGAGCCGGGCTTCGGAAGGTGACTGGCCTATCTTTCGTGTCCAGGAAGTTATTTTTGGGCTCCCCTTTTCGGGGGTGGCTGATGTTTTAGAGGGGGTTCTTGCACTGGGTGAAGTAGGGACGTCCCCTGAAGTGGTTTGGCTGTTAGGTGGAGGCTGTGGCTTGCCCATGGTCATCCTCTTGCTTCTCCTGGCTTCAGATGGTAGAGGGGTCTCCCTCTCCCTTTTCTCCTTTGGTTTTGGAGGTGTGCTGAGGGCAGCCAGTGCCGCTGCTGCCTCCTTTTTGAGAATGCCAGCCTTCTCTTTCTTGCGTTTTGCTCCCGCAGAGCTCCTTGTAGAGGGCCCCTCCTTTTCAGATTTCGGGCTTCCTGTGGAAGACCATGCTTTGCCCACTTCCGGGCCTCCTGTAGAAGATTCTTTCTCTGTCTTCAGACTCTCTGTAGGAGGCTGTTTCTCAATGACTTTCGGGCCTCTGGTAGAAGCCCCTTTTTCCAATTTTGGGCTTCCTGTAGAAGCCCTTGGTTGCACTTTCGGGCTTCCTGTAGAAGCCTGTTCTCCAACGATTTTCAGGCTTCCTGTAGAAGCCTTGGTCTTTGCTTTTGGGCTTCCTGTAGAAGCCTGTGTTTGTGTTTTCGGGCTTCCTGTAGAAGCCTGTTTTTGCTTTCCTGTAGACACAGGTGTCTCCACTTCCGCTTGCTTGCCTGCTTGAGTTTTGATTTTTGCTTTGGGTGCAGGGGATGTTGAGGTACTTGGGCTGACGTGGGCCACCTCTGCTTTGTCCATTCTGCTCTTCATCCTCTTTTCCCTTGCTGACAGGATAGGTGTGCCTCCCTTTTCTTGGTCCTTCTTTTCCTCAGCCACTGCTTCCTTGTCTTCACTGCTGGAGGAGCCACTATCTTCGATCAGCATTGTAATATCCCCATCTTTGGTCAAATTGCGGAAGGATTCCCATGAGAGGGGGACCTTATACGAGTGCAATGCATCTTCCACAAGCAGCTTTATTAACCCATGGTGGGCTATCTGATCAGGTATGCCCTCTCTTAGCTTTGTAGCACATTCCATTAGGGACTGCAGGAGATAATGAGGGATGCTCAGTTTTTTCTCTACAGGAAGGTCAATTCGGTGCCTCAACTCAGTGAGTAACCGAAAGTGATATGCATACACGATGCTGAACCAGCCTTCACAAGTAATATATTTCATGATTTGCAAACTAACTTCATTCCAAGGTGGTGATAAACTCGTTCTTCTCACCCTGTTTTTATCCTCCGAGAATTCTTCCTCAGGTGGAAAGAATTCCTTCTTTGCCTGCTGACTCAGCTTTCTCTCTTCTTTATCCCACGGCAGACCCATAGGAAGTTCTGTGATCCGACTGATATGTTCTGGGGTGAGTTTGAGGCTTAGACCTCTGAAGTTTACTGTAGCCAGTGTCTGGGATTTAGGCTTCAAAGCCTGCAAGAATTCCTCGGCTACTTCATCATCATAGCCCTGCAGCTTATCACAAAAAGGCATCCATTGTGCTCTGGTAAAGAGCTCTACCACTGCTGGGTTTCTCCTCAAGTTAATTGAATCAGTGGGCTCTCGTCTTATAAACCCACCCGGCATGATGAACACGGGGGTTTTGACTAAAGGTGGCAAATGCAAAGGAGATTCGGTCTATTTTAGGCATAGCATGCATACAATTCACAAAACACAGTCTAATTATATTGCTATCCTGTAGAAGCGATAGTATAGGCACAACAATCCGATATTTTTATGACCAGACTGTGAATAATGATCTTGCCACCTTTGAAAGCCAATTGCGGAAGGAGTTTCAAGGTTACCTTTTTTCTGCCACCTTTTCTTATGTGAGGAATTCACCTGCCTGTAGAACCGCGTTCCTGTAGAGACTGCTTCCTGTAGGACTGCGTTCCTGTAGAAACTGTTCCTGTAGGAGCAGTGTGCAAACTTCGGGGAGGACTGTAGTTGGCTAGCGGTCGAGAGGTGCTTCACCGGTGTTCTGGTAGCCGAAAGCTCGGCGTATCAACGTTTAGAGGAAACCAGAAGAGCCACTCGAGTTTTGAAGTGGAGGTTGATGAATACATGCGCATAATCTAGCCGATTAGATTTTGAATCGGCGCAGCTCGTGGCGCGGGGGTGAGCTGTCCCCGCCGGACCGTTGGGCGACGTCACCCATCATTCACCTGCATATTCACTCGCTGCCGCATTCATTCCCACAGATCTGCCGCCGCCCTTTTCGGTTAAACTCGTTTCTCGGTTGACGGGACTATCCTCACGTGCGTGCTGCGTATTTTCTTTGTCGTGGCTGCCACCCAAGCATCTGACTATACCATAACTAGCCGACGTGGCCAGTCAACTAGCCATATGGCCGCTCAACCATTCATTTCTACGCCATGCAAAACAAATCAAAGTAATACTCATGCGATTTGGTGGAAGGAAGGGTTGAGACACTTACCTGCGCGCGGCTGCACACGATTTTTCGGTTTTTGGACGACGGGGAGCGGATCTACCTGCTGCATGCGGCTTACACAGTCCCGGAGGCTCATGGTTACAGGATGTTGGCGATGGAGTGGATGCTCTAGTTGCCTGCGCCCGTGTTTTGCTTGCAGAGGGCGGTGCTGTGAATGGTATCCACTCATGCAGGTTTGACTGTTACAGGATTCCCGCGAGGTGCCTTGTAACAGTCTCGCCTCCTTGGGTGCATGCTGCACGACGATGGATGGAATCTTCTGATCACGCTCCCGGAGCTTCTGATGCGCAACATGGATGTGGTATGAGCTCTCGGTGCTTGCTTTTCTTTGACAAATGGCTTTACCACGAGAACTCATTGATCTGGTTTGCTGGTGCAGGGATCTTGGTTGCATGGCAACGAGGATGGTGGAGCAAGGTTACATCAATGTTCAGGGGTGCCAATCAGTGGCATGCATGCATCCAACCCATTCCTCAGCCGCTAGATCTCCGTTTGAAACAAATTTTTGGCCGTCCCAAACTTCTACAGGAAGTTTCCTGTAGAACATAGAGCTTCCTGTAGAAAGTTCGGCCTTCTTGTAGAAAGTTTGCACTTTCCTGTAGAAAATCCGCGCCTTCCTGTAGAAAGATTGCGCCCTCCTGTAGAAAGACTGTGCCTTCCTGTAGAAATACAACAGCTTCCTGTAGAAGATGTGAAACTTCCTGTAGAAGGCACAAAAACTCCTTTGTCTTTGTTTTGAGTGATCCACCTGACCTACAATGTCCTTCTTGAAACCTGCAATGTCACTGCTGCAACATGAAATTATTCAATGGAGATTAGCTTTTTATTTTTTCTTTCTTTTTTTTTCTCTTTTTTTTTGAAAAACAACTAGGGCGCCTCATGGAGGTTTTCACCCTAATTGCCTGCCCTGGGCGCCTCCAAGGGAGGTTTTCACCCAGAGATCTTATTCTCTTTTCTCTATTTTTTTCCAACCCATTGACCGCCTCATGGAGGTTTTCAATCAATGAGCCAATCTAAGTAGCCTCCGAGGAGGTTTCCACCTTAGATTTTTGTTTTTTTCTCTTATTTCATTTTTTTTCTTTTTCTTTTTTCTCTTTTTTCTTTTTTCTTTTTTTTTTCTACCCTACCCTACTTGAAAAACAAACTCATTTTCAAGTATAAGAATACTTCCAATGGAGCCATGTGCACATCAAGATTAGAGACAAAATGATGTGAAGGCTCGGGATGCATGCTTTGACAACTATCCAACTTTCAGAGACAAAATGATCTGACTTTGAAAGTAAAAAACATAGCTGAGGAGGAGAGTACTGCTGCAACTTAGTGACCTTCTGAAACCATATCTCAATATAGCTTTGATATCCTTGGTCATCTTGCTGATCTAGATCATTCTTCATGTCACCTTCTAACATGACTTCCTCATCTTCCTCTTTTTGCTGATCTTTCTCTTGAATCCATGGAAGATCTGATGGTAACCATGAAGGAAGTCTCTCGATCTCTGATTCTGATCTCTTTTCTTTATCAAGTGCAGCCCATGGTTCTCTGATCTCCTCTTTTGAATCTTCTTTTGCCTTTGGTCCTTCAATGCTGTCAATAGATTCTCTCTTTTGCAACACTCTTCCTGAGCTTTGGTGAACATCATTGAGCTCAAAAGGAGTCATTTGCATATGTTGTGCCTCAGATTTGCAATTGGGTTGAGCTGCTCCATTGTATGGCTTTGGAAATGGTACGGGTAGTTGAGTGGAGGTGTGAAATTGAGATGGAGATGGATGGCATTGTGATTGGGTAGGCATTTGGGGTTGCCTTGGTGGAGGAGGAGGCGATGGTTGTGGATGAGCAGGTGGTGGAGGAAAATGAGTGGGATGAGAGTTGTACTGGGGCCTCCACCCCTGATAAGGTGCATTCCACTGAGGTTGTGGCTGAGCATAAGAGTGAAACGAATGAGCAGCTGGTTGGGCATAATATGGATCTGTGAAGGAGCAAGGAGGAGGTGTGAACCAGTAAGGATGAGCAGGGGGACCCCAAGGAGGCATGAAAGTGGCTTGATAAGGGTCATAATAAGTCTCGGGTGTCCCTTGCAGTTCCTGCTGGTAAGATCTAGGTTCATGTGGCCAACTTTGGTTCATGTAATAGAGTGATTCAGTGGCTCATTTGGCTCTCTGATATGTAGCTTTGATTCTGGGCAAGGAAGGGCACTGATCTGTAGGATGGTATTCTTCACAGATGAAACACACTTCTAGAGGGTGCATTGGACATTCGTTCCTAGGATGCTTTCTAGTGCACCTAGGAAAAAAAATGGCCAAAGCCCTCTTGGCTTCTTCTTCCTTCTTTTGGATCCGCAAGGTATCCAGTTGCATGGCAAGAAACTGCCTCATATCACTCTTGAAATCTTCGATCTGATTTGCAAATTCATCTTTGGACAAGGGACTGCTCCCAACATTTCTGCTTGTAGCCATTTGCTTCAGAGGAATGTTTCTTCTTCTTCTCCCCTAGAGGTTCTTCAGATGTGTCTTGATGTCCACCCAGGGGTTCTTTCATCACAGCCATCGAAGAAGAACGTTGGCTGTGTGAAGCAGTGGGGGTGTTTTGCAATCATTTTTCTAACTTATCTCTACTCCTACAAGGCATGAAATGAAATCTTTTTGCTTGATTTTTGTTTTTTTTTTCTACTTCTACTTGCAAAACTGAAATAAATTGAACTGCAACTAACTATCTTGCTAAAATGAACATGCGGAATTGAAATGAAAGAAGGAAAAGACTAATCTATTTTGCTCAAATGAAATTGCAGGAATGAAATGCTAGTCTACGCTTGCGGAATTGAAATGCTAATCTATGCTTGCAGAAATGAAATTGCGGAATTGAAATGCTAATCTATGAAAGCAAGAAATGCTAATCTACTTTTGCATAAACGAAATTGCATAATGGAAACGAAATAAACTACTTAGAAGAAGATTGTAGTGGAAAATAGAAGAAAAGCGGCAATCACCAATACTCTGACGCTTCCCCGGCAACGGCGCCAAAAAGATGGTGAGCTCCAGTATTGTAGCAATAATGCTACAACTCCTGGGGATTCCTGTCTCTTAATTTTATCAACCCGGTAGTTCATACAAACTTGGAAGCGACGGTGCTGTATGCACAAGTACTAGCTCTTGTCGCAGCTGTCACTTGGTCAGCTGGCACAAGTCCGCTAGGGCTCAAGCCAACTTCTATAGGCTCACAGAAGAAGCTTTATCAATGATGGACGAAAGCTAGCTCAAAGAAGACTAACCTACTTGGCAAAAATGAACTGAAAGCAAATCGAAACATGGAAACCCTAGGAAACCCTAATTTAACTAGTCTAACCTCTATGATGCAAAGAATGTGAAGGAAACTTCTACCAATGATGCCATTACTTCTAACAAGTGAAAATGCATGAATCTAATCTACTTGCATCTTAAAAAAACATGTTTTTGTATTTTTCTTTAAGCGGATGGAGTGGTTGTGATTTTGTGCTTATTAGGGTTTGGTTGTGCAGATGCGATGCGGAAGGAAGGAAAGCTTGGGAAAGGTTGGGGAGGCTAGGAGAGGTCCCCAGAGATCCTTAGCATCAGTCCACAGAGGTTCCTCACATTCAGAGGCTCAGCAACCGAGTGAGTGGCCTCCTACAGGATGTCTGCAGGGGATTCTACAGGAACCGCAGAGGTTTCTACAGGAAGTCTACAAATTACTACAGGATGACCTACCGTGGGTGTTTGAAGTGATGGAGGAGTGATGGAATGGTAGGGGAAGATGTGTAAGGTAGGAATAAGGCTGGTGATGGCTCAGGAGTGGAGAAGTAGGTTGGAGAACGAGTGTGTGAAGTGGGTTGATGGATGAAAGGTTATAACAACGAAATGTCTAAAGGATGGAGTTACGTGAGGAGTGGAGGAGTTTGGGAGATAACAGAGCGTAACATAGGTCAAGAATGTGGTTGTATGCGTGATCAAGATGAAGAAGGAGGTAATAGAACGCTGAATAGCAGTGTAAATGAAACAAATGGATTATGACTGTCACCAAGATGAAAATTCATTAACCTAAGCTACCTGAACTCAATGAACAGCAATATAAAGCGTGTAGAGGAATGTGCATGAAGCAGTGATGAAGGTGTATGGTGCAAGAGTGAAGTGCATGGAAAGATCTATCATAACCGAGACTATGTTGTAGCATGTATAAAGTGAATAACTGCGTATTTTTGTGGCTGGTATGGGCTGCACTCCAATCTCCAAACAGAGATGGCAGTGGATACCTTCTCAACCTTTTTTTGCTAGAGCTCCAATGTATTATCAACCTGCTAATCTAACTAAACAACCGAAATCAATTCAACCATAAACTAGTCCTATCTATGCTCATGAAAACGACTAAATTACCAAACTGTGAATTCGAATTGCATGTGAAAATAAACAAACTCAAAGTGCTGGAACGAAATGCAAACACATTACAACACTGAGGAGATCTATTGCTCTCAGGTTGGGCCCTAACCTGAGAGCTATAGCTCCTTGAGAAAACTCAGAACTAGATCAAAATCTGCCTTCTTTATTCATAATCTGATGTTATGCCAAATTGGCTTACAAAAAGAACTACACTGAGCTGGGCTCAAAAATTACAATAGTAATGCGAAAGTTTCAACAACCTATCAAAGGCTACGACCTCCATACTTATGCAAAAATGATCATCCAACAGGTGTCCTTGATTTTAGGAGCTCCGCTGTCCAACTAAAGTTTAACTGCTGATCCTGTAGGACAGTCATAACTACTGTTCCTGTAGAACAGTTATAACTGCTGTTCCTGTAGAACAGCTGGCTGCTTCTAAGCTCGGTGGGGAGATGGATTGGAGCTCGGAGCTATGGTGGGAATCACGAGGAGGGTCCCAAGACTGTGGACATCCTCTCCTAAAAACCAGCAGTGCCACCTCATTGTCTCCTTGTCTCCTTTTTCGTTGTTTTTTTCTCCCTTTTAATGCCAAAACCTGAAATCATAATGCATTAGGCACGTAGATAAAATGTCTACCCTTCTTCCTACAAACAACACGAATAAACTAATAAATGCATGCATAAGCAGTAAAAAGTGAATGGTTTGAGCAAAACAAGTAGGCCAAATGAGCCCAAATTATACCAAAAATTGGGGCTCATTAGTCTGTAAACTTCATGTTTAGCCAATTCAGACATAGGAATAGCTATTTTCAGCTTACCTATTTCTGTTTGTAATTTAAAAGGTTTCTCTATCTGAATTTTTGTATTATGGACAACAAAATTTTCCTTTTCAGCTGAATTTTCAGTAATTTTCTCTTGATCAGCAGTGTTGTTTTGAGGTACATCTGATTTGAAATTATTTTCAGGAGGGTGATTCAAATTTTCTTTTGAAGAATGGGATGTGAATGACTAGTTCTTTGAAGGTTGTAAGTCTAATATATCTTCCACAGTGACCTCTTTTGGGTCTGGGTCTGTTTTAGTGGAGGGTTCTATCAGGACAACTTTATCTTTTGTTTTCTTTGGCTGCTTGGTATCCTTCAGTTTGGTGGGTTCAGGAACATCTATGGTTCTGCTTCTTAGTTTGTACTGTTTATGAAGCTCATAGACTCCTGCATCATAGCCTTCCCTAAAATCAAATGACTCTCCGGATTTGGTTTGAAATTGATTGAAATTGGGAGCCTTTTGGTCATCTTGTGTTAGAAAAATTTGTTGCTCACTATTTAACCCCATTAGGTTGATTTGGGTATCCTCTATTGGCTCACTAGAGGTTTAGGCTTCGGCATAGTTCTCTTGAAATGGAAGTCTGATGTTCTGGTTAGGGCCAGCCCTTCCAACATTTGGATTTTGATTTTTTCTAAAGTTTGGGTTTCTTACAGTGTTACTTGGTTGACCTTCCCATGATGATTTCCTTTCAATAGTTTTCACCCTATCCCCAAGTCTGTCCATACCTTTAATGATTGCTCAAGTTTGTGTTCAAATGCTGAAGGCTCTTCTTTGAAAGTTGTTCTTCTTTTAGCTCTTGCCCAATTTCGTTTAGCAATTAGGTTTTCCTCGACACTAACATCTATATTCTTCATGTCTGCTAAGCTTGGAGGGGCTCTTTCCCTCAGTTGGTATGCCATGTCGGAATCAAATCCATCAGGGAATTTGATCAAAGCTAAATCAGGTGGAGGTCTTAGGTTTTGAGGAATAGAATTATAAACATTGTTGAACCTAGCACAATAGTCTTGGACAGTTTCTTGTGGGCCTCTTTTCAAATTCTCATATTCTATCAAGATGTGTAAAGGGTCCTTCTTCTTTTCCCATCTCTTTAGAAAAGATTGATAAAGAGCCTCTGAATCAGCTACGGAATTTGCAGCAAGCGCTCTAAACCAAATCCTTACATCACCCGTTAGACTTTGGACAAAAATCTTCATCCTCACATCATCATCATATATTTCATAATTCTAAAAATAGTCTTGCATTTTCTTAGCGTGTTTCTGGGCTGTATAGGAGCCAGTACCATCAAAATATGTGATTTTTCTTTGATAATCCTGAGGCATAGCCCCTGGATTTCTAGGCAACTGTAGAGGAGCATAACGGTTTTCCATATTTATAGGGATAAATGGGGCAACAGGAAGAAATGGGACAGTTGAAACAGCAGGAACAACGGTGGAAATATGTGTAGTGGATGGCAGTGTGGAGAAGGTGCTTTGAGAGGTGGATGAAGAACTAGGAGAAGCAGCAGTAATGTGAGGATGGACTGACGCTTTAGCAGGAGTTTGGATATAGTTCTGTTGAACTGTTTGAAGGTTTGAATCAGTATATTTCTCTAGTTCTTCTTGTTTCCCAAGGGTCTTAGAGATCAAGTTAGGATTTTCAAAAACAGCTGGAGGATCTGGATCAGGATTTGACCTAGTGTAACGAGTTTTCTTCTTTAGAGCTAGCTTCTAAATTTGTTTTTGGTATTTTCTGGGAATGTTTTAAGATCACAGTTTCTTTTACAATATTCTACAAGAATTTATTTGAAATATAGGAGACTTTGGGATTTCCTTTGAATATGTTGAAATAGAGGGAACTGATCAAATCTTTGGAACAGCTGTTTAAAGCCTAAAACTATACTGGAGATTGACTGAAGCAGCTTTTATTTACTCTTGTAAATGCAAAGCAAATACAGTTTCAAAGGCTACCTGGCTAACTTCAGGCTCCATCTGTAGCTTTAGAAAATAGACAAAAATTGAAAATAGTCATTCAGATGTCCCCATTGGAGTCGCCAATGATGTTATCACTCAGGTTGTTCCCTACCCCTGAAGGGAATATGGCCGAGGTAACCACTAACCAGTCTTTTAGCTGCAGATTCTAGCCAATCTACAACCAGAGAGGGCTCTCTCTTTGTAATTTAGCTTTGCTTTGAAATATTTTAGGCTAGTTATGATGTACAAGGTTTGTTTTGAATTTTTTGGGTGGTGATTTCAGACAGAGTTGAGATGCAAGTCCAAAATAGTCTATTCCATTGGGCAATGGAGTCAATGGTGGTGTACTGTTGAAATTGTTTCTTTGGTAAATGGTAATGCTACAGAGCAAGATAGGCAGTCTTGGAACAATTTTCAAATCTGAAATTGATGAAATGTAGGCCAGTGGATGAAGGGCAGTCAAGGATCCTTGATCCTGCTGGCAGAGGGAAGGTGCTTGAATATTATCCAGGAGAAATTAAGAATTCCTAAATAGTATTCAAAATGAAGGAATTAGTGCAAACATGAGAAATTAAGAATTCATATTTATGACTGATTCTGAAGAAAACACAATTAATAGCAGAGATTGAACACAGGGTGCATCTAAACAAATCTTGGGCTATTCTTCTTCTCTGTTACCAAGATTATGGAACATATATGAAATTTGCAAACACAGAAAACATAAAACACAGTTTAGAATAACTTATTGATCCATAGAATGACACAGTAATTCTGTAGCAAGTCCTAGAACATAAAATCCACATCCAGACGGTCAGCAACAGTGAACTTCAACAACTTTTGTATTAAAACAGTCTCAGAATTTACAGCGCAATCCAGAGAGAAAATCACCAACCCCAAATACATATTATGGGGAGGTTTTTATACAAACAGGGAGTTACAAAATATCATGAAGATAAGTTCTGAAGTCATAACTTCCTTTACCAACTCTTAAGAAGAAGTAAATGAGGGAAATAAATGTTGCAGTAAATGTGAATGTGTTGGTTGTCCAAATTGTCAGAGATATTTGACCTTTTGGACTGAGTGAGTCGGTTGGTTGCTGCGCATTTACTTTGCGTTTGCTGCCTTGATGTTGCTATGTTGTTGTGCCACTGTCTTGGCCTTGTCATTAGTGCTCGGTTTTCATCAACGAGCTGTAGTCACCATTCATTTTCTACTTTTTTGTTTTTCTTTATCCTTTTGACAGGTGGACTATGCCTCTGTATTTGCTAACCTGTAGTTGACCGAAAGAAACAATAAAAACCACATTACCTGAGAAATATCTCCAGCATTCATTTCCACCAATTCTTTGTAGGCAACGGATGTCTTTCTATCTTTATCAGTGTTTCATCAGCTTCAGTGTATCTATAAAAGTTGGGCTGGACTTCGAAAAGGTGGTTTATCTCATGTTCAATGTAGAACAGATTTTCTAGTTTGTCATAGAGACTCTGTCCAGAGGGAGGCCCTGTTTCTTCTGAGGTGCTTGAGGATGCTGTAATTTGATTGGAGGCATAGTTATTTACCCTGTTGGCATATTGCTCATGTGACAACAGTCTTCCAGCGCTGGTTAATAAACTGGGTAGCCCTTTGCTCTGCAATGTTGCAAACTTGATTTTGAAATCATTTATCTCTGCCTGCATTTCTTGGCATTTTCTTTCCAGAGTCTGCACAAAATTCCTTAGGGTCAGCACCCTTTTCACTAGTAAGATGGTATCTGTCCTGTTCCTGATACCTATTGCTGCCAACTGCTCTTTGGTATGAGTGTTCAGAAATTGAATCATTCTATTGGCTTGCTCAGGCATATTTCCTAGTGATGCTCTAGCCTTTTGAGTTTCGAATTGAGCTAAGCCTATTAATTGCATTCGCTCATGTATAGTTTCAATTGATTTCCATTGGTCAGTAATGGATTGGCCAATTTTCGCCCACAAAATTTCCTTGACTTCAGCTAGAGTCTTATCAAGAGTAAGCTCCTTTTCCATCTCCTTTATTCTTTTCCCTAAGGCCTTTACTTCCCTTAACTTCTCTGCTACATCCATCTTTGATTTGTCATATCTTACCTCAATTTTGGCCAGCTTTTCTTCGGCCTCTTTCAATTATGCCATCTGTACTTCCAGAGCCTTTATTTCTTTCATCATATCCTCCATACTCAGGCTGGCCTCTTGCTCTGCTGCTGCTGTAGTTGTTGCTAAAACTGTTGCTGAAGTTGAGGCTGGAGTTGAGGTACCTGCTATTGATGTTGGATCAATGGGAGGGACTGTTGTGGTGATCGTAGGAGGAGCAGCTGTAAGAATGTGAGTTGTTTGAACTGGATGAGAGGCCAACTCTCGCTGTCTTCCTTGCAATGATGCCTCCAAGGCACTCTTTGTTTCTATCAGTGTTTTATGCATCCTCATGAGCAAGCTTACTACATCCTCCTCTTCTTTTTGTTGTTCCACCTTTGTAGTTTGAGGATGTATTGTAGCTGGCAGGCTGAGTTGTCTTCTAAGGGATGCTATGTCTTCTTCTTTCTTTTTTATCAAGGCCTGAATGCCCTTAGGATCCTTGGGATCATGTCCCAACTCTATAATAATCTCCTCCAAGGATTTGATTCTATTATCCTTAGCCATTGAGGAGGCCTTCTCTAATTCTAGTTGGGCAGAAGTATTGTGCAATGAATTTTGCAATCTATGAGCCAATAATGTTTTGTCTGCCAAGGTAGAATATACCATTTCGCCAGTTTGTTTGTGTAATTCAATCTTGTCCATTGGATGGATGTCTTTGGAGAGAACTTCCATATTGGTTCTGATATAGTCAGCAGTTGATTGTGGTTGCTGCATTGTAGGTATGAAATGACTGAGGGTCATTTTGCCTTCCTGGATATCATAGGCTTCCATTAGCCTTTGTTGATTAGTGGGAGCCATTCTTAGCAATTAGTTATAGAGTTGAAACCTTATTGGCTCATTTCTGGCCTTGATATCAGTGAATTCCTTCTTGATTTCTGAGCCCTGTTTGTTCTGTTTCCTGGTGGATGTAACCTCCACACCATGTTGTCTCTCTTGCTCTGGTTGAAAGGAGCTAGCTGATGTTTCCATACTTGTGGGAACTTGTTGTCCATCTGGCTCCTCTGGTAATTCTTCTTCTAAATAAGGATTTAATCTTTGTCTCTTTTCACCTTGCTGATCTGTAGATGCCCCTGTGGATGTCTCTTCCTGTCTATCCCTTTTCTTGGACCTTTCCTCATTAAGAGGAGTCTGTAACACAAGAATTTCAGTCAAATTTGCTTGTGTTGAAGGGTCTTGCCCTTGACTTTGTTCATCTGTTGAAACTGGCCGGTCTACCATTGTCTCTTGTTGCTTAGAATGGTTCACCTGCTGCTCTGAATGCTGCACCTCTTTTCCTTTAGCTGTCCTGGCAGGTGGAGCACTTACTTGGGCAGGTTGTTGGGAAGTTGTGGCAGATGATGTGCCCGCTCCAAGGTGTTGAGGCAATGTGCATAAAACCTGTCCAAAAGATTCCAGGTCAACTAATTTTTCAAGATTTTTGATTGCTTTTTTTGTTATCTCTTCTTCAGTAAGCTCTTCCACTAGTGTGACCTCTACCCATTCCTGTTGATTGGCATATTGTTCAATTTCAGGGATTCTGTGGTGCACATACCCTGTGAGCTTGTCTTTAACTCTTCTAAAGCTTATGAAATGTTCAGGGTCATATGGTGCCCAATGGAAACTTAGTTTGAGCTTAAGTTTCTCTCTCGGAATAGTGTCAACATCCTTCCATGCTTCTTCCCTTTTATTAAAGATAAAAGGGCCCAATTGGTGTCTTATCTTGAGCTGTGCTTTTTTCCTAGCACCATATAAGTGAGTTACATCTACACTGTTGAACTGCCGATAGTATTCCAAGGCAAAGAGTCTCATGGGGACATATTTTGGTAGTCTGTAAGGGGCCAATTCACAGCCATAAATCCTTATTACATTGTGGTTTTGGTAGTAGTACCAGTCACCAATGTTGTATCCCTTTGAGAGATGTAGGATTCTCTGCATCTCAGCAGTGAGCCTAGGAGGAGGATATGTTGACAATAAGCAAGTGGTTGGATAAATAAAAAGGTCAATGAACTCACAGTATGTGTATGGGGAGTAATTAACATGATGGAACACTGAGGACCAAAATATTATAGACCTTCGCTCCCCCCTAGCATCCAATTTTTTAAGGAAAACCGGGAAACTATCAGACTGATAGTACAACAACAAATGATATATATATGAAGTGTATTTGAACACCCTTTCTCTCTCCAAATTCATGAACTGCTCATGAATTTTGTTAGCTATGAAGGTGGCATAATCATACTTGACAGCAGGGGGCTGTCCTGGAGCAAACATGGACATCAAAGTAAAGAGAGTTTCATCCACAATTTCACTTGTTCTGAATCCCAGGATGTAGGAAAGCATGTCTATCAGCATTTTTCTAGCCTCAGTAAACCAAGCATGGTGATAGGGGATTTTGAATCTGGAGTAACACTCTGGTGGCATAAATAGCTTGGCAATTCGGTCAACTTTTGCAGAGGACAACTTTGAGGCTTGATCCAGAAATTGTTTCATGGAAAGGGGGACCAAAGGTTGAGTTGGCTTGAATTGCAACATCTCATTTATGGACTGAGGGGTAATGTAAAAGAGGACATTTCTAGTAGGGTCCAACACTGCCCTTTGAGAAGGCTCATAATTAGCACAACATTGATGGATGAGGTTAGGGAAGACATTCATTGAGGGCAGGTAATATATAGGCATATTAGATTCCCATATTCCAAATAGGTCAGCTTTGTTTATGAAGTTATTCCTTATTTCACAGAAAGCCTGAAGGTGAGGCTTGTCTCCCTCCATATCATCGATTTGATAGTCTCTGTCAACAAGAGGTAGCCACTCTAACTCTTTATGAGGTGCATTTAATGGTGCAATATTCAGGGCCACTGGAGCCTCCATGATTTACTGTGATTATAGTTGGATTTGGTCTATATTTCAACAGGAAACAGAGTCCTGACAGTGGGTTTTTTGACAGGAATGCTGCAAATTGAGTTTATATGGAAATGGCCTCTCTGGGAAAGATTCAAAGGAAAAACCAAGTCTTCAGAGTTTAGCTAGGAAGCTGAGAAAATGGTGAAAAGATCGCTTCATCTGCAGGTGCTTTCTTGATGGTTTTACAGGCGGAAATGAGCTCAATTTCAAGTTTCAGGGGCAATTTGCAGAGGGCTATAGAGTAAATAGGTTTTGGTCGTAAGTATGGTTACACACTGAGGCAGAGTGGAGGAGCTTGCAGGCGATAAAGTCTTTGAGTTGAATTTAGCTATATTGGTGATCTTTTGCAGAGAAATTATGAAAAAACAGGGTTTATGGGCGTTCTGAGTAAATACCTGTTTATTTGAGACTTTGTTGTGGAATGCAGTTGTAGGTAGAGCCGAGGAGGTCGGGTTTGGAGGTTGAACACGCCTAGGTGAGGGACTGGAACGTTGATGGCGGATTCGACGTATTTTTCATGGACAGACTTTCACCATTGGTCGCATAAAAATAAAAAAAAACATCACTTTCGTGAGTTTTTAATGAAAATTTGTGTTTTTTTCGGACTTTTTGGCGCTTTTTGTGTTGACGTCAGCATGACGCCACCTTGTGCTGTAGCATGGTACGGAGCACAATGTGGCAGCTGATGTGGATGGGTGACGGGGCGGCCACAATGGACTGTACAGGAGCGCGGGCACTGACGCAGAAGCAGACGTGGGGATGATGTGCGTGGCGGGGAGAACAGGCGGTAAGCGGTTAGCATCGGACCGCTTTTGGTATGGGGGTGGTTTCTGTTAGAGCGGGCTCGATGCAATAGAAATGGGCCACGTGTCCCTGCGTACGGCGAAAAAACCACTTTCTATCGGGAGGTAACCTTTGTACTGTGGGGCGGCTCCGATATCAATGCAGGTCGTTGGATTTGGCGGGCGCGATCCAACGGTTGACGGGAAGCGCAGGTGCTGGTACAATACGGCGCCGGGACCCTCCCATATTTTACTATTATAAAATGTCACAGGGGTTAAAAACTTTGGGTTTATGGGTTTTGTGGTTGTGCAGGCAAGTATGGCTATTAGTTTAACCAAATATTAAACTAATCCCATTATATAAATGCACGCAGGGTTATTTACATGGTTTTAGGTGGTTGGGTTAGCAGGGTTATTCATCTAACCGGGAGTTGGATCACCCTAGGGTTGATACGCGGAAGGGTTGATACATAGGTCCCAAATGGACTTAATATTCCCCAAACTTTGTATTATATGGATATAATTGCCAATGGGTAGGGATATTTAGATTTTTTGGGTTTTATATCGTTTTCGTAAAAATAGGGGTGGGAAAAATGATTGAGGGAGCTAAATAATAAAGTTAAATGTTAATATGACTTTATGGAATGAAACTGCATGAAAAAATGCTAAGTTTGTAAAGTGAAAGCTTAGGCATAAGAAAATAAAAGGAGTATGGAATGATGATTTTTACACAAGAAATGTGGCTTCTTTTCACTAAGTAAACTCAGAGTTCAACTTAGCATTTCTCCTAGAATGAAGTGAAACAAGACTATTGGGCAGATCCCCAGGTCCTTGAGGGGATGTTAGCAAATGATTTATGGGGAATGATAGGGGAATTAGTCATGCTTCCACTGTCCTGCAGTCACTTTGCCATGGCTTTTGTAACATACATGAGATGAGCCTTCCTTGATAAGACAAAAGTGATCTTAAACTTTCTTTTGCCACCTCAAACTGCCTACCTAGCCTAATACACCTAACATATTTTCTTCCTTTTGTCTGGGTGCACTTGAACTAGCAAACCCTGAAGTTCCCCTTTTCTTTTGACTGCCCTCCTATCTAAATCTACCCTTATCTCTTCCAAGGGCCCAGATTAAGCAGTTGGGCTCCTTATTTTCTCTATTTATCTACTTATCTACCAAGCTTGAACTGTTTGGGCAGATATTCATTCTCTATTCTACAACAGTAAATTTAAACATGGCATGGTCTAGATTGAATTGTTGGGCCATCCATCAAGTGTGATAAGCAACAGTATTTTCACATTGTGATCTTGCAAATAAGATAGCAGTGGCATTTTGACTGGCCACTTTCCTGGTCTTTTGGTTTGGGGTTCATTTTTATTATTTTTTCTGACCAATTTACTCTTTTTTCCCTTTGATTTTTCTTTTAGGGCATACCCTCTTTTCATTTTTTAATTTTCTTTACCTGTATACCAAATATGGAACCTTTGTAGCATGAAAGGATGAACATATTTGGCACTTCCATAGTCAATCATGAAAAATGAAACGTATTGGTATAGGAACCTAACACCGGTCACTTTAGTGAGTTGGAGAGGCCAATTACTCGGAAATATTTTCATATTTTGCGAGTCAGATGAAAAGAGCTTAAAGGAGACTTGTTTTTCAAGGAACAAGTGATAAATTCGGGTAGCAACTAATTCCAGGTAAGGTTTGGAATTTTCCAGTCACGGCAGTGTCACAAGGATGGCTAACACGATCACTCATTGCAACTGCTCCTCGAAAAGGGTAAACAATCAAATGGAGGTGAATGAATGGCCAATACAGAGTGGAGGTGATGATGAGAACACGACCAAGGCTTCAAAGGCTGATGATAATACATTCACGATGGTTATTTACCGGAAATTGGTTCATTTTTTAATGAGCTTAAACTCTGGGGGAACATTTGCTCATTGCTTATGTTTATTTTTTAACGAGCTTGAATTCCGCGTTAAAACTACTCATTGCTTATGTTTATTTTTTAACGAGCTTGAATTCCATGTTAAAACTACTCGATCCAGTCGTATAATAAGGATGTCTCATTTAAGATGGCATTTTTTCAAAGCTTTGCCCCGCATCCTTTCTTTATGCAAGTTAGGAAATGACCAATCCTATGAGTTTAAAGGGATAGATTACCTACAAATTCAAAAAATAAATGGTCGCTCTTTGCTTGCATGCCAAAAGGTTTGCATGCCCCCAGGTATAGTGAAAAATTTCTAGGTTACCAAATATTGTTCCATCTGTACTGCAGACACAACACTTCCTCAGCGATGTCTACCGAAATAGACAAAGGCGAGTGGTGCAAATGCCTCCACTTACATAACTTTGATGAGGGAATCTTATTCCAGCCTAATCCCATTTTCCTAAACGGATGGGTGTTATAGACATTTTTGTGCCTAACAGCATGGAGCATGAAATGTCAATAATCTGAGGGATCCAAATTCCCTAAACATGTTATTCTTACCCTTAGAGGAACAAGGTCTGCAAACCACAGCACTGAGAATCAGTTCTCCACCTAAAAACACTCAAAAACAGGCTATTTCTGGATCATGTCAGCCGCTCCACTGAGCATCTGCGCTGAATGTCAACTGCTCCTCCTTGTACCTGCGCTGAAGGTCAAAACTAATGAAGGCTACCTGCACTGGGCGAGATTGGCCAAGTGGCACAGTCATTCTGCAAAGTGTCAACTGCCCAGGAAGCTTCCAAACTGACACTTGGGTCAAGGAATTCGCCTAGTGATGAGTAAGAGGGTCTTGATCTCCAAGTGGAAGCAAGATTCTCCAAGTGGACTCAAGAACTGAAGATTAACTAAAGTGGGAGAGGACACTAGTCAGCTTTATGCCAGTCTCAAGATGACTCATCCTTTCTCCAAAACCCTATATATAGATCTCTCTCATGAGGTCTAGGGAGGCTGGAATTTTGTGCAAGTAAGGAAGTGTTGTTGGTTTGTGTATATAGCTATTGGGTGTTTTGCTTGAAGGAGGTGAAGAGGAGATTTCTTTCAGCTGGGAGGTGTTGCTGGATTGGGCCCATTGTGGTTGTAATTCTCTCAGAACTTTACTTCTATTATCAATAAAGTATTTGAGGTTCTTCTATATGCATGTGTCTTTATGATGAATAGATGCTTGTATATTTGATTTATGCTAATCCTATAATCGATTATGGATGTATGCTTCTTGTAGTTTCCTTTTCTTGTGCTTTTACAGGATCTGTGTGTAGCTGGGCCGGTGAAAGGGCAAGGAGCTAGGAGTAAGCAGCAAGGAGTGAAGACTGGATCGACTATTAGCGCAAGATAACGGTTAGTAGATCATCCTTTTCTTCCCTCTCTCATCTCATAAAGAAGAAACTTTGAATAGATTTGCATTCAGTTGTTGCTGGAGTACTATCACCTTCAGAGTGGGATAGAGGCATTCTGCATTAGATACTTTTCCCCCCAACAAATTGGCGACTCCACTGGGGATCGTATCTTGTTGGTTTGTTGTTTTTCTTGCTATTCATTTCATAAACAAAGGGAGTACCGAATCGAACTGTGTTTGAATCCATCAAACACAAAGTAGAGGGCAGTTACTCTAGCTCAGTTTCTGGGAAAGTTTATGATTTGAAGAGCTGATCCACAAGAACTCTAATAAGCTCTTAGTGATAGCTTTTCATCCTCCTTTACATCCCTTAGTGTTTCCTTGACTGATAGCTTCTGATTTGAGCAAAAACTGTGAATTTTTGAGCAATCTGTGACCCGAAAACCAAGACGGACGAAAGTCTCATTCTTCATTGCAGGATGTACAAAGGCAGTCTGCATTTCAGCGCAGTTCCCGAAGGGGCTACCTGCGCTGAAGGTCAAACAGGCAGTGTTACACCTGCGCTGGACCAGTCTTGGCTTGAGTTACTGGGGTTTCCTGCTGTGTCTTGATTTGTTTTCACTCTTGTTTTTGCTGTTTGTTGCCAGTCAGTAGGCCTATCTGAAACCATCTTCCTTTGTCATTATTCCGCCTCAGTTGTATAAAGAAACTGTATTTGTTCTTTTGTATTTCTTGTGTCATTTACAGATTCCCATAACGAAAGTGAACCAGTCTTGCATTGACCTCTTAGATCTAGACCTGTGATTAAGTGTCGCTCTGATCTGAAGAGTTAGTTTATTCGTTGTTCATAGCTGATTGAGTTTGTCGCTTTCGTTATATGATTTGGATTTATATATTTCTAAGTGTCGAAACAAGTGAATCGTAAGGTGTCTTTCGATTTTGGACAAGCTTGTTTTCTTTCGCTTGAAATTGAATTCAAAATTATACAACAGCTTTCTTTTTGTATTTCATCAAACATTAAGGAAGAGAAAAGAAATACTTGCATTTTTGCATTTTGCATTAAGTTTGTATGTTGATTTAGGGAAAAGTGCATTAGCGAGTGCTCTTTGATCTGTGTGAAAAGGATTTTACCTCTCTTTTCCCTCAGTAGTTAAGATTTTCATAAGTCGAAAAGATTGGAAAAGCTTGCTTCTCATCTTAGACTGCATTTAGGAATTTGTATCAATACATCTCGTGGTGAACCTTGAAAGGCAAACTTTAAAAAGATCAACTTAAAATATATTGAATGAACCTAACAACGCTTTGAAACATAATGCAAACATCTAGAGGTCTAAGCTAGAGACGTGTTCCGGCGTCGTTAAACATAGTGACTGTCGATCTCGACGAAGGTGGGTGATTCCTCCTGAGAGTCGGTGGCACTAATACGGACTTGTGCTCCCACGTACCGTCGCGTATATATTGGGAGACCCCTATAGGATCAAAGCCTTTATCCATAGGAAACCGTGTCGGCCGCCCTACTGATCGCAATGCAGTGAACATAGCATTCACGAAGATCGACCACTCGTACCGTAAAACGTATTCTGTGGTTTTGCGAAAGGTTTGGCACACCCTCTGCCTAGATCTCCAGAGAAGTTTCTTTTGGCCTTTTTCAAACTCTATAACTGAAAAAGTCCAACCGAGCATTTGTCACTTCGGGCTCGTTAATACATCGAAGGAGACTAGAGTCATCTTTAGCTTTTTCTCGACTCTTAAAAAGTGAAAAAGCAAGTTGTGTCTAAAATCGTCTAATAAAATTCATTCAATTCGGAAACACAAATTTCCCCTTTTAATATTTTAGTTGATCGAGTAATCCGCAATTGTGGAAGAAAGTCAATTGAAAATCCGTCGTTCGCGGAGGCTTGCGAGTCAACCGTCTTTGTCCCCGGAATTGAAAACAGTACGGGCAAAGCGAACTCGTTTAACCGGTTCAAAATCTCCTTTCAAAGTTAGAACAAGTGTTCCTACTACATCCGAGGTTCCGGTTACTCCTAACATTTTTGGAAACCCTGCCTCTATAGAAGAAGTTCAACAGCCACAGAAGGACAGTAATACTGATCCTAGTCTGGGGGCAAACACTTGTGTAACTGAACCAGTTCCATCTGTAACTGGTCCAGAGAGTTTTGCTCCTCAAACAACTGTCGCTGTCGAAGCAACCACTTCTTCGGCACCAGGAATATTTTACGGACCTGACGGTCTTCCTCTTCCACCGGGTTTGATTGCGATAGAGGAAATTGCAGAGGATCCGCAAGCAAGTACTCCAACTCATTTTGGAGTCGGGGTCACTCTATTTCCTTCATCAGAAGTTAATCCACCACAAGTGGAAGTTCCTGTAGAATCGCTAGGCAATCTATTGGATAGACTTAAAATGTCTGAACAACCGTCATCATCTAGGACTGTGTCAAATGACACAGCGACAGCAGAAGCTACTGCCATCACTCCGACGATGTTTGCCGACATACCAGCTGTCCCAACTAGTTCTCAACAACTAGAAGGAGTCCACCAAGGGACTATTTCGACAGTATGGTCTGTTCCAGTTTGTTCATCCGGAGTAATACCCGGCAACTCTTATGTTGAGACTCAACAGATTGATCCTCATGGAGGACAATCTGGGCCATCAATCCCTTTTAATTCCGGATTGCTACCGTATGGGGGGCAATATGCCCTTTCATTACCCCCTCCGGGAGGGTATCCGTACGTGAGTTCACAACAATGTTCAGGTTATACTGGAATCGCATCAAGTAGTTGGGTACCCATGCTACCTCAACAACCAAGGATTGTATATTCTATGCAACAGTGTGTACCTGTGACAAACATCCCAACCACACCGGCTATTGTAACCGTGTCGCAAGTTCAAGCGATACCTGTTACATGTCAACCTCAGGTTGTAATGCAACAGTCGCTTGACCATGGGTCGCAACCACAATCGCCAACTGGTGGGTCGACACAAGTACAAACGGGTACAATTACCCCACACCTTGGTCCAATGGTTAGCATGGCGCAACAGAACATGGCGTCACAACCATGGCTTGTACAATACCAACAACCGCAGTTCCAGCAAGTATACCAAGGTTCTGAGCAGCAGATCTTTGCGAATAATGGACCACCGTATATCCAAAACGGTCAAAACCAACCACTTTACAGTGGTCAAGTCCATCAACCGTATCAATCATACCAACATCAATTACATTATGCTGGTATGCAAAGACCCACTGCTCAAGCGATTCCATCGTACCCTGGTTACGCTTCGCCTAACCTGAATCAACAGTTACCATTCGTGGCAACTTTAGAGTTACCTGATTTACATCGGTTAACGAACGATCCGATTGCTTATGCCCCTTGGTGGCCAGCGATTCCTCATAAACTTCCATCTGACATTCCTAAATTCAATGGAAATCCAGGTGAAGACCCGTCGAATCACGTGATGACCTTTCATCTGTGGTGTTCGTCGAACACCCTTAACGATGATTCGATAAGACTTCGCCTTTTTTAGAGGACATTAACAGGTCCAGCGGCTAAATGGTATATAGAATTGCCAAGAGCCTCTTTCGACAACTTTAGTTCCCTAGCCACGACTTTCTTAACCCACTTTCAATTACCGATAAGGTATGAAATGGGAACAGAAATATTAACCAACTTCAAACAGACAACTGCTACCCATATATCTGATCATATACATGAGTGGCATCATCGTCGTAGGATGGTGAAAACATATGTTCTCGATCAGCTATTAGCTGAATGGTTTATAAAGTCGTTACTTCCGGCTATTACGGAAGATGTGGCCAAGTGGGGAGTCGTAACAGAGGAGCAAGTTATTGCTCGTGCACAGTATTTGGACTTGGTGTATACCCAGTCCGGCACACTCTATGACAAAATACCTGACGCCCCTAGACCGGAATTTTCAATTCCTCCCCCTCCTAAATCAAATAGTGACTCTCATGCCGGTGATGGCGTGATTGGCACTGTAAACACGAAATCGATAAAGGCTTCCACAAAGAAAGCCCGTAAGAATTCGGATCAAAATGCAAAAGCAGAAATTCTTGCTTCGGAAGTAAATGCCGTGTCGGAAGATAAAGGCAAACAAACCAATCAACCAGGAAGCAAGAAGAAAAAGCAAAACAAAGGGAAGAAGAAGAAACAAGGTGAGTCATCCCCTGGAAAAAATTCTTCAAACCCTCCTGGAAAAGGGAAACCAAACAGTCCATGTATGATATGTGACGAAGATCACTGGACAAGAGATTGTCCTTACAAAGCTGAGCTCAAAAGGTTCTTTAAAAGTTCCCAAACCTCAGCTGTGTTGACTGATCCGTTTCCCAACCCAGGTCAAAATATGGTTGATAGTGGAAATGCTTCCCCGTCGCAAGTACTTATGTTGTCGGTTTCAAAACAGCAGAATGATGCTTTGATCTCGACAAGGAACAAAGATTATGGGAATCCTCAGGTGTCGAACGAAAAAGGTAAAGATCAATCGAGTAGTTCGACAACAACTTCGACAGAAGTTATAACGCCCACCATCCCTGAATTAACAATAAAACCGCCAAAGGGTGTAGTACATAAGTCGACATTTAATCCTCGCGCCCGAGCGGTGCAGCATTATAATATAGTGGAAGATTTGGCCCAATCGCCATCCGCTATGTCAACCCTTGAAGTGCTACAAAATTGTCCAACCCAAAGGCAGGCATTGTTATCAGCAATTGGTGGAGTAGATCCTAAGGATTCAAATCTGGTATCCTTTGTTCACAAGGGATATGATCCTCAGTTACCAGCTCAATTAGCTTTCCTTATTCAAGTGAAAGCCCTCAACAAAAATGTTCACAGAACGATAATTGATGAGGGGGCATCGACATGTATTATGTCGATGAGTTGTTGGAAAACTTTAGGATCTCCAACCTTGTCTCGATCATCGACAACATTAAAAGCTTTCGACGGAAGGACTTATACCCCTTACGGTATCCTTAATAACTTGAAAGTTGAACTTGGAGGAAAAACAGTAGAAATTGATGTTGAATTCATTGATGGAAATCTTGATTATAACATCCTGCTGGGAAGACCATGGATTTATGCCATGGCAGCTGTCGTGTCGACTTATTTTAGGAAGATCGCATTCCCGTTTGAAGGAGGGATTACGATCGTCGACCAACAGAATTTCCTCCCAAATGGTTCACAAGTTACAGGAATCATTCCCATGATCCATGAAAGTAACCATTCAATTCAAGATATCGGAGTAGGATTATTGAAAGACCCCATTTTGATGGGAACTTTCGCGCTACCACCTCCTGTTTATTCGGGAAATGTACCATTTGTAGCAACCTGCAACATGATATCTTCCACGAAGGTCAACATGGATCATGCAATGGTATTGTCCCCAAGCCCTTTGGAAATATTGTAGCAATCAATGTTTCAGGCATGGGAGGCGAGCCCAAATCAACGCTCGTCAAGCGTTTGGGTAGATAGGTTTAGAGAATATGAAACCCCACTAGATCCTTGGTCGAAAGTACATGGGACCGACGAAGTAATCTTACAATCAATGATGATTGAGGGGACACCATGGAATGATAACCACCATCGTTCCCTTCTTCCGGAATATGAAGAAGATACTCAAAGTGACCTTTATCACCCTTCAGTATTTGAATTCCTAACGAATACTGTAAATACGGTGGATTCCGAGCGAAACCTATCCAATATCGAAGAGACTATAGCCATAAATATCTCGACCAACACAAATGTTGTAGAGAATATTTATGTCGGCAAAGGTTGTTCCCCTTCAGAACTGGAAATATATAACGCTCTTTTTCACGAATTTAGAGATGTCTTTGCTTGGTCATATGATGAAATGCCAGGCATTGACTCGAGTATAGTTGAACATGAAATTAAAATGTATCCTGATGTCAAACCAGTAAGACAACGGCTTCGGCAAGTGCACCCGAAGAAAGCCGCTGCCATTAAGGCAGAAGTTGAAAAACTTCTCCATGCTGGATTCATCTACCCGGTTCCTCTAACCGATTGGGTATCGAATATTGTCCCTGTTATGAAGAAACAAGGGACGATTAGAGTGTGTGTCGATTATAGGGATGTAAACCAAGCTTGTCCGAAGGACAACTACCCTACACCCTTCATCGACCAGATAATTGATGAATGCGCCGGATGTGAAATCTTTTCATTTATGGATGGATTTTCCGGGTATAATCAAATAAATATCCGCCCACAGGACCAGTCAGAGACTGCATTTATTTGTCCGTGGGGCACATTCGCTTATCGAAAATTACCCTTTGGTTTAAAGAACGCAGGGGTGACATTTCAGAGGGCGATGAATGATGCCTTCCATGACATCAAGAACATTGTTCAACCTTATCTCGACGATCTTCCGGCTCATTCGTGAAAGCGGACTGATCATCCGCAGCATTTAAGAGCGATATTTCTACGTTGCCGACACTACAAGATAAGACTCAACCCACACAAATGTGTGTTTTGCGTCGGCTCTGGTCGTTTACTTGGCTTTGTAGTCTCTAAGGACGGGATTCGTCTCGACCCCTGTAAGGTTCAGGCAATAATTAATTTGCCTCCACCTTCAAATTTTCTTCAGATTCAGAAACTCCAAGGGAAAGCAAACTTTCTGAGGAGGTTCATTCCAAATTACGCAGAACTTGCTAAAGGTTATACTCGTCTTTTGAAAAAGGATGTACCTTTTGTCTGGGACCAGGTGGTGCAAGCTTCCTTTGATGCTCTGAAAGATTGTCTAGTAAAAGCATCATTAATGTACGCCCCGGACTACCAAAGAGATTTTAACCTGTATCTGGCTGCAGCGGATACGACCATTGTGATGGTTTTAGTTCAAGAAGTCGATGGAATTGAACATCCTATCTATTATTTAAGTAAAAACTTAAACGATACAGAAAGTAAATATTCTTATGTGGAGAAACTAGCGCTTGCAGCTGTTCAAGCGATTCAAAGGTTTCGACATTATGTCCTCTTTCGGAAAACTACCGTCTTGTCAGATTGCAACCCCATGACTTATATACTGTTGTGACAGTTGCTTGGGGGCAAATATTCAAAATGGATAGCGATCCTTCAAGAGTTTGATCTGGAATTTGTAAAATCCAAATCAAAGAAAGCTCTAGTTTTCGCAGAATTATTATGTGATCTCCTGTCGTCGTCCAACGATGAAACATCGGAAGAGTCAATCGTGGACGAAAGCTTGTTTCTGATATCTGTAAGCGATGAGTGGTATGGAGATATCATAGTTTATCTCCAAACCCAAAAATTTAGGTCTAATACCTCTCGCTCCGAACAAAAACGTATACGATACCAAGCAAAAGACTACATGATCGTCGGTGATACACTTTACCGTCGTGGTGTCGATACAGTTCTGAGGAGGTGCCTTACCCATGAGGAGGCCGAAAAAGCCCTGAATGATTGTCATTCAGGCGCGTGTGGGGGGCATCAGTCTAGATATGCAACAGCACAAAGAATCTTACAAGTAGGATACTTCTAGCCAACCATGTTCAAAGATTGCATAACCGCAGTCAGAAGTTGCCATGCTTGTCAAATCTTTGATAGCAAAACCAGACGACCACCCGCACCTTTACAGCCGATAGTTGCTGTTGGGCCCTTCGCCAAGTGGGGCATCGATTTCATGCAATGTAACCCCACCTCGACCGGGGGGCATGGGTATATTATAGTCGCTGTTGACTATTTTACCAAATGGGCCGAGGCGATGCCTACATTGGATAACACTGGTGAAACAACTGCCCTTTTCTTTTTCAATCATGTAGTCGCCAGGTTCGGCGTACCACAAGTTATAGTTACAGATCATGGATCGCATTTTCGCAATCACATGATGGTCGAATTAGCTGCCAAGCTAGGGCTATCTCACGACAGCTCTACCCCATATTATCCGCAAGCCAACGGACAAGTTGAAACAATCAATAAGGTCCTGAAGCGTATGTTGCAAAGGATGATCGGGGTTCATAAAAGAAGATGGCACCTAATCCTGTACTCGGCTTTGTGGGCTTACCGAACCTCGGTAAAGAATGCAACCGAGTTCACACCTTTTCAACTGGTGTATGGCCTGGAAGCTGTCTTACCGATCCAGTGCGAAATTTCATCGCTTAAACTCGCAATCGACCTCCTCCCCGGAACTTCAGAAGAAGAGGCTCGCTTCTTGGAATTAATCCAGTTGGATGAAACCCGTCGTGACGCCGCTTTGGCTAACGAAGCTCATAAGAAATGAGTCAAGGCTCAGTTCGACAAAAATGTCAAACCCCGTGTCTTCTCAGAAGGCGATTTGGTCTTGCTTTATGACCAAGAATCCGATAAATTGGGAGCAGGAAAATTCAAGTCCTTATGGATGGGCCCCTATATTGTTAAAAGGGTGTTAGCAAAAGGAGCCTACGAGTTAATGGATTACGATGGAATTCCACTGGCGCAGCCCCGCAACGGGTTGTACCTCAAGCGTTACTATGCTTAAATAGTAACCTGCATGCTTTTGTTGTATTTTTTTTTCGCTAAAGTATTTGTTCTGGTCGAGTGATCCACCTTTTTCATTGATGGCAGAGGTCAAACCTTATGGAGACATGTGTTGGATATGCCGACGGAGCGAGTCGTAGTTCGCGGAACCTGTCCTCCGCAGCCTGGGCCATTTTTGATCCAAGCGGCGAGTTAGTAAGTTTCAGAGGTGTATGTATTGGGCGATCAACGAACAACATCGCTGAGTATAGCGCGTTGATAGAACTACTCTCTGATGCCATCACACGTGGCATACGCCGACTAATTGTCAGGCTAGACTCACAGCTCATCATACTACAACTCAATGGTATATATTCTGTTCGCAATCCAGCGATTTATCGCATGTTCCTAAGGGTTAAGATCTTGGAAAGGCGATTTGATTCGATTCAATATCAACATATTTCAAGAAATTTAAACACCTTAACCGACTCATTAGCAAACTATGTGTTAGATAGACATTTGCAACATTTATAAAAAGGACACATCATCAAAGATTGTACATATGGATCACGTAAATCAACCAGAATAAAATCCGAAAATCAAAATATATAAGCTGTTTATATAAGTTCATACATAATGTTCTGTAACCAAGACAAAATTGGTCATGTGACCTGAAAACTCAAAAAGATGCTAGGGGGCACCCTAGCCTAATGGTGCTCATGATAGTACGTCACGGCCTGTGAAATCATGCGCAAGAGACGAGTCCATCGTCTAGGCACGCCAATGGTATGACGCTGCATCTGTAAAGGTAACTCGTCGATCTGTACATCAGGAAGGCCACGAGTAAGGCTCTCAACCTGCTCATGCACAGCGGTAAGGGTCTCGGTGTCGTCAAGATCGCGGATAACAACTCTCCTAGTAGGCTCCCCTGCTGGGGCCGCAGCTGGCGATCTCGGACGAACTGCTGGACGAATAGGACCAATATCTGCCTGCACCCAAGAGTACAACTAAAAGTCTTGATAGAATAAAGCACAGCAACGTTATGAACAAGAACAATAAACAGTAATGTGGTCAAAGAGTTTACCAATGGCACCCCACTGCTCGCCATCCGGTAGAACCAAATCCGGATCACCTCGGAAATCCATACCCACATATGGATACTCGGAAAACGCCATCTCCTGGCGCTCGAACCACCTAAAGAAGGCCTCAGTGAAAGTAATCTGAGGTTGACCTGCATGCCTAGACATGTGGTCAACCCACCTCTGCATGCGTGGCTCGGTCGGAGAAGGCAAGTCAAGTATGATGTACTGAGGCTGCATCAGTGGGATTTTCTCCAAGGCAAAGGCAGTCATAATAGAACCAAATCCAAAGTTCTTCAGCTTCCCATCCTTTATCTTGGTCAATTGACTTTTCATCTGAACAAGTACTGCATCACACCAGTTGAATACTTTCGGTTGGAGACACTCCAAGGCGTGCTGCATATAGGACCTGTTGGCAACATGTAAAGCTGCGCTACCGGCCATACTACCAATAGTAAACAGAATGGACCTGAGAGCCCGATCAGTAATCTCACGGATAACAATCTTGCCGTCTCTGCTCGGCTGAGAACCTTCCCTGCAATACTGGCGGACATAATCTCTGGTGGAATCAGTCCCCCCGGGTTGTACCTGATAAGGAAACGAAGGCACCACGTCTTGACAACCCAGTCAAGAAGTACATGTCCTCTATGGTCAAGGGGATGGTCTTCCCCCTAATCTGAAATACTTGGTTAACAGGATCCCAAGCATCAAGCATATACTGCAGTAAAGAAATCTGTGCTCTCATACTAGAGATCCGGAAGAACTTCAGCAGGCCACAGTTCTGCAGCGCGTTCACCGTGACCGGGTCATGGAGGGAAATCATGTCCTCCTCTTCATGTTCTCGTTCTCGCCATGTAAGGGACATTTTTGCTCAAGTCACCCTGCAAAGCAAACAAGAGAGAGAATGAGTTCCTGTTTTGATGAAAAATGGCGAAAAAATCATCAACAATAACCTCAAAACTCAGTCTTTTTTAGCCCAGCGCAGGCAGGAAGTCTCCCACTTGCGCTGAGGGTCAGGCTGCCTTAAGGCAGCTTGACCTTCAGCGCAGGTTTCGAAAGGGAAACCTACGCTGATCCTAGGGCGCCCTGGCAAAACCCCAGGGGCTCAGAAAGACTGGAAAACAGGCAAAAAACAGGAAAAGGAAACCATGAAAAGAAAGAGCTAGGGTTCAGCTCCTACCTGGTCCAAACGGCGCCGAAAATCGTCCGCAGAATCCCCCGGAATCAGCTGGTGAAAATCAAGGGGGAAGAGGCACCTCCAGAGCTCCAACAAACCAAATGCAAATGAAATGGTAAATGAGAGGTAAAAACACCTTTTAATGGCTTTTTACATAGTACAAAGTGAAATATTAGGGTTATAATCTCATTTTCATGCAAATATTATCCACTTCTAACATAGTTTGTTCAGCAATTGAAAAATACAGTACCACATTTGAAAAGAGAAAAGCTATTAATGGTAAAAAATAAAAAATTTGACCACAAATCGAGCAGTTTTAGCATAAAGTTCATGCTCGTTAAAAAATAAACGCAAGTTCGAGCAGTTTTACCGCGGAATTTATGCTCGTTAAAAAATAGAAAAGCGTGAGCAAGGGTTCCACCAAAGTTCAAGCTCATTAAAAAATGAACCTATCCCGGTAAATAACCATTGTGATCGTAAATTTATTAGCCATAAAAGCCTTGGTCGTGTTTACACCTGCCACTTCCATTCCATTTGGCCGATCATTCACCCCCATATGATTGTTTACCCATTTTGAGGAACAACTGCGAAGAGTGATTTCACTTAGCCATCCTTGTGACACTGCCGTGATTGGAAAATTCCAACCTGTACCTAGAATCTGTTGCTATCCCTGTTTATCACTCGTTCCTCAAAAGACGAGTCTTCTTTGAGCTCTTTTCTCCTGACTCGTAAAATATGAAAAGTTTGCCGAGTTTTGGCCTTCCAGCTCGTTAAAGTGACCGGAAGAGCTATCCCTCCTCTAGATTTTAATCTTTTTAGACTTGAGGGATTATTGCACAAAAAGGTCGAGCGCTTGTTTTATTCGGCTCGTTAAAGTAATCGAAAACTCATCCATTCTGTATTGTTTTATACTTTTTCGGACTTAAGGGATTAGATGACGAAAAAGGAATTTTGGAGTTAACTTTTTGTACCTTTTCAGACTCTCTAAAAATGAAAAGGACCGAGTTGTCTTTGTCGCTAGACTCGTTAAAATGATTAAATAGCGACAAACTTGTCTTTAGACGAGAATGAGTTTCCCTATCGCTAGGCTCGTTAAAACATAGCGATGGGCTTGCCCAAAGGGCAGGTTATAGAACAAGCATATGTTATCCTCCTCAAGCTTGACAAAAATAAAGAGGTACTGGTCAGAAATGACTAGGGAAAAATTGGGAGAACCTCAAAGCTTTGATGGTAGCAAGTCGCTCTTGAACATGACACTTTGTCCTCCGTACCACATCGGGTTGGGTTGTTTCATTCACCGGTATCATCACCATGGTCCTCGCCAAACCATCCGTATTTGGGGTAATGCTACCGATCCATCACATTAGTGTCGTTATATGTTCAAGAGATGTGTTCAGAAAGAGTCAACCGTGTCCCATCCACTGCCATACATTATCCTTCATCCACCCATGATCGCCACCCTGAACCATATCTCACAGATTGTTTTCACCTCCACTAAAGTCATTAGCTCTGTTCCGTGTCACTGATGTGGGATTCATTAAGGCCCTCCTTTGACCGATCGCTTCTTGTCGACTTCAGCTCATTATCCAAGAAGTTGATCTAGGGACACCCCCCCAGTACTTTGAAGCTTGCATGCCTCAATGGCAAGTTTCTCACTTCCGGCGACAGGTATACATCAATGACCTTCGACCAGAAGATTTTGCGTGGTGTTCGACGCCAAGTCCTTTATTCACACCACGTGAATTGTACTGTAGTACCTTGAGGGTCATTGTCATTATTGCTGATTCCTCTCGCGCTTGTTAACGGTTTACATTATTGACCGGTAATCAAGCAATGTCTTTCCATGTTCGACTTCAGCGTAATTCTCACATGGATCGACTTGTACTTAGAGTGAAGATCGAACGAGATTGAAGACCCCGGATCTAGTTTCATCCATCCGGGCTGTGATATATATTCAGGAAATATAAAGACATTTGATATGTACATTATTGCGGTTGATGATCATCCTACTCAAAGGATGATAATTTCAGCAGAGAATTATCAGTCTATCATCAGACGGTCGTCTGTTATATGTACCAAAATGAATTTATAAAGCTGAGCATGGGAATGCCTGCCTCAGCTAGATCATGAAAGCAGAATGAAAAATAATGTATTGTATTTTATTGCAGGGCACCTCTCAGCGATTGAATGAACTTCGGATCCTCCTAATAAAGCATTTCACCCGATAAACGACCTCATACTTTAGGGGGCAACTGTTATAGACATTTTTGTGCCTAACAGCATGGAGCATGAAATGTCAATAATCTGAGGGATCCAAAGTCCCTAAACATGTTTTTCTTACCCTTAGAGGAACAAGGTCTGCAAACCACAGCACTGAGAATCAGTTCTCCACCTAAAAACACTCAAAAACAGGCTATTTCTGGATCATGTCAGCTTCTCCACTGAGCATTTGCGCTGAATGTCAACTGCTCCTCCTTGTACCTGTGCTGATGGTCAAAACTAATGAAGGCTACCTGCGCTGGGCGAGATTGGCCAAGTGGCACAGTCATTCTGCAAAGTGTCAACTGCCCAGGAAGCTTCCAAACTGACACTTGGGTCAAGGAATTCGCCTAGTGATGAGTAAGAGGGTCTTGATCTCCAAGTGGAAGCAAGATTCTCCAAGTGGACTCAAGAACTGAAGATTAACTAAAGTGGGAGAGGACACTAGTCAGCTTTATTCCAGTCTCAAGATGACTCATCCTTTCTCCAAAACCCTATATATAGATCTCTCTCATGAGGTCTAGGGAGGCTGGAATTTTGTGCAAGTAAGGAAGTGTTGTTGGTTTGTGTATAGAGCTATTGGGTTTTTTGCTTGAAGGAGGTGAAGAGGAGATTTCTTTCAGCTGGGAGGTGTTACTGGATTGGGCCCATTGTGGTTGTAATTCTCTCAGAACTTTACTTCTATTATCAATAGAGTATTTGAGGTTCTTCTATATGCATGTGTCTTTATGATGAATAGATGCTTGTATATTTGATTTATGCTAATCCTATAATCGATTATGGATGTATGCTTCTTGTAGTTTCCTTTTCTTGTGCTTTTACAGGATCTGTGTGTAGCTGGGCCGGTGAAAGGGCAAGGAGCTAGGAGTAAGAAGCAAGGAGTGAAGACTGGATCGACTATTAGCGCAAGATAACGGTTAGTAGATCATCCTTTTCTTCCCTCTCTCATCTCATAAAGAAGAAACTTTGAATAGCTTTGCATTCAGTTGTTGCTGGAGTACTATCACCTTCAGAGTGGGATAGAGGCATTCTGCATTAGATACTTTTCCCCCCAACAATGGGTGTGTTACACAGTAATTTGTCACTCCCTTCCTGTCAGTCACCCTGCTGTGTCAATCACTAAGCTTCATGTCTTCTGAACTAGCCCAGAAACCCATTTTTCTAAAGTTTTATGCATCAGCGCGTCTGTTCGAAAAATATCCGCGATTACTGGCGCTCCATAGTGTATTCAATGCGCTGACAGCTCGGAAGGACACCACTTTTCCGCGCTGGTCGCCAGCGCGTCTTTCCCGTGTGCTTCCACGCTGACATGACTGTCCCAGTTATGTAGACGCGGCGACATCGCGTCAGTTTCCTCATTATCCGCGCTGATCCAGTTTGGGCGAATTTGTTCAAACAACCAGCCTTCCAGATAACTCCAGGCTTGGTTGTTAGCTTTGTGAATGTCGACTCCCTTCTATGGCATGACTGTTCGACCCTTTGCAATCGTTTCTCTCAAAGATAAGCTCATCCTTCCACCTTTTTAGGAGACTCCTTCTCCTATATAAACTTCCACCATTACCATGAGCAGCTAGTTAGACTTATCTTGGAATAGCTTGGATTGTACAGAGCTTGTAGTGCTCAGATTGCTGCTATAGGTGTGGTGTGCTAGGTGTGGAAGTGATTGATTGCTTAGGGAAGGTTGTTTTGTGCTATTTGTGTGAGAGAGAGAGTTGTTTGTCTTGGGAGAATCATCCTCAAAGGTGAATGCTTGAGATACATGCTGACTGGCCCCTCTTGAGAAGGTTACCGACGTCAGAACATTTGGTTGTACTCTTCTCTATTCTGATTAATAATAGATGACTGCTATTATTGTTCCATTCTCATTTGTCTACGCAACGGTTAAATGTGAATTACATCTTTTCTGACTGATGTATGGTTACTTTTACTAGATTTCACGCTTGTGTTTGTTTCCCCTTCGTGTGTGTAGGTATCTATTCGCGGAGATCGCGGAGGATTGTGACCAGCCGAAGTGGAGGAGCGAAGGCAACATCTCTTCGTCAAACGACAGCGCAGGAATCCAAGTAGGTGCTTCTTACCTCTTGTTTAATTGTAATTAGGAACATGCGTAGCAGCATTGTGTGATTGTTGCTAGACCCCTGCTGGGCTAGTAGGGATCGCCTCTATCCGTAGAGGGGATTTACCTCTCCAACAATTTGGCGACTCCGCTGGGGATCAGCCTTTTTGTCTCTTGAGTCCACTTTTGTGTTTGGCTTTGATTGATCTCTTTTCGAGTTTTTTGGGATTGTCTCTTTTGCTTATGAACTTTCTGGGCATTTCTGGGAAGCATCTTTATTGTTAAAAAGCTCTTGCCTTTGGTTTGGGAAGTTTTTAGTTTGGCCTTGCTTGTTTTTTTGCGCTCAGCGCGTTTTAATTCCAAACAGTCGCGCTGACATCGCGTTCCTGTTCTTTGGTTTTCTTTCCATCGCGCCTGTACGTCTAACAGTCGCGCTGACCTCGTTTTCCAGAGACAGCGCGCTTTATTCGTGTCCTTCCGCGCTGGCATCGCGCCGCCGCTTCTTTGTGTTTCTTGTCATCGCGTTTGTGTGTTTTCTTTCCGCGCTGATCTCGTTTTTCTGAGACAGCGCGCTTTATTCATGTCTTTCCGCGCTGACGTCGCAAAGTTGCTACAGGCCTCCTCATGTCAGCGCCGAGTTGCTGAAGGCTACCCGCGCTGATCCTGTAAAACTCATTTTTGACCAAATTGGCCTCCTGAACCTCTTGCTGTGACTTTCCCTTCTTCTCTCCACCTGTCTGATGACTTGTTTTTCATTGTTTGAACTCTGAACTGCTTGATTGCGGGGCTTGTTTCCATAAGGTTTCGTTTTTGCTCAGTTTCAAGTTTGCAAATACCTTCCCTCTTTTGCTTTCGCTGCTTGGTTTGTGTTCCCATCATCACTTTTGCAATTGCTGGATTGTGTTGTGTCTCTAGTTGACTGGTTGTGACTCTCGTCCTTCGGTTGTTTGCTTTTTTCTATTGATTTCGCACTCTAGCTCTAGGACATCTAGAGGCCGTGTGTGTGTCAAGCCTGCCGTGGGGAGCTTATTTGCTTGTTCGACCAGCCGAGTTCAGATCTGTTCATGCACTTGTTCAGTGATTGTTGGAGTGTTTTGGGTTGTGTTTCCAAGTGGTTTCTTTTCGCTTCCTCCTTGCTTGCGATCCTTGCTTGTCTTGCAGAGCTTAGATCACATAGCTCGTGCAGACCTTTGTTTTCCTTTGATTTGGAAGCTTTGGTTGAGCGTTTTGGGAACTTTGTGTGCTTTCATTAAGTAGTTTACTTGGTGTTCCGGTTCCTCCAAATTATTTTAGATGCTTTGTGTCATTGAAACAAAATCAAACTAGTAGCTTTGTTTTTGAAAATTGAAAAGGAAAAGAACATTTCATTGATTTGCATCTTCAAAAGAAAAGTTTCCTTTCCTCGCTTTAGTTGCATTAAGTTACTTGTTTGCTTGTACTTGTTTTGTTTGGTAGAAAATTTCTTGCCCTCTCGTAGCTAGAATTCATCAAACAAAACGGAATTCTTTGGCATATAGATTGCATCTAGGTGATTGTGAGCGAACATACGATAGAGCTTGAAATCGAAACTTAATCTCAAGATCAACTATAAAATGAACCAAATGAATCTAAAAACGCATTGGAACTAAACGCAAATATCTAGAGGTCTAGGTTAGAGACGTGTTCCGGCGTCTTTAAACATAGTCACTGTTGTTTCACATTAGGTTGGGTGATTCCTCCTTCTGTGACTCGATAGTGGTCTAACACGGACTGCGCTCCCACGTACCGTCGCGTATATAGGGAGACCCCACTAGGCTTTTATCCTTTATCCATAGGAAGCCGAGTCGGCCGCCCTACGATTCGCAATGCAGTGAACACAGCATTCACGAAGATTGACCACCCGTACCCTAAAAAGTATTCTGTGGTTTTGCGAAAAGTTTGGCACACCCTCTACCTAGAATTCCAGAGCAGTCACTTTTGATCCTTTTCGGACTCCTTAAACGAAAAGGTGCCTGTGAGCGTCTTGTCACTTCGTGCTCATTAAACATTCGAAGGATACTAGAGTCATCTTTTCGTCCTTTTCTCGACTCCTGAAACATGAAAAGGTCAAGTTTGGTTCTTGTGTCTTAAAATTAATTTGGCCACGATAACATCACCTATTTTAGATCTTGTGTGCGATAGTTTTGAGTAGGGTTTTATCGTTAGTTTCCTTTAGGTTTTCTAAGGGGTCTGGTCATCCTGGCTGACCCATCAACTCCCGGTCTAAGTGATCAAGGTTCTCCGTCCTCTGTTGCTCCAGAGGTACCAGTTGTAAGCAGTACTCTTCCCATTGTTCCGAGTATCCGGCCTATCAACGTACGTGCCCCAGGCGACGAAGATTACATAGAGGATTGGAATCCCATCTGGGAGCCCGATTATACCCCCCGTACCCCTCTCGGTATGTCGTCTCCAATGTCTTCGTCCCACATGGATGAGGCAGCTTCCAGCACCGGTGAGACACCCGTGGTCACAGATGTCGAGACCCCGATCCCGGCTTCCTCTCCCCTCCCTCCACGATACCAATCACTGAGGGATAGGTATGCCGCTAGAACGACTTCTACAACTATATGGGATCCTAGTCTTGCTGCTTCCACTGGGCCTTTTGTTTCGCAACCCCTTAGTACACCCCTTACGTCAGGGCTTAACACGCCCGTCACCTCAGTTCCCACTCAACCTACTGTCTGTGTAGCACGTTCGACTCCGGTCGTCAGTGCTGTACCAGTTTCCTCGTCTGAAATCCCTCAAGCTGGTTCCTTTGTTGGTGGAATTCCAGGATCAGGGTCGTATGATGCTTATGGGGAACCCATAACGGACCCGGATTACGAAGGTCCCTTCTTTTTCTATGATGAAAACGGTGAGTTCCTTGAGAGCGTCTCAGGCCTCCCTCATCGCCCTTTCGAAGAAAACGAGGAACCCTTGAATATCACGTACGATTACGCTACTCATATGTTCAAAGGGAACCGGGATCCTCCCAGGCAGCCCATAGGACCACCCAATCAAGGCCATCCATTCTACGTGCAAACCCCCCAGGGGCAACCACTTTATGGCCCGCCTGACCCAGGACAATCTGGGGGCCCACAAGGTCAACCTTACCAGGAACAACCCTTGGGCATTGGAGGTCCACCATATCCATATCAAAATCAACCCACTGGACAACCGGAGCAACCTTCTTTTCAACAAGGCCAACTCGGTTTCCAGCAAGGGTACCCCTCTGGACAAACTGGCTCAGTTTACAATCCTCCAAATCAACTAGTAGTCCAGCAAGGGTATCCTCTTGGGCAGGGTGGACAACCCTATGTACAACAGGGCCAACCTACCGCCCAGTCTGGTCAATTCCCTGGGTAGGGTGGACAACCCTATGTTCAACAGGGCCAACCCACCCCTCAAATCATGAATCCTTCTGGGCAAGGGGGGCAACCTGCTCTACAGCAAGGCCAACCCTCTACTCAGCCCATGCACCAAGGGGGGCAACCTGCTATGCAACAAGCCCAGCCCTCTTCTCAATTTGGTCACACTGGGGGACAAACGGCCCAACCGTCTATACAGCCGAATCAACCCGGTGTCCACCCTCATCGTCAAACTGGACAAGCTGGCCAACCTCGGCGTCAACCAGCTATCCAGCCGATTCGACCATCCGTTCCGCAAAGACAACCCTTGGTGGCACATGGACAACCTGGCGCCCAGCAAGGCTACCCTGCTGGCCAACCAGGTCCATCTCGAATCCGACCAAGTCAACCTTCGGGACATATGGTTCAACCCCAGCCGGTTCAAGGACATTACTCTGGGCCTCAAACTCAAACAGGTTATCAACCTTCATACCAAACGCAGCCTGCTTACCAGGCTCCGTATGGGACCCAGCAGTCATCTGGCTACCAGCCACCCCAGGGGCAAAATCAGTATGCTCCTTATCAAAATTATCAGCAACCACAGGCCACTCCTTATCAAAATTATCAATATGGTCAACCTGTCGGGCAAGCTGCTAATACTTGGGGAGCTGGGGGGCAGACACAGGGACAGCCGTCCGCATATGGCCAAAATCCATACGGACAAAACTCCTACGGACAAACTCCCTATGCGCCAGGTCCTTTTGGACCTGGTCCATCGGGACAAAATTCCTACGCGTCAGGTCCTTTTGGGCCGGGCCCGTCCGGAAAAAGTTCGTGGGGGCAACCCCAATCTGGGTGGAACCCTAATGTCGCCTCGAATCCGCAGCCACAGATGTCCTTCAACCCGCAGCTACCATTTTTGGCAACGTTGGAACTACCTGATGTGTCCAAGTTAACAAATGACCCTATCTTGCATAATCCATATTGGCCACCGGTTCCAACCAAAATACCGGGTGACTGTCCAAAGTTCGACGGCAAAGCCGGAGAGGATCCTCAGGCCCATGTAATGACTTATCACCTTTGGTGCTCATCTAACTCATGGCTTGATGATTCTATCCGACTTCGCCTCTTTCAAAGGACCCTCACTGGTTCAGCTGCTAAATGGTACATCGAACTCAATCGCGGCATGTTTTCTGATTTTAACTCGTTAGCTATGGCCTTTTTAACTCATTTTCAGTTACCCATTCGGTACGAGACTGGGACCCATCTTATCACGTCTCTAAAACAGGATACGGCAACGCACATCTCCGATCATATACATGAATGGAGAAGGCGCCGTCGTTTGATTAAATTTTGGATCCCTGATCAACTCCTGACCGACTGGTTTACCACGTCCTTTGTCCCTAAAATTGCCAAAGATATCGCAATGGGGGCGTGTGTAACTGAGGAGCAAGCAATCGCGCGAGCTCAATACCTGGACTTAGTGTATTCTCAGTCAGGTACCTTGTATGAGTATTTGCCAGATGCCCCGAGACACGGACAACCCAAAGCTCCACCAAAGCCTTCTGTTGATGGAGTTATCGGTTCCGTAAACTCACCATCTAAGAAATCGGCCGCGAACCCTGGGAAGCAGAAACAAAATACATCTAACGAAAATGCTTCTCAGAGCCAATCTATTCCTGGGAATACCTCTGAGGTAAATGCCGTTCAGTCCACCGCGGCAGACAAATCCTCGAAAGGCAAAAAGAAAGGGAAGGCCAAAGATAAATCTGGACAGCCGAAGCAGAACCCTCCTAAACCTCCCTCCGAGGAAGGAGCCAAACGGAAGCCTAAGTATCCTTGTCTCATTTGCGAAGAGGATCACTACACCAAGGATTGCCCCAGGCGGTCCGAGGTTAGTCGGCTTTTGAAAGGTGCTCCAGGGTCCCCTGCCGTGCTGAAAGAGCCTTTCCCATCCCAGCAGACGTATCAGGTGGCAGATCCTTCTCAATCCTCTTCCTCGTTCGGTTCTCAGGTGTTCATGGCTGGAACCATCCCCATCCATGTTACAACTCGAGCGAAAGATTACCCATCTTCAGCCGGGAAGGAGCCAGAAGTTCCCTCCAGCGCTCCTCCGTCCAGTTCTGGTCCCCTTCACATCGAAAGGCCTAGCACCGAGACGATCCCCCGACCCCCTCCCAAAGGTGTACTCAGGAAGTCATCTTATAATCCCAATGCTCGTGCTGCACAGCATTATAGCATTGTCGAGGACTTAGCTCAGGCTCCGTCTGCTATGTCCGCATTAGAAGTCCTCCAGAGCTGCCCCTCCCAGAGGAAGTCCCTGCTATCAGCAATTGGTGGCATAGACCCGGCAGATTCGGATTTAATCTCTTTTGATCTCGAGGGTTTTACGCAGAGATTGCCTCACCAGGTGGCCTTCCTTATACAGGTTCTCATCAATGGCAAAACGATCCATCGTATGGTCATTGATGAAGGTGCCTCAACCTGCATCATGTCGGTCGCTTGTTGGAAGGCTATTGGTTCCCCTGCTTTGAGCCAGTCTCCTACCACCCTAGAGGCTTTCGATGGAAGAGAATCTCGTCCATATGGTATCCTCCCGCGATTGCCTATCTCTTTAGAAGGGAAAACGGTCGAGGTCGAGGTTGAAGTCGTTGATGCTAATCTCACCTACAACCTCCTCCTTGGACGAAGTTGGACGTATGCCATGCAGGCCGTGGCTTCCTCTTTGTTCCGTGTCGTTTGTTTCCCTCACCAAGGGAAAATCGTCACAGTGGACCAGCTGTCCTTTTTTGCTTCCTCTTTTGAAGGGAATGTACCATTCGTAGAGCATACCTCCAAATCGCTAGTGAGTGTGGGTGCTGGATTATTTAAAGATCCCTCCCTGATGGGAGTCTTTCCCCTCCCACCTCCAAATCTCGCCTCCGTTAACATGATCTCAGTGCGTTCCGATCCATGGGTTCTCCCCCCCTTGAATCAGGAAGACTCTTGGGGCGAGATGATGCCGTTGAGTCCCGCCGAGCTCAACTACATCGAGATAGTCGCTGCATCGGCTCCACCTCCCGAACCTGCTTTTCCAAGCAGTGTTCCCGATTCATATGACCGCTTCCCTTGGATGGGAGGAGAGGCCACTTCGGATCCCCTGAAGGAATCATTTCCCTCCGACGAGGCTATCATTGAGACTATGTCTCCCGAGGAGCTCCCTTGGTCAGATTACCACCATCGCTCTTCGTTTCTCCCTCCTCATTCGGAAATGGCCACATATCTCGAGCGGTTTGCTTCACATGTCCCATCTATCCCTCTCCAAATGCCTGTTCAGTTGTATCAAGTGTCTTCAGAAGGAAACATGGGTAACATTACGCAAACTCTGGCTATCGACATCTCTGTCAAAACAGGGGTTGTCGAAAATATTCACATCGGAGTCACATGCACTCCTGAGGAAATTCAACTTTACACTGATTTATTTCGTGAATTCCGTGACGTTTTCGCATGGTCTTACGAGGAAATGCCCGGCATTGACCCCAGTATCATGGAGCATGAAATCCCTACTTATCCCGGCGCTAAGCCAGTTCGTCAGCGTTTACGCCCAGTGCACCCTCGAAAGGCTGCAGCCATCAAGGCCGAAGTTGAAAAACTCCTTCGAGCTGGTTTCATCTATGCCATTCCTCTCACGGAATGGGTATCTAATATAGTCCCTGTGAATAAAAAACAGGGTACTATTCGGGTTTGTGTTGATTATCGCGACATCAATCGCGCCTGTCCAAAAGATAACTTTCCTACGCCTTTTATTGATCAGCTTATCGACGATTGCGCAGGAAGCGAAATTTATTCATTTATGGACGGCTTCTCTGGTTACAACCATATCAACATAGCCCCCGCAGACCAGCACAAGACTGCTTTCATTTGTCCTTGGGGCACCTTCGCTTATAAGAAGCTACCTTTCGGTCTCAAAAATGCCGGTGCCACTTTCCAGCGTGCGATGTCGTATGCTTTTCATGATATCTGACACATCGTACAACCTTACCTGGATGACCTACCAGCTCATTCAGCTAAACGTCAAGACCATCCATCTCATTTACGCGAAATCTTTCTCCGCTATCGACACTACCGTATTCGACTCAATCCGCATAAGTGTGTCTTCTGCGTAGAATCTGGCCGACTGCTCTGGTTTATCGTCTCCCGGGAAGGTATCCGTCTGGATCCCCTTAAGGTCGAGGCCATTTTGAATCTTCCTCCCCCTGCCTCTCTACAGCAGTTACAGAGCCTACAGGGGAAAGCCAATTTTCTCAGACGATTCATCCCAAATTATGCCGAGGTGGCTAAGGGTTTCACGCGATTATTGAAGCGAGACACGCCCTTTCGCTGGGACGCTATCGCTCAACAATCTTTTGAGCGTCTTAAAGACCTTCTGGTCTCAGCTCCGCTCCTAAAACCTCCAAATTACCACCGTGACTACACCCTTTATTTGGCCGCTGCCGATACCACCATCGGCATGGTTTTAGTGCAAGACGACGATGATGGCACCGAGCATGTTGTATATTATCTCAGCCGCAACCTTCTGGATACGGAAACTCGCTATGCATACGTCGATAAGTTGGCATTGGCAGCTGTCTGTGCCGTCCAACATTTCCGTCATTACATCCTGTTGCGCACGACGACCGTGATCTCTGATTGCAACCCCATGACTTATATTTTGTCACGTCAGTTGCTGGGGGGCAAATACTCCAAGTGGATCATAATCCTCCAAGAGTTCGACTTGGAATTCACTGCAGCCAAGTCTAAGAAATCACTGGTCTTCGCCGAACTACTCTGCTCCTTACCATCTCAGTCTGCACCATCCCGTTCAGAGGAACATATTCCGGATGAAACGCTATTTCTCATCAGCACTCTCGACCCATGGTACGGGGACATTATCGCATATTTACAAACGTCTTCGTTTCGTCCCAACACATCGAAAGATGCTCGACGACGAATTCGTCACCAAGCTCAACCATATCGCATTTTGGGCGATACCCTGTACCGCCTCGGCGTCGATTCTGTTCTTCGCCGATGCTTAACCCTTGAGGAGGCTGAGAGAGTCTTGAATGACTGCCACTCCGGCGCTTGTGGCGGCCATATGTCTGGATATGCTACCGCTCAGAAGATCCTCCGTGTTGGTTATTTCTGGCCTTCTATTTTCAAGGATTGCATCCTTGCGGTTCGTGCATGTCACGAAGATGCGTGCACCTGTTGCACCACTGCACCCTGTCGTAACCGTAGGTCCATTTGCAAAATGGGGCATCGATTTTACGTCCTGTAACCCTCGTTCGGCCGGGGGGCATGGGTACATTATCGTTGCTGTGGACTATTTCACCAAGTGGGCCGAAGCGATGCCTACATTAAACGAAGACGGTTACACCGCGGCGCAGTTTTTATTCAATCATATTATCACTCGTTTCGGAGTCCCTCAGGCTATTGTTACAGATCATGGAAAGCATTTCCGAAATCATATGATGACGGAGCTAACAACCCAACTAGGCTTGCGCCAAGATAGTTCGACACCGTACTATCCGCAATCTAACGGCCAAGTTGAAGCCGTGAACAAAGTCTTGATCACTATGCTTCAGCGCACCGTCAATACGCACAAGTCTAACTGGCACCTTATGCTTTTCCCAGCCTTGTGGGCCTACCGGACTTCTGTGAAGGATGCCACCGGTTTCACCCCTTTCCAGTTGGTTTATGGACTGGAGGCTACCCTTCCCGTCGAATGCGAGATTCCTTCATTAAAATTAGCTGTCGAGTTACTCCCCAACACCACTCCGGTGGAGGAGCGGCTTCTTTACCTGGAACGGTTAGACGAGACTCGTCGTTTGGCTTCTCTGGCTATCGAAGCACAAAAGAAGAGAGTCAAGGCTCACTTCGATCAGAATATTCACCCGCGTTCCTTTGTTGAGGGAGATTTAGTACTGCTCTACGATCAAGCTAAGGATAAGCTGGGGGCAGGAAAACTCGAATCTATGTGGTTAGGTCCCTACATCGTGAAAAGATTTTTACAAAAGGGCGCATATGAGTTGATTGATTATGAAGGAAATCCTCTGGACAAGCCCCGCAACGGGCTGTACCTGAAGAAATATTATGCATAACTTCGCGCATTCACTTTGTATATACGTGTGTTTTGTGTGTTGTGCATGTTTTCGTTTTGCCTTGGTGTGAAAGCGTGTTTGCCTCTTATTGTGTTTTCTTCTTCTTTTGCAGATGTCTAGTGCACCTTATGTTGGTTTCGCTGATAACACCTGCCGTAGTAGTTGCAATTTGTCATCTGCGGCGTGGGTGATCTACGATCCTCACGGAGAATTGGTAGACCTTCAGGGTGTCTGCCTAGGTCGTACCACTAACAACGTTGCCGAATACAGCGCTGTAATTGAATTACTTGTCGAAGCGGTTGACCTTGGCATCCGCGAACTAGTGGTGAACCTGGACTCCCAGCTAGTTGTCCATCAACTCAACGGGCGATTTTCCGTCAGAGACCAGCGCATATTAAGGATGTACCTACGTGTAAGATTGTTAGAATGGAACTTTGATTACATTACTTATCAACACATTCCGAGACGATTAAATACGTTGACCGACGCATTGGCAAATCATGTGTTAGATAGACATTTGCGTAACAGATAAACATCATGCAAGAAGACATAGAAAGCATAATAGAGTAAAGCATATGTAAATAAATCATTTCAAGCATAGTTTGCATATAGGTGCTTTTAAGCTTACATTAAAAAATATAAAATCCATGGGTCATGTGTCGTGCAAATTCATACATAAGATCACAATTGTATTGAATAAATGCATAACATAAACAAAACATCATCACATGTAACAATGATCCATCCAAAAACCGGTATGTATATATATATATATCGTGTGGCGCACTAAGGCGCTCAAAAATAAGTGTATATGTCCAAAAATCAGTATGACTGAGTCATGAGTCTCAAAATAACAGTGGAAATAAAGCCTAGGCGACTATTCGGCTGGATGATGCTCTCTGTAGTACACAGCTGCTCGTGCCACCCGCCTCAGAAGGCGGTGCACCCTGGGTTGCACCCCCACTGTATGGATCTGATGCTCTATGGGGACCTCCTCGACCCCCTAGTAGTCAGGCACCCCCTCCAGCAACCCCTCAAGGTTGCGAGCCACAGTCTCTGACGTATCAACCCCTGGAGGGGCTAAGGCCAGGACCCCAGCTCCTTGTCCTTCTCTCCGTGCCGTGGCAGCCAGGCCAATCGGTCTAGTAGGCCCCACATCTGCATACCATGACATTTGTTAAAGACATGTAGATAAAAAATCCAAAAACATTAAAAAATTCAAAAGTCAAAGTGTTATACCTGCATCATCCCACTGTTCACCTGGGGGCAGTGCCAGATCAGGGTCATTGCGGAAATCCATGCCCGCATATCGCCAATCCTCCACAAAGATCTCCTGCTGATCCAGCCAATCTCGGAAAAATGCTCCCCAGCTATGTGGCCAGCCGCCACCTCCGCGTGGCATGATTCGAGCCCATCGTGAGGCCCTCATCTCTCGAGGATCCCTGGGAGCATCCACGGCCATCGTCTGCAGCCGCATGGCTGGCACTCGCTCCAGAATGAGCGGGACTAAGATGGACCCGTAGCCGAACTGTTTCGTCTCCCCGCGACGACAGTTGCTCAGCTGCCTCTTCATGTCATTGGTCACTGCTGTGCACCAATCAAACACGGTAGGCTCAAGGCAATCGAGAGCTAGCAAGAGATGAGTCTTTGAGGCCTCGTGGTTGGCCATACTACCCGCTGCCCGGGTCACCATGAACAAAATGGTGCGAAGCACTATGTTTCCCACTGTGGGGATTTCTACTTTCCCACTTCGCGCTTTCTCAGCCTCCGGACATACCCGAGCCATCAGATCATCTAGCGTGCCGCTGCTAGGTCGCTACCCCTCTATGATGGGCCTCGCACCTCGGTGTGACAGCCCGGTCAAAAAGAAAATATCCATGTGGTCAAATTCGATATCCTAGCCCCGGATAGTGAATTTCATATCCACCGGGTTCCATGCCCTGATCAGTAGCTCGAGAAGATCATGCTGAGCTCTTAGGCGAGGTGTGAGGAAAAATTTCATAAAACCGCAAGCCCGCATGGCATTGCAGCAATCCGCATTTGCCCAAGCAGCAACATCTTCGACATCGTGCACTCTTTCCTGCCATTGGAAAGCCATTACGTCCTGCAGGAACCATGAAAAGAAATTAGAAGTGCTGCCTTTGGATTTTTTACGTTCAAATTAAAACCAAATAATTTTTCCGCGCCAGCGCGGCTGTTTTAAAAACAGACGCGCTGGCCATGGCAGCCCTTTGTTAATTTTCGAGGTCAGCGCGGAAGAACACGGGTTTTCCGCGCTGACCCGAAGTTGGCCACGTTTTGTCCTAATTCGGCCAGCGCGGACCCGCGTGGGATATCCGCGCTGACCGAGAGCGCATCCATGCACTAAGAATTCGCCCGATTGGGCAAATTCGACCGCTAAAATTCTACCAAAAACGACCAAAATGCAGGGCAAGAGAGCGAGGGCCTACCTGGAAGAAGCGGTTCGAGAAATGGTGTCCGTACGGGCTGGAAATCACTCCGTCAACTTTCTGGCTTCTCCACGTCCTTCGCATCCAGAAATGGTAAAATGGTAAAAATGAGTTTTCACCCTCTTCTATTTATAGCAAAAACTTATAAAATTGTCATATTTTTGGGTTTTTTGCCACCTTTTGCCATAAATTTAGCCCTAGTTTTGTCAAATACATGTTTTGATATGTTTTTTACTCATATCGAATGGATTTATGCGGGTAGTGCTCTTGTGCAGGTTAATATAAACGGTGGAAATCATCATGGTTCTGAAATCACTTAGCCCCCAACAATGTCGTCTTTGAGCTCTTTTCCGACATAAAACAAGAAAAGATGGCCGAGCCTCCTTTCAGCTCGTTAAAGGGAACGAGAGGCGGTCATTTTCAGCTTTTTTTCGACCGTATAACTTAAAAAGATTGCCGGGTGTTTGTCGTTTCGCACTCGTTATTGGTTCTAAAATAACGTGTTTTCGACTGCTTTTTTACTTTTTCGGGTCAAAAGCACTATTTACGAAAAGTACTCCTCGATCGTAATGGTCGGGCGGTTCTTTCGAGCATTGTTTTATACTTTTTCGGGCTCGAGAGACACAACTGTACGAAAAAGGACCCCCCTGGAGTCTTCTTTTCTGTTGTCTTTTCAGGCTCTCTAAACAAGAAAAGACGCCGAGTTTTTCCTTTGTCAGGCTCGTTAAACACTTGATGACATCGGACATTGTCAAAATGACACTCTTCAAGCATATGCTATCCCCGTCAAGCTTGTCATCCAAAAATAACCGGGGTACCTGCCAGAAATGGTGGGGAAAATGGAACAGTAATCATAGTCGTGTCGGCAGTATGTCGCTCTTGAACATGGCACTCTTCTGCTTCGTGTCTGGGTGGGATCATCTCATCCTGTTTTTCACTGGCCTCCGTGGGTTTGGGTTATCCTATTCTACCTCTCATCTGCCCATTGCCATCATCACTATATCCTTTGCTCATTTGATGTCAAATACTGCCAAACCCGCTACAGTGCCGCCGATATGTTCAAGAGAAGTTGACCTCTGCAATAATACAACCTCATCTGTTATCTCACACAAATCATTTTTTCCTCTGTCTCGCGTCGATGATGTGGGAATCATTATGGCCCACCTTCGATCAAGGTCCCTTCCTGTCGACTTCAGCTCATTATCCGGGAAGGTGACTTAGAGACTACCTTCAGGTGCCTTAGAGCCTGCATGCCTCAAAGGCAGGTTCTTCGTGTTCGACGAGAGGTTTTCATCATTGGCCTCCGATCGAATGATTCCGTGGATGTTCGACACCAGCTCATTGATTCACATGCTGCGGATTGTACCTATAGTACCTTGAGGGCCATTGTCATTATTGGTGGTCCCTCTCGCGTCTGTTAACGGTTTTCATCATTGACTGGTAATCAGATGATGTTCATGCATGTTCGACTTCGACTCATATATTCACATGTTTGAACTTGTACTTTGTTCGGATCGGGACGGAGCTCAAGACCCTGGATCCGTGTCTGTTGTGGGCCAGGTTGCGATTTTGTGGATGATCATTACATGACTCATTGATGGATGGCTGCGCCCATACCTGAGTCTTCATGGATGGCTGCGACCATACCTTGTCATTATTATGGTCTCTTTAGCTGGGTGGCTGCGTCCATTCCACAGACCTTTTCGCATGTCTTTTGGATGGCTGCGCCCATGCCTAGACTGCATGTACTTGATTATCAGAGATATTTCGGTCCTTCCTGGTGGTGTTCCAGTTCGGCGTGTGTTGTAAAGCATTTCACCCCTCCCACTCTCTCGGTCTTCATGCTTTAGGGGGCATCCGTTACACAGTAATTTGTCACTGCCTTCCTGTCAGTCACCCTGCTGTGTCAATCACTAAGCTTCATGTCTTCTGAACTAGCCCAGAAACCCATTTTTCTAAAGTTTTATGCATCAGCGCGTCTGTTCGAAAAATATCTGCGATTACTGGCGCTCCATAGTGTATTCAATGCGCTGACAGCTCGGAAGGACACCACTTTTCCGCGCTGGTCGCCAGCGCGTCTTTCCCGTGTGCTTCCGCGCTGACATGACTGTCCCAGTTATGTAGACGCGGCGACATCGCGTCAGTTTCCTCATTATCCGCGTTGATCCAGTTTGGGCGAATTTGTTCAAACAACCAGCCTTCCAGATAACTCCAGGCTTGGTTGTTAGCTTTGTGAATGTCGACTCCCTTCTATGGCATGACTGTTCGACCCTTTGCAACCGTTTCTCTCAAAGATAAGCTCATCCTTCCACCTTTTTAGGAGACTCCTTCTCCTATATAAACTTCCACCATTACCATGAGCAGCTAGTTAGACTTAGCTTGGAATAGCTTGGATTGTACAGAGCTTGTAGTGCTCAGATTGCTGCTATAGGTGTGGTGTGCTAGGTGTGGAAGTGATTGATTGCTTAGGGAAGGTTGTTTTGTGCTATTTGTGTGAGAGAGAGAGTTGTTTGTCTTGGGAGAATCATCCTCAAAGGTGAATGCTTGAGATACATGCTGACTGGCCCCTCTTGAGAAGGTTACCGACGTCAGAACATTTGGTTGTACTCTTCTCTATTCTGATTAATAATAGATGACTGCTATTATTGTTCCATTCTCATTTGTCTACGCAACGGTTAAATGTGAATTACATCTTTTCTGACTGATGTATGGTTACTTTTACTAGATTTCACGCTTGTGTTTGTTTCCCCTTCGTGTGTGTAGGTATCTATTCGCGGAGATCGCGGAGGATTGTGACCAGCCGAAGTGGAGGAGCGAAGGCAACATCTCTTCGTCAAACGACAGCGCAGGAATCCAAGTAGGTGCTTCTTACCTCTTGTTTAATTGTAATTAGGAACATGCGTAGCAGCATTGTGTGATTGTTGCTAGACCCCTGCTGGGCTAGTAGGGATCGCCTCTATCCGTAGAGGGGATTTACCTCTCCAACAGGGTGTGTCAGACTAGTCATATATCCTCCGTGGAAACCTACCTTATATCCAAGGTTTTCCTACCGAAACAGACCAGGGTGCATGCCCCCTGTGTTTCAGTCATGTCCTCCGAATCACTCGCGCTCATCAGGTGGATGGACTGGGGATTAATGAGACATTCCTTGCGTGAAAAGACCATTCAGGGATGGTATATGACTATTTTCTATGTGTGAACCGGGGAATGAAAGCTGGTCTATGAGCTTGAACACTCTTCCTTCATGCAGAAAACACATTACTCTAAAGAGTGAGGAGACAATGGCTCCCATGCAATAAATATAGTCACGTCCAAGGAGTAGATTATAATCTAGGGGTCCTTAGACTACCATTACGTTCATGTGAACAGTTTTCCTTCTCAATGTTATCGGCACATTGGGAAGGATCCCTAACGGTCGACTGGTTCCTTTGTCAAAGCATGTTAGATTTCTCATTTCAGGCAAAAGCGATGGCGAACCAAGCGCTTTCCAAGCAGTTGAGGAAAGGATACTCACAGAAGCCCCTTCATCTATGATGGTACCGGCCATGACCATTCTATATATTTGAGCAATGATTCGAAAAGGTACACCAGCCGATAAACGGGGTCTACCTAGTAAATTCCAATCGAAGGAAACAACTAGGTTGCTTGGAGGTGGGACCGAATAAACGGCTGGATACGAATCTGACGAATTTCCTTCCTGCCGTAAAGGAACGGGTAGACTGCCCCCATGTTCGTCAAAGTCTGTGATTACGAAGAGAATTTGAATGGTGTCGTTCTGGTTCTCTCCGGTGACTGTATCATTTGAAGATGGACTTTCTGAAGGCAAGACTGGGTCAACTGCCGCCTTGACCTTTTGTCTTTCATCTGGTGTGGATTCAGATGGTTTATCTTCAATGATAGACGCTTCAGTTGACCACAATGGCATGTCAGTCGGATTTTCAACTAGTGACGGACTCGGCAAGAGTTTCTTATATCCAAGAGGAAGTCATAACGGTGAAACCGGACGGTCGTCCAAAACTCTTTTAGCCTCGTCTAAGAAGGGACAACGGTGGACAGCGTGATCGCCTTCACACAATTTACAAGGAAATTTATATTTTCCTTTTTGCCCAGTGGCTTCACTTTCACCAGTTGACGGTGTATGTTCAACATGATCATCGGAGGTTGATAACACCGAATTGTGCAAACGAGGAGACCAATCCCTTAAGATCTGGGGGATGCAAGGACAATCTCGGTGATAGTGGTCTCCGTTGCAAATGACACATGGTGATTTAGGCCTGGACGGTGCAGTGTGTGGATTTTCGCTAGATGATGCATGGTCGCCCCTTTTCTCCTTTGGCTCCTTCTTCTTCTTCTTCTCCTTCTTCTTCTCAGTTACTTGATTTTTGGCTTTACCAGCTTCATCAAGCGAAGAGGAAGGAGGAGAGGTAGAATTAGACGAAGTAGAAGGTTTGGGGGTAACTCTAGTATCATTTAGTTGCTGACTTAATTGTTCAGGAATCACGGTGTTTTGAACGACAGAGGTCGAGAAGAGCCATACGGGCAAGCCAATTGTCAATCCTGGAAGAGACAATGTGGCCATATGGGGTGCACCAACATCTCCCCAAGAGGAGAAGGGACTAGGATTTCCTCCAAGGGTAACTCCTTGGTTGGTGGACTCCATTTTTCCCAACCCAAGACCAATGTAGGAAAGGTGATATTTACTCCGATTAAAATAAATTTTAGACGCTTTGACACAACTTGTTTTTTCAATTTTTAAGAGTTGAGAAAAAACAAAAGATGACTCTAGTTGCCTTCGATTTTTAATGAGCTCGAAGTGACAAGTGCTCAGATGGACCTTTTCCTTTAAGGATTCTTAAAAGGAACGAAAGAGACTGCTCTAGAAATCTAGACAGAGGGATTACCAAACCAATCGCAAAACTGCAGAATACTTTTTACGGTACGGCATTCAATCTTCCCGAATGTTGTGTTCAGTGCATTGCGATCGATAGGGTGGCAGACACAGCTTCCTATGGATAAAGGATATAGCCTATTGTGGTCTCCCAATATATACTCGATGGTACGTGGGAGCACAAGACCGCACTGGCACTTGTCATCTCAAGGTGAAGGAATCACCCAACCAGCAATGAAAACAACAATTACTAGGCTTTACGACGCCGGAATACGTCTCTAGCCTAGACTTCTAGATGTTGTGCGTTATGTTCCAAAGCGTTTTTAGATTCACTAAATTTATTTTATAGTTGATCTTGCTTAATAAATTTGCCTTTCAGGTTCACCGCGTGATGTAGATGTACAATTCCTAAAATGCAATCTAAGATGATAAACAATCGTTTAATCTTCTTTTTGCAATGAAAATCCTAGCTACTAAAGAAAGAGAGACGATATTCTTTCAACATAGAGTAGAGAGCACACACTATATGCATTGTCCTAAATCAAACCAATAAACATTCTAAATGAAAATGCACATGCATGTATTTGTTTTCAGCCTTCTTAATGTGTGAATAACAAAAAGAAAGCTAAGCACAAATCTGAATTATTTCTCAAAGCGACATTACTAGCAAGTTTATTTTCAAGACAATGACGACACTTTGCGATTTGGAATTGAAAACTTGCTTTCGACATTTGAAAAACTACTAATTCAAATCAAATACAAGAGTAACAGTGTAATCGACTACCAAGAACAGTTGGATTCTCTTCTATGACTGAAAACGACACTTGTGACACTTCCAAATCAAGAAACGACAGTTCAATTACGCTACTTCTTTGTAAAAGAGAACTGAAAATGGCTCAAAATACATAAAAACATTTACAGTTCTTTGCACAATGGAGGCGGAATAATGGCAAGGAAGGGGGTTTCCAACAGAGGTATACTGACTACAGACAGCAAAACCCTTGAATAGAGCTGAAAAGAGTGAACAAACCAAAGTCTGGAGGCAAAATTAGCCCTTTCTGATCAGCGCACCTGTTACACAGGGATTTTGGTATGCATCCCACCTACAGCACATGGGAAGTGCGATGCATACTGATATCCTTGAAGAGAGGGTGCGATGGTATAGTGCGAGACTTTTGATCCAGTTCTTGATCACAGTTTGTAGCACAGTTCAGGGATTTAGGTCAAGCAAGTGATAATCAGTAAACAAATCATAGGGGGAGATCTAAGGAGGTTACTAGAGCCACCTCAAGGGCAATTAGAGAGCTTGTAAATCAATTGTTTAATTCATAAACAAAACCCGGAGATAGACTGAAGCAGCATTGATCTACTTTGCTCTTGCATAGAAAATGCAGTTCGAAGGCTAGCTGGCTTGACTTCAGGCTCCATCTGTAAGTTTATAAAGTAAACAAATATAGAAAAACAAACAATCTGTTCGTTCCCCAGTGGAGTTGCCATTTTGTTATCGGGAAATCTAGTGTCTATGCAGAGCTGCTAGTCCCACTAAGGCTGGTAGCTACCTTAGAAACAAACAAACTTAAACCACTTTCGTTTTCCTTTATGAGAAGTAGATAAGAGGGGAACAAAAGAGACCAACCTTTGTCTTGCACTTGGTTCCTTGCTTGATTCCTCTCCCTTCTGGTAGATCTTTGCCACTCGCTTCCTCGTCTACCCAGCTGCAAAGAGCACCTGTAGAATCAAAGCAGCATAACACTCTCCAAGAACAGAGATCTAATATCATAAACAATATAGGACCAGATATATATTGACCACACAAATGCATAAAATCAATCATACAAGAATGTGGAGGAAAAATTGAATAGCTTTATTGATAATCAAGAATAGCAAAGAGGATTACAACCAATTGTTCTGACCCAGCGTCATCCTCTCAGCAAGAAAGCCCTTCTTCACCTCATGAAAAGCTTAGATCACCCAACACTATGATGTTACACCAAGAAACCAGCAGCACTTCCTTACAAGATACAAAATTCCAGCCTCCGGATCTCTGGGATGAGGGATCCATATATAGATGTTTGAAAGGGGGGTGAGTTAGCTTCCGAGATTTGATTAGTGTCCTCTCTCTGATAGTTCTTGATTCCACTTGGAGCTTGATGATCTCTTACTCATCCCTAGGCGAATGCAGAGAGGCAAGTGTCACAGGAGAAGTTTCTGGAAGATTCCATGATCCTCCACCTTGCAGATTGACCCTGCCATTTGTCCACTCTCGCCCATCGCACCCCATAGAAGGGCTTTTCAGTATGCATCGCACCTCCCGTGTGCATTTAGGTGGGATGCAGCACACTTTGACCATGGAGCAGGTGAGATGGTCCAATTTTGACCAGTTCTGAGTAGTTTTTCATGGAGAACTTCTGGGAGATGCTGTAATCAGTTGACCTTGTTATTTTAGGGGTTGGAACAACACTTTTAGGGACTTAGGAGCCCTTGGTTTATCGACATTTATGATTGGGGTTGCATTGCCCAAAAATGTCTATAAAAATCTTGAATTTGATGGATCAGTAAATAAGTTAGGAGCAGGAGAAGGAGTGTGGATATATAATCTAGAGAATGATCACTCAGAGGGCCATGCTTATAGGCTGAATTTCAAATGTACTAGCAACATGGCAGAGTATGAAGCACTTCTTTTAGGTCTTAAATTAGTTAGAAAGTTAGGAGCTATAATAGTTTCTATCACGGGAGACTCTGAATTAGTGATAAATCATATTAAAGTTGTATATATAACCAAAGACCCTAGATTAAGTTGTTACAGAGGAACCATTATAGAAATACTAAGTACTTTCCTAGAAACCAAAGTTGTTGTAATTCCTTGGAAGCATAATATGCAGGCTCATAGTTTAGCAATGTTTACCAGCACTTGTAAGTTACCATTCCAACCTAACCATTAGTACACTGCTGAGGTCAGGCACATACCTGCTATCCCAGATAACTTGAAAAACTAGCAAGTATTTGCTAATGACCAACAAATAAACAATTTTTTAACCTTAGAGGAGGAATTTGTGAATAGTAATATAGATACTGATGTGACATTAGATCCTAGTTTTAAAGATAAAAAGGAAATTAATAAAATAGAAGATGAAGAGATAGATAGATTCCATCCCACTAAATTTACAAAATTAGATGTACAAAACCTAAAGCAACTCGAAATTGATAAGATAATTAATGAAGATTCTGAAATCATTAATCTTAAAGGCAAATTTTTGCCCAAAGGATTAACTCCTTCGGAAGACTTGTTTGATTCAAATGATGTCCCTAGAAAACCAAAGATGGAACCCTTAAAATCTGATATAGGGGAGTGTAATGTAGGCACTAAGGAAAACCCAAAATTGATCACACTTTCAAATTCCTTACCTCCTACTGAAAAAGTGAAATACCTTGTATTACTAAAAGAATTCCAAGATGTCTTTGCTTGGAGTTATGAGGACCTCAAGTCCTATGAAACTAGCATAATACAACACATTAGCCCCATAAAATAAAACTATAAACCTTTCAGGCAGAAGCTGAGGAGGATCAATCCCATTCTATTGCCTTCTATTGAAAACGAAATCAGAAGGATGTATGAAGCCAAGATAATAGTACCAATTATTTTCTCTAATTGGGTTTCAAATTTGGTGCCAACAAGGAAGAAAACTGGTGAGATTATACTTTGTGTTGATCTCAGGAATCTTAATAAATTTTCACTCAAAGACAATTACCCTCTCCCTAAAATGGATCATATATTACAAAGGGTAGTAGGGTCAACCAGAATCTCATTATTGGATGGGTTTTCTGGTTACAATCAGATTCTAGTTCACCCAGATGACCAGGCTAAAACTGCATTTACTACTCCTTGGGGCACATTCATGTATGTGAAGATGCCTTTTGGATTAAAGAATGCAGGGGCCACTTTCCAAAGAGCCATGGACATAGCTTTTGCTAAGGAAATTCATGACTTCCTAGTGATATAGTTAGATGACATCACTGTATTCTCAAAGTCTGATAAACAACACTTAGATCATCTAAGGCAGGTCTTCATCAAATGTAGGAAGTATGGAATTTCTTTGAATCCTAAAAAATATTTATTTGGGTTAGAAGAGGGAAATTTCTTATGCCATATAATCTCTAAAGATGGTATCCAAATATATCCTGCAAGAATTGAAGCTATCTTACAGATACAACATCCTATAAGAATCAGGGAATTACAAGCCTTTTTAGGGGAAATAAACTTTCTTAAGTGATTTATTTCTAACATAGCAGAACTAATTAGGTCATTAAACAATATGCTGAAAAAATATTCAAGCATAAAATGGACTGCTGAGGCTAAGAAGTCCTTTGAAGATATTAAGTTAGCCTTAACAAAAACACCAGTTTTGATCAGTCCAAAGTTTGATGGAGATTTCATTATATTTTCCTTTCCTTGAAAACACATAATTGCTACAGTCCTACTACAAAAAAATGATGAGGGTTATGAACAACCTATTTCCTTTTTTAGCAAAGCCCTAAGAGATGCCCCTTTAAAATACAATATAATGGAAAATCAAGCTTTTGCTTTGATCAAAGCTATCAAGGATTTTAGAGTTTACATTTTATATTCTCATATAATAGCCTATGTCCCCAATTCAGTATTCAAGGATATCCTAACTCAGGATGGCCCAAATGGAAAGAGAGGGAAATGGATTGCTACTATATTAGAATATGACGTAGAAATCAAGCCAACAAAGTTAATCAAAGGCCAAGGTTTAGCCAAGCTCATCGCTGAATCAAACTGTCAGGCCTTAGATGTAAATTTTATTGCAGAAATGGATAAAGGGGAGGAGATGGCAACTCCACCAATCAGCTAGGCCTTTATTGAATCACCATGGTATGCTGACATCATATATGTTTTACAAAATGTACAAGCTCCTCCTGAATTATCCAGGACCAAAAGCATATTTTAAAAAATGAAATCTTTAAAATTTTTCATAATTGACAATGCTTTGTTTTGGAGGAATCATGAAGGTATCCTTCTTAACTGTTTATTGAAAGAAGAATCTAACAAGGTGTTGCAATAGTTTCATGCAGGTGACTGTGGAGAACATCTTTACTAGAAAACCAATGCTAACAAGATTCTTAGAGCTGGTTTCTACTGGCCTACTTATTTTTTCTGATGTAAAGAAAGTTATAACCTCATGTCATAAATGTCAAATTTTTGAAGGAAAGAAAAAGCTTTTACCCCTGCCCCTAAAACCAATCTCTGTTGAAGCACCTTTTCAACAATGGGGTCTTGACTTCATTGGTGAAATCCACCCACCTTCCTCTGCCCAACACAAATGGATCCTCACTACTATAGATTATTTTACCAAATGGATAGAAGCCATACAATCAAGGCAAGCCACTAACACTGTTATAATAACCTTCCTTAAATCCAAAATCCTATCCAGTTTTGGGTGCCCAACCAAGATCGTCACTGATAATGCAACAGCTTCCAAATCTAGGAGAATGATTGATTTCTGTAATAAGTATCATATAAACTTGGGCCATTCCACAGCTTATTACCCCCAAGAAAATGGACTAGTAGAGTCCTCAAACAAAATTCAGGTAAACATCATCAAAAAATTGTTGGAGGATAACAAGAAAACATGGAACAAAAAACTAGTAAATGCCTTATGGGTAGACAGGCTAACCACAAAGAAATCCATTGGTACTAGTCCTTATAAACTAGTTTTTGGGATGGAAGTTGTTTTCCCATCTTCCTCGGGAACACCAATGATGAAGCTACTCCAAGAGCTGCAAGTTGAACTAAATGACATCCAAAGAAGAATCAACTAAACAATTCACTTACAGCAAACCAGGGAAGAAGTGTACATCAGATCTCAAGTTATGTAGGAAAGGATCAAAAATACTTTTGATAAAAGGACTAAGGTAGAAGATTTTTAACTAGGGGACAAAGTTCTAAAATGGGATTCAAGGAGAGAAGATAAAGGTAAACATGGGAAACTTGATTTCCTATGGAAAGGCCTATATATCATTTATGCTTTCAGAGGTAATAATTCTTTCTTCCTCAGAGAAATGGGTGGAACAGAAGCAGAAGGAGGACAAGTTAATGGTCAAATGCTCAAACACTATATTGAGCCTAGTTACTGATTTCACAAATCATATGTACATACTTTACTTTTAAATTCTAGAGTTGATTGGATGGTAATGTTTGAAGTTGAAACTCGAAGAGAAGGCCCTAAGCTTCAAAATTTTTACTGTCATAAATAGCAATAGTGCAGAAATGTGAAAAGGGAAAGTTGTAGGATAACATCATAGCAGGCCATTGGTCTACAAAGTTCTTGACATTTCACTAGGAAATTCCATCCCCACGTGGAGCCACTGTTACGTTCCTATACAAATAGGAGTCATAATTTTTGAATGGCTAATGACTAAACCTGTAATATGTACATACCTTTGCTTTCTGCAAATGTTTTACATATTCAAGAAAATTAAAAAAAATGTAAAGAGGATATGTCCTAAAAGAATAATCAAAGGAAAAAAAGAATAAAAGGTCAACAAAGATAAAAATAATATGAACCCCAAGAAAAGAAAAGACCATGAAAGTGAGCAAGTCAAAATGCCACTACTATTTACTTTTTGTGCAAAATAAATGATTATGTGCAGTTTGTAATCTTTGCCACAATCCATGATAGTCAAAATATTTAAACTTGGCTACTTCATGTTTCAATTTCATGTTTATAGATAGAGAATAAAATCTAATCAAACTGTTTAATCTTGGTAGCTAATTAGATAGGTAGAATAAATAAAAGGAGCTCAACTGTTTAATCTGAGCCCTTGGATGTAATAAGGTCAGATTTAGCTAGTTTATTATTGTAAAGAGAAAAAAAAATGTTTGATAAGGGTTTGCCAGCTCAAATGCACCCTAATAAAGAGAAGTAAAAATGGTAGCATGAGTAGATGGGTAAGTAGTAGAAAGATTGTAGAATTTTGATGATTGATTAAACAAAAACACGTGTATCATCTTTTTCATCATAAAAGTTCCAAATGTGAATGGGAACTCAATTATGCAGATAGATATCAAAGGCAATTAATTAACTTCCCTCATTTATTTCACCTTTTACTTAACTAATTCCCCTCAATAAAGTTCAAAGTACTTAAAAACCCTAAGTCAAAGAGGCTCAGAGCATTTCTCTGAATTTTGGTGGGACCGGACCCTTGGCTCAATGATTTATAGGAAATAAGTACTAAAACCCCCTCATAAAACATTCGTTACCCCCTTTAGTTCATTCATTTTCCTTAATGATACTCTTATCCTAAGGTTAAAATGCTTTTACCTATGAAAAGTCTTTATTCCCCCACATAACTCATTTTCATATCAAAATCCCACAAAAACACTATATCCTAAGTTTTATGGGAAAGCTTTAAAAACATGAAATAACATATACTTAGGGTGTTGTGCCCCTTTACTAATTAATAATTTATTTATTAAATCCTAAACAAAATCCCATTTCCCGTATATATTTAGCTCCCAAGATATTAATAAACCCTACCCTAGTTTAATTATATAAACTATAATATTACCCAAAACCTAGAAAATCCACTAATTAATCGATCCGCGATTAAGTTAGTCTAAAAACTCAATTAAATCCCGCCACTAAACACCTCAACACCTTAACCCAACCTTAATCCCTCATTAAATCGAAAACCACCACACTTAATTACTCACCAAGCCCCCCCACTACCCTCCGTGCAAATCCACTACCCGATCACCACACGATCACTCCCCTCCACATTTGACGACCCTCATTCATTTCGGTCGGGCCCCAACATCTAAACATTACCCGCGTGAAAAGGGTATTTTTCTGCTGGGCCCGAGGCTACGTGTCACTCAATGAATGGAATAGGGAAACCTCCCCACAATACCACCAAGTGCCCAAAAGTGGTGCGATGGAAACCACTCACCACTTGCCCGCTACATGCCAAAATAGCTATTGTTCACCCCGCTACATGACAAACGACCACTGTTCACCTATACCCACCAATTTTGACTTTCCTGCATAAAGCCAAAAACCCCGAAATCATTCGTTTTTTTTCGTTTTTTCAACTGTAAACCTCCATGCATGCACTTGCGAACGTCAAAGTTGTTAACCCATGTACAATTGCACCGTGAAGACACCAGAAAGCTCCAAGATTGCCTTCCAGCCTACTCAAAGCCTTTTCAACCATTCATAGTTTCCAGTCACTCGGCTCAGACCTAGCTTTCTTCAATTCTAGGTATTTAAGCCATAATTCACTAAAAACCCTGTCAATTTCAGAAATAGTCCCTGAGTTTTCTTAATTAAAATAAAAAAGGAACTCTAGTAACATAAACCCACTCAGAATTGAACCACCTTCGCCCTAAAAAACTAAAAACCACCTTCCCCATTCTCAAATCCACAAGAACTGAGAATGGCTACCGCAATTGCCACGGATGTCAGACCTATTTCCACTCCTCACCTAGACCTAGACCACCACCTCCTTGCTAATAAAGATTTCCAAATCAAGGACACCTCTATCCTTGAATCCCCTCTCAAACTATACCGCTGATATAGAGATCAATACCTAAACCATGCCGATAAAATTGGTCTTTGGGAGTCCAATTTGCCTAAGTACCAATTCCCTAAAGTTCACATTTTCCTAGAAATTGTCCATTACTGCCATGCAAACTATATCCCCGGCCAAAGAGCAGTGATGTCCCCTAACCAGACTGTACTTTTCACCATCACTTCTGAATCAATAAATGAGATACTGCAACTTCAACCTGGCCAAAACCTAACCCCTATCTCAATTGGAGACCTATTAGACCGAGTCTTCAAGCTTACCACTACAAAACTTGTTGATATGTTACAAACCTTCATCAGGGAGGGAAAGCATATCCCAAAATATCCTCCTCCATATGTGGCTACCGTATTTTCCCCATTTGGTCAGGACATTGTAGCAATGATATCTAGTGTCCTGGGTTACACCACCAGTGAGTATATAGATGAAATCATCATGGCTTTCATGTCCATCTTCACTCTAGGACAACCTCCTGCTACCATTTATGATTATGCCAACTTTATAGCTGATAGGATGCATGACCAATTTCTAAGGATGAGTAATGAGAGAGTCTTTAAGTATTCGTCTGTCTTGTATCACCTTTTTCTATACTACCAAGTAGATAAGTTCCCCTTTACTCTCCAGAAACTTGACACAAAAGGTCACCCTAGATCAGTTTCTGAACTCCATTGATCCATAAATGTGATTCTCCATATTCATATATAGACTTCATAGACCTATTTGTACATCCCATTGTGACAATGTTGTTAGGAAGCCCTCCTCCAAGAATCAGTTCAGATATAAGGAGGATCCTACAACTCTCAAAGCAGCACAAAGTGGGGGATTGATACTTGTACCAAAACCACACTGAAATTAGGATTTATGGTTGTGATCTAGCCCCATACAGACTACCTAAATACCTCCCAATGAGGTTATTTTCTTTGGAGTACTACAGGTAGATAATCAATTCAGATGAGGTGCACTTTGTCAGAGCCAAAAAGAAGGTCCAACTCAGGATCAAAGACCAATTAGGCCCCTTTATTTGCAATAGTAGAGAAGCTGGAAAGGAGGTAGACCAAATTCTTCAAAGACTAAATATGAAACAGAGCTTCATGTGGAGATATGATCCCCTGGACTTCATCTGCAGCAGAAGACAGAAAAACAAGATGGCTCCCTACATTCACCACTGAATCCCTGAAATAGAAAAATATGCCAATCAATTGGAATGGGTGGAGAATACTTTAGAAGACAGGGATAGCATTGAAGTTGCTATGGAAAACACTTTAATTGATCTAGAGAAACAGCTTGATGAGGGTTCTTTCCTGCAGGTGTCAGGAGAATCACAAGCCCAAGAAGAATCACAGGTACAACAAGAATCAGAAGCACCAGAAGAGTAAGAAGCACCAGAAGAACCAGAACAATCAGAGAAGACAAAAAAGCTAGAGGCCACCATGAGTAACCCCCTAGTCTTACAGACTCCTCTAAATGAGGAGAAAAGCCTCAAAAGAAATAGGGAAGGGGCCACTACCTTAAGAAGAGCAACATCACATGCCTATGCAGAGACAAGCCAGGCTAAGAGACAAAGAATAAATCCTATTTCTGAATATGAATATACAGAGGAGACAACTAATGTTACAAGCACAGAAAGAGAAGGAAGCAGGCATGCCACTCCCTCTGGAGGCATCCTAGAACCTTCCACATCACATACCCAGATATTGGAAAGACAACAAAGTGTGGAGGTATCCTCTTTCAGAATGCTAACAGACAAAGATCAAGACATCAAAGAGAGATACAAAGAGATAAAGGAAAAAAATGAGAGGCTAAAAGCCTAGACCTATGCACAGTATTTGAAGATGACCCCTACCAATCAGACAAGGCTTATGTCAGCCTATGATGTAAAAGAGGGGAAAATGCAGATGACATTCATGAAGCCCACTACTCAGCAACCGAGAATAGCAGCAGACTTCAAAAAGATAGACTTCGAAGTACTGGCAAAGGACATTCATCCTATTGACCAAATTGAGTTGCACAAGTAGACAGGGGAGATGATTTACTCCACCTTGATAGGGAAAGCCATCGCTGCCCACCAATTGCAAAACTCCCTGAATAATATATCAGCACAGTTCTAGTTGGAGAAGGCCTCTTCACAAGCCAAAGGTACTAGAATCAAGTCCTTAGAGGACTTAGTCATTGAGTTGGGACACGATCCCAAAGATGTAAAGGCCACAGAAAAATTAATAAACAAGAAGAATGATGATATAGCTGCTCTTCTTTGAAGAAGTAGCTCAAGGTTCCCCAGTTGGATCACCCACAAACAGTAGAAGTCCTAGAGGCACAAAAAGGACATGAAGAGCTCATGGACTTGGTCCTAAAGCTAAATGACCAACTACAAGAGACAAAGAAGGAGTTGGACATTTTGATTCCGTCCAAGCAAAGTGACCTGGTAGGAACTTCCACAACTGCCATTCCCGCAGTGACAACAACAGTTCCTTCTACATTGGTAGCACCATTGGCACGTACATCTCCACCTGCCACAACACTTCCAATTACAACTGAATCTACAACAGCAGGCACACCAACAGAGAAAACAACAAAGCTGGTAAAAGCCATGGAGGAGATGTCAATCCAGGCAACAAAGCTCAAAAGGCTAAAGGAGAAAGTGGCAAGCTTAGAAACTGACTATAAGCTTTTCCAAATTCAACAAAGAGAAGAAACACAGAAAGCCCTAAGGATGTGTGAGAAAATTAAAGTCCTAGAGAAAGATTTAACACTGCAGAAGCCACTAGGACAGACTAAAGAAATGCTTTATGCCAATATCATTGACTCTGTCAATGATATTTGGCCATCAATTCAAGTTATATTTGAGCAAACTAAATTGGTGAAGGTAGCCACTAAGGATATCCAAAAAGTAAGGGAAGAGTTAGGAGACCAACTTGAGGATGCAAATTGACTCATCCACCTCCTAAATAGTAAGAACAGGCATGAGCTCCATGAGCTTGGTGTAGAAGATAGGACTGAAGCCATCCTAGAGGTTAAAAAGGTTCTTTCCAAAAGAAACCTTATGCTCAACTTAGAAGAAAAGTGCCACAACATGTAGGTGGCCATTGACAGGTTTATAGCCAAATTTCAGATTTTTAGGGACAAAGGCCTTCCCAGTCCTATGGTAATTAATGTTAAACTTATGACCCAACTGGACTACAGTGATAGACTCAGGAAGTTGGCCAAGGAACAAGCTAGTTCTTCAAGTATAAAAGCCCTGCCAACTGGAAAAGTATTGTATGATACTTTGGAAAATCTATTTTTCCTAGAACATGAGGTGAAACATTTGTTTGTCACCAAGCCCAATTTTGCAAAATACACAGAGGCAGACGAAATTTATAGAAGAATGTTGAAAGTAAAGTTACCTGAGGATGAATGGTGGGAAAAAATGACATATTTACTATGAAAAGTTTTACATTAGGAAGTTACCACAGTAAATCTAAAGGTAGCCAGATGAAACAAGTGAAAGACAGATAAGCAGGGTCAAAGAGTAACAGAGTCAAAGAGTATCAGTGAAAGATAAAAGTAAAGAAGACTCCAGCGTGGAAATACCACAACCATCAACCAACTTAAAGGGCTTAAAACTCAACAGAAACAACCAACAACACCACAATAAAAGGGACAACAAGAAGCAGTTTTCCATCTGTCTCTATCTTCATGCTTGAAGATATTTTGATTCCCTAGATTAAATCTCAGATTGTTATGAGATATTTTGTAAATATTTTTGTATAAATACTTCACATTTCGAAGTATTTAGGTGTGGATTCAATGAAATTTCTATAGACTTTTTCTCTCAACTCAAAGTTCTATTGTATCAATGACTGGATTGGCTTGTTGGATCAAGGAATAAAGATCAGATATTTTAGAGGATTCTTGTGTAAAGAAATATACAAATAAGTATTTTCTCATGTTTAATGTTATTTCTCTTATGTTTTTCCATAATCTTATTTGTTTGTCTAAAATCTAAATCTCTAACATGAAATGATATTTCAGAAATTTCTTGAATGCACTCTATCTTGACTGTTTACATTTTAAATGTTTTCTACTAAAATATCTTAGTTAGGGAATTCTTAACTGCTCCCTAGCTTCCGCAGTTTCTCCCCCTAGTCTATAGCAAAGGTTTCTTCATTTCCCTTTGTCCATGATCACCCTCTTTCTTCATTTTGATCCCGGTCCAAGGATTCTTTATTGCCCTTTCACCCTGGTTAGAACCATTTCATCCATTAGACCTGAAGATTTGCCTTTTGCTTTGCTAGTCTACCCTGTGAGAATTCCCTTTAATGATCTGGTCCAGTTATGTTATCCATTGATTATCTCCATAGCCTAATGGCTTGAAGACATAGCTACATCCATCTGCTCCAAGAATTCCACCACCCAACCTTTAATCAAAAAATCAAAACCCCCCTCAACACTAAGAACTAGCCTAAAATATAATAAAAACAAAGCTAAATCATAAAGAGAGAGCCCTCTCTGGACTTAGGTTGGCTAGAACCTGAGCCTAAAAGATTGGTTTTTGGTTACCTCGAATGATTCCTTCTTTTGATAACTTCTAGGGAAAACTTTTGAGTGATAACAACTTCTACAGTAGGTGATTGTATTGATCCTTCTACCTTAGTAGAAGGGGTGATAGGGGTCCCTCATAAAATCATTGTGCCTAGCTACTATGTGTCCCCTTCCTTTGGAGTTTCATCTTGAATAGTAATTATTTGAGGCCTAAACAGAGGATTAATTGGAGAATCTAATTTCTAAGTAGTATTTGGGTCCTTCTTTCTTTTAAAAACAATAAATTATGCATCTGGATTGTCATAATCAGTAGGGGGCATGGCTTCCCTTTCCCTTTTTCCCTCCTTTTCTTTAGGAATTGGTGTTTGCATAGATGATTGACTGACAAGTTGTTCTTCAGCTTCTTGTAGAGTACCCTCTGTCCATTCCTCCTGATTTTCATATTGTTCAATTTCAGGCCTTGGTGTGTGTGCATAAGAGGTACTCTTCTGTTCTAATCTGAGTTTTGAAATGATGCCCAGGGGATCATAAGACAAAGAGAAACTCAATTTGAATTTCATCTTACTCAAGATAGCATCTACTTCCTTTGTTGCAGCTCTGGTGTTGATGATGTAGGCCCTATGTGAGATTTCAACTTGAACTGTGCTTTCTTCTTGTAGGAGACAAAATGAAACTCATCCATATTAAGCATTTTCCTTGTGTATTCTAATGCAAAGATCCTAACAGGTACAAAAACTGGCAATCTATAAGGAGGCAATTATGATCCATAAACTTTGATCTCAGTGTAGTTCTAGTATAAAGACCAATCTCCCACTTTATCTTGACTTGATAAATGCAAAAAAATCTTTATTTCTAGTGAAATCCTCGGGATCACACCACTGCTCAGCAAACAAAGTGACGTATATAAAATCTTATCCACATAATCTGTAAAAAATATTCCTCTGAGTTATTTCTAACTAAAAAAGTCCAGTGAATGACTGGCCAAGGGTTACCTTCACTATCTGTCTTCTGTAAAGGGAACTTAAATTTGTCTTAATGGAAAAATAGTATAAGGTAAACTAGGACTGACTGATACTTAAAGACACATACCGCTTTGAAATTGACAAACTGGTCATGGATGGAGTTGGCCAAAAAATGACTATAATTTAAAAGGAAGGAGGTATGTTTTCCAACCAAAAAAATATATTAAAAAAACTAACACTATCTCATCTATCCACTAGTAATTATGGTACCCAAGTAGTCGAGTTACCATGGAGATTACTTGTTTAGACATTTTATAAAACATTGAAACTGGGTATGGAGGACTAGTCCGGGGTAAATTCAGTGTTTTCTGGAAGAAAAAAATAAAAAATATGGGCTCTTTGAGGGAATGTTAATTTCTTATATAATTCCATTAAAATATTGTCAGAAAAAGGACGTTGAGAGGTCTAATAGTCAACTTGCATGGCCTAGCAGATGCTTTCAGGGGAAATAGAGAAAATGACTTCATTGTCATGGGAAATGACTGCCCTTTGACTTGGCAAATATCTAAGGTGGCACCAGACAGAGAACTCAGGAAAGAAGTGAGTCTGGGGGAAAACAAATTGTGGGAGAAAGGATTCCCAGATACTTAATTCATCACTTTTATCCAAGTATTTTTCTTTCCCAATTTATGGAGCTCATAGAGATCAAATTCTGACTGGGTTTCAACAATTTTATACAGGGTGTCTATTAAGGGGGATTTATCAAAATCTGGGACTGGGGGAATAAGGGGATTTGACTCTGTGATCTTCCCTTTTCCTTTACGATTCGACATTTTGGAAAATGAAAAATAGGGAACAGAAGGACAATACTAGATAAAAGAAAGTTGGATAGAAGAAAGTTGGAGGACAGGGTTACCCTTAAATACTGTTGATTTTTCACAAGGAATTTCCTGTTGAAAGTTGGCAATTGGTAGCACTTTCGTCCTTTGCCTTGCGGGATTAATGAAAATAAAAACGAAATGAAGTACTAGCCCCAAGGATTCTTTTATAACATTGGAATTGGTTTCATAACGAATTCATTAACGACTATGGAGTGGAGAGGATTTATTGGTAAAAAGGGTAGGGTGCGAGAATTATTAGCATAACATTCAATTAGCAATTGGCGGCATTTTTCAACGTTGAACTGGCAATGATGTGGATGGGGAGTGACATGGTGAGAGAGGTGGCAGAAGTGGAGTGCTGGGGGGGAATTTATGTGGTGGGATATGAGTGGCGAAGGGGGAGACACATGGTGGGAGGTGAGCAGCGGATGGACGATCCATTGGCGAGAGGACGGAGGTGGCCTTTCAGGGGGGTATAAGCAGTAAACAGAATAGGGAGGGGTCCCCCTGAAATGCCCCAGGTCTTTCCACGTTAACTTAGGGGCTTTGGGCGAAAAAAACTCCCCCCCCCCCCTCGTGTTAACTATCGGGAGTGTGGGGGGTCTGAAAACACCCTGTCGTCATAGATCTGGGTGGAGTAAATCACCATCATTGGTTCCAAAGTGGTCTTTATTCAGAAAAATACAAATACCTTTGTCGCATTATGCCATATCAAATACATATAAAAAAAAATAATTGAATAAAGCATAAATACTAAGGTTTTAAACCTTATAAAAATTTACATTTTTTGGAATTAAAGTGGCATTTTAGATAGATCGCTTATTTGGGCTTATTATTATTATTATTATTATTTTCTAATTTTTTCATTTTATTTTTTTTTTGTTTTTTCACATATATATCATTTTTTTATGTATCTCCTATTTTATTTTTCTTCTTTTCTCTTTTTTTTTCTATTTTTCTTTATCATATATTTTTTATTTATTTTTTTTCTTCTTTTGAATTTTTGAAAATAATTTGCAAAATGAAATCATTATTTAAAACATCTCAAGATATGAAAAGCAACAGATAATCATCAATTGATCCTATATAGTATAGGACCCCAACAGAAAGAATAAGCTCCTTAGTTCCCAGGCTTGCCTCTTGGTCAACTACAACCCCAAATAAATGAATTATTTCCACTTTTGAGTATTCCATAAATTAATCGTGATAATGTAGAAGTTAAAAATAGAAAAGAAATCGAAGATGATATGAAAAGGAGTGTTGGGATTTTTTATTATAGTGGATGTTTCATTATTGCATATTTATAGATTTTTAATAGCTTGGTTATCGATAATTCTTTTTAAAAATTAAGATTCAGATAGGTTTTTGAAAGTTAATATTGTAGGTAAGTTTTTGAGTTTTTGTAAGAAAGAAGTTAATTTATAATTGGAGGAGTCACAATTTTATGCTTGCAAATAAGGTTAAAGGTTACCCATAAGGTGTAGACCAATTGGTTTATGTGGGGTTTAGTCCCCACCAGGTCATAGGATCAAATCTTGTGAGGAGGGGTTGAGGATGGGAGACACCTTTGGGGGAATTAAACTATCCCAAGGGGCATCCAAGCTCAATCGAGATTCACACAGTCCTGGCGATAACATCCCACTAGTGGGAAGATTGTCCTTCCATCCAGCATTGGGGCTGGCTCTCGTTCGAAAAAAAAAAGGTTAAAGTTTACTTTGAAAATATGCAATTTCAATGGAAATGATCTTTGTTGGGCTTTTGAAGAACATTGGATTTTTAACTGCAGTAATTTTTTGAATTTAAGAAAATGGGTTAATGATCTGCAAACTGTCATAGATATTCCATTGAATAGTTCATCACAATAATTTGATAAAATTATACTTAAAATTCAGAAAATATACACTATGAGGGTTTACTTCTCTTTAGATTTTTGGATCTATAGATTATTGTTTATTGTGTATGCATGTAAATTGAAATGATGCAAAAAATGAGAACATCAAAATAAGAACTCACAAACCACGATTGAAACAACATATATCTTGGGAAACCCTTTCGAGTAAAGACTCAGCTAGAAGGTGAGGCCACTCCACTCTTTTTCTCTGAATAGGAAATTGTTGTGAGTACAATGAAGTAAGGCCTGTGGCCCATAGGCTACTACAGTGCACAAATGCTCTTTGTGTGATCTCTCTCTATCTCTCTTAGCTACACTGCTCATCTATGGAACAAATTCACTAAAAACGAATGGAACCCCTTTTCCTCCTAGTGACCCGGTTATAACATAACTCAATAGCCTACTAGTGGTTAGGTTTAACTCCTTCAACTCTTAATTGGAGTTACAATATGGACTCTTTTAGATTCTTCTCCATCATGATCACATGGCTAGACCTTTTTCCATGAATAATGGGGGTTCGTGTGGCATCCTATCAAATTATTATGGCAAAAATAGAAAGGTTGACATTTGAGTAGCATAACCTTGCATATAGACTCCAATTGACGTAATTTGTGCGTTTTTGGAAAGGTCTCTATGTGTAGAATAGGCAAAACATGTGTGGCACTAACGTATAAAATGTGTACCTTACAAAAATGTCATTTGATGCTTCAAAATGCTTCGAGAAGGTTTTAGATCCCAATCTGCCAAACTGAAACGTGTGTTGATTCCTACACTTTTTCCACTCTAAAAATTTCAAAATAGATGAAAAGAGATACAATAATCCAATACAGATCAATTAATAATATAAAACTTGAAAGTGTATGAATTAATAATATTAGATTAAAAGTATATGCATTTTTTCCTCACTAATTATTAACAAATTATTTTATTTGATATATATCTTTTAAATAATTAATTATTTTATTGATTTCATTTTAAATTTAAAATAAATTAATGAAAATTGTCAAATAATAGTTAATAATAACTATATTAATTATAAATTAATAATTAAATTTTTTAAAAATAAATAACTATTATTTTTCTTTATCTATCATTAATAATTTATTTTGTTTAATAATTTCCTTTCAATTTATAATGAGTTAACAAAAATTCTCAAATAATGACCATACTCATCCCATTAAAATATTTTAATTAAAAAAAAACTAATATAAATAATCATAATTTAATTAAAAAAAATTTAATTAATATTTTTAACATAATTAATCACTTTTTATTTCAAAAGGGCACTCTTTATTTTAAAAGGGCGTATTAAAACACTGAGAAGTTAGTCTTGAGATTTATGGTGATAATGCTTTCTATTAAATTAAATGTTAATTCTTTTGCCGCATAATTTAAATAGTTCTTAATTTTATTCCTGATTAACGTTCACAAAAACCATAGTATCTTAAGGATTTAATATGATAAAACAAGATTATTTTGTTGATGGCGGCATTCGTATGTCAAGCTCGGAAATCTTTTTTCTTTGTGGCAGCCTTATTTACCATTGGATAAGTCCAAAAAAAAAATTGAACAACGACGTTTAAATTGTATTTGGCAATCAATTTTCTTTCACGTAAATCTTGTTAATAGTTACATATCATTTTTAGGAACAAGTTTTCAAAGCTAAGGGTTATTCCACTAGTCAAATTATTAAAGTCTTTGGAGTTGTCTCGCTCTCTAGATCCTCTAATCTTGATCTTTCTTGTGGTTAAGTTATGTTTTTAGATATTAAATAACCACTGCCCAGAGGAAAATTAAAATTGTATTCTAGCATTATAAAAATCTTAAACAATTATTTTAAAATTGTTTAATCATTTAAAGACAAATTTGACCCATGAAAAGATCAAAGGTCTATTAGATTTCTTGTTCATGTGGGAAATCTTACATTGGCCAAACAAGTTGTCCTTTCAAAACCTACCTCAAAGAACACATAGTTGATATCAACCACAACCGTCTATTGAAATATGTCATTGTCGAACATTTATTTAAGTCCAAACATTGATTTGTTTTGATCAATAAAAAATCCTAACCATAGTTCCTTTTTACATCTCTTGAGAAACCCTTGAAATCCAGAAAAACCCTAATAATTTAATAAAAATGATGGATACATGTTGATCCGGAGCCCATGATCCACTATCTCCCCCATTAAGTCCCTGATTATATAATTTAAAAAAATCTAATTATTTCCTTATATCATTTGTCATATTTACTCCAAAATTTCCCATAAATTTTAAATGTATAATTATTTGCAAATATCAATTTTCAAAATATCTCTTAGTTTCAAGGTGTTTTTTTTAATATATTTTTTGGATCATTGGTCTTTTATTCTTATTTTTATAATTTATTTATTTTATTATTAATTTTTATTTTTAATTAATTTTTATGTTAATTGAATTTAAATCAATTATTTTCAAATTTAAAATTAGATTAATTTAACTAATTTTTATTTTCTTTTATTATTATTATTAATCCTGAATTTCTATCAAATCTTAATCCGATCTTTTAATTTCAATTCTTATATTGTTTTTTTTTAATTCTTACATGAAATTTAAATTTTTATTTTATTATTATTATTAATTAATTTCTATTAAATCTTAATCCGATCTTTTAATTTCAATTCTTATATTATTTCTTTTGAATTCCTACTTGAAATCTAATTCTTATTGATTCTTATTTTCCATTCATAAAAATTCTATTTATTATTAATTATTAATTTATTTTTTAGAAATTTAATTAATTCATAATTTATTTAATTTAAATCACCCATTTTCATTTAGTATTATGAGTATTTAACTAAATCTTATTCTTTTTTTTTCCATACCTTATTTTAATTATTAATGCTTAATTCTCCTTAATTCTTATTTTCTATTAATAAATATTTTTTTATCATTAATTCTTATTTTTTTATTATAAATTAGTTAATGGTTAATAATTAAAAAATATAATCGATTAATTCTTATTTTCTATTAATAAATATTATTTTACTATTATTTTTTATTTTTATTATAAATTAGTTAATGGTTAATAATAAAAAAATTAATCGATTAATTCTTATTTTATATGATCAATTTGTGAATTTCCTCAAATACTTATTACAAATTATTTAATTTTAAATTTTTAAGTTTTAATTTTGGTTAAAGGTTAGTTTTCCTTATCAATTTATTTTAATATTTTTTTATAAATTTGACTTTGACCAAAATTATATTTTACATTCTAATCTAACGGATACTTAGTTTTTGTTATTCTCTAAATAGATTTTTTAACAATCATTTACTTATATCGATTAATTCTTATTTTATATGTTCAATTTGTGAATTTCCTCAAATACTTATTACAACTTATGGAATAGATTAGAAGAGCGAAAAATTCCTTTTTGAGTTGAGAGTTGTCGCTATAAGGTTATACGAGAATGTAATTGCCAAGTTAAAGAGCAATGAGGGGTGGTTGAAAGATATTAAGTGTAATATCGGAGTTAAACAAGGTTTCCCCCTCTCCCCTACCCTATTTGGCATTTACATTGGCAAGCTAGAAGGTTGTTTAGAGGAAGCAGGATGTGCTGGCATGGTCTTAGCTGGGATAGCCATCATCCTTCTTCTCTATGTTGATGATATTGGTCTTCTCGCAAGGTGCCCATCTGATCTTGATAAGCAACTTAGACTCCTTAAGGATTTCTACTCTACCATGGTTATGATTGTTAACACTGACAAAACAAAAGTTATGATTTTCAAATCCAAGAAGGACACTTACGCTAATTTTATGTATGACAATAGTAACTTGGAGGAAGTATCTTCTTACAAGTACCTAGGAATTGATATTCATCACAAGCTCAACTGGAACTATAGCATTGAGAAAAGGATTAATGAGGGGTGGAAAGCTTATTTTGGTCTTAAAAATAATTGTAAAACGGAAAACCTCATAATGTGGGATAGATAGAAGTTCCTCTTCGAAACTTTAGTCACTCCTGTTATCTTATATGGATGTGAGGCTTGGGGTTACAGCATCTCTAGAGAATCCTGGAGAAAGAATGAGCAAATCCAGAAGCGTTTTATAACGTATAACCTCAAAATTAAAAGCAATACACCCTATCATATTCTCCTTACAAAAGTGGGTCTTTCCCTTATCGAGAGCCTAGCTATGACTAGGCTTCTATTGTACAAGCACAAACTCAATAACATAGGAGACCATAGACTTCCTAAGCTAGCTTTAAATTCCAGCCAAAACCACCTAAGGCTCAAACGAGGTTGATATAAAGACATCAGGGCCTGGTTAAACCATTGGGAGATCGACGAGAATGATGCATTGCAAAACATTAATAACATTAAAAATATTGTTACTTCTAAGTTCAAAAAAAACGTGTGGTGTGAGAAAGATTTAGCAGCTAAAAGAAAATTAAGATATTATAAGGAGGTCATCAACCCCACCCTAGAAGATCAAAAGTATCTCTCTGTTTTAACTAGCTCAAAGAAGAAAAATAATATAGCCAAGATTAGAACGAACTCTCATGAGCTCCATAGTGAAACAGGTCATTGGGCAATTCCTAAAACACCATGGATGGAAAGGATATGCCATCTTTCTGAGAATATGAACATCGAGGATGAAAATCACTTCCCCTTAGAGTGCCCCGCGTACAACCACATTAGATCTCAGTTTCATAATCTTTGTTGCAATACTGACCTTCTTAGCCTTTTATGATGCCAAGATTATAGTGAACTCATGAGGCTTCTCTCCAAGTTTTTTGAGCATAGGAATAAAATCTTAAATCAAACTAAATAATTCGTTTCTTTAGGTCCGATAGACCAAATTTTGGTCTCAGTGGATGTTAACCATCATCATCATCATCATCATCAATTATTTGGTCTAAATGAAATAACCATAAAAAAAAACTTTGGATGAATCATAAATCCATTATACACTTATCTTCCAAAAAAACTCCAACAACCTAGAAATAAACAAAATTTTAAAAATCCAACTCAAACACCTAAGAGTTCACGTTTCCACCACTTTATCAAAATGTTGAAAACTAGCGACAAGATGTATGTAAGAAGAATCTGCTATCGAATATGTTGAAAACTAGTTTCATACCAGATGTATGTAAGAAGGATTTTCTATTGGAGGCTTCTACTTCTACGAAGGTTTAAAGCTCAAAGAGCAAACACTCTGCTGAAATGCAATGCAAAATAAACAATCCCAAAGATCAAATAACCAAAACAATGCAATGTAGACCAAAAGATATACGTTTTCGGGACAAGTAAAAGCCCAAAGCCTCATAAAAGTTATGTTGACTTACATATTGTAACACATCCTTATAACAATACAAAAAAAATTATTATTACCCAAATACCTCAGTAATAACTTAACTTTGATAAATTGACATTGTATTGAACTATAGATTAATAATACAAAAAGAGTAATTATAATTTATTATTTAAACAATGTATGGACAGTCAAATCTTAACTTTACAATAAATCGGTTCATAAACCCTGTAGGATTATATGTATGTGTGATTAAATGACATTATGGTCACAATTTTTTGATATTTATGGAGGTTTGTACTGCGAGTTTAATACCTATCTTTTGTCGTCATCAAAATCCCCCCATTTGTATGTGATGTATTAAAGACCTAGCTGTCCTGGCCAGGTGGCAATCTGATCCGCTCCAAATTATTCTACGGTTGTATTTTCCTTGGTATTCACTTACCTAATTGACGGCTCCGATTGACCTAAACGTTCAATCCGAACTTGAGGGTTTTTTCATTCAACTCCTGGTGGTTTTTCCCCTGTTTAGCATTGTGCTATTCCAGAACTTCACTAGTCTTCGACTCTGCTCCGGCCTAGTGTATTGGGTCCTGATTCCTCTGGTTGTCTCGCCTGGTGTAGGTGCTGGTTTATTCCTTAGCTCCGTCCCTCGGTATCTGGCTACTTATCAAAAATATCTATCACCCAACATAGATTCTTCAAAGGCTGGACTTCATTCTGCTATACCAGGGTTTTTCTCTATCTGCTACACGATGGTAAGCTTCAGTCATTTTTTCTTTGTACCTTATTCTTTTACTGTTATTTTTTCTACAGTTTATGATGAAGTTAACAACTAATCTCTGATTATTTGTTTGTTTTCAGGTGTCGAAGCTTTCAGAGGGTGCCAAGGCGGAAACCCTCTTACCGGCTTGGTCTTTCCAGAAAAGGAAACCTTCCCGCATCAGGTATTTATCCTCTACTACTCTTTTGCTCGGCAAGACTTTGTGGCAACCAGGCCTGGAAATTATTAGAGACCTAGTACTAATTTCATGAGGATCTTCCTCGGCTTACGGGAGTTTCATATCCTCTGTTTAGTTTCTTTTTTTTTTTTACTACGTAATTTAGTTGGTTCAGCGCCACTTTATAAGTTTCTTTTAAGTATGTAATGTATGTGGTTCAACCACATATTACAATTTATGGGCAGTTTTCTTAGACCGTCGTTTTCATATAGGGAGTGTTATTGGAAACTTATAAGAAGAATGTATTTTTCTAGCTATTGTTAATATTTATATTCTTTTGTTGAAACATTGTTCATGCTAGTTCCAATTTTTATAAATGTATCCTCTGGTTTTTGGTGTGGGCTTTTTGTAGAGAGTCGTACATCATAAAGGTTGAGCTCTTTCTTTCCATTTAAAGGTCTTTGTTAAATTATGGTGAAGGATTGGGATATTCTGAGATTTATGGCGCATCCTAGCCATCTATGAGGAGCCTAGTAATGGCTCGGAATTCTCAGTTTCGCTTTTGTTTCTTATATGCTCATAACAAGGATGTTTACCGATGTTTGAACTTGTTTTTTTTTTAAGTAAATATCTCAGTCGAAACCCTTTAAGGGTGTTGGAATAAATTCATAGCCCCGTGCTACTCTTACTAGCAATTATGTTTTGTCTAAATTATATCTAGGAAATGTAGAACGTTGTGTTCTGAATGTTCTGATATTTATAGGTAATTTGTGAATAGCAACAGAGGGCTCTGCTCATTTGTTGCTTGTGTTTATACAGTTAAAGTTTTGTAATCTAAGAGTATTCTTTTTTTTTTAAAAGAGGTTTTACTTTAATACGGTAGAATGGTTTGCGAGAGTCCCTTTGCACTTAAATTCTTATGGAAAGAATTTCGTGCATTATTTTTCTTCCAGATGAATTTGTTAGTTTAAAAAATAAAGCTCTATTGCCTCACTGTATTCAGCACTACGACTTCTTGATAGTAGCTTTTTGTTCTTATGTTTTGCTTTGATGTTTTGCTACTTCTCTTAATATTTACTGCATTTCTCATTGAAATACTGTAGGTGGTTCCCTGTTCTATTCATGTAATATTTTAATTTAGGGAACTTTCAAAAGAGACCCCATTCTAGAATAAAACAACTAAGTAATTAAATTAAGTAATAACTCAGAAAAGAAAAACTTCTTTATCTATATGAATTCAAATCTTTACTTCAGAAATTATCACTTATTTGTATATGCTGCTTTCAGACAGATTTTACTTATCTGAAGATGTTGCTTCCAGTTTTGGTCTACCCAGACCTGCACTTATTTCCTCCCTACCGTGAGACTCTCTATACTAGAGAATCTCCCCCCGTGCTACCCCTGAACCCAGGGAATTCTTTCTCTTCTTAGAGAATGTGTGTATATTCAACTATCTGGTCCTAACCTCTCAGCACAGTCTTTTCTTCTCTGTTACTCTATTCCTGATCTCAGATACCCAATCCTCTTGATCTTTTTCTTTCAAATACCCTCCAAGATTTAGTTTTGTTTTCTTGGAATAGGTAACTGTCTCTTTTAACTAATTAATCAAAAGAAACAATATTTACTAATAACTGCAAAATTCCTTTCCATAACTTAATTTAAGAATAGTTTATAATTTTCAAGAAAAATAATAGTTTGTTTGGTTGCAGTAAAAACAAATATTTACATTAACGGGGGATATTACATCTTCCCCCCCCCAAAATGGAACATCGTCCCGATGTTCTTCTTCCACAAATAAACCCGGAAAGTTTTCTTTCATAACCTGCTCATCTTCCCAGGTGGCCTCTTCCTGATCCGGATTTAAACAGGAATGCAACAAATTAGAGACATAACCATAAACACAGAGATGCAGCGGAAATAATGCTTCATTTCATTAATGTAAAACACTGAAATATGCTTACAAACAGAAATGGAAATAAACTAGCTAGGGCGATGGTAGCTTATCTCTGAGAAGAAATGTGGTGGCCACGTGCCTCTAAATTGTGTTACAATGAGGCTCGGAGGCATATTTATTGTTAAGAAAAATGGAAAACCCTAAACATCCAAAAACCTAAACCTAAAAGATGAAATGCCAAACTGTGGGCCTCGTTTGGGTAAATTGGTACATCAATTTCTCGGGGTCATAACTTTGGCATCCGATCTCCATTTGACACGTACAATAGCTCATTAGAAAGATCTACCCGAGGAATATAACTTTGGGAAGACCAGCATCAGTCTATGCCCCGTGTTTCTCCCGATTTTCCCAAAAAAATGTCGTTTAGGGCCTCAAAACGGCTCCAGAAGTTCAGGACCCGAAAAAACTGCTAAAAATAGTAAATTGTGCTACAATTATAGAAACTAAAAAAATGAAAGAGACAGTTGTGGGGGTCCAAGTGGGATAGGTGGGTGGCCACCAACATCCACCTGGATCATTCCTCCCCCCTTAGGAAGCAATGGTCCCCATTGTGTTGAGTTCCTCCCTAAGATGAGGAAGCTTCTGCTGAGCTCGGTCCCTGGTGAGTTGTTCTGCAACCTCTGATGTGTCCAGTAATGGTGGGAAGCATGGTCGAGGGTGGTCCACATTGAACACTCGGTGCAAGTGAAGGAATGGGGGAATGTTGTGTTCCAAAGCATTGTTTCGCACAACCTTGGTAATGGTGTAAGGACCATGTTGGAGTGGCCTGAGCTTCTGATGGGTTCTGGTAAGGTGTTCTTTCTGGTGAGGCGACCAGACTTTGTTGCCCACCTGAAACTTGTGTGGTACTCCTGTGGTTGAGGAGAAGTTGCTCCCGTGTTTTGTCAAGACCGTATCTCTTTGCTGCTGCTACCATGTGGAGGAACCCTTCGCGAGGGTCATGGATGTAGCGACGATCTTCCCCTTACTTTGGGAGTGAACTAGACAGAAAATAAATTTCCTAGTCTGTGAGATGAGCTTGTTGCCTTTCTTAGCATCGATCAAAGAGGTGGAAGTAGGTGGGGCTACCTCCAGTATCCTGTATAATGAATTACCCAAATAAATAATAACAGCGTGAGGCCTTGACTCATACACAGCATGTCATCTCCACAAGTATGGCTGGCCTAATAATACATCACAAACATCCAGAGGTGTAACATCACACAATACCTTGTCTATGAAGGGTTTGATGCTATAAGGAAGGCGGCACTATTGGCGAACTCGAAGATCTTGTCCTTGGTGAAGCCACCTGATACTGTACGGCTACAGGTGTGGTGTAGTCGATAGGCCCAACCGCTTCACGACCTCTGCTGAAATGAGGTTCTTTTGGTTGCCATTGTCGACAATGAATTGCAGCGGTGAACCCTTCACCCACATTTGTGAGTGGAAAAGTCGCTCCCCCTCCTCTGGATCTTCGGGCTCATTCTTCTGGATCTTGATAGTGGCAACAATGGCGCTAGGCTCTACATCAATGATCTGCTTCCCTTTGCCATTCCCCTTGTCGGAGTCTGACTCAGGTTCAGAACATGCATCTGATTTTGAAGCCTTCAACTCGGCCACCAGCGACTGCTTGGCCCGACACTCACTTGTGTTGTGAGTGGGGCTCTTGTGGAACTCACACAAGTTTCCTGTGTCCTTCTTCGACTTCGTGGTGTTGTTATTTTCTTGTGGTTTCGACGGGTTGTCTTGGGTTGCCCCGTCTTTGCTTTTTTGGGGAAACCTTTCCCTTGCTTCGGATTTGCAGATCCAAAGTCTCGCTTCTTCTGTTTAAACTTTTGCTTGATCTTGATACCATATCAGTACGTTGTGCCAAGCGAGGATATGTTCAGGAACTCCATCTCTTCCTGGATGTACTTGTGTAGGAAGTCACGGTGTTTGAGTACCAATGTAGCTCAAAATCCTTGATACCCAACTGTGTGCGAAGGGTATGAAAAATGTTTGTGAACTCCGGCACATCTTGGTCCCTTCCTTGTCGCAGCGTGGTCCACTTTATGTATTTGTCCTCATAGCTTTTGACAGGGTAGTACTGCTCCTTGATGGCATCCCGGAAGGAATTCCAAGTGGGTGCGGCTAAAAATAGTGAGCCCGTACTTTCATCCTTCTGCTCGCAGTAGGTTTCCCACCAGTCCTTAACGTGGGGGGTTGCTTTGAGAAGAGCGAAAATAATCTTTTCCCGACTAGAAAAATCATGAACAGAAAATAACCCTTCTAGCAGATTTAACCATTTATTTATGGCATTTGCGTCTATTTGACCCTCAAATATGGGGATTTCGAAATTAACTTGTACCTTAAAGGGTGTGGCATTTCTATAGTAGCTGTTGGAAGCCGATGCATCGCCTCTAGGTATCCGCTGAAGGATCTGTGCAAAGTTGTCCATCATCACATTCCTTTGTCGCTCGAGGGCCTCTTTGAGCAATATTTTGATAGGATCTCCTGCCCCCTCGTCTTTCTTTTCATCCGCCATGGGAGGCTGTCGAAATTTGTGAGGCTGGTCTTGCAAATATTCGACCAGTTCAAGCCCTAACTCCTTATATCCCTACCTCATTGGGGACATGCAAAGAAAAATAGAGAAAGAGCAGACCACTCTGATACCACTGATCCAGATTTAAACAGGAACGCAAAAAATTACAGAGATAACCATAAACACAGAGATGCAGCAGAAATAATGCTTCAGTTCATTAATGTAAAATACTGAAATATGCTTACAGATAGAAATTGAAATAAACTAGCTAGGGCGATGGTAGCTTATCTCTGAGAAGAGATGTGGTGGCTACATGCCTCTGAACTGTGTTACAATGAGGCTCGAAGGTATATTTATTGTTGAGAAACAATGGTGTTATAGACATTTTTGGGCACTACAACCCCAAGCATGAAATGTCCATAAAACAAGGGCTCCTAAGTCCCTAAAAGTGTTATTCTAACCCCTAAAGGAACAAGGTCAACTGATTACAGCTTCTCCCAGAAGTTCTCCATGAAAAACTGCTCAAAAATGGTCAAAACAGGATCATTTCAAATACTCCATAGGCAAAGTGCATTGCATCTCACCTAAGTACACTCTGTGGGTGTGTTTCATTTCAAAAAGCCCTTCTATGGGGTGCGATGGGCGAGAAGTGACAAATGGCAGTGTTAATCCGCGAGGTGGAGAGGCATGGAATCTTCCAGAAACTTCTCCTGTGACACTTGCCTCTCTGAATTCGACCAAGGATGAGTAAGAGATCATCAATCTCCAAGTGGAAGCAAGAACTATCAGAGGGAAGACACTAATCAAATCACAAGCTGACTCATCTCCCTTACAGATATCTATATATGGATCCCTCATCCCAGAGATCCAGAGGTTGGAATTTTGCATCTTGTAAGGAATTGTTGTTGGTTTCTTGAGATAACATCATAGTGTTGGGTGATCTAAGCTTTGTATGAGGTGAAGAAGGGCTTACTTGCTGAGAGGATGATGTTGGGTCAGAACAACTGGTTGTAACTCCCTTGGCTCTTTCTTGATTATCAATAAAAGCTATTCAAGTTTTCCTCCATACTCTTGTGTCATTTATGTTTTATGCATTTGTATGGTCAATTTACATCTGATCCTAGATTGTTTATGATTATAGATCCATGTTCTTGTATAGTGTTATGCTACTGTGATCCTATAGGTACTCTGTGAAGCTGGGCGTACAAGGGAGCAAGTAGCGAAAGACTATCAAGAGAGAGAGGAATCGAACTAGGAGATTAGCGCAAGACAGAGGTTGGTCTTCTTTGTTCTTCTCTCATCTATATTTCATAAAGGAAAAACGAAAGTAGCTTTACTTTGTTTTTTTCTAAGGTAGCTACCACACCTTAGTGGGATAAGCAGTTCTGTGTAGACACTTTTCCCTGTAACAAAATTGCGACTCCACTGGGGACGAATTAGGTTGTTTGTTTATCTTCCTTGTTGCTTATTTTATAAACTTACAGACGGAGCCTGAAGTCGAACCAGGTAGCTTTCGAACTGCATTTGCAAAGTAGATAAATGCCGCTTCAGTCAATCTCCAGGATTTGTTTATGACTTAAACAACTGATTCACAAACTCTCTAATTGCCCTCGTGATAGCTCTTAGAACCTCCTTAGATCTACCCCTGATTGTTGCATTACTGATTACCATTTGCTCAGCCAAACCTATGAACTGAACTGCAAACTGTGACCCGAAACCCAAGCAAAGTCTTGTCTCTGGCCCAGCGCAGGTTCTGTTCTGTGAATCTGAAATTCAACGCACTTCCCAAGTGTAGTGGGTGCGCTGCATTTCAAGTTCACTATGTTACAGGTGCGCTGATCAAACTAGGCATTGTTCAGTTTTGGTTTCTGTGATTCATTCTTTTCAGTTCTATTCATGAATTTTGCTTCCTGTAATCAGTATATCTATGTTTGAAACCCCTTTTCCTTGCTGTTATTCCACATCCAATGTGCAAAGAACTGTAAATGTTTTTGTGTATTTGTTGAGTCGTTTTCAGTTCTCCTTTGCAAAAAGTAACGTAATTGTACTGTCGTCCCTTGATTTTAAAGTGTCGCAAGTGTCATTTTCAGTCATAGGAAAGAGTTTGGTTGCTATTGATAGTCGATTACCCTGTTACTATTGTATTTGGTCTAAATTTGTAGTTTTTCTAGTGTCGAAAGCAAGTATTCATTTCCAAATCGTAAAGTGTTGTGATTGTCTCCATTTTGATTTTGAAAAGAAACTTGTTAGTAGTTGTCGCTTGAAAAGTAATTCAGATTTGTGCATTAGCTTTCCTTTTACCATTCACATACAAAGAAAGACGAAAACAAATACATGCATGTGCATTTGCATTTAGACTGTTTGATTGGTTTGATTTAGGACAGTGCATTTAGTGTGTGCTCTTTGCTCTTTGTGAAAGAATACTGTCTCTCTTTCCTTAGTAGCTAGGATTTTCATTGCATAAAGAAGATAAAAGACTGTTTATCATCTTAGATTGCATTTTAGGAATTGTACATCTACATCTTGCGGTGAACCTGAAAGGCAAATTTCTTAAACAAGATAAACTATAAAATAAATTTAATGAATCTAACAACGCTTTGGAACCTAACACACAACATCTAGAAGTCTAGGCTAGAGACGTATTCCAGCGTCGTAAGGCCTGGTAACTGTTGTTCTCACTGATGGTTGGGTGATTCCTCCACTTTGAGACGATAAGTGCCAGTATGGACTTGTGCTCCCACGTACCGTCGAGTATATTTTGGGAGACCACAATAGGCTTAATCCTTTATCCATAGGAAGCTGTGTCTGCCGCCATATCGATCGCAATGCACTGAACACAGCATTCGAGAAGATTGACTGTCGTACCGTAAAAAGTATTCTGCAATTTTGCGATTGGTTTGGTAATCCCTCTACCTAGATTTCCAGAGTAGTCCCTTTCGTTCGTTTTCAGACTCCTTAACAGAAAAGGTCCATCTGAGCACTTGTCACTTCAGGCTCATTAAAAATCGAAGGTGACTAGAGTCAACTTTTGTTTTTTCTCGACTCTTTAAAATTGAAGAAACAAGTTGTGTCAAAGCGTCTAAAATTTATTTTAAACGGAATAATCATCACCCTTTCCTACGTTGATCTTAGGTTGAGAAAATGGAATCCACCAACCAAGAAATTCCCCTTGGAGGAAATCCTAGTCCCTTCTCCTCTTGGGGAGATGTTGGTGCACCCCATATGGCCACATTGTGACTTCCAAGACTAACAATCGGCTTGCCCGTATGGCTCTTCTCAACCTCTGTCGTTCAGAACACTGCAATTCCTGAGCAATCGAGTCAGCAACTAGACGATTCCAGAGTTACCCACCAACCTTCTACTTCCTGCAATTCTTCCTCTCCTCCTTCCTCTTCGCTTGATGGGGCTGGTAAAGCCAAAAATCAAGTATCTGAGAAGAAGAAGGAAAAGAAGAAGAAAGAGAAGAAGAAGAAGGAGCCAAAAGCGAAAGGGAGCAATCGAGCATCGTCTAACGAAAATCCGCACACTGCACTGACCAGGCCTAAATCGCCATGTGTCATTTGCAAAGGAGACCACTATCATAGAGATTCTCCCTGCATCCCTCGGATCTTAAGGGACTGGTCTCCTCGTTTGCACAACCCGGTGTCGTAAACCTCTGATGATCATGTTGAAAACACACCGTCGACTAGTGAAAGTGAAGCCCCAGGACAAAAAGGAAAATATAGATTTCCTTATAAATTGTGCAAAGGCGATCATGTCGTCCACCATTGTCCCTTCTTAGATGAGGCTAAAAGAGTTTTGGACGATCGTCTGGTTTCACAGTTACGACTTCCTCTTGGATATAAAAAACTCTTGCCGAGTCCGTGACTAGTTAAAAATCCAGCTGACCCGCCTAGGTGGTCGGCCGAAGCGTCTATCATTGAAGACAAACCATCCGAACCCATACCAGACGAAAGTCAAAAGGTCGAGGCAACAGTTGACCCGGTCTTGCCTTCAAAGGTTCCATCTTCAGATGATACAGTCACAGAAGAGAATAAGGATGACACCGTCAAAATTCTTTTCATAAGCACAGACTCCGATGAACATGGGGGAAATTTACCCATTCCTTTACCGCAGGAAGGAAGTTCGTCAGAGTCGTACCCGGCCGTCTATTCGGTCCCACCTCCAAGCAACCTAGTTGTTTCTTTCGACTGGAATCAACTAGGCAGACCCCGTTTACTGGCTAATGTACCATTCTGAATCATTGTTCAAATATATAGAATGGTTATGACCGGTACCATCATAAATGAAGGGGCTTCTGTGAGTATCCTGTTGGAATTATGTTTTCTGGTATGACTGTATGTTACAGATGTTGTACTTGATGGCAAATCCAGTGGTAAGGCTCTCAGTTTGATGAAAATTAAGAAGGACGCAGGCAATCGGTTCAGAAAGTGCGCCCCCGCAGGTATACCATGCAGAAACCGCGTCCAGGGACGCCGGCCGGCCGTTCAGGGGGTGCGTCCACCCAGTGCACACATTTCAAGGCAGAGAAAAGCACGTGGGGGTTTCTTGTGTGGTATCTAGCCGACGGTTTTGTGTTTCTATGGTGTCGGCTCGTGGTATTGTTCCATGTTTTGGGGAGAAGCTTGCCTATATAAAGCAAAGGAGTTCATTTGGATTGAGCAATTGTCTTGGGTTGAATATCTTATTTGGTGAGATCTAGTCCAGATCTAAAAGGCGAATCTTCTAATGGACTGTGATCTCTATGGCGCATGAACAGATCGATAGATCTGACTGTTTGGGTTTGTTCTGAAGTCTTCATATCATTTATATCTGAAGGGTCGCAGGTTCAGTGAAGGGAAAGTGCGCCGAGATGCAGGTACTGTAAAGGGCAAGTGCGTCGAGACGCAGTACAGTAGAGAGAGACCTGCGTGGGGACGCGGGGCGATCAAGGTTCAGGTGCGTCTCTGAAGCAGAAGGACGCGGCGCGATAGTGTTTTCAGGTGCGTCTCTGTAGAGAAAGACGCGGCGTGATAGTGTTTTCAGGTGCGTCTCTGTAGCGAAAGACGCGGCGCGATAGTATCCTTGGGTGCGTCCCTGAAGCAACAGAACGCAGAGCAGTCAAAGGAACAGTGCGTGGGCACTCAGCGAAGCAGAAGGATATCTGCGGGTGGACGCAGAGTAGCAGAAGGTTAACAGCGTCTGGTCGCAGGCCTCAGAAAGGAAAACTGCGTCTCTGTTTTAAGATGTTCTGTTGATTGAATTTCTCTATTGATAAGGTGTTCTGGGTTAGTTCTGTTGTTGCTGATCTGATATCTGTAGTGATCTATATCTGTTATGTACTTGTTGATCATCTGATGCTTTATGAAAAGAAGTAGGGGGTTGTAGCTCCCTTCCAGGAGTAGACTGGAAAACAAGAGAGAGAGAGAGTTGCAGCTCTCTGCAGGTTGCAGCCTGCGTACTGGTAAAGGACTGCACCAGTACAAAATCATTGTAAAAGAAGTTTCTAAATTGAAAGAAGATAGAGACATATTGCAGCAGGTGGTTTTCACCCACATTGGGTTTCCACCTTACATCTTGTGTTCTTTGGTGTGACTATCTGTTTTTCATGCTCATTATTTTATGGTACTGACATGCTAAAATAATTCAAAGATCAAATAAGGAAGATTTATTAAATTGCTAGATAATACTGATTCACCCCCCCTCTCAGTATTATTTCCAACAATCGGTATCAGAGCAGGTCCTTCAGAGAAGCTTGATCGCTTGAAGGTAGATCGTTCATCATGAGCAACTACGAGAGAGAAGCATCAATCAGGCCACCGATTTTTGATGGGACAAACTTCAATTATTGGAAGGTAAGAGTTACTGCATATCTTCAATCTCTTGGTACAGAAGTTTGGGACATTGTAGAAACAGGCTATGCTTTTCCTTCAGCTACTCCTACAGATCCAGCTGAGAAAAAGAAGTATGAAACAAATGCGAAAGCAGTCAGTACTCTATTAGGAAGTATATCCCAAACAGAATTCATGAAGGTAATGCACTTCAAATCAGCAAAAGAAATATGGGACAAAATGATCACTAGCTATGAAGGAGATGAACAGGTAAAACAAGCTAAACTTCAAACTCTCAGGATTCAATATGAGACTCTCAAGATGTATAATGATGAAAGTGTGGCTAATTATTTTCTTCGGGTAGATGAGATTGTTAATTGTATGAAAAATTTGGGTGAAGAAATAAAAGAGACTATAGTAGTTCAAAAGATTCTAAGATCATTATCCCCCAAGTTTGAATCTAAAGTATCTGCAATAGAAGAAAAGGAAAATCTCCGTGTTCTCACTATGTCTCAGCTACATGGAATTCTAACTGCTTATGAAATGAGAAAGGGAGGTCCATCAGACAGAAGGGAAGCTGCTTTTAAGGCATCAGGCAAAGAAGATTACTATGAAGCAAGCCATGTTCCAGAAGAAGAGGAAGAAGAATCAAATTTTGTCAGAAATCTTCAAAGGGGTTCTGGAAGGTTCAGAGGTAAGCTACCTTTCAAATGCTTTGCTTGTGGAAGAGTAGGTCATTATGCTGCAAAATGTCCTTATAAGGATAAAGGAAAAGAACCTGCTAGATGGAACAAGAAACAAAGTGCAAATAAGAAAAGCTACTACACCCATGAAGATAGTGATGGCTTATCAAACAGTGATGAAGATGAACAAGGTAATAAATATAAGCTGTTAATGGCATTTGAAGATGATGATTATGAGGATGCTGTAGATGTGGATAATCTCTATGATGAAATTACTAGACTCAAGAGATGCATAGAAGAAAAGAATGTGATCATTGATACTTTGCAATTTCAAATTGATGAAAAGGAAAAACATCTTGAAAAACTAGAAGGTGAAATTGTTGGTCTCAGAAAAGAAATTGAGAAAACAAAAGCTATTAATCTTAAGTTTGTCAAAGGATCTGAAACTTTGGATGAGATTATCAATGTGCAGCGGTCTCCTCTAAACAAGACAGGTTTGGGCTATAATGGAGAAACCTCTCAAGCATCCACCTCAAAAAGTTATCTTGATGCAACAAGAAGAAATGAGCAGAAGAACAATGAAGATAATCAGGTAAAGCAGGGACGAATTACAAACAGAAACTATCAGGGACAATCCATCTTAAGGGTGAACAAAAGCTACAACCAGCCACAGGTAAAATCTTCTCAGTTTGGTTCAAGAATAGATGAAAATAGAAATTACAATCAGTTGGCTGGTAGATTCAATAACCGCAGAAGCTTCTTCAATGGACAATGCTTTTCTTGCCATAACTTTGGTCACAAAGCAGCTCAATGTGTTGCATATAAAACAATCATGACTAGGGAAGCTCAAAAACAAAGAAGTATGACAAGGATTACAAAAGGGACCTATAACAACTTTTCGGTTCTTGAAAATGAAGTTGAATGTTCTATTTGCAATAATTTTGGTCATGAAGACTCTGAATGTAGGAGCAGGTTTCAGGAGAAAAAGGAACAAGCCACAAGCACCAAAACATGGAGAATAAAGGAACCTCAAACAGAAAGATGTGGGATAGCATTTTATGCAGAAGGACAGGAAAATCTATGGTACATTGACAGTGGATGTTCGAAACATATGACAGGTGATAAAGAAAAACTTGAATCTTATTCTACTTTAGAAAAGGGAAAGAAAGTTTCTTTTGGAAATGATACTCCTGCAACTATAAAAGGAAAAGGTATTGCTCCTTTAAAAGAAAAGGTCAAGGCTGGAAATGTTTTGTATGTTGATGGATTGAAGCATAATCTACTAAGTGTCAGCCAGATGTGTGATCAAAAAACCGAGGTTATTTTCAGATCGAATGGATGTCTTGTTCGTGATCTTGATACAGGTAAAACAGTACTCAAAGGCAAAAGAACTCCAAATAATCTGTACATATTTGAAGAAGGACAACAACAATGCTATCTTAGCAAGGATGAAGAGCACTGGTTATGGCATCGAAGGTTGGGACATCTAAGCTTCTCACAAATAAGGAAAGCATGCAAATATCAGGCAGTTCGCGATCTTCCAGATATCAAAATTCCTGACAACACCATATGCAGATCATGTCAGTTTGGAAAACAAACCAGGACTAACTTTCCAGAGAAAGAGGGATCAGCTAGCATGCCTCTTGAGCTAGTACATACAGATACATGTGGCCCATTCAGGAAAAGAACACCTAGAGGAGAGGAATACTTGATATTATTTATTGACGATTTCTCCAGGTTTGTCTGGTTAGGACTTATGAAGCACAAAGATGAAGCATTCGAAAAATTCAAGACCTTCAAAGCCTTGGTTGAAAATGAATCAGGTCACAAAATTAAGTGCCTCAGATCCGACAGAGGTGGGGAATTTACTTCAAATGAATTTTTCGATTTCTGTGATGAACATGGGATAAGGAGAGAATTCTCTACAGCTAGAACTTCTCAGCAAAATGGAGTTGTTGAAAGAATGAACAGAACAATCCAACAAATGGCTCGTGCTATGCTTGATGAATCAGGAACTCCCGCAACTTTCTGGGGTGAAGCTGCACATGCTGCGGTTATTATTCTCAACAAGACAAATGTCCGGGTGAACAGCACTCAAACTCCTCATGAGCTCTGGAGTGGTAAAACTCCTTCGGTAAAGCACTTCAAAATCTTTGGGAGCAAATGCTATATCAAGAATACTGATGAGCAGCTTGGCAAACTTGAACCTAGAGCAGATGAAGGCATTCTTCTTGGCTATTCTCCACACAGCAAAGCATACAAATGCTACAATAAAAGACTTGGCAGAATTGTTGACAGCATTGATGTAGTGGTTGATGAGAAGGGATATATTCCTAGGCAAGTACATCATGAAGATATAGAAGAAGATGAAGGCTACCCTCAAAGACAGAATAATGAAGAAGAAGAACCCCAAGGAGAACTTCAAGAAGAACCAGAGGAGCAGACAAGAATAGAAGAGAAAACTCCATCCAGATATGTTCAGAAGAATCATCCAGAATCTCAGATTGTGGGGCAGAAAGAAGCAGGTATACAAACAAGAAGAACAGCTGCAGAAGCCTCAAGCTATTTGGCATTACTCTCCTCTACTGAACCACAAAATGTGAAAGAAGCATGCAAAGATGAATGTTGGGTGAAAGCAATGGATGAAGAACTTGAGCAAATCGAAAAGAACAACACTTGGGAGCTGGTTCCTAGACCAAAGGATAAGAATGTTATCGGAACAAAATGGGTCTTCAAAAATAAATTGAATGAAAATGGAGAAGTAATTAGAAACAAAGCCAGACTTGTTTGTAAAGGGTATGCGCAGCAAGAAGGAATAGACTTTGAAGAAACTTTTGCTCCTGTTGCAAGACTTGAGGCCATCCGAATGTTCCTTGCTCTCTCAAGTTTTCAAAACTTCAAAGTATTTCAAATGGACGTGAAATCAGCCTTTCTGAATGGAGACTTGGAAGAAGAAGTGTACATTGAACAGCCAGATGGGTTCATTCTTGGAAATGATCCAAATCTTGTATGCCGATTGAAAAAGGCTCTCTATGGTCTCAAACAAGCTCCAAGGGCTTGGTACTACCGGTTGGACAAATATCTTCATCAACAAGGTTTCTCAAAAGGTTCAGCAGATAGCAATCTGTATATAAAAGTTGAAAATGACAAATTGCTAATACTTGTTGTGTATGTAGATGACATTATTTTTGGCAGCAATGAAGAAGCTATGAGTCAAAGCTTTGCCTCGGTCATGCAGAAAGAATTTGAAATGTCCTTGCTAGGAGAACTGACATATTTCCTTGGTTTGCAAATCCAACAAAAGGAAGGAGGAATCTTTTTATCTCAAACCAAGTATCTCAAGCAGATTTTGAAGAAATATGGCATGGAAGATGCAAAACCTGTATGTACACCCATGGTCACAGGATGTAGTCTCAGTGCAAATGATGAATCTGCAGCAGTACATCAACCAACCTACAGATCTATGATTGGAAGTTTACTATATTTGACAGGTACCCGACCAGACATCATGCATGCAGTTGGAATAGTTGGAAGATTTCAGGCAAATCCGAAGGAGACTCATCTTCAGGCAGTCAAGAGAATTTTCAAATATCTTCAAGGGACTCAAAATTATGGCTTATGGTATCCTAGAGATACAAATCTTACTCTTCATGCTTATATAGATGCAGATTGGGCTGGAAGCGTGGATGACAGGAAAAGCACAAGTGGTGGTGCGTTCTTTATGGGTTCCAAACTGGTATCTTGGTTCAGCAAGAAACAGAGTTCGATTGCCTTGTCTACAGCTGAAGCGGAATATGTTGCTGCTGCATCTTGTTGCACTCAACTCCTTTGGATGATGCAGACTTTGCAGGATTTTCAAATCACTTGTACACCACCTATCCCCATCTTATGTGATAACACAAGTGCAATCAGCATCTCAAAGAATCCGGTCATGCATTCAAAAACCAAGCACATACCAATCAAGTACCATTTTCTCCGGGAACAAGTGCTTGAACAGAAAGTCAAGTTGGAGTATGTTCCTTCCAAGGAACAAGTTGCTGATATTCTTACCAAACCATTGCCCAGGGACACGTTTGAATACCTCAGGCAAAAGCTGGGGGTTGTTGATGCATCATCTTGTTGAACCTCTTCTTATTGGTGGTACAGGCTCAGGGGGAGCACATAATGCATTGTTGGCATTATGGAGAAGGAGATCTTGGAAATAGCTGCAATATGTCTCTATCTCTTTCATGATGGTGCGTTGCTACAGATCTGGTTCATATTTAGGGGGAGCATGCGCTTAGGGGGAGCATACCCTTTGCTCTTGATGTCAAAGGGGGAGAATGAAGCTGAAGTTTGTGAGGTTGCCATCAAGTCCAAAGGGGGAGATTGTTGGCATTATGTTTTCTGGTATGACTGTATGTTACAGATGTTGTACTTGATGGCAACTCCAGTGGTAAGGCTCTCAGTTTGATGAAAATTAAGGACGCAGGCAATCGGTTCAGAAAGTGCGCCCCCGCAGGTATACCATGCAGAAACCGCGTCCAGGGACGCCGGCCGGCCGTTCAGGGGGTGCGTCCACCCAGTGCACACATTTCAAGGCAGAGAAAAGCACGTGGGGGTTTCTTGTGTGGTATCTAGCCGACGGTTTTGTGTTTCTATGGTGTCGGCTCGTGGTATTGTTCCATGTTTTGGGGAGAAGCTTGCCTATATAAAGCAAAGGAGTTCATTTGGATTGAGCAATTGTCTTGGGTTGAATATCTTATTTGGTGAGATCTAGTCCAGATCTAAAAGGCGAATCTTCTAATGGACTGTGATCTCTATGGCGCATGAACAGATCGATAGATCTGACTGTTTGGGTTTGTTCTGAAGTCTTCATATCATTTATATCTGAAGGGTCGCAGGTTCAGTGAAGGGAAAGTGCGCCGAGACGCAGGTACTGTAAAGGGCAAGTGCGCCGAGACGCAGTACAGTAGAGAGAGACCTGCGTGGGGACGCAGGGCGATCAAGGTTCAGGTGCGTCTCTGAAGCAGAAGGACGCGGCGCGATAGTGTTTTCAGGTGCGTCTCTGTAGAGAAAGACGCGGCGCGATAGTGTTTTCAGGTGCGTCTCTGTAGCGAAAGACGCGGCGCGATAGTATCCTTGGGTGCATCCCTGAAGCAACAGAACGCAGAGCAGTCAAAGGAACAGTGCGTGGGCACGTAGCGAAGTAGAAGGATATTTGCGGGTGGACGCAGAGTAGCAGAAGGTTAACAGCGTCTGGTCGCAGGCCTCAGAAAGGAAAACTGCGTCTCTGTTTTAAGATGTTCTGTTGATTGAATTTCTCTATTGATAAGGTGTTCTGGGTTAGTTCTGTTGTTGCTGATCTGATATCTGTAGTGATCTATATCTGTTATGTACTTGTTGATCATCTGATGCTTTATGAAAAGAAGTAGGGGGTTGTAGCTCCCTTCCAGGAGTAGACTGGAAAACAAGAGAGAGAGAGAGTTGCAGCTCTCTGCAGGTTGCAGCCTGCGTACTGGTAAAGGACTGCACCAGTACAAAATCATTGTAAAAGAAGTTTCTAAATTGAAAGAAGATAGAGACATATTGCAGCAGGTGGTTTTCACCCACATTGGGTTTCCACCTTACATCTTGTGTTCTTTGGTGTGACTATCTGTTTTTCATGCTCATTATTTTATGGTACTGACATGCTAAAATAATTCAAAGATCAAATAAGGAAGATTTATTAAATTGCTAGATAATACTGATTCACCCCCCCTCTCAGTATTATTTCCAACATATCCTTTCCTCGACTGCTTGGAAAGCACTTGGTTCACCATCACTTTTGCCTAAGATGAGAAATCTGACAGGCTTTGACAAAGGAACCAGTCGACCGTTAGGGATCCTTCCCAATGTGCCGATAACATTGAGAGGGAAAACCGTTCACATGAACGTAATGGTAGTTCAAGGACTCCTGGATTATAATCTACTCCTTGGAAGAGACTATATTTATTGCATGAGAGCCATTGTCTCATCACTCTTTAGAGTAATGTGTTTTTCGCACGAAGGAAGAATGGTCAAGCTCGTAGACGAGCTTTCATTTCCCGGATCACACAGAGAAAATAGTCATATGCCATCCCTGAATGGTCTTTTCACACAAGGAATGTCTCATCAATCTCCAATCCGTCCACCTGATGAGCGCAAGTGATTCGGGGGACATGACTGAAACCCAGGGGGCATGCACCCTGGTCTGCTTTGGCAGGAAAACTTCGGGTATAGGGTAGGTTTCCGCGAGAGATATATGACTGGACTGTACTCCCATCCATGATTGGAAGAGGGGGTTAGACTGGAATAAGATTCTCTCGTCAAAGTTATGTGAGTGGATTATCTCACCTTTGTCTATTTCGGTAGACATCGCCGAAGAAGTGTTTTGTTTGCGTTGTGAATAGAACAATCTTTGGTAACCTGAAAGAGGTAAACCTTTCTTGATAAAACAAATGTTTTGTTGGAGATTTGAAAGGTGACCTTGAAACTCTGTTTTATACCTGGGGGCATGCAAACCTTTTGGCGTGCAAGCAAAGAGCAATTATTTATCTTTTTTTTTTTTTTGGATTGGTCGTTTCCTAACTTGCATAAAGAAAGGATGTGGGGAAAAACTCAAAAAATTGTCGTTTCATATATGAGACATTCTTATTTTACGACTGGATTAATCGAGCAGTTTTAGCACATAGTTCAAGCTCGTTAAAAAATAAACATAAGTCATGAGAAAATGTTTCTCCCCGCATTTAAGCTCATTAAAAAATGAACTATTTCCTGGTAAATAACCATCGTGAATGTAGTACTTTAGCCTTTAAAGCCTTGGTCCTATTCTCATCATCACCTCCACTCTGTATTGGCCGATCATTCACCTCCATTTGATTGTTTACCCCTTTTGAGGAACAGCTGTGAAGAGTGATCCCACTAGCCATCCTTGTAACACTGCCGTGCTTGGAAAGTTCCAAACCTTACCTGGAATCAGCTGCTACCCAAGTTTATCACTCGTTCCTCAAAAGACGAGTCTCCTTTAAGCTCTTTTCAACTGACTCGTAAATATGAAAAGATTGCCGAGCCATTGGCCTCTCCAGCTCGTTAAAGGGACCGGAAGTGCTATCCCTCCTTTAGATTTTAATCTTTTTGAACCTGAGGGATTATTACACAAAAAGATCGAGCGCTTGTTTTTTTCGGCTCGTTAAAAGGATCGAAAATTCATCCCTTCTGTATTGTTTTATACTGTTTCGTACTTAAGGGATTAGATGACGAAAAAGGAATTTTGGAGTTTCCTTTACGTTCCTTTTCACACTCTCTAAAATTGAAAAGGACCGAGTTATCTTTGTCGTTAAACTCGTTAAAACCTAATAGCGACAAACTTGTCCATAGCAGACAAGAACGAGTTTCACTATCGCTAGGCTCGTTAAAACATAGCGATGGATTTGCCCGAAGGGAAAATTATAGAACAAGCATATGTTATCCTCCTCAAGCTTGACAAAAATAAAGAGGTATTGGTCAGCAATGACTGTGGAATAATTGGGAAGAAAACTTGAAGAAACTTTGTTGGTAGCAAGTTTCTCTTGAACATGACACTTTCACTCCACATCCAAGTCGGGTTGGGTTGTTTCATTCACCGGCCACATCGCCATGGTCCCATCACACCATCCACATTTGGGGTTAATGCTACCAATCCATCACGTCAGTGTCGTCGATATGTTCAAGAGAAGTCATTCAGAGAATTCATCTGTGTCTCACCTGCTACAATACATTTACACTCCATTCTTTCATGACCGCCACCCTGAACCTTATGTCATCAGATCGTTTTCACCTCCATTAAAATCATTTGCTCCGTTCCGTGTCATTGATGTGGGATTAATTAAGGCCCTCCTGTGACGGATCACTTCTTGTCAACATCAGCTCATTATCCAAGAAGTCGATCTAGGAACACCCCATTCAGTACTTTGAAGCTTGCATGCCTCAATGGCAAGTTTCTCACTTCCGGTGACAGGTTTACATCAATGGCCTTCGACTGAAAGATTTTGCGTGGTGTTCGACGCCAAGTCCTTTATTCACACCACGTGAATTGTACTGCAGTACCTTGAGGGTCATCATCATTATCGGTGATTCCTCTCACGCCTGTTAATAGCTTACATCATTGGCTGGTAATCAGGCGATGTCTTTCCATGTTCGACTCCAGAACATCTCTCACATGGATAGACTTGTACTTCGAGTGAAGATCAAACGAGATTGAAGACCCCGGATCTAGTTTCATCCATCCGAGCTGCGATATTTATTCAGGGAAATAAAGACATCAAATGTACATTATTGCTGCACAAATAATCATCCAATCAAAGGGATGATGACTCTACCAGAATCATCAGTCTACACTCAGACGATTGTCTGTCCTATGTACATGAAAATGAATTTATAAAGTTGAGCATGGGAATGCCCGCCTCAGCTAGATCATGAAAATATTATGAAGATAATGTATTGTATTGTATCTTATTACAGGTCTCCTCCCAGCTTGAAAGAACTTCGAATCCTCATAATAAAGCATTTCACCTGACATCAAAAGATTAACGACCTCATGCTTTAGGGGGCAACTGTTATAGACATTTTTGGGCACTACAACCCCAAGCATGAAATTTCCATAAACCAAGGGCTCCTAAGTCCCTAAAAGTGTTGTTCTAACCCCTAAAGGAACAAGGTCAACTGATTACAGCTTCTCCCAGAAGTTCTCCATGAAAAACTACTCAAAAATGGTCAAAACAGGATCATTTCAGCTGCTCCATAGGCAAAGTGCGTTGCATCTCACCTAAGTACACTCTATGGGTGCATTGCATTTCAAAAATCCCTTCTATGGGGTGCGATGGGAAAGAAGTGACAAATGACAGTGTCAATCCGCGAGGTGGAGAGGCATGGAATCTTCCAGAAACTTCTCCTGTGACACTTGCCTCTCTGAATTCGACCAAGGATGAGAAAGAGATCATCAATCTCCAAGTGGAAGCAAGAACTATCAGAGGGAAGACACTAATCAAATCACAAGCTGACTCATCTCCCTTACAAATATCTATATATGGATCCCTCATCCCAAAGATCCAGAGGCTGGAATTTTGCATCTTGTAAGGAATTGTTGTTGGTTTCTTGAGATAACATCATAGTGTTGGGTGATCTAAGCTTTGTATGAGGTGAAGAAGGGCTTACTTGTTGAGAGGATGATACTGGGTCAGAATAACTGGTTGTAACTCCCTTGGCTCTTTCTTGATTATCAATAAAAGTTATTCAAGTTTTCCTCCATACTCTTGTGTCATTTATGTTTTATGCATTTGTATGGTCAATTTACATCTGATCCTAGATTGTTTATGATTATAGATGCATGTTCTTGTATAGTGTTATGCTACTGTGATCCTACAGGTACTCTGTGAAGCTGGGCATACATGGGAGCAAGTAGCGAAAGACTATCAAGAGAGAGAGGAATCAAACTAGGAGATTAGCGCAAGACAGAGGTTGGTCTTCTTTGTTCTTCTCTCATCTATATCTCATAAAGGAAAAATGAAAATAGCTTTACTTTGTTTGTTTCTAAGGTAGCTACCACACCTTAGTGGGATAAACAGTTATGTGTAGACACTTTTCCCTGTAACAAATGGAAAACCCTAAACATCCAAAAACCTAACCCTATATGATGAAACGCCAAACTGTGGGCCCCATTTGGGTAAATTGGTACATCAAATTCCCGGGGTCGTAACTTTGGCATCTGATCTCCGTTTGACGCGTACAATAGCTCATTAGAAAGATCTACCCGAGGACTATAACTTCGGGAAGAGAAACATTAGTTTATGACCCATGTTGCTCCCAATTTTCCCAAAAAACGTCATTTAGGGCCTCAAAACGGCTCCGGAAGTTCAGGACCCAAACAAGCTACTAAAAATAGAAAATTGTGTTACAGAAACTAAAAAACTGAAAGAGATAGTTATGGGGGTCCAAGTGGGATAGGTGGGTGGCCACCAACATCCACCTGGATCACTTCCGGCTGTTGGGTAGCAGAAGCCCCGCGTAATGGTCATGGGGCACAAAGCTCGAAATTTTGGGTAAAGACTCCACGAGATGCGCGGAGCGTGATTGATAATAAGTTGAGTCAAAGGGTAGTCTGCCCAAAAATAATGTAAAGAAATATAAGTTGAGTTAGCCCGCCCATGGATCACGGTCCATGGAAATGTATAAATAGAGTGAGGCTCTATGGGTAGAGGTAGCTAGTTTTTTGGTATGTAATCTTGGATCTAATGTGTAATGGGTTTTTGAGAAGGAAAGTTTTGAAGCATCTGTAAGTCCGAGTCAAGGGTTTGGGTAGTGGATAGAGGCTCTGCAGATGTGTGCACAGAGGCCTAGAAGAGTCCGCAGTTGTGTGTGCGAACCCCTGCAGCTGAGTGCACAGGGCGGATCTGGATGTATTGGTGAAGAAGTTGAATAAAGCTAAGTTGTTTCTGAAATTCTGTGTTAAATCTGAATTATCGTGGATCTGGCTTTTGTATGTTTACTGTAACTGTTTGATCTATGTGCATATGCTTATAAATACATGAATCTATGTCTATTCTAAGTGCACGAACTGGTTAACTTTGATAAATGTTTGCTTAAAGACCACAATAAGTAGATTTAATACATAAACAGTGCAATAATAAGTAGTAAGGATTATTCTGGGTTCGGATCTGCATGAAACAGAGTAGCGCGAAGCTGTGAAATGGTGTGCGAAACCTCTAGACCACATCTAGACATCCCAAGGGTGTGGAAACCTAGTTCCAGCACCCTCCCCTGCTACCTCGGGTGAGACCTCAGTTCGTGCTCCGCGGACTGTTGCCGAAAGGGCCGATAGCTGCGGGATTTGTTTGGCTAAATAATTCTTCTGAACCTGTGTTAGGCCCATACAAGCCAACAAATGGTTCTGTTGCTGAGACTGGGATCTGCCTAAGGGGTGTTTGATGTTGGAACACTAGAACCCTACAAAGAGAGAGATCAAAGAGTGGTGGGATCTGAAGCTCCACGAGTTCGCAGTTCAGGAAAACGGAAACCCGCAGATATTGGAGGAAGATTGGTTGGACCGCTATATATACACAGATATTCACGAGGTCTTCTTCGTGACATTTTCGGTAGAGCTGTGCAAGTGGATCGCAAGGTTAGCTAACAGCGTGGGAAGGTGCAAATTACATCAGCCTATTATGTGGAATTTGGAACTGGTGTGCAGGCTATAAGCCACTGAAGATAAAATCACACACGTCGTAGATCATTAGCTGGATCGGGTGATAGGAAGATTTATCACTGAATTCGTTATAGATACAACTGTGAGCTATAGTGAAGTAGAAAGGCGATTTCTTCAAGGACTACAGGGTAAGTATATCAAATCATTGAATACTTGGGTTAAGATGTTGTTGTGTGAAAAACAGATCATGCGCATGTATTGATGTCTGGGGTAATGCGGAGCGGAAGAGGTTACCGCGGAACGGGAGGAGCAGGGAATAGTCCTCTGATTTCTATTTCACGGGAGAGTGAGGAGGAGCTCGCAAGGTTCTCACCGAGAAGTGCAGTCTGGCTGATCAAGGAGCACTTCCCTCTGATACCACCTCTGTCCACACCACCACCCGCATCACCAACCCCAACCCATCCTCCACCTCCAACCCCACCACCACCAAAGGTCGGGATGGCGAGTGCAATCAAGCTGCCAATATTTAAGGGTGTAGGGAATGAGGAACCAGGATGATTCTGGTTTGTGATAAGGTCTGTATGGGACGCCCAAGGCATAACAGATGAAAACATCAAGAAGGCCACCCTAGTTAGTGCACTGCAGGACCACACGCTGACGTGGTACATAAAATACTCGACCGATCATCCGAATGAGGGAATAGTAGCAATCCAGGAGGCGTTAAACAAAGAGTTTGGCCAACCAAAATCAGAAACACAGTCGGTTATTGGGTTCAAGGAGATCGCAATGTTTCCTGGTGAAACTCCATGGGATCTAGACCAGAGGTTAAAAAGCACTATTCGCGAAGCTAACATGACCTTGACAGATGCGCAACACTGTGCATGGTTTGTGGCATCATTGACACCACATCTGAGGATGGCTCTGTCACAACAAAAGATCTCAACCCAAGCTGAGGCACTGGAGACAGCAATGAGGTTGCACAAAACCCCAATACCAGATCCAAGGTTGGGAGTTCAGCAAATCCACGCGCAACTTCAAAACCTGAGTTTAGAAATGCAAAGCTTGAAGCAAGAAAGGGTGCACGATAACGACCACTGCCCTATCTTCGTGAACTATCTAGCTGGGGGAGGCCCGATGTAATTAAAATTGGAGGCACAAGCAGGACCAAGTGCTGCACCTACGCTCTGGTGCACGATTTGTCAAGTGGGTGGAAAACACGCAACATATAATTGCCACCTATTACAAAAGTATACCCAGACCCCACAGTAGTTGTATTGCAACTTTTGTCGATCAGTAGGACACGATGAGCGAATGTGTCGAAGTTATGACTTAATGATGGAAAGAACCCCAGCTTACCGAATGCAGACTGAAGTGCAAGGAGGATTTCAAGGACGTGGCCGAGGAAGAGGAATGGGGCTCGGGTGGGGCCGTGGACAGCTGATCTGTTATAACTGTGGAGGGCCGGGACACTACGCTCATGACTGCACTAACCCGACTAGGATCTCGTGCCCCTATTGTGAGCAGTTTGATCATGAAATGGTAGACTGTCCAATGTTAATTGCCCAAATGCGTGAGAAGGGAGTGTTACAACCCACACCAACCCAGAATGTCCAGATGATGCGATCAGAACCTCGCGAAGAGGACCCCAGTATAAATATGGTGTTGAGGAGCGGCGCAACCATAGGAGGTGATACGCGAAAAGAGCTTGCAAAAGGTGGGAAGAGGTGCAATGTACCTACAAAGGGACCTGACTCTGAGCCGGAACAGGGGATGAAGACGCCTAAGGAAGCTCAGACGAGCTTCGTGGAAGCCTCTACTCTAGATAGGAGGGACCAAATGGAGCCAGGATTGGACCCCTCCATGATTACTACCTTTCTCGAAACCTGCATGAAGTTGTTGCACGATAGTAAAGCCGTTAAAGGACTATAGGAGTTGATCACTAGGTGCGCTGGATTGGGCGAGCCACACATAGTCCGGAAAATAGGAAGACATGCTCTGTGCATCGGATGAGAAATGAGACTGACAGCGCAAATCAGTGAATACGAGATGGATCAGGTCATCCTAGACTTAGGCTCGGATGCGAATGTGTTTCCTAAGCAAACATGGGAGTGCATGGGCAAGCCCGCACTGCAATGGTCCCCGATTCAACTAAGAATGGCCAACCAACAAAAGATCTTACCAATGGGCCGACTGCAAGGAGTGACCATGGACATCGAAGGCGTAAGTACACAGATCGATTTCAAAGTCATAGAGATTATTGATGATAGTAATCCTTACCCTGCATTTCTCGGAATTCACTGGGCCACGGACATGAAATGGATCATTAAGTTAAATAGGCAGAAAATGACGTTCGAAAAGAAGTCACTACAGGTAGTAGTTTCGTTGGACCCAGCGAAAGAAGAGCGCTACACCGAACTTATGCGCGACAAGGAAAGTGGCAATGAACTTGATTGCATATATTAGATAACAGCGCAAGACCAAGATCGGGTGCATTCCACAGACGATGGAAGAATCTCATGGGAGCGCGATAGCACCTACACAGTGGATTCCGATGAGGATACTAAGCGACGGCAGAACTGATTACAGGAAGTTACGAGGCTTAACTGTAATATGATGAATCAATCATTGTGACACATAACCACAGAGGAAATACAGCGACCAATGGAGAATGGCGCAACGAATGAGGGGCAGCTCGTTAAGCTTGGCACTTTATTCATAGCACAGGAACAGCCGGGTGCATTGAAAGACGTGCTGCACGCACCCATAGGGAGGGTGCAGAAGATGAGATGTAGGAGGTGGTTCCAGGTATAGATTGGAGGACGTGCATGACAGCCACATTGGTATAGAGCAGTCGTCCATCAACAACGAAGGGTACGGATGCACATCGGGCAACCATCAATCCAACCAGATCTGCGCGGAACGAAGGCTCGTGCGACCGGGCAGGGAAGTCTCTCTACGACCAAATGAACCAGCACAGATACAGCTCACCCTACCGGTGACAACATCTGCGAAAGGATTCAACAGCTCTGGGCAACCATTTTGCGTGGCAAAATGCAACTTGGTAAGTTAGAAGAAACAAGGGCCAGACTCCGAGCACAAAGTGCGAAGCTAGATGAAGCAATTGATAAGCTGCAATTAGAAGTCACCTACACGGACTACACGAAGGAACTAACGAAGGGAATGGACATGGCTGGCTCTCCTACACTGCTACAAGCAGCGACCCCGCTAGCATGGTTGTGATTGCACCTGGGAGTACAAGGACACACAAACCGCAATCCATTAGTAGAATCAAGGGAACACAAAGGGTGCCCGCAGCCTGAGCTAGTCGGGAAATGGAAGACCCACATGAGGGGTTCGCCCACCTAAATATCCATAGGAAGCCTAGCCCTAGCGCCCCATGTAGTTGGAAGAGGGCGTGAGACTATAAAACAGGCTGCCAGGAAGCTGCGCGACATGACTGCAGCGCACATATGAAAAACGCACCTGCGTACCGGGGGATCTGCTGCCACTGGGGAAGGATGCAAAGCGACTGTTGCATGTACTGTTCATGATATGATGGCCCATTTAAGGCACATTAGAGCGGGCAGCGGGCAATTAAGGCAGAAGAGTAACCGCCAAAATCGCATTTATGAGCTGCAGCAAGGGAGAACAACCGATTTTAAATTTGAAATCATATATAATCATAGTAAGGGTCACACCACCCTGCTTTACCATTCCACAAGAAAGATGCCCTGGGTCTGAGCCGAGCGCAAGATGAATGCCAAGCAATTAGAAGAAAGTTTGTGGTTTCAGGCATTGCCAAGACATTATTGGGAAGCAATCACCAAGTAGGCAAACCCTACTGCAAAGAGCCCGCAGAACACCACGCCACAGACAGCTGAGCTCCCTAACTCACCCAGGACACCGCGGACCAGGAAGGATCCCCAGCTTCCTGAACCAGTAAGGTGGTCACCATGACACCAACACTTTAGCAAGTTCATGATGGAGGAAAAGGGTAAAACTATCACAATTGATAGCGACAACGAAGAAGAGTGTTCTCCAACATATGTCAAAGAAATAAACCCTGAAGAGGATCCCATCCAGCCAGTACAATGACCCAAGTATGTGTCTCCAAGCAAGGGGAAGGCGAAGGTACCTACAAATCTGGATGAAGTCGACACTATACTCATTACCCCATCTCTTCCAAAAGCAGTCCCAGTGGAAAGCTCGGTGGTTGGCCGTATTGCGACAATGAAATTCGAAGACTGGGACCTGGCAGATACAGCAAAATTTCCCCACTTGGCGACTGATGCACTGATGGAGCAGAGTGCAGAAGGGACGGTTACAACACTATAGCCAAAGGAGTGGCTGCGAAAGGTGGAAAAAGTTGGGTTTCTCTGTCTCTTATCTATTCCCCACTTTCTCCAGCCCCCTATCACAATGTTGGTCATAAGGCAGTTGCTCTGTTTGGTCCATGAGGACATATTATGGATCGCAAACCTGTCCGCATCATAGCTGAACTTGTTCATCGGGTTTCGCAGCTTCCCTGTGAGGGAAGAGACCCCCAGGAAATTATTGATAGAAGTGGCGATGTTGCGATGATAGACAACCTGAAAAAGAAGTATAAGCTCAAGAAGGGGCAGCGAGGATACATCATTGATAGCATTTCAGATAACGTAGTTCGTGTCGCCACCTAGTTGCTAGCAGGGAAAGTGATGTGGAAATGCCGTGGCACTGAGGTTCCGGTAGTAGACATTGCACTCGTTGCAGAATGCACAGCTGGAGAACAGTTCAATTGGTCACAGTTCCTTTGTGAAGAGTTCCTGACCAACTACCGAGAGATCCAGGAGGAGGGCAAGACCTTCGATTATGCGTGGTTGCTCCTGTCCATTATGTTGGTCACCACTAACTTACCCGAAGACAGTCAGTTTCCTGTCTTGGACCAGGATTGGCCAGAAGCCGCCAGATATGCTTCCCTTTGGGCGACAAGAGACGTTGGACGAATCCGGAACATCAAAATATTTTTGACACTGATGGACATGAATGTGCGCCAATGGATTAACGAGAAACCCCACCTGTCCAACGAGATCTATGAAAGCATGAAGCATATTTCCAAGTTTAAAGTGGACATGCATTGTATCTACATCAAGGCGCGCAAGGACCCGACCGGCACATAGACCTCACTCCCCTATGTTGACATTGATGACGTTGTCGATGCGGTTATGGATACCTAGCCACCAGCATGGCGTGGACTAGAGGCAGTAGAGCGTAACGAGGCCGCTATACAGAAATAAGAGGAGGAAGCTAAGCACACCGCACAACAAAAGCGAAATGAACAGCTCGCCGCGGAGTTTCAGGAAGCCTGGGAGGCGGCACAGGTGGTAGCAGGAAAGACACCACTAGGAGGGGCTACATCGACAATAAACAAAAGTAGTCAGAAGGCACCCACTAAGACGGCCGCGGAAGAATCACCATCAACTGCCACGGGTCCACCTTTGAAACGGCCATTGCAACCAAAATGGTCAAATCCATGAAATAAGGCGAAGGCGTCTAAAGAGGACAGCGGAGTGACCACCTTAACTGAGAGCGACCTAAATGACATAAAAAACACCGTTCAGGATGCTGCTCGGGATGCAGTCGATGAGGCCATGTCAGAGCAGCAGATTGTGTTGGGGGAACTCTGTATGCAGCTACAGGAACTTGGAACAAGGATCGCGCCAATGGGCACCAGCACTACTCAGGAGGTTCCCAGTATGCCAGCCACTGAACCATTGTTGAAGGCCCAAATGGCTCATTCCATCGCGATTCCAGCAGGAGCATTGATCACCGCAAATGCGGAGGACCAAGTTGTGCTAGGATGGCTTATAGGGCTGGGACTAAACGTGGCTTCCCTACTGCGAGAAAGTTTGCAACAACTCCAGGACAGTGCCACAATGGAGCTCTGTGCTAGGGAAGGCCGCACCAAACAGGTACTCCGGGAACAGAAAATTAATATAGAACAGCTACGCCTCCAACAGGACGAAGCAGTCACACAGAAGCAACAGGTGGAGCAGCTAGTAGTAGAAGCCTGCTCGAGTGCCCCTGAGCTGGAGATTGGGGTTGAATTACCTATTGAGACATGAATCCATAAATTGGCTACTGGGTTCTGACAAGCAAAGGAGGAGGCCGCGCGGATCCAGCTAGAGCTCAGTTTGTAGATTACGGACTTAAAACTACAGGTTCCACTGTCGACGCCACCAAAAATCATAGAGCAACACAGAAACAGTATTACCTTTGGGCGCGAGATGCTCACACGTTCAATGGAGGAATTTACGACCTGTTAACCCAATCAATCGTTATGCTCACCTCCCTTCAAGAGGATCCAACACTTCACCGATTGGAAACCAAGGCTCAGGAGTTCTAGCAAGCCTACGATAAGATCAAAGGAACCATGCAGACAATTTCTGTTACGCAGTGCTTGGCTAAGATAAGGGAGGCTGAGGACCTAAAAATCCTAGCTGGCACCGCCAGACAGAAGGAAGCGGTTATTAAAGCCCGTCTCTAGCCATGGCTGGATGAGGCATTTGCGGTTTCAACCACCATAGAGCGCAAGGTAGCACACATGAAGACAGAGTATGCCACTATGGAGACAACACAGGCAGAGGCTGATGTGTCGGCGACACACATGGAACGGATGCAGCGAATGACGGAAGAGTTTGCTGCCAGCACAAGCGATGCACAGAGGCTGCTAACTGATTCCGCGCGAAGTTGGCCGCACCAGTTGAGTGACTCAGGATGAGTCACAATGATTGTGTTGGGGGACTATTGGGTAGCAGAAACCCTGCGTAACATTCATGGGGCACAAAGCCCGAAATTTTGGGTAAAGATAGGGTAAAGACTCCGCGAGATGCGCGGAGCGCGATTGATAATAATTTGAGTCAAAGGGCAGTCCGCCCAAAAATAATGTAAAGAAATATAAGTTGAGTCAGCCCGCCCATGGATCATGGTCCATGTTAATGTATAAATAGAGTGAGGCTCTATGGGTATAGGTAGCTAGTTCTTTGGTATGTAATCTTGGATTTGATGTGTAATGGGTTTTTGAGAAGTAAAGTTTTGAAGCATTTGTAAGTCTGATTCAAGGGTTTGGGTAGTGGATAGAGGCTCTGCAGTTGTTTACGCAGAGGTCTGGAAGAGTCTGCAGTTGTGTGTGTGGACCCCTACAACTAAGTGCGCAGGGCAGATCTGGATGTATTGGTGAAGAAGTTGAATAAAGCTAAGTTGTTTCTGAAATTCTGTGTTAAATCTGAATTATCGTGGATCTAGCTTTTGTATGTTTACTGTAACTGTTTGATATATGCGCATATGCTTATAAATACATGAATCTGTGTCTATTCTAAGTGCGTGAACTGGTTAACTCTAATAAATGTTTGCTTAAAGACCACAATAAGTAGATTTAATACATAAATAGCGCAATAATAAGTAGTAAGGATTATTTTGGGTTTGGATCTGCGCGAAACAAAGCAGCGCAAAGCTACGGAACGGTGCGCGAAACATCTAGAGCACATCTAGACATCCCAAGGGTGCGGAAACCTGGTTCCAGTACCCTCCCCTGCTACCTCAGATGAGACCTCAGTCCGCGCTCTGCGGACTATTGCCGAAAGGTTCGGTAGCTGCGGGATTTGTTTGGCTAAATAATTCTTCCGAACCTAGGTCAGGCCCATACAAGCCAACATCGGCCCATAGTGATTCCACTCTTCTTTAACATAGGTGATAACTTGTTTCCGCAGAATTACTTCTCTCCAATCTAGTATAACCAAAGGTTCGACCAAGAACTCGCATTCCGGTTCAACCTGAACATAGCAACAAAATGCATTCAGTCTTTAATCAGTTTATATACTTACATTCTTAAAGGGAGACTATATATGTATTTATATATTACCTGAATGTCTTGCCATTTGATTACATGATTAGCATCATAAACATATTTCTTAAGTAGAGAAACATGAAAGACATTGTGTACATGAATGTGACTGGGTAAGGCAAGTTGGTAAGCCACTGGTCCGATTCGAGCCAGGATTTGAAAGGGTCCACAAAATCAAGGTGCTAATTTAGCACACCCAGTCCATTGCAAGGTACTTTTCTTGGCTCACACTCGAATGTAGACATGATCCCGTACCTGGAATTCCCGAAATCTCCTCTTCTGATCAGCAAAGTTCTTTTGCCAGTCCTGGGCAGTGTTTAAATTGGTCCTTACCTTTTTCACCATTTCCTCCATCTCTTCTAACATATCTGGTCCCAACAATAGCTTATCCTCCATTCCCCAGGATTTGAAAGGGTCTACAAAATCAGGGTGCTAATTTAGCACACCCAGTCCATTGCAAGGTACTTTTCTTGGCTCACACTCGAATGTAGACATGATTCCCTACCTGGAATTCCTGAAAGCTCCTCTTCTAATCAGCAAAGTTCTTTTGCCAGTCCTGGGCAGCGTTTAAATTGGCCCTTACCTTTTTCACCATTTCCTCCATCTCTTCTAACATATCTGGTCCCAGCAATAGCTTATCCTCCATTCCACTCCAACTCAAGGGTGTCCTACACTTGCGCCCGTATAATACCTCAAAGGGACTCATTCGTAAGGACGCATGGTACCCGTTGTTATAGGCAAACTCCACCAGGTGTAGATATTCTTCCCATTTAGTCGTCTGTTACATGACATAAACATGTAGTGTGTCTTCAATAACTTGATTCACTCATTCAGTCTGCCCATCCATTTGCAGATGATAAGCTGTACTGAAGTGTAGTTGTGTGCCCAATCCCTCAAAGAGAGCTTTCCAAAAGGCTGATGTAAATTTTACATCTCAGTCGGAAATGATCATCTTGGGAATTCCGTGCAGTTTAAAAATGTTCTGCATAAAAATATTAGCAATTTGGACTGCTCTATAAGTTGATTGGACAGGTATAAAATGAGCAGATTTGCTCAATTTTTCCACCACCACCATGATGGAGTCGTTTTTCTTTCTTGATTTAGGCAGCCTGGTAATGAAGTCAATAGATATTGTTTCCCATTTCCATTCTGGGATGGGCAGAGGGTGAAGTAACCCTATTGGATGTTGGTGCTCAGCTTTCACTTGCTGGCACTCCAAGCATTTGGCTAAGTATTCTGCCACCTCCTTCTTCATACCAGGCCAGAAAAATTCCTTCCACAGGGCAAAAATCATTTTTTGGTATCCGGGATGGCCTACATAAGGAATCTTATGGTATTCATCTAAAATTAAATTTTTAAGATGTTGTTGGTTAGGCACATATATCCTTTTCCTATAAATCAACAAATTTTCTGCATTTATTTCATAACCCAATTATTGTTCATGGCTGTTAGGAATTTTTGCTTGCTGCCATAAATGTTTATATGTTGAATCCTACATGGTTGATTCTTGAATCTACCCAAAAAAGGTAGTTCGTGATTCACTAAAAGAAATTTCATATAAACAGCTTACCTTCCGGCTTAAAGCATCTGCCACTCAATTTTCCTTTCCTTTTAAATGTTTGATTTCGAAATCAAATTCACTCAGGAAATTTGCCCAATGAGCTTGCTTGGCATTTAAAGTTGGTTGTTTGAAATAATTAATCAGACTATGGTGGTCAGTCATTAACATAAATTTCTTACCTAATAGGTAATGCCGCCACATTTTCAAAGCATGTATGACCGTTATCAGCTCCAAATCATATGCTGAATACTTTTGTTCATATTCTTTAAGTTTTCTAGATTCATAAGCCACCACTCTACCTTCTTGCATTAATACGCCGCCCATGCCTTCCTTACTAGCATCTGTACAAACCACATATTCTTTGTTGGGATCAACAATGCTTAGAATAGGTGTTGTAGTAAGAAGATGTTTGAGTTGATCAAAGCTCCTTTGATAGTTAGGGGTCCATCTGAAATTATTTCCTTTCTTTTGTAAGGAGGTAATAGGATATGCCACTCTAGAGAAACCCTCCACAAATCTGCGATAGTAACCAGCTAGGCCCATAAAGGATCTTATATTGGCTACATCCTTTGGTACCAGCCACTCCATAATGGTTCTTATCTTTTCTGGATCTACTGCAATTCCATCCTTGGTGATGACATGTCCCAAGTATTGGATTTTCTCCTTAAAGAAATCACATTTATTGTACTTGGCGTATAGTTGATGTTCTCTTAGGACCTGCAACACAATGCGGAGATGCTCCTTATGCTCCTCCATGTTCTGAGAGTAGATCAGTATGTCATCAATGAAGATTAATACAAATTTATCTAAGAACTGATGGAATATGCTATTCATGAGACACATGAAGGTAGTTGGGGCATTAGTTAGCCCAAATGGTAAAACCACAAACTCATAATGACCATAACGCGTCCTAAATGCTGTTTTTGCAATATCTTCCTCTATCCTGATTTGGTGATATCCAGAACGGAGATCAATCTTTGAGAAGATGGTTGCACCTTTCACCTGGTCAAATAACTCGTCTATACGGGGAAGGGGGTATTTGTTTTTAATGGTCAGCTTGTTTAGCTGGCGGTAATCCATGCACATCCGTAGGGTTCCGTCTTTCTTTTTAACAAATAATATCGGAGCTCCCCAAGGGGACACACTGGGGTGGATATACTTCTTATCAAGCAATTCCTAGAGTTTCATTTTTAATTCTGTTAGTTCTGGTATGCTCATTTGGTAAGGTGCTCGTGAAACTGGGGTAGCCCCTAGAATTAACTCAATGGTAAAGTCTATGTCTCTTTTTGGGGGTAGGCCTGGTATTTCTTCAGGAAATACATCTAGAAAATTTTGTATCACAGGTATATTCTCTAGGGATACAGATTTATCTTTTGAGTCAGCATACCCTACTTGGATGGCATAGACTTGACAACCTTTTCTGATGCATTTGGCTAACTGGGAGGCTATTATAGGCCTTAATTGCAGAGGTTTCTGCACACCTTGAATTTCTTGTCTCTCCCCTACCTCATCTCGGAAGTTAACAGTTTTTGTCTTACAATTTATGAGGGACCAGTGTTTCTCCAACCAGTCCATGCCTATAAGAATGTCGTATGACCCCAGGGGTAACACATTCAAATCAGCTATAATAGGTTGACTAGCTATTTTTAAAGGACAGTTGCTTACTTTAGACAAAACTCTTCTTTTTTCTCCTGTGGCTAGCTGTACTAACCATGGATTTTTAAATTTAACAGCTTGTAATTTACATCGTTCCACTATCTTGGGACTAATGTAACTTAAAGTGGCCCCAGGATCTATTAAAATAGAATAGGTCTGGTAAAAAATAGTACCTTCAAATTCAACCATGGTTGGTTGAAACTCTGCCTGATGATCTTCAAGAGCTGCATTAATTTTAGGGATTCTCCTTTCCACTTCTCCCACTGTGGATGCCTCCTGAATTTGTGAGATCTGATCTGCTCCCTTGCGGTGGGGATAGTTTTTGACATAATGTGGGCCTCCGCATCCCCAACACTGCACAGGTGGTCTGTTAATAAATTCTGCTTCATTTCTGCCAACCTGTTCATTCGCTCTAGTTTCAGCTGGTACTTTAAATATGGGTTTATTCACATTTCAGTTAGTTTGACCTTTATACATTCCTTTGTTGTTGGTGCCCTTATTCCCCTTGTGGCTAGGAATAAATTTATTTCCCTTTTTGTTAGCCCACTTCTTGCTCGTATCACTCTTTGGTTTATTTTGCTGATAGCAGATCCGTGCTTTCCGAATGACTTCGTCCATAGTTTTTGGGTTGTCGAATTCCAACCTTTCCTTCATGAACAGTGGAAGACTGCTGATAAACCGTTGTACTTTGGCCTTCACGAATATATGGAACATACCGCAATAATGAGGTAAATTTTGTTATAAACTCGTCCATGGTCATTTGGCCCAGACGGAGATCATGGAATTCTTTTGCTTTCTCATCATAAAACCTTTCGGTCAGATATTTTTCCTTAAAAAATTTCTGGAATTTCTCCCAAGTTATGTTTTTCTCATTGACCCCACAGACTGTTTTTACTTCTTCCCACCACAATGTGGCTTTCCCTTGAAGTTGGAAAATGGCCAGATAGGCCTTCAAATTGTAATCATACTCGTATAGCTGGAAATACTTATTCATATTAATTAACCATGCTTCCGTCGCCTCTTCTTGCTCACCATCGAAGAGAGGAGGCTTGATTTTCCGAAACTCTCCTTGGAGTTCGATTTTCTGTTTTTTTAAGTCTTGTGATCGGACACATTACCTGATTCTTCTTCTCGATTTTCTTCACCTCCTTCTGTTTCCACATTTTCAGTCCTGAATTCTTGTTCCCCAATTGTATGGTCATGTTCGAGGTTAGGAGCTAGTGGTCGATGATTATGTCTATCTAATAGGCTTTTAAGGATATTTTCTTGTTCCTACATCAATCTTTCGTTGTCTGCCCGGAGTCGAGCCATTTCTCCTTTCAATTCTTGCACAGTTGCCCGGATGTCTATATTGGGATTTTGCGGCTCATCCCCTAGCTGCACCCAGACCTCAGGATTGCCTTCCTGAAATGGTGTTGGTCTTGTTCCCAATACAGAACCATGTGGTGGATTCCCAGTTCACCTCATACTAATTTTTGTTGCCTCTTACGTGCACAACATCAAATTTGTTATTCCTTATTCTAGAGGTCTCAGTTTTGGAAACCTGAGCACTTTGATACCATATGTAACACATTCTTATAACAGTACAATTTTTTTTATTAATACCTCAGTAATAAATTAACTTAGATAAATTGACATTATATTGAACTATAGATTAATAATATAAAAAGACTAATTATAATTCATTACTTAAACAACGTATGGACAGTCAAATATTAACTTTACAATACGTGGGTTAATAAACCGTGTAGGATTATATGTATGTGTGATTAAATGACATTATGGTCACAATCATTTGATATTTATGGAGGTTTCTACTGCGCGTTTAATGCTTATCTGTTTCCATCCTCAAAATCCCGCCAACTATATGTGACATATTAAATATTTGGCTGTCCTGGCCAGGTGGCAGTCTAATCCGCTCTGAATTATTCTACGGCTGTATTTTCCTTGGGATTCACTTACCTCATCGACGGCTCTGGTTGACCTGAAGGTTCAATCGGGACTTGAGGGTTTTTTCATTCAACTCCCGGTGGTTTTTCTCCTATTCAGCATTGTGCTATTCCAGAAATTCACTAGTATTCGGCTCTGCTCCGGCCTAGTGTATTGGGTCCTGATTCCTCTGGTTGTCTCGCCCGACGTAGGTTTCTTCCTTAACTACATCCCTCGATAGCTGGCTACTTATCAAAATTGCCTATCTCCCACCATAGATTCTTCAGAGGCTGGACTTCGTTCCACTATACCAGGGTTTTTCTCTATCTGCTACATGATGGTAAGCTTCAGTTGTTTTTTCTTTGTACCTTATTCTTTTACTGTTAGTTTTTCTACAGTTTATGATGAAGTTAACAACTAATATCCGATTATTTTTTTGTTTTAAGGTGTCGAAGCTTTCAGAGGGTACCAAGGCAGAGACCCTCTTACCAACTTGGTCTTTACAGAAAAGGAAACCTTTCTGCATCGGGTATTTATCTTCTACTACTATTTTTCTTGGCAAGACTCTGTGGCCACCGGTCCGGGAAATTATTAGAGACCTACTACTAATTTCATGAGGATCTTCCTCGGCTTATGGGAGTTTCATATCCTCGGTTTAGTTTCTTTTCTTTTTTTACTGTGTAATTTAGTTAGTTCGGCCGCACTTTATAAGTTTCTTTTAAGTATGTAATGTAAGTGGTTCAACCACATATTACAATTTCTGGCCAATTTTCTTAGACCATCATTTTCATATAGGCAGTGTTATTGGAAACTTATAAGAAGAATGTATTTTTCTGGCTACTATTAATATTCCTATTCTTTTGTTGAAACATTGTTCATTCTAGTTCCAATTTTTATAAATGTATCCTATGGTTTTCGGTGTGGGCTTATTGTAGTGAGTCGTACATCTAAAAGGTCGAGCTATTTCTTTCCATTTAAAGGTCTTTGTTAAATTATGGTGAAGGATTGGGATATTCTGATATTTATGGCGCATCCTAGTAATCTATGAGGAGTCTGGTAATGGCTCAGAATTCTCAGTTTCACTTTTGTTTCTTATATAATCATAACAGGGATGTCTACCGATGTTTGAACTTTTTTTTTTTAAGTAAATATCTCAGTTGAAACCCTTTAAGGGTGTTCGAATAAATTCATAGCCCCATGCGACTCTTACGACAAATTCTATTTTGTCTAAATTATATCTAGGAAATATAGATTGCTATGTTCTGAACGTTCTGATATTTCTAGGTAATTTTCGAATAGCAACAAAGGGCTCTGCTCATTTGTTGCTTGCATTTATATAGTTAAAGTTATGTAATCTAAGAGTATTCCTTTTTTTTTTAAGGGGTTTTACTTTAATATGGCAGAATGGTTTTCCAGAGTCCCTTTACACTTAAATTCTTATGGAAAGAATGTTTTGCATAATTTTTCTTCCAGATGAATTTGTTAGTTTAAGAAATAAAGCTCTATTGCTTAACTGTATTCAGCACTACGACTTGTTGATACTAGCTTTCCGTCCTTGGGTTTGCCTTTGATGTTTTCCTACTTCTCTTAATATTTACTGCATTTCTCATTGAAATATTGTAGGTGGTTCCCTGTTCTATTCATGTAATCTTTTAATTTAGGGAACTTTCAAAAGATGATTTTGGAATTTGTAGAGGCGCTGCAAAGACCAGGCTTCCTCTGTCGACGCCGCAACACCGTCCGTGACCCACAGAAATTTCGCAGCAGCGCGGGTGTTTGGGTTCTGATCCTATCTTTCATTCTGGGCGGGGGCGAGGTGGCTCCCTTGCCACCTCTGCCCCCGTTTCCTCGCCTCTGTACTGATTTGGCTCTTCCTATGCAGCGACAGTTAGTTTTGGTTTGGTTTTCGCGGGCTATCCTATTGGAGCATTAAGGGAATAGGGATGTGAAGTTTCTATCTCTGCGTTGTTTCGTGCCGCATCAATGGCTGGTTTTGCTGGTATTTTTTCTGGCTGTTGTGGATGTTTGGGGCAGTTGTCCTTCCTCTAGTTTCCTCTGCTCCTGGAGGAGAGTTTTGAGGGGGTGGGGAAGGAGTGGCTACCCTGGCGGCTCTCCTCCTCATTTCATGCCTCTCCTTCTTGTCTGGGCAACCTGATCTAGTACATACTTCTTCTCTACTTCCTTCCACGGGAGATTTTTTCTTTTTGCAGGGCTATGGTGTCGGATCTACTCTGGGTGTTGCACCTCTGCTCCTTTTTTCTATTTTGTAATAGATTTGGGTATTCTGTCTGGGTCTGTTTTGTTGCAGATTTGTTGGGTTTCTCATTCCTATTGTTCACTGCCCTTTCTAAGGGCTTTCTGGATACTTCTATTGGAGTATTGTTTTGTAGTGGCTCTGTCCACATTCAGCATATGCTTCATGCATCTACAACATGTAATCTTCTAAATCTTCCGATTAATGAAAATTACAAATTTTATCCTCGGAAAAAAAAGGGAACTTTCAAAAGAGACCCCATTCTAGAATAAAAAAACTAAGTAATTAAATTAAGTAATAACTCATAAAAGAAAAACTTCTTTATCTACATGAATTCATATCTTTACTTCAGAATTTATCATTTATCTGTATATTGTTAGGATATTCTGACACATAGGAAATAGTTGTCTAGAATAGAGTTAAGTAAAGTGTGTTTCTTTACTATGTACATTTGTAACTTACAATCCGACGGTCACAATATGTTCTAGACATGAAGTGATCTCACGATTCATTCTCTCCTCGGTATTACCGACACTTGATCCGTGGCTTAACACCCGATTGGTTCATGATCTGTATTTAAAGAGCATGGAGGGTCATTTGTAGGGTAACTGTTCATGAGAGAAACATATCTAAATTTTCTTTCTTTTATTAATAAATTTCCTGAAGTGGTCGCGTTGGCTCAGGCCATGGACTGTTTCCCTCTTTAAGGGCTTTAACCATGTCAAGAATACTGATGTATTGATATGTGAGCAGTTTGTGAGCAGTGTCCTTTGATTTTCTATCTAAGTAACTTACCCTATAGATTCCTACATGGTATTAAAGCTATTTGAGAGCTCCATCCGTTGGTGATCCAAATCTGAAGCCGGTACAACTACATCCAACTGTCATTTCTTAGATCTACTATTTTTTACTACTTTCTGGCCGAGAGGACTGCTCTATTGTGTTAGGAGCATATGTTCCAATGAAGAACCCCATTCATTTCACACAAAAAGATTTCCGGTAGCCCTAACTACGTCATTTTTAAGATCTAGAGGTATAAAGTCTTTATTTGAAGTTTTAGTTATTCATTTCTCTATTTATTTTGGTTTATCTAGCTCTCTGTTTTTTTATTACTGGAACTATACCTTTCATTTCTATATATGCTCTTTGCCCCGTGACTCTGTGCGATCTAGGCAAATCACAAACATAAATTAAGGATTTTTCTCATGCATATGCTCTTTTCTGCCGCGCCTTCGTGTGATCTCAAAAAATCAGAAACATAGAGGAAAATATTTAGTTTCCAGTGAAAGCTAACTTCAAGCCATAAGGTTTGGTTTTGTTTGCATGTCCGTGTTGGGTTGTGTGATTTTTTTTGTAGGCAATAAGAGATTTTTCAAGTAAGCACGCACCCCAAAGCTTCAATGACTCAAAAAAAAAAAACAAAACAAAACCTTCCTCTTTTCAAAAAACTACTAAACTAGCTCACTTGGTCCAAAGTTACTTTATGACAATAGAGGTCTTGGATTCAAGTCTTTCTTTTTATTAAGTTACATTTTCAAAAAGCACATGTAACTTATGTTTTAAAGTTACTTTATGTAAAAGTGTTCTCACCCATTATAAAAAGTGAGTCACTTATAATTCTAAAGTCTCTTTATCTTTTATTTAAGTTACAATTTAGTAGTAGCTCATAAAGTACCATTGTAAAAATGACTTTCACTTATTTATAAAAGTGGGTCACATAAAATATTTTTTTTAAGTGAGCTAATTAGATTAAGTTTGGAAAGGGGGAAGGGGTGGTGGGTTTAAATATAACATTATCATTCACTTCCGCACATTCACACACTTCGTCGACATCTTCAACTTGTCTTCAAAAAGTCATAACTTCTTCATCCAGAAGCCGTTTTCAGAGCTGTTTTTTTTTTAATCAACCTAATTTTTCGAGATATTTCCATTGGAACACTTAGTTTCAACATTTATAGCTTCAGTTTCTATTAAAATGGGCAGTCCATGCCAAGTTATTCTTGACAGCACCAACTACTTCCAATGGTGGTCCTACATTGTGGATTTACTTAGAAGTAAAGATCTTTACAGAATAGCCTCAGGCTAAGAAACTAAACCTAGAGGTGAAGACAAGGCAGCCAAATGGGAAAATATGCAAGATCAAGAATGTGGGTTGATAGGGATGTCTATTTCTCTAGACCTTAGATTCCATATCGCAGAACTTGATACCCCTAATGAAGCAATGAAACAACTCACTAAATTTTTTGGAATTAAAAATGAAATTAGAGCTAATCAACTCGAAAATGAGTTTCTTACGTTGGACCTGATTAATTTTTCTTCCATTGAATATTTTTTGTCCAAGTTCAAGACACTTAGACTTCTCTTGGAAGGTGTTAAGGTTAAGAAAGAATATGGTAGCCTTATCTATTCCATTCTTACTAAGTTGGGACCAGCCTACTCTTTGTTTGTTTCCACCTTTCATTCTACTAGAGAAGCCTTTATTTCTCAAGAAAAAGACTACAAGTCCCCCTCTTTTGATTCCTTTTGTGATTATTTAATAAGAGAACAAGAAAAACTCTTACATCTTGGTCTTCTTAATCTTGGAAACTCTTCTAAGAAATCCTTAGCCGCCCAGCAACAACCAAATTCAAAGAATCCTAAGAAGCAGTATCCTAAAAAGAATGGTTCTAAACCAAAAAAGGGTCCTAAGCAATTTCATTCTCAAAATGAAAAATCATTTCAACAAAATGATAAGTCAAATAAAAACAAAGGGAATAATACTGATAGACATTGACATTTTTGTAATCGAGATGGACACTTAGAATCCAAATGCTTTAATAAGATGGAAGCCTTGGAAGAAACAATGAATAAGCATAACATCCATTTGGAGCACTCTTCAACTTCAACTTCATCTTCAGGAATATCACTTTTTGCATGTGGTTTTCAAGCATCTCGGTCTAGTTATGCACTAAAACTATCTTCTTCTTATCATTCTCATGAGTGGCTCATTGATTCTGGAGCTTCTTATCACATGGCCAAAAACAAAGCCATGTTTTCTTCTTTAAATGATTGTAACACCAAAAATATATATGTTGGTGATGATAGATCTTTTGACTTAGTTACCGGAGAACCTATTAGGGACTGGAACTATTCATCTAGACAATGGTCAATTTAATGATGTACTATGTGTTCCAACCTTATCCGGCAACATTCTATCTGTATATCAGATAACTCATTCAGGTGAAGGTAAAACCATTGAATTTTCACCTCGCGATGTTGTAATTAAGGACCTAAGATATCCTAGACAAATTTTAGCTACTGGCATTGTTGATGATTCTACAAGGTTGTATAAGTTTAACAACTTTGGTTTATCAACTCTTCCCTCGGTATTTGTTGCTCATAATGATGAAGCGAGCAAACTTTGGCATGAGCGATTTGGTCACTTAAACTATTGCTCCCTTCAAAATCTATGTAAATAAAATATGGTGACATGTCTTCCTATGGTATCTTGCAGAGATGTTTTTTGTTCTGGATGTGTATTCGAAAAACATCATCGGGATAGTTTTGAAAAACGTGCATCTTGGCAAGCCTTAGCCCCTTTACATTTTTTGCATAGTGATTTATGTGGTCCACTTCCAGTTGTTTCATTCTCTGGCTACAAGTATTTCTTAACATTCATCGATGATTTCTCTAGACACACTTGGATATACTTCTTAAAAATCAAGAATGAAGTATTTAACATGTTCTTGGCCTTTAAGGCCTTTGTTGAAAAACAATCTGGACATCAAATTCTTTAGCTAAGATCTAATAATGGCGGAGAATATGTTAACAACAAATTTGTCAACTTTTGCACTGAGAATGGAATTCAAATGCAACATATTGTTCCATATACTCCCCAACAAAATGGTGTAGTTGAAAGGAAGAATCACACCTTAAAGGAAATGGCTAATTGAATGCTTCAAGTCTAAAGGACTTAGTCTTAATTTTTGGGTAGAAGCAATTAACTGTGCAAATTACATAGTAAATCGCACTCCTACTAAGTTTTTAAATAATATCACTCCAGAAGAAGCATGGAACTCAATTAAGCGAGATGTAAGTCACTTTTGTTTTTTTGGAAGTGAAGCATGGGCCCATATTCTAGATGAGAAACATAAATCTTTAGAACCTAAGAGTGAAAAATGTATTTTTGTTGGATATTCTGAAGATGTCAAAGGATATAGACATATTCCACTTAAGTCTAAAAATGATATCATTAGAAGAGATGTAAATTTTGTTGAAAATATATCGGCCTACGAGCCTAGTTCGGCAGATGTGCCACCTCTCTCTAGCCCATCTACTTCTGAAAATATTTATTCTTCAGATGATGACAGCGAGGATGAAAATCCTCCCCCACCTTCTCATGATCCTCCTTCAGCTCCTCATCTTCCAAAATGGGTCTGTGCTACTCGGGATGTAGCAGGTGCTCTTGCAGGTGATCCTACAGATCAATGACGTACACGTTCTCAGTTCGATAGAACCTCTTCTTTATTGGCTCAAGCTTCAGCGAATTATGATCCTGACACCTTTGCAGAAGCTTCAAGCCATCTAGATTGGGATGCAGCTATGAATGAAAAATATAGTTCATTATTGGAAAATGATACATGGGATCTTGTTCCTCTTCCAAAGGGACAAAAACTTGTTAGATGCAAATGGGTTTACAGAACCAAGTACGGACCAGATGGAAAAGTTGATAAACATAAAGCTCGTCTTGTTGCTAAGGGTTTTTCACAAGTTGAAGGTATTGACTATACTGAAACCTTCTCCCATGTTGCCAAAATGAACTCTATCTACCTTGTTCTTTCCCTCGTTGCCTCTTTCAAATGGGAAGTCCATCAGATGGATGTTAAATCTGCCTTCTTGCATGGGGACTTGCATGAAGAAATCTATATGGAACAACCTACTGGCTTTATACAAACAGAATCCAACCTTGTATTTCGGCTTAGAAATCCCTGTATTGTCTCAAGCAAGCCCTTCGGGCTTGGTATGCCAAAATGGATAGCTTTCTTTTAGATACTGGCTTTTCTAGGTGTCATTCTGACAATACTGTCTACACCAAGAAAGTGGGTAAGTCTCTTATCATTCTTGTTCTTTATGTTGATGATATTATCTTTACTGGTAGTAATCCCAACCTTATAAACCATGTGAAGTCCAACCTTAAAAAGAAGTTTGAAATGACAAACTTAGGACACTTGCATTATTTTCTTGGTCTTCAAGTCTTGCAATCCAAGGAAGGTATTTCCCTTTCCCAGTCCAAGTATGCCTGTGATCTTCTACGCCACTTTCACATGGAAGATTGTAAACTAGCCCCTTCTCCCTTTCAGTTTGGAGCCAAACTATCAGTCACTTGTACTTCCCCTGAAGTTGATGCTACCTTATACCGTCAGCTTGTAGGAAAACTATTGTATCTGACCCATACCCATCCTGACCTTTCCTTTGTTGTTGGCCTTATTGCTCTATTTATGAAAAACTCACATGAAGTCATTGGACAGAAGCTAAAAGAATACTTCATTATGTTCGAGGTACAGTTCAATTTGGGATTCATTATAGTGCATAAGCATCTCCTCTATTGATTGGTTTCATTGATTCCGATTGGGCTGGTGACCCTGATGATCAAAAGTCTACTACAGGTTATGTCTTCACTCTTGGTTATGGACTTGTTACATGGGCTTGCAAGAAACAAAGTGTCATTTCTCTTTCTTTAGCAAAAGCAGAGTATCGTGGCATTGTAGAAGCTAGTAAGGAAGCCATGTGGCTTCGTCAGATCTTGTCAGAGTTTGGCTTTCAGCAGCAGCATCCGACTACACTTTGGTGTGATAATCAAAGTGTCATTCAACTATGCAAAGATCCAGTCCAACATCAACGCAGCAAACACATTGAACTACACATGCACTTCAGCATAAATCTCATTCATGACCATGTTCTTGAAGTGCAATATTGTTCAACCGATGATTAAGTTGCAGACATCTTTACAAAGGCTCTCACAGAGGCGAAGTTTACTAAACTTTGATTTATGGTTGGAGTTCAGGAAGTTGTCACTAAGGGGGGATATGATCTAATGCCTCCTTCCTTCTCCTATTGTGTCATATTTGTACATCCTTCAATCATATCTCAATTTATTCTTAAGGGGGGATGTTAGGATATTCCGACACATAAGAAATAGTTAAGTATAACTTGGTCTAGTATAGAGTTAGGTAAAGTGTGTTCCTTTACTATGTGCATTTGTAACTTACAATCCGATGGTCACGATATGTTCTAGACATGAAGTGATCTGACGGTTCATTCTCTCCTTAGTATTACCGACACTTGATCCATGGCTTAGCACCCGATTGGTCCATGATCTCTATTTAAAGAGCGTGGAGGGTCATTTGTAGGGTAACCGTTCATAAGAGAAGCTTATGTAAATTTCCTTTCTTTTATTAATAAATTTCCTGAAGTGGCTGCGTTGGCTCAGACTGTGGAATGTGTCCCTCTTTGAGGGTTTTAACCATGTCAAGAATACTGGTGTATTGATATGTGATCTGTTTGTGAGCGGTGTTCTTTGGTGTTCTATCTGAGGAACTTGCCCTGTAAATTCCTACATATATGCTGCTTTCAAACAGATTTTACTTATCTGGAGATGTTGCTTCCAATTTTGGTCTACCCAGACCTGCACTTATTTCCTCCCTACCGTGAGACTCTCTATACCAGAGAATCTTCCCTCGTGCTACCCCTGAACCCAGGAAATTCTTTCTCTTCTTAGAGAATGTGTGTATATTCAGCTATCTAGTCTTAACCAGACATAACTCTCCAAGAACTGCTTGACCTCTCATCACAGTCTTTTCTTCTCTGTTACTCTATTCTTGATCTCAAATACCCAATCCTCTTGATCTTTTTCTTTCAAATACCCTCCAAGATTTAGTTTTGTTTTCTTGGAACAGGTAATTGTCTTTTTTAACTAATTAATCAAAAGAAACAGTATATAATAATAACTGCAAAATTCCTTTCCATAACTTAATTTAAGAACAATTTATAATTTTCAAGAAAAATAATAGTTTTGTTTGGCTACAGTAAAAACAAATATTTACATTAATGGGGGATATTACACATATATAGAGGGAGGAAATATGACTTACATTTATAGAAGTAAAAATTGACTTCGGATATTGTGTAAAATTAAGAAATATATCGGATATTATTATTAATAAGGTTAACTATTAACAATATAGCAGCTAGTTATTGATTTATTATAATTTATTTATTTTAATTTATATATATTAAATTTTTCAAGGTGTGAATGTGTTTTTTGAATGTAAATTTTGATGAAAGATTTACACCTTTAAAAATTGATCTACACTTTATGAATGTAAATGTATATATATATTATTGTCATTCAAATAATTTTATTTAAGTGATTATAATATTTATATTATAATTTATTATATTAATAAATTAATTATATTTTCATAATATTATTAAAAATAACTTTAAATTATATTAAGTTTTGTAAAATTAAAAAGTTATATTTCTTAGTAGTTTAATGAGGTCATAATTTCGCTTCTAAAATAATGGAAATACTGGCAGGATTTTGAGCTTCAGGATTTTGGGTGCGTGGCCCGGTTCTTGATGGCGTTGAATCCATTTCCACTGTAAAATAATAATTCAAACACTCTCAGTATTTCCAGTGTAAAATAACAATTCAAACACTTTCAGTATTGATGGGTTCTTGATGGCGTTGAATCTATTTCCACTGTAAAATAACAATTCAAACACTCTCAAGATTGAATTATGTGCTTTTACATAGACTACATTAAAGAAAAATACCATGGGAAAAACTATGGGTTGTCAAAACTGAGAGTTCAAAAATCGCTGGTAATTTGACCCAGTCAAATTGTTTACATAACACAATAGGACATCACAATATCTCTTCCATATTGATACTTTTTTTAATCAACAACCTAGATCCATCCTAATTAATAGCTGGTAATTGGTAGATCCGGAGTTAAAATGGATCTACGCTACTTTAATTTCAACTTTTAATAAACTATATTCCGTATGAATACCATGGGTTCTCATACCATGGGTCAATTCCATGGGTGAATACCATGAAATTATTTTTATTTTAAAGTTATTTTTCTATTGTTTTTATTTTATTTTGATCAAGTAATCAAGTAAAAATGTTTTCGTGCAATTCCATGGGTGAATACCGTGAAATTATTTTTTTATTGTTTTTATTTTATTTTGATCAAGTAATCGAGTAAAAATGTTTTCATGTAAGGTTATTTTATAACATTTTGATGCAATAATCTTTTTGAGAAAATTATTTTTTGAATGTTGAGAGAACTTTTGGTAGAAAGCACATAAAAAGAACTTTAAGGTCACAGGTTTCGAACCATCTAGTTCATCTTGAGGACAAGATGAAGAACAGATCATGACATTAGATTAAATAGATGAAGAGAGATGTTTTCTAGCCGTTAGAATATAACAACTAGTTTTGAATAAAAAATTATCATTAATTAATAAACAATTTTTATGGAAATTAGTAGTAAATGAAAAATTAAATTAATTTTATTATTATTATTATTATTTTAACCAAAACGAAGATCACTTAATTATTCTAAACACAATATTATTTTTTCTAAAATTTAGTGGTAAACAATTATTTTGTATATATATATATAAGTTTACAGAGACTTCTCTTTTGACACAATTTAATAATATATAAATATTGGGGTTATCTCCAATTATATATATATATATATATATATGAATGATAACTTGGAAATCTTATTATAAGAAACATTTGGTTATTAAATATTAGGATGAATTCAAATTATAAATAAATTATATATATATATATAGATATATATGGAGGATAATCTTATTATACGCTTTGCTCTTCCCACGAAAGTTTTGAAAGAAAAATCTTATACAACTTATCAAAGATTATATTTAAAATTAAATATTTTTTTTAATTTTTGAAATTTTAGGTGGATTTTTGGATTTGTTGCCAATGTCTACTGTCTCCCCGACTTTCATAGCACCGTTTTCATAGTTCTACCTCCATTACTTTGGCTTGAAAATTGTGTGGCCATCGTTTCTAATGCCTTCATAGTTGGTCACCATTTCCATGGCCTTCATAGCACGATCAACATAACCTTCACATGAGGGCCTCATCACATGTTCATTACTAGAGGAATGAATGTATCAAGGGGGAAAAGACATCGAAACAACCAATTCAGCTCCAAACGAGGCACAAACTACCTACACTTGGAAAATATACTTCTTACCTGTCTTTGGTGTGCTCATCAATTCTAGAATGAGTATGTTCCTAATATTTGGGAGTTTGTTGAGGTCTAGTTGGTTGAGATATTCTCTCCAACTAGTTAGCCTCCTAGATTGGTGTGTGGTTGAGATATTCACTCAACCAAGATTGTATGTCCAAGATAGAATAAATATCTCGAGACATAGCTTGATGTATTTATATTCTATTATTATTTTCATGTGAATACAATTTGGATTGCATTTAGAAAATGTTTGTTGGTATCAGACAAATATTTTCTAAATGCACTCCAAATTGTATTCACATGAAATAATAATACAATATAAATACATCAAGCTATGTCTTTAGATAGTTAGTCTATCTTGGACATGCAATCTCTTGGTTGAGTGAATATCTCAACCACACACCAATCTAGGAGGCTAACTAGTTGGAGAGAATATCTCAACCAAATAGACCTCAACAAACTCCCAAATATTAGGAATAGACTCATTCTAGAATTGATGAGCACACCAAAGATAAGTAGGAATTATATTTTCCAAGTCCCCCCTTTAATGACTACTTGTCTTGATCTCAATCAACAAAGTCTAACTGTGGTCCTCGTGTTTACACACATGATAAAAAAGAATATGTCGACATCCATATAAAGGAATAACCATCTACCAGAATGCATGGGTACCAACTGCTGCAACAACCAGTCTACTAAGATGTCCTTCATGTACATGGTTGAATCAATCATTATCTACATACATGTACCTGTACTTGCAAATCCCCCTCCATCATCGCCATCATGGGTTTTCTCGAATTACCAATAACCATGCTTTTGGTTTTATCAGCTTAGCCTAAATCATGCCTAGGGTTTTGTCGGCTAACCCTAAACCTACAAAACCCTCACACGTGGTTTCTAGCTTACCACAAACCTACACCACAAAGTGGTTTCCGGCTTACCACAAACCTGCACTTACATACATTATCACAAGTGGTTTTTGGCTTACCAGAAACCTGCACTTACATAGTGGTTTCAAGATTACCACGAACTTTATGGGGGTACACATGCCTTATCAAGTTTACATTACACATTCCAACTCATGGAGTTACCAGGTACATACTTTACAAAGACCACTACAAAACACCATAGACTTGCTTACAATTAAGATGTGTGACTCATAATACAACATGCTAGTGAGTCTATCCCACAAACTCACACTAACTCACACAAAATTTCACTTTGTTTTCCATCATCCTTTAATCTCTAATGTAGCTCCAACGATTATCCTCTAATGCCATATTCATTTTCATGTCTTTATCATTTCTGGTAGTCAATAATTTTGTCAAAGAAATTTTTCTATTGTTGGAATGGCCAATTCCAACAAAGACTCAAACTCATGACAATAGTTGGCCAGACTAATCCACTATATTCTTTCAACCAAAATTACATCAATGACATAACACTTTCTAAAAAATTTAAAGAATGGAAAAATAATTATCTTTTACATGACATCATGTCGGTCATAATCCTCAACTCCTTACATTACTTTTGTTGCATTTGTGTAATTAAATACACCAAATTTATGGTAATCACTTTCCATGGATAATATGTTTTGATAACATGTGTGAATGTAAAAAAAAAACATTTGGTTGTGTGACTTAAGAGGTGCCTTATGAAATTATTACCCTTCCAAATGAATGAATTTACCAATGTCGTTAAACCGACTTTCGAAAGTCATATATCTCACCTTTGACTTATGCTTTCGAATTTCCTTTCAACATGATGGTCTTCTTTGGTCTTATTAGGCTGGTCAACTCTAATGTTGCAAGAAGGCCAATCTCAATCGATCAACGCCCACTACTCTGATGCCTACTTTCTCATTGACCGACTATTTCAATAAAATATTTTGCAGGCACGCAAAACGTTAGAGCATTTCCCAAAATGGATAATATTTAAGGTTGAAGTTTGACGGACATTACAGTGATCAATTGTGTTGCTTGAAAGTTGAAACAATGTTGGAGAATGTGTTGGATGGTTTTGTCATTGATGTCAACCCATTGAGTTGATTGGATTTGACTTTGACTAAAAACTCCAATCATTAATGTCAAATGGTTAATGAATTATTCTTAGTAATTGTCAAGTTACATCAAGATGGTAATTATACTGTTGGATGGTTGAAAACCCAAAGTTGTCGGGTTTGGGTTCCCTAGACTGAGGATTCACCCCAACCTTGTCGAGGGTTTTATGAAGGGTCAAACCATTGATTTTGTGTTGAATATCTAGGGCACTAGATTTTCCTTGAAGAGATGTTTCTGTTGATATGTGGTATGCCCCATGGTTCCTTTTGGTTTGACAGAAAATTGAGTCTAAAGTTGAAGACCTAGTTTTTTGAGCAAAAACCCTACGGGGTAGAGACATGACACCTTATTCACCAACGGTTTTCAATATATGACAATGATTCTCATTGTAATCTCACCACATATAAGTTGAATAACTTCAATATACAAAGGTAGTAAACCAATCATTGACTTCACACTCAGGTAGGAACATATGTATTAAGCCAATCATTAACTTCAAATTTTAGTAGAGCTTAAGGAAAAGCACGTTATAAATAATAATAATAATAATAATAATAAATGTAATTGAATAAATATTTACCCCATATGGTAAAGTAATATTAGAGTCACTAACGTTAAACACAATCGGTTTCCTAAACAATAACAATGGCTTATAACACTTAATTCTAAAACACCTTATTCATGGTTTTAATTTAAATAAAACTAATATTTAATTTCTCTCCAATAAATTACTCCAATGTCTATCTTTTATGAATCCCCACCTAAGCTAAGAATTAGACTATAAAATAACACCTATCCCACCTCTCAAAACATCAAACTCAACGAATCTATGCAATTCTCAATGGTATGAGGCAGATTAACTAAGGTAAAGTTTCGGTCTTTCTGAGGCATATAGGGCAGCGAAATACATGGTCAAACTCCTTTGGATTGGACTCAAATTCCTTCTTCTAATTGGTCTTCAATGTAAGTCTTCCTATTGATGTATTTGTGCTTTATTTTGTACTTGTTAGGGCAATGTGTTGGGTTGATTTGAGACCTGTCCTTTTTGCATCACAATCCTCAACCTTGAGGTCTGTTAGGACTTGAATTGTGGCTCTATTTACTATTACATATGAAACAAAATTAAGGTTGTCTTATGGCTTAATTGAAGGCTAATCATAGTGCATTAATTGTTATGCACCTTTTCTTCTCAGTGGCATAAATTGGATCCATATTCCTGCAACATTTGGACTGGAACAATTGCGAATAGTTGGTAGGTTTTGACAGAGAAAATATTTTGGAATCCTCACTAAAATATTCAAACCCTATTGTGAGCAAACTCTTTGAGAATTAGTTTTTAAGGCATTCGCTCAAAGTTCTCTGTGGTTTACAATTGATCCGAGTTCCTAAGGTAACCTTCTTGTGGACTATGGAAAAGGAATTCATTATTTAGTGACATACTTGATCTTCAAGTTGACTGTGATACATTGTAAGTCCTTTGATACAAGATAAATATGATATTTATGGATGGTGATTGACTTGACCTATAGATTCCATTCATTGTGACTTAATACATTGACCTACTTGACATTAAGACTCTATAGCAACATGAACATGACAGACCATTGATTATGGACCTTATGACATTGTATAGAGACCTGTGTTTTTCTTGAATTACTTTAGACCTGTGTCTCCTTTTTGAACCTGTAGATATAGACTGATAGGGTATAGATCTATGTATTACAAGTGGTTGGAGTGAGTAAATAAAGAATTCTTTGCAGTGCATTTTTCCTTTGAGTTAAGCAAGGACCATCTAAGTATCTATAGCTTAGTGGCCTTATGATGATTGCAACCAAATGAGATAAACTGTGCATATCAAAATAGTGAGAAAGTAACTCAAGCATGATGTTATAGTATGTAACTTGAAGATTTGGTTTTGTCATGCAAACTTAAGTCATGTATTTTCCTATTGAAATAGTGACTCTTGAAAAGGCTTGAGTGTGAAGACTTCACAGTATTTGACATATGATGTAGAGATGTAACTTCCAATGATATGACAATGATTATGCATTAACTATGTTTTTTTACCTACAGTGTCTTCAATTATCATGGTTTTCCATGACACATGATTTAGAAATACTATGTCTGTGAGTTGACACATAGTTTATTGTGGAATGACTACTAGTTAGTGGAAGCTAGACAATGGAATTAACATAAACTATTTATCTGATATGAAAAGACTGTAGTATGACTTATCTAGGCTTGAAAAGAGTTTTGAACATTGATACCTTTCTCTCATGTTTGTAGTAGAGTTAACTTAGGAATCTTCTAAACAGTGACATTGACATGATCAAGTAACTTGACTTTTAGATTTGACAAACGGATTAAATATAATTTGACATAATGACACATGAACCAGATATATGGGACAAAAAGTGACACGTTGATATTGATATAATATCTTGACATTGACTTGATATATTAGTGAGATAATGGCATGACCTATCGACTTGACTGGTAGCATATTGTAGCATTCTTAGTTGATGTGATGCATTGATGTAACAGTATTGCAGTTGGTTTATGATAGCCTCATTGGGCAGTGATATAGTGACTGCAGTGGGTGATGATGGCTCCAAGGCATTGACTATTTGAGCAGCAATGTTTGCACATATGTTGGTAGCTCTCGGTGGGAAAAGATTGAGAGTGTTAGTAGCAAGTCATAGGGATGACCTGAGGCATCTTGGAGTATGTCATTATCAGGAATTTGGGTTCATCATCTGCAGTAGTATAGGGTGTTTTTTTAAGTGAAATTGGTAGTCAGCGTTGTGATCTCTTGATGATAAGAAGTGCAGTTGAGTAGTGACAGTGATGGGCGGTGACAATGATGTGTAGTTGAATTGTGACAGTGATGTGTGTTTGAGCAGTGAGGTTGATGTACAATATTGTGTAGTGATAAATTTGAGAAGAGAAGTATTGTATAGTTTTCAGTGTATACCAAGATTTGACAGGGTATAGTAGTATCTTCTATTTGTGAAACGTGATCCGCCGGCTCTTTAGGGTGGCGAGGTGGTGCAAGGTAGTTGATTGGAGTCACCTTCAGGTTGTGGCCTGAGAACACTTCAAGACGACGGGGTGGTGCTAGGGAAAGTTATGGCTTGCACAGGGTGTTGTGGCATCCATTTAGTTGTGGCTGATAAACTAATAGGGTAGTGAAGCATCCTTTTTGACAGCAGCTGGTAAACAAAGTGTTCGGGAACTCGTCAGGTTATGGCCTGATCTACAGGGCATTAGGGCATCCTTCTGGTTGCAGCAAGATATTAGGGTCTATTAGCATCCTACAAGTTGTAGCTTGTGAATTAGGGGGTTGACACCTCCATCCGTTGTAGATGAAATATTGATGTAATCAATTTTATTTTAAAGGGAGAAGCCAATTACAAAAGAAGCATTCGGTGGTTTTTGATCCGGAGGGGGTTTTCCACTTAAAAATATTTGTTTCCTATGTTTTATATTTCTGCGTTTTTTATGGTGTTGTCTACTATTGATTATTTTTTATGATCATCTGAAGAAGAACAATAATAATAACTGAAGTTTAACTAATGCTATGAAAAAAATTAAAAAGTGCTAATTGCTAAGAAATAATGATTCACCTCCCTCTCAATATTTCCAACAATTGGAATCAGAGCTTGGTTCCTTCAATAACATATTGACCGTTGGAAGGCATCTTTGAGAGCATAGAGATGGGAAATTCAAAGAAGCAAGTTGCAAGGATTTCCAAGGAAGGTACACATATAACAAAATATGAAGAAAGTGAGTATTGTGTACCAACCCCTGATTTTGAGGTAGATAAACACTAGATATGGTAATCCAGGATGGACGTACATTTGTAAGCACGTGAATTATGGGAATCGATTTTTTCTGGAGACACATCTACTGACGAAGATAAAAGGTACAATTCAAAGGCCATGAATGTAATTTTGAATGTTTTTCCAAATTCTGTGAAAACAAAATTTGGTTAATGTTCAACAGCTAAAGCTCTTTGGGAAAAGCTTCATAATCTCTATTCAACAAAGAAATCAGGCTAAGATGTTATTCAAAATTTGGATCCTTCTGATTATGATGAAGAAATTAGAGAAATGAGTAAGATAGAGTTTCAAAATCAAGTGATCAAGGTGATAAAGGAACTCAAAAGTCAAAAGGAAAAGACAAGACTTTTGGAAGCTGAATTGAAGACATCAAAAGAACTCATAAAAAAAATGAAGAGTCTGAGAAGATGATTAGAAGTCTTAGAACTCAATTGGAAGAATTCAAGAATACAGATACACTAGTCCTCAAGAGAGAAGTCCAACAAAAGCAACAATAACTTGACATAGCGTTTACAGAGATTAGTAGGCTTAAACAAAAAATGTAGGAAGAAGAAATTAAAAGGAAGGAATATGATCAAAGATACATATCCATGGTTGACATAAAGAAAAAGGAATTGGAAACCTCTTTAGCTGAACTAAGTAGACTTAGGATTGAAAATGAGGAGTAGAAGGAAAAAATATAGGCTCTCAACAGAGAAGTAGAGAAGGCCACTCTTCTCAAGCTACAAGTTGAGGAGGCAGAAAAAAGAAGGGAGATCTTGAAAAGTCGGTTTCAAGAAGATCTTGCTCAAAAGAAAGAAGAGCTTGATGAAATGCTTAATGAGGTCAACAAGATCAAACAAAAATACCATTTATAGGTTATGGATAGGAGAGATAAAGAATTGGCAAAAAGAATAGGTAAGGCTCCAATTGATGAAGGCACACGCTCCACATTTTCACACAGTGAGATTGAGAAGATGATTGAACCAAAGAAGAAAGTTGTAACTCCAAATAATGACACCAAAGAAGTTAAGGATAAAGGATGGCAACAAACTACAACATCATCTTCAAAGAACAATGAAAAATATTCCAGGGATGTTCATTTATTTAATGGTTATTGTTTTTTGTGTGCTAACTATGGACATATAGCTAGGGATTATAAATTTGTTGTAGGTAAGATTATCAAGGACCATTGCATCTGAATGCACCATTCAGATACACACATTTATTTAATGGTTATTTCATTTTATGTGCTAACTATGGATATATGGCTAGCGATTGTGAAGTTTTTGGTAGGTACAACTATTATCGAAATAACCCTAGAGGCAAGTTTTTAGGATCATGAGATAGAAAACAAACGGAATATTCTATGAATGACATTGAAAGTTACAAATGTCATAACTATGGACACATAGCTCGTCACTACAGGTACAATATGAATCAACCATGAATGAAAATATTGACACTGAGAATAAGAATGTTTGGAAAAGAAAATAGGTATGGGATGAACAAGTACAAGTTGAGCAAGAAGAAAATAAGGTCTAAATAGTTATTCTTTCAAGATTCATAATAGTTCATATGGAATCAACAGTTGCTTCGGTTAATGACTTGATTCAAAATGGTTCGTTAGGTGACTCACTATTCTGAACGATTCAGCTCATCGACTCCTTGAAATTTGAAGAGGAGGATTCTATGCAGAAGTATATGGCACAAGTCTACGATTGACGAAAAGATAGTTTGAACAAGACGATAGTTTCATTACAGGTTCAGGGAGAACAAAATAGTTGAAGGATTACAGGTTCACATAGCATGGTTTCTCTTCAAGGGAAGCACATACAAGACACACGTCCATAGGGATCGTCATTGACATATTATTACAAGAATGCTTCTCGTCAAGGGGAGCATAGGTGGATAACATGTCCACATGAAGCAATTAAATTCTTAGGGGGAGTAACCATTTTCCATTGATGTCAAAGGGGGAGAGAAAAACCTAAGAAGGAGGTGACGCATGAAGGCAGGGGGATTTGTACTCATAGGAAGAGTATTTGTGTTGTCATCAATGACAAAGGGGGAGATTATTGGATGGTGTTTTCATTGATGTCAACCCATGGAGTTGATTGTGTTTGACTTTGACTAAAAACACCAGTCATTGATGTCAAATGGTTAATCAACTCTTCTTAGCAATTTTCATATTACATCAAAATGGTAGTTACAATGTTGGATGGTTGAAAACCCAAGTCCTAGGGTTTGGGTTCCCTAGACTAAGGATGTACCCCGACCTTGTCGAGGGTTTTTTGAAAGGTCAAACCATTGATTTTGTGTTGAATATCTAGGTAATTAGATTCTTCTCAAAGATATGTTCTGTTGATATGTGTACGCCCCATGGTTCCTTCTGGTTTGAGAGAAAATTGATTTTAAACTTGAAGACCCAGTTTTGTGGGCTAAAACCCCAGGGGGTAGAGACATGACACCTTATTCACCAATGGTTGTCAATATATGACAAGGATTCTCACCATAATCACACCACGTATAAGTTGAATAACTTCAATATCCAAAGGTAGTAAACCAATCATTGACTTCACACTTGGCTAGGACCATATGCACTAAGCCAATAATTGACTTCAAATTTTAGTAGAGTTTAAGCAAAAGCATGTTATAAAAAATATTAATAATAATAAAGGTAATTGAATAAATAGTTACCCCTATGGAAAATCAATCTTAGAGTCACTAATGTTAAATACAATGGGTTTCCTAAACATTAACAATGGCTTCTAACACTTAATACTAAAACACCTTATTCATGGTTTTAATTTAAATATAACTAATATTTAATTTCTCTCCAATAAATTTCTACAATGTATATCTTTTATGAAGCCCCTCCTAAGCTAAGAATTATACTATAAAATAACACCTATCTCACCTCTCAAAACATCAAACTCAATGAATCTCTGAAATTGTTGGTGGTCTGAGGCAGATTAACTAAGGTAATGTTTCAGTCTTTCTAAGGCAGCTAGGGAAGCGAAATACATGTTCAAACTCCTATGGATTGGACTCAAATTCCTTCTTCTAATCAGTCTTCAAGGTAAGTCTTCCTATTGATGTATTTGTGCTTTATTTTGTACTTGTTAGGGAAATGTGTTGGGTTGATTTGAGGCCTATCCTTTTTGCATTACAATCCTCGGTCTTGAGGTCTATTAGGAATTGGCTTGCGACTCTATTTACTATGAAATATACAACAAATTAAGGTTTTCATGTGGCTTCATTGAAGGCTAATCATAGTACATCAATTTTTATACACCTTTTCTTCTCACTATCATAAATTCGATTCATATTCCTGTAACATTTGGACTGGAACAATTGCAAGTTGTTTCTAGGTTCTGACAGAGAAAGATTTTGCAATCTTCATTGTCGGCTTCAGGGGCTTAGACCCATGTTCAGAGTTAGTTGCGCTAACCAACAAAACCCTATACCACTGGCTCTTTCGGCAATGACATGCTTGCGCAGATCGCAATCTCACCTGAGGTGATATTGGGGGATGCTAGGACCAGGTTTCTGCATCCAGAGGGATTATGCAGTGTGGTTGTAATGTTTTATTAGTTTAGGGCTTAATCCTACCTTCGTGAACGATTAACCTAATTGTTACAGTCGTAAATAATTTTCCTACTTAGCAGACTTGCGAGTTGCGCTTAACTAGTCTAACGTGTATTACTCATCATATAAAACAGTAATTGAACCTTCGTGATGCAATTGCAGAAGAAATATATAAAAACAAACCATAAACAGGCTAAACACACAAAAATTATGCGAACACAAGAAAATCCACATATTTTTCTCAAAATTATTCTTTATTAGTCAAGTCTTCCCTGATACAATCGTTTTGACCCTGCACACACAGCAGCAGACTTACCAAGGTCCTCAATCTTTGCTTTCGGGCCTCTGTATGTATACTTCAAGGGATGAGGTGTAGTTGTGCATTGCTTTGTGGCCTATCAATATTCATCCACAAGCTTCTCTGTTGTTGGCCCTGTTGCTGTGAGGCTGATTGTCCTATGTGTTTGTTGCATGCTCTTCAATTTTCCCTCTACTTCCTGTGAGAGATGGTAGGCCTCATCTTCCCAAGGTTACATCCACACGGAGATAATATATGCCTTTCTCTGCAACTCATCAATCTATCCCTATAGAATTTTTCCTTCCTGAAGACGAGTGAATCGTTACACAGGTGCTAAGGTTCGCACTACTGCTTTAAGCTCATCAAACTATAGTTTCTTGTCTCTTATTTCGACTTCCATATTCTGCACATGTGGGTCCTCCTGCAGCGAGGCCCACACTTCCATTTTATCTTCAAAAATTTGACTACAGTCCTTGACTGCAGTTGCTATCCATTCCATATCATCTTTTATGGTAGCTTCGCACTGCTGTCGAACTTCCAGTGGAATCGTAGGCTGCAGCTTCATCTGAAGTTCTATAATCTGCATCTATAGTTCAAATCTAACCTTGCTTATCTCTTCCTTCAATTCTCTAACTATTGTTGCCAAATTCTGAAGATTTTTTTCTAACACTGCCTCGACTAGGATTTGGAGCTCTAGAAGCTCACTACATACTTTGGTTATGGCCTCTTCTAGCAGTTGGTTGAATGCAACTACCTCCTCGCAATCCTGCATCATTTTATTCTTTTCTTCAAACATTTGTTTGTTGTTGATTTTGACTTCGTTGATGACCAACAAAGCTTGTTTCTCCTGTACCTTGAGCTCATTTGTGACGCCCTGATGTAGCTCATGCAATGTCTGAAGGGGGAGCACCACAAGATTAAGGCTCAAATTATTTAATTTTTGTGTGCTCATGATCCGGATTTAAATAGGAACGTAATAAAATATAGAGATAACCATAAAGGCAGATATGCAGTGGAAATAATACTTCATTTCATTACTGTAAAATACTGAAATATGCTTACAAATAAAAATAGAAATAACCCAGCTAGGGCGATGGTAGCTTATCTCTGAGAAGAGATGTGTCGGCTACATGCCTCTGAACTGTTCCAAACTGTGTTTACAATGAGGCTCGAAGACCTATTTATTATTGAGAAACAATGGAAAACCCTTCACATTCCAAAATCTAACCCTAGAAGATGAAACGCCAAATTGTGGGCCCCGTTTTGGGGTGAGTTGGACAACCAACTTCCCGGGGTCGCGAATTGGTCGTATTATCTCCGTTTGATGCGCATGATAGCCCGTTGGAAAGATCTCTCCGCGGACTACGACGAAAAAGACGATTTTTATCAAAAAAAACATTGGTGGTAGATTTCCCAAAAAACGTCGTTTAGGGCCTCAAAACGGCTCCGGAAGTTTAGGACCCGAAAAACTGCTAAAAATAGTAAATTGTGCTATAATTAAGGAAACTGAAAAACTGAAAGAGACAGTTGTGGGGGTCCAAGTGGGATAGGTGGGTGGCCACCAACATCCACCTAGATCAGCTCTCCCTTTCTTCTCCAGTCTCGATGTGTAGTGATCCTTCTGGTAAATGTACTTCCCATAGGTTTGTGGTAAACTCTATTGTCGAAGGAACCATGATTTCTTAATTCACGCTCACCTGAACCACGCTCGCTTGGATCATGCTTATCTGAACCGACAATTATTTAAGGCCTTATTGGACCTTTTTCAATGTTGCCCTGTATTGATCTTCAATATTCCCCCACATCTCCTCCGTCACAGCTCAGACAGTGTCACCAATTTAGTCAAATTCCCCCTCAGTGAGGACCAATGGTTCTACGTTGGTGGATTTATCTGACTTCTGCTTCTTCCATGCACCACCAACACTCTTCTTCTGCCACTTCCTTATTATAAATGGGGAATCAACATCCTCCATGTCCACAACAGGGTCTTCACTACCCTGATCCCCTTCGGCAGCCTCCTGGTCAACTGCACGCTTGGTTTCCTGCGCAGTCTTTTCCCCGAGGTCAATTCTGACCATTAAAGGAACGTTCTTTGTATCCTTCTTGGCTGCTGATTTTTCGGCCTGCATACCTGTAGTGGTCTTACTTGTGCTTGCCTTCTTTTTCATTGTTACATTTGTTGGGGTAAGCCAATCACTCAACCACTTATTGATGACCATCAAAATGTCATCTTCAGAAACTAAGTATGGTAGCTCATGCAATACCTTCTCCAAATATTCTAGGTGCAGATAAAGACACTGTTTGGTCAATTTAGTGATGTCTAAATTGCAACTTTTAAATGTCAACCCCGGGCTCGTAAGCTGATGGAGTGAGGTGTACTATATGTACTTAGATAACCTTTTCTTAATCTTTTGTCATTTTTATCTTTTTAGTTTGTTTTTTATTTATCTTTCCTAATGTGATGTGATGGAGATGTAATCAAGCGAGTGAATGTGTGTGTTTGTGGCGACTTCTAAATGATTTCTTGAAACTTAAAGAGTATTCTAAAGAAAGCTTGAACAATAACTGAAATCAAATCAAATCTTTAAAGGAAAGTAAATGCATCAAATAAAAGACCAATGGCATCGGCCCAGTACCTCTACTGCTGATGAAAATGAAAATGAAAATGACATCTACATTAACTCAATTAAAAACAAGAACAACTACTTTAACTCTTCAATTAAATCTTAAGCAATGTAAACTCTAGGTGACAAATCACACCACTTAATTTTCCCTTAACCTTTCTGCCTTCAGCTGGATTGATCATGTAAGAAAGCGTTATGAGCAAGTTAGCAATGTGAGTCTTAAAACAAAATAAACCAAGCTGCACTAAGTGATATTTTGGCTCCACTAAAGTTAGTTGATTATGACAAAAAGAGCCATCAAAAGATGAACAACTTGATAAGCTATGAGCAGAAAGTAAAGTGCAAACTAAAGCAATGATACTAATGAAAATCAAGAATAAAGATCAGCAGTCTAGATAAGACGATCACAAATGCCACTAGTTGTAAAAAGAGAAGAAAGAAAACTGTCCCGGGCTCCTAAGAAATCTGCAAAAACACACTGATCAGTCATGAACAAAAGTGCAGAAATGTAAATCAGCATAATTCAAAGTTTATGTACACTAATATACATGTTGAAAAATAAAATGCAGCAATTCATAAAGGAAACTATACATTAATATACATGAAATCAGAAAAAGAAATGCGAGAAAGTAAAAGTAAAACTATTGTACAGTGGCTATAGCAGACAGGGGCCCTCCGCCTACTTCAGCAAATCCAAAAGATCAGTTACACGCTTAGAAACATAACGGTCTTCTCATTTATTAACAGCACATATAAAAAATACAGTGGGGAGCTTACAAAATGCTTATAAAGATAGGTCTCAACAGAGTTTACAACTGATTAGAAAGACTAAAAAAAACTAACTATCCAGCGTTTAGAGACGCTTTATTTATAGCAGAGAAAGCAAACTAACTTAACGCAAACTAGGCTATTCTATCAGCTGTGTAAAAACACGTAATCTGGCACTGTCCTCGGATTTAGGCAACGGTCATTATGGGCTATCAATCTTCTGTTGGATTCTTGTTTCCCACGGTCCTCGTGGCTGAGGAAGAGGCCAGTTGTTCTTTACGTGCTCCAAACCAAACACGCAGAGCCGTGCCACCGCCAATGACTTCCGTTTGACCATTTTTGCTTCCTCGTTGACCACGGGTTTATATGACCGGTTTGGGTGAGCTGGAAGGACACACACCATGTCCTTGGTTCCACGAACTTGCCCATGTGTCTCTTCTACCCGGAGGACACCTGGAACATAGCATTTAATAAAACAGCTGCGGAATCCGGGGTTGGCTCCGGAAACCAGGATCAGCTGCGGAAACCCTGTGTGAGCTGCGGAAACGCGGCATTTTGAACCAAAAATCTAAACCAACAACAGTCATTAGTCATAATTAGCAAATCATGTAAAAAGTCCTATAATACAATGATTTGAGCAATTTGATGAAGGAAATGAGTGGCAAAAGAAGGAAATGAGTAGGAAAAGGAGGCTGAGAGGATGTGTAAAGAAGTGCAGGTTTGAGGCTCAACATACCCCCACTGTGAAGGTGTTGCATGTCCTCATGCAACCAAAACTTTGTCATTGTTTTTTTTCAATCCATATGCTCAGATGCTTCTGCCAAAACATCCAACCTTCTTCTCTTTCTTCTTGCTGCCAAAATTGTCCTTGGTTTTCTGACTAAACACCTGAATTTCAAATTGATCAAGGCCCTGCTCAGCTTCTTACATTTTCTCTTCAATTTTATATTCTTCTTTTGCCAGAGTCCTAAGTGAAGCATGGTATTGTCATGGACAATTTTGTCCACCTTTCTTTATTCTTTCAATGCTTTTTTTTCTTGTTTAATATGCCGGTTCAGGACTTCTAGCTCAAACACCTCCTGTTTTAAAGATTTGACCTATTCATCAAGGGGCAATATAGTGCTTGGACCTGCAACTGATTGCTCCAAGGTATCTAAGTAGTTATAGGCTTCTTGCTGGGTGGAATGAACCTCAGGTGTTGTTCTCGGCCTGAACTCAAATTCTGATAAAGGAGGACTGTTTTCTCTTTCCTGTTGAAAAGGACTCTCCTCACGTGGAGGACTTGCCTCTATAACTTGCTAAGTTGGACCTTTTTCAGGTGTTCCTAAGTCAATGAAATGTGATTGTTTAGTCACACTCGTTTTTCCTTTAAGTCTACTGCTTCTTCTCACTTGTGCACTAGTGCTCTTTTGCTGGGCACTTTGTTTTTCTTTTTGTTTCTTCTTTGAGAGGGCAGCAGCTTGAAGTTGTGCTAGTCTATCAGCCAAGGTTTGAGAGTCTTCTTCTACTGAAGGTTCAGGTGATGGATGTGATTCTTGAACAATTGTTTTCCCTTTATCCTTTTTCTGCTTCTTAGTTCTGGCTCCCTCCTCTTCTTCTTGAGAAATTTCTTGGGTTTCTACTATAGGAGGATCTTGGGTTGCAACATCTTTTCCTCTTCTCCTACTTCTTTTTTGGATTCTAGGGGAGCTGCTAGAGGCTTCAGTTACCTCTTGGAAATGGTTTCTGACTAGAAACTTTTCCCATGTATCCTTGTTATTTTTCAACTGCTCTTCAATCAAAATTCTAATGAACCCATGATGATACAAGTGGGATTCAATATGGCCTACATGCTTTTGGACAGCGAAACTCATTTTCTTTAGGCTTGCTAATAGAAAGTAGGGTAAGTTGAGGGCATGGCCTTCCATGAAATTCATCATAATTCTTGCATGGTACATATACATAGTGCCAAAGCGGCCCTCACATGTGATAAAATTTTGAACAAGCAATAACAATGCAGTCCATTCTTCCTTAATTACATGCACAGGAATCCCTTTAGTGAATATTGAAGTGTCCATACCTGGGTTCTTAAGCATGTTTTTCCATTCCTGATCTTCCACTCCTCTGTTCTTGAACCATCGTTCTCCTTGCTGAGGTAAACCGGTTGTTGTGGCTATGCTGGTCTCTGTTATTGTGAACTTCAGGTCCCCTACTTCCACGGTATTTCCATTGAAGGACTGGGCAAATGCCTTCGTTACCTCTTTATTATACCCTTTGAATTTTTGAATAAACTTTAACCATTTTGCTTTCTGTAGTGCCCCCTTCGTCTGTGTATACCCTTCTAAATATTTCGGACCCTCAGGTTCTGCTCTAAGCAGCTACCCCATCTTTGGCTCTCAACTTCGGCTAAAGCTTTGACTGTGTATGGATGCTCAAGGAGGATGTTCACAGGAAAAATGGGTGGATTACGGCTGTAAGTGGAGTAGTCGATGCTTACAAGAAAAAACACAGGTGAATTACGGCTGTAAGTGGAGTGGCCGTAACGAAATGTAGGCGTAGTGCAGAACTATAATCGGGGTTTGAACAGAGATATGGAGTTTGCAGCGGAAACGAGAGTGGAAATGGTGTGAGTACGAGAGAGTAGAAGAAAAACACGGGAAATGAGTTCATGCATGCGGAAAATGGAGTGATAAGTAGATGGAATAACGGTTGAATCCTTAAGAGTCTGGTGGCTTGCACACGTCTTCAACATTGGCTGCGGAAATGACGGTAAGGAGAGTCGTGGTACATTGGGTTACTTCACAGAGGTACGACCAGTAATGGAGGAGCAGCCTCATCCCAAGTTTTGAATAAATGATGATTAGGGGACCGTTAAGAAGGTATGAGGTGGATGAAGCATTATCGTGGAGGAGGAGTGGGATGATATTGCCTAATCATTGCATTTAGTGGCTCTTTCCACGATTTAATAATTATGCATAAAATGACATTAAATTGTTGTTTGGAAAAGATTTTGATCATACCTTCATGAGTTTTCCATGTGTTGATTAAGGTTTCTGACCCATTATTGCTTTCTGATCTTGTAGATGCCTCATATCCTTGCTGCCCTTGGTGATGATGATACCTCTGACTGTGATTTTTGAAAACAGAGTAATCCTGGTTGTAGAAACAGAGTGTGCTGGTTGCGGAAATCGTTTCGAGCTGCGGAAACTGAGACAACACTCCTTTCACTTCACAAAATAGTTAGAAAAAGAGCTAACTGAATGAAATACTCCTGAGAGGGACTTTTATTGATGGAATGGAGTGAGATGAATGAAATGGAATGAAAATGAAGTGGAATGGAGATGATGGGATGGATGAACTGAAATGGCGAATGAGATGGAAAGAGAGAGAGAGAGATTTTTTATTTTTTTTTGGAAAATACAAAGTGTCAGGTGCCCCTGATTTTCACCTTATATTTTATGCATAAGACTGCCAATTCAAGATTGGTTTTCAGGCTTATACAAGAGATATTTTTATTTCTTTTCTTTTCTTTTCTTTTCTTTTCTTTTTTCTTTTTTTTTTTCAACTGAAAGAAACAAAGACTAGGCTGATGGAGGAGAAGAATTCTTCTCCACCAGCCTCATTGCAGAATCTTCTTGGAACATTTTAACAAATTCCTCCTTTGAGAGTGGCTTGTGGTAGACTTTCAATCGGTGGCCATTCACAATGAGAGGAGTTTGAAACTCATCAATAGTCTTGACTCGAACTGCTCCATTGCTAAAGACTTCATCAATCTCATATGGTCCAAGCCAATGAGTTTGAAATTTTCCTTTGAAGTCTTTAAACTTGGAATCAAACAATAGTGCCCAATCTCCCTTCTGAAACTTTTTCTCCTTGATATATCGATCATGCCACTTAGTTCTTTGGTGTTGAACTAGATCAGTCCTTAAAATTACATCTTGTCTTATCTCATCTAGCTCGTTTAACTGCTCCACTCTGTGTTTTTGGGCTACTGATAGATTCATCCCCAACTGAACTGCCATCTTGAAGGTCTTGATTTGAAACTCAATGGGGAGCAAGACTTCTTTCCCATAAACAAGTTCATAGGGAGAATGTCCTGTTGTGTTCCTCCATGTAGTTCTATAGGCCCATAAGGCTTCAGGAAGCCTTTCTGCCCAATCTCTTCTATGGAGATGAACAGTTTTGGTGATGATGCTCTCAAGAAATTTATTTGTGGATTCCACTTGACCATTTGCTTGCGGATGGTATGGAGTAGATTTTCTATGCTTAATTTTGTATTCTTCCATCAGCTTCTCCATCAAGTTAGATGTAAATTAGCTTCCCTGATCTGTTACAATTTCTCTTGGGACACCAAAATGAGTAAAAATATCCTCAAAAAGAAATTGAACAACTGAATTTTCAGTGGCAGAAGGCAATGCCTTGGCTTCTACCCATTTAGTAACATAATCAGTGCAAACCAATATATACTTCTTTTGTCTAGATGGTGGATTAATAGGTCCAATGAAATCTAAAGCCCATTTTTCAAAGGGTTCGATGAGTACCTGTGGTTGTAATGGCATTTCATTTGAAAGAGTTGGTCTTCCACCTCTTTGGCAGCTGTCACACCTTCTAACATATTGTTTTGCATCTTTGAAGAGAGAAGGCCAATAATATCCCAAAGAAAGGATTTTATAGGCAGTCCTCTTGTCAGCAAAGTGTCCACCGCACGGTTCATCATGACATGCCTTAAGGATGTCAGGCATTTCATCTTCCCGAACACATCTTCTGATCACACAATCTAGCCCTGTTTTGAACAATTCATTAGAAATCCATGAATACTTTGAACTTTCCTGAATGATTTTCCTTTTCTCATTAGAAAATAAGTGTGGAGGTAGCTTCCCTGTAACCAAATAATTAGCAATGTCTGCATACCAAGGGGTTTTAGTAGTTATTGCAAACAAATATTCATCTGGAAACTTATCCTCTACAGGAGAATATTCATTAGTATTTTGGATTCTAGACAAGAAATCAGCTATTGTATTTTGTTTCCCTGGTCTATCTAACACAGTAATATTGAATTCTTGTAAAAGTAAAAGCCATGTTGTAACTCTGCCATTAGTAACAGGTTTGTTCATTAAATATCTAATTGCAGAATGATCAGTATGGAAAAAAGTTTCATAGCCGGTTATATAATGTCTAAACTTGTTGATTGCATGAACAACGGCTAAGAACTCTTTTTCAGTCACAGTATAATTTAACTCAGTGGGAGTCAAATTTTTATTGGTGTAGTAAATGGCATAAGGGACCAAATCCTTTTGTCCCAATACAGCTCCTAGAGATGTATCTGAAGCATCTGTAGAAATATGGAAAGGAAGTTTCCAATTTGGCCCTCTCAGAATGGGTGCTTCAGATATCCTTGTTTTTAAAGCTTCAAATGCAGATTGGCAGTCAGGATCCCAATTGAATTCACAGTCTTTTGTAAGTAATTTGAAAAGCGGAGATGCTATCTTGGTGAAGTTTTCAATAAATCTTCTATAATATCCAGTAAATCCAATAAAACTTCTAACATCTTTCTGACAATTTGGAATAGGTAACTTGGAGATGACTTCAACTTTTGATCTATCAACCTTAATCCCATCTCCCAAAATATGATGTCCTAAAACAATCCCTTCAGTAAACATCATAAAACATTTTTCATGACTTAATGAAAGATTTGTTTCTTTACATCTTATAAGGACTTTTTCCAAATTTTCTAATGCTTCTTCAAATGAGTTACCATAAACTGTAAAATCATCCATATAGACCTCTACACAATCATGAATTAGATCAGAAAAGATTCCTAACACTGCCCTTTGAAATGTTGCGGGTGCATTACATAATCCAAAAGGAAGTACTCGGTAAGCAAAAGTCCCCCATGGACAGGTAAATGTGGTTTTGTCCTGATCTTCAGGTGCTACCTGAATCTGATTGTAACCACTAAAACCATCCAGAAATGAGAAATATTTTTACCTGCTAAAGTATCTAATACTTGATCAATAAAGGGTAAAGGAAAGTGATCCTTCAAAGTTGCTTTGTTTAATTCCCTATAATCAATGCAAACCCTCCATTTACCATTCTTTTTAGGTACTATAACCAAAGGAGAAACCCACCGGCTATCTGAAATGGGGTAAATGAAGTTTACATTAAGTAACTTTTGGAGCTCTTCTTTCACTATTTCCCTAAGGTTTGGATTCATCCTTCTTTGAGGTTGTCTAATTGGTCTACTATTTTCCTCAATATAGATGTGATGAATGCAAGTCTTCGGGTCAATACCTTTCATATCTGTATATTCCCATGCAAATGCAGTAGAATGCTTTTGCAAGACTTTGGTTAGCTCTTCCTATTGTGATTTTTCCAAGTTTTTGTTGATATTCAGTGTTTTTCCTGGAAAAACGTCAATGGCATAACTACCAAACTCTTCCATAGAGAAAAGAGACATCTGTCTAGATGATAGACACTCAATGTCAGAATCCAACTGAAATTGTGTGTGGTCATATTCTGAAGATGGTTCAAAATTTTCTAATGTGTTAAGAATTTGACTATCTTCACTAATCTCAGAAATGGTAAAGACAGGTTGTATAGTATCTTCATCATCAACCCACTCATTATCCTCTATTTCTGTAATTGCTTTTGCTGGAGGATACAGATTGAACTTCTTTGTCGAATTACCATCAGAAATATACATATCCCCAGACCTACAACTTATGAAAGCATCAGTTGTGGCTAGCCAAGGTCTTCCTAAAATAAGAGGATGTCCTCCTAGATTACTCTTGGGGGTTAAAATCATGAAATCCGCTGGATATTCCCAAGAGTCTAGGGAGACTGGAATGTCTTCTAATACACCATCTGGTTTAATAACTGTTCGATCTGCAAGTTGCAATAAAGTAGGTGTAAAAAGAAGATTAGGAAGTTTTAGCTGGTCCATAGTCTGTCTACTCATGATGTTGATAGCAGCCCCTAAATCAATCAAAGTATTTGGTATTTCTACCCCATTGATATGTGTTTTGACAATTGGACTACCGGGATCTACATATTTCTGCATAGTAATTTTTCCCATCATGATATCTGCAATTTTTCCTACCAAGTGGATCCTTCTGGTATCTCTTGGTTTCCTTCCTGGTATTTTAATACTCAACTCCTTTATTGTTTTTGCTAGAATAGGAATCTCTTTAATGGCTTGTAACAAGGGAATCTTGATACAAACATTCTTCAATTCATCTAGAAAATTATAGTCAGGCAACCAAATTTGTTTTTCCACTCCTTTATCAATTTGTAATCTTTCAGGGAAAGGAGGTGTGGATAAGGATGCAGGTTGCTCAACTATGGGAGTTGTGGGGGTTAATTCTTTTTCTTTTTCTTTTTGAGTGTTTGGGTTTTGAAGAGATGCTTCAGAACCCTTATTGGCTTCAAGAGACTCTTCCTCAAAAATGCTTTTCTTTTGATCATTTATAGAAGGTTTATCTAAGACTCTACCTGATCTGAGTTGTACTTCATTGAGAGGAACAATCATATAGGTAGGAAATTGCTGACCTTCCATCATGTAAGCATTTTGAGGGTTTTTATTATTGGGGTTTGGCAATGGCTGAGAAGGAAGTTGATTTGACTTCTGTTGGAATGGAAGCAAGAGTTGAGAATTTGGATTCTGTTGGGAAGGTTGTTGTTGTGGAAATGGCAATGATAGTTGTGGATTTTGATTTGGAAGTTGTGGAGCTTGTTGGTTTTGAAAAGATGGAGGATATTGGTAAAATTGAGCAAATCTCCCATAAGTATTTTGCATACCTTGTACCCATGATTGAAAAGAATTTTGAGGTTGGGACCAAGGTTGTTGCCAAGGATTCCAATTTGGTTGGGGTTGAAAATTCATAGAGTTGTTAAACCCTTGATTTTGTTGCCCCTGCCAAGGTCTCCTTGCAACAAAACAGAGAGATTCGATTGTATTTGGATCTTCTTGAAAGACAGCTTTGAGCCCAGGAATTGAAGGACAATCCTTGGTCTCATGGTTCTCTGAACAGATTATTGTTATAGACAATTTTGTGCCTTGCAGCATCAGGCATGAATTGTCAATAATCCAAGGGATCCAAAGTCCCTAAACATGATGTTCCTACCCCTAGAGGAACAAGGTCAGCAAACCAACAGCTCTCAGATCAGTTCTCCACCTGAAAACACTCAAAAACAAGCAATCCTGAAATCAAAGCAGGTGCTCCACTAGGCTTCTGCGCTGAAACTCAACTCCTCCATGGTGTACCTGCGTTGCAAAGCAGGTAGAACAAAGGCCACCTGCGCTGAGCGAGATGGGACAAGTGGCACACTGAGTCATTGCTCTGGAATCTTCCAAAAATGACACTTGGATCAGGGATTTCGCCTTGTGATGAGTCAGAGGCTCTGTTTCTCCAAGTGGAAGCAAGGTTCTCCAAGTGGACTCAAGAACTGAAGATCAACTGAAGAGAGAGAGGACACATGTCAGCTACACATCAGTTGCAAGCTGACTCATCCTTTCTCAATTCATCTATATATTGAGCTCTCTCCTATGAGCTCAGGAGGCTGGAATTTTGTGCAAAGTAATGATATGCTGTTGGTTTCACTATAGAACTATTGGGTGATTGCTTGAAGGAGGTGAAGAGGAGAAATTCTTTCTGCTGGGAGGTGTTGCTGGATTGGGGCCTTCAATGGTTGTAACCTTCTCAGAACTTTACTTCTTCCATTAATAAAAGCTATTGAGGTTCTTCTATATGCACTTGTTTCAATGATGTATTGTGATAATTGTACATTTGATTTATGCTAATCCTTGAATCAGTTATGATTGCATGTTTCTTGTAGTTTCCTTCTTTGTTATTTTGCAGGATCTCATTGTAGCTGGGCCAGCAAAAGAGCAAGGAGCTGGGAGCAAGCAGCAAAGAGAAGAGTTTGGATTCGACATTAAGCGCAAGGCAACGGTTAGTGCATTTCTTCATTCTCTCTTTCTTTCGTAAAGAAGTAAACCTTAAGTAGTTTTCCTTACAGTTGTTGCTGAGGTACTATCACCCTTAGAGTGGGATAGGGTCATCCGAGTCGGATACTTTTCCCTCCAACAAACTGGCGACTCCAATGGGGATCGTATCTGTTTGATTGTTTGTAGTGTTTTGCTATTCATTTCCTGAACAAAAGAGTACCAAATCGAAAAGCTTTTGACTATATCAAAAGCGAAGTAGAGGGCAGCTACTCTAGCTCATTTCTGAGCATGTTCATGATTTGAAGAGCTGATCTACAAGGATCCTTGTAAGCTCTTAGTGATAGATTTTCATCTTCCTTGTCATCCCTTAGTGTGTGCTTGACTGATAGCTTCTGATTTGAGCAAAAACTGTGAATTTTTGAGAAAATTGTGACCCGGAAACTGAGAAAACGCAACTTTCGTTTTCCAAAGCAGGTAGTACACAGGCTACCTGCTTTGCAACGCAGGTCCCGAAGGGGCTACCTGCGCTGAGAGCCAGACTGGCTATGCAGCACCTGCGTTGGCCCAATTTTGCCTTGTGCATTTGGGGTTTCCTCCCTTTTTCTTGCCTGTTTTCACTATAAATTTTGCAGCCAGTTACCAGTCTTGTACCTGTTCTGAAACCAACCTTACTTGCCATCATTCCGCCTCTGTTATATAACGAAATTGTACTTGTTCTTTTGTATTTCTTACATCATTTACAATTTCCCATAACGAAAGTGAACTAGTCTTGCCTTGGCCTCTTAGATCTGAACCTGTGTTAGGCATTTTGCTGGTCTAAAGAGTTAGCTTGTTTGCTGTCCATAGCTGATTAGTCTTTTTACTTTCGTCATTATGGTTTGATTTCATGCATTTCCAGTTTTTAAACAAGTAAATCTTAAGGTGTCTTTTGATTTTGGACTAGCTTGTTTACTCTCGCTTGAAATCTAAATCAAAGTTATATAACAACTTTCTTTTTGTAATACATCAACATTAAGAAAGGGAAAAGAAAATACAGGCATTGTGCATTTTGCATTTCACTGTTTGCATGCTGATTTAGGAAAAATTGCATTAGTGTGTGCTCTATGATCTGTGTGAAAAGATTTGCCTTTCTTTTCCCTCAGTAGTTAAGATTTTCAAAGTTGAAAGATTGAAAAGTTTGCTTCTCATCTTAGACTGCATTCAGGAATTTGTTACATACATCTCGTGGTGATCCTTAAAGGCAAACTGCTAAACAAGATCAACATTAAAATAAATTCAATTTACATAACAACGCTTTGTAACATAACGCAAACACATAGAGGTCTAGGTAGAGACGTGTTCCGGCGTCGTTAAACATAGTGACTGTCGATCTCTACGAAGGTGGGTGATTCCTCCTGAGAGTCGGTGGCACTAATACGGACTTGTGCTCCCACGTACCGTCGCGTATATATTGGGAGACCCCTATAGGAACAAAGCCTTTATCCATAGGAAGCCGTGTCGGCCGCCCTACTGATCGCGATGCAATGAACACAGCATTCACGAAGATCGACCACTCGTACCGTAAAACGTATTCTGTGGTTTCGCGAAAAGTTTGGCACACCCTCTGCCTAGAACTCCAGAGAAGTTTCTTTTGGCCTTTTTCAAACTCTATAACTGAAAACGTCCATCCGAGCATTTGTCACTGCGGGCTCGTTAAAACATCGAAGGAGACTAGAGTCATCTTTAACTTTTTCTTGACTCTTAAAACATGAAAAAGCAAAGTTGTGTCTAAAGCGTCGTTAATAAAATTTATTTTAATCGGAACATAATCACCTGTTATTCCCACGTTGATCTTTCAGTTGAAAAGTATGGAGCCCACCAACCAAGGAAGTCACCTTGGTGGAAGTCCCAATCCCTTCTCCTCTTGGGGAGATGTTGGTGTGCCTCATATGGCCACATTGTCACTTCTAGGATTGACAATTGGCCTACCTGTATGGCTCTTTTCAACTAATGTAGTTCAGATCACCACTAATCCTGAGCAGTCGAATCAACAGTCAGACTAGTCTAGAACTACCCACCAGCCTTCCACTTCTTACAATTCTTCCTCTGATCCTTCATCTTCGCAAGGTAGAGCCGGCAAAAGTCAGCCTCCCATGGAGAAGAAGGAGAAGAAGAAGAAAGAAAAGAAGCAGAAGGAGCCTAAGGCGAAGGCGACTGGGGGCAAGCAAAAGACATCTGACAAAAATCCACACACTGCACTGACCGGGCCTAAATCGCCATGTGTCATTTGCAAAGGGACCCACTTCCACCGTGACTGTCCTTGTATTCCCCGGATACTAAGGGACTAGTCCCCCAGGTTGCACAATCCGGTAGCATCAACCTCTGATAGACATGTTGATTGCATTCCGTCAACTAGCGAGAGTGAAGGACAAAGAGGGAGACCAAGATCACCCTGCAGACTGTGTGAAGGCGATCACGCCATCCACCGTTGTCCATTCTTAGATGAGGCGAAGAGAGTTTTGGAAGATCGTCCGGTTTCACCGTTACGACTTCCTCCTGGATACCAAAAACTCGTGCCAAGTCCCTCGATAGTTGAAAATCCAGCTGGCCCGATCAAGTGGTCAGCTGAAGTGTCGGTCATTGAGAATGAACCTACTGAATCCAGACCAGACGAAAGTCTAAAGGTCGAAACGGCAGTTGACCCGGTTCTTCCTTCAGAGGTTTCATCCTCAAATGACTCCGTCATTGAAGACTCATCTTCAAATGGCACCCTCACTGAAGAGAATAAGGATGACACTGCCCATATTCTTTTCATCAACACAGACTCTGATGAGCATCAGGGAAATGCGCCCATTCCTTTATCGCAGGAAGGAACATCGTCAGGGTCGTATCCGGCCGTGTATTCAGTCCCACCACCAAGCAACCTGGTTGTGTCCTTTGATTGGAATCAACTAGGCAGGCCCCGGTTACCAGCCAGTATCCCATTCAGAATCATCGTCCAAATCTACAGAATGGTGATGGCTGGAACTATCATTGATGAAGGGGCATCTGTGAGTATCCTTTCCTCTATTGCTTGGAAAGCACTGGGTTCCCCGGCGCTTTTACCTGAGATGAGAAATCTATCAGGTTTTGATAAAGGAACCAGTCGCCCGTTAGGGATTCTCCCCAATGTTCCCGTTACATTGAAGGGGAAGACAGTTCATATGAACGTCATGGTCGTCCAGGGACCCTTGGTGTATAACTTACTCCTTGGACGAGACTATATATATTGCATGGAGGCGATAGTGTCCTCACTCTTCAGAGTTATGTGTTTTCCGCACAAAGGAAGAATGGTCAAGCTCGTAGACCAACTTTCATTTCCAGGATCACGCATCGCAAACAGTCAAATACCATCCCTTAACGGTTTATTCACTCAAGGAATGCCTCCACCCCCGGTTCTACTTCCCGATGAATGCGAGTGATTCGGAAAGATGTAATTGGGACCCAGGGGGCATGCACCCTGGCCTGCCTTGGGCAGAGGAAACCTTGGGTATAAAGTTAATTTCCGCAGAAGAATGGGACTAGTCCGTACCCCGTCCGAAAGAAGGAAGAGAGGGTTGTTCTAGGATAAAGTTCTTTTGTCAAAGTTATGTGAGTGAGATAATCAGCTTCTCGCTCCCTTTGTCTAAAAAGTAGGCTCTCCTGAGGGAGGAGATCCATTTGTGGCGGCAAGTAGCCACCATCTTTGAAGGCAAGCCTCACCCATTAAAACATATGTTTTGAAGGATAAGTAGGGGCAGCCTCCAAAGAAAGAGATGAAATTGCTGCAACAAGTAGTCACCATCCTTAGCAACCTAATGATAGACATCGCCGAAAAGAGAGTTTAGTTTGCGGCAGCAAATAGAACCATTTTTCGGGTAATAAGAAAGAGGCAGCGCCTCGAAATTATACTTTATACCTGGGGGCATGCAAACCTTTTGGAGTGCAAGCATGGGATGACTATTTATTTTTTAAATTTTTAGGTCCTCCCTTTAAACCTGTAGGTCTAACCCGTTAAACTCGTAGGATTAGCCGTTTCCAGCTTGCATAAAGAAAGGATGTGGGGCAAAAGTTAAAACTTGCCAAATTGGAGTAACTAGTGAGGTATAGCTCCTTAAATATGACTACCTCACCTGAGGCGTTCATTGTATTAAGACTGGTATATTCGAGCAGTTTTAGCACACAGTTCATGCTCGTTAAAAAATAAACGCAAGATCCGAGCAGTTTTAGCACATAGTTCATGCTCGTTAAAAAATAAACATAAGTTGTGAGCAATCTTCCCCTAGAGTTCAAGCTCACCCAGAAAAAATGAACCGGTAAATAACCTTGGTAAATGTAACCTTTGACAGCCATATTAAAGCCCTTGGTCGTGTTCTTGCAGTCTCACCTCCATCCGTTCAGTTGGCCAATCGTTCATCTCCATATGTTTGTTTACCCATTTTGAGGAACAGCTGCGAAGAGTGATTTCACTTAGCCATCCTTGTGACACTGCCGTGATTGGAAAATTCCAACCTGTACCTGGAATCTGCTGCTATCCCTGTTTATCACTCGTTCCTCAAAAGACGAGTCTTCTTTGAGCTCTTTTCTCCTGACTCGTAAAATATGAAAAGTTTGCCGAGTTTTGGCCTTCCAGCTCGTTAAACGATCGGAAGAGCTATCCCTCCTCTAGATTTTAATCTTTTTGGACCTGAGGGATTATTGCACAAAAAGATCGAGCGCTTGTTTTGTTCGGCTCGTTAAAGCAATCGAAAATTCATCCCTTCTGTATTGTTTTATACTTTTTCGGACTTAAGGGATTAGATGACGAAAAAGGAATTCTGGAGTTGACTTTATGTACCTTTTCAGACTCTCTAAAAATGAAAAGGACCGAGTTATCCTTGTCGTTAGACTCGTTAAATTCATTAAATAGCGACAAACTTGTCTTTAGACGAGAACGAGTTTCCCTATCGCTAGGCTCGTTAAAACATAGCGATGGGCTTGCCCGAAGGGCAGGTTATAGGACAAGCATATGTTATCCTCCTCAAGCTTGATAAAAATAAAGAGGTACTGGTCAGCAATGACTGGGGAAAAATTGGGAGAACCTCACAACTTTAATGGTAGCAAGTCGCTCTTGAACATGACACTTTGTCCTCCGTATCACATCGGGTTGGGTTGTTTCATTCACCGGTCTCATCACCATGGTCCTCGCCACACCATCCACATTTGGGGTAATGCTACCAATCCATCACATCAGTGTCGTTATATGTTCAAGAGATGTTGTTCTGCAAAGAGTCAACCGTGTCCCATCCACTGCCATACATTGTCCTTCATCCATTTCATGACCGCCACCCTGAATCATACATCACAGTTTTTTTTCACCTCATCACAATCACTAGCTCTGTTCCATGTCACTGATGTGGGATTCATTAAGGCCCTCCTTTGACGGATCGCTCCTTGTCGACATCAGCTCATTATCCAAGGAGTTGATCTAGGAACAACCCCTTCAGTACTTTGAAGCTTGCATGCCTCAAGGCAAGTTTCTCACTTCCGGCGACAGGTATACATCAATGACCTTCGACCAGAAGATTTTTCATGGTGGTCGACGCCAAGTCCTTTATTCCCACCATGTGAATTGTACTACCGTACCTTGAGGGTCATCTTCCTTATCGATGATTCCTCTCGCGCTTGTTAACGGTTTACATCATTGACCGGTAATCAAGCGATGTCTTTCCATGTTCGACTTCAAGAAATTCTCACATGGATCGACTTGTGCATCGAGTGAAGATCGGAAGAGATTGAAGACCCCAGATCTAGTTTCATCCATCCGGGCTGCGATATATATTCAGGATATAAAGACATTTGATATGTACATCATTGCAGCAGATGATCATCCTTCTCAAAGGATGATAATTTCAGTAGAGAATTATCAGTCTATCATCAGACGATCGTCTGTAATATGTACCAAAATGAATTTATAAAGCTGAGCATGGGAATGCCCGCCTCGGCTAGATCATGAAAAAGAATGAAAAATAATGTATTGTATTGTATCTTATTACAGGACACTTCTCAGCAGATTGAATGAACTTCGGATCCTCCTAATAAAGCATTTCACCCGATAAACGACCTCATACTTTAGGGGGCATCTGTTATAGACAATTTTGTGCCTTGCAGCATCAGGCATGAATTGTCAATAATCCAAGGGATCCAAAGTCCCTAAACATGATGTTCCTACCCCTAGAGGAACAAGGTCAGCAAACCAACAGCTCTCAGATCAGTTCTCCACCTGAAAACACTCAAAAACAAGCAATCCTGAAATCAAAGCAGGTGCTCCACTAGGCTTCTGCGCTGAAACTCAACTCCTCCATGGTGTACCTGCGTTGCAAAGCAGGTAGAACAAAGGCCACCTGCGCTGAGCGAGATGGGACAAGTGGCACACTGAGTCATTTCTCTGGAATCTTCCAAAAATGACACTTGGATCAGGGATTTCGCCTTGTGATGAGTCAGAGGCTCTGTTTCTCCAAGTGGAAGCAAGGTTCTCCAAGTGGACTCAAGAAATGAAGATCAACTGAAGAGAGAGAGGACACAAGGCAGCTACACATCAGTTGCAAGTTGACTCATCCTTTCTCAATTCATCTATATATTGAGCTCTCTCCTATGAGCTCAGGAGGCTGGAATTTTGTGCAAAGTAATGATATGCTGTTGGTTTCACTATAGAACTATTGGGTGATTGCTTGAAGGAGGTGAAGAGGAGAAATTCTTTCTGCTGGGAGGTGTTGCTGGATTGGGGCCTTCAATGGTTGTAACCTTCTCAGAACTTTACTTCTTCCATTAATAAAAGCTATTGAGGTTCTTCTATATGCACTTGTTTCAATGATGTATTGTGATAATTGTATATTTGATTTATGTTAATCCTTGAATCAGTTATGATTGCATGCTTCTTGTAGTTTCCTTCTTTGTTATTTTGCAGGATCTCATTGTAGCTGGGCCAGCAAAAGAGCAAGGAGCTGGGAGCAAGCAGCAAAGAGAAGAGTTTGGATTCGACATTAAGCGCAAGGCAACGGTTAGTGCATTTCTTCATTCTCTCTTGCTTTCGTAAAGAAGTAAACCTAAAGTAGTTTTCCTTACAGTTGTTGCTGAGGTACTATCACCCTTAGAGTGGGATAGGGTCATCCGAGTCGGATACTTTTCCCTACAACAATTACACATGTTTCTACAACTTTTGCATCCAAGGGACATTCCCTTAGAGCATGAATCTTCCTACACTTTGGGCAAAAGATGGCCAAAGCCTCAGCTTCTGCTTTCTGCTTATTGGGAATCTTAAGGGTGTCTAGTTGCTCACTAAGACTCCCTGAGATATCAGTTTTGAATTCATCAAGCATGTTGCCAATCTCAGCCCTACTCACCGATCCAGTTGCAGATTTATTTGCTCTGATGAGAGAAGGATCTCTAGGCCCTTTTTGAGTTTTGGATTTCCCCCTTAAGAGATGGACACATAATTCTGCTATATCAGAAAGTGGAAGTTGAGATACATCTCCTTTTCCCATCATATTCAAAAGAACTATCCATTCATATCTAATGGCTTTTAGTAAAATGGCTTTCAAGGTCTCCTCATCCAAGTTACTCATTTTTTCTCTTTTAAGATTATATTGGAATCTTTCAAGTAATTCCTCCAAGTTTTCATCTTCTTTTTGCATCATTTTGAATACCTCATCCTTGTGATTGGTGGGCATACAATAGTCCAGGTACCTATCCAAAAATGCCTGTTTCATATCATTCCAAGACCTAATGGATTGAGTGAGTAATCCCATGAACCATTTCAAGGCTGCTCCTTTCAATGTTGAAGGAAACAGTTTGAGTTTTTGAGAGTCATCCAGATAATCATAAGTTCGACACACTACCTCAAACTCAAATAGAAATGTTTCAGGGTCCTCATTCCTAAACCCATGGAAGTTTGGGAGGATAGATGGTGAGATGTTTTTCATTGTGGCTCAGGAGTCCTCATCAACTATAGGAAACCCGAATGAGTTATCCCCATCCCTATTTCCTCCAATGTTACCTCTACCCCCTCCATTGTTTCCTCCTCCTCCTCTACCTCTACCTCTACCAAATCCAGTTGCTCCTTCCTCTGTCATGGTAGTTTCCCTGGAGACTTCAGAGTCTTCTGGTTCTTCTACTAAGGGTGTATGAGAAGGAATCTCTCCCTCTTCTTCAGGTGATTCTACTTCTTCAATTACAATTTGTCTCTCTAGAGAAAGAAGGAAAGGATGTCTCTCTAATTCAGATTCGATGGAAGGTATGGGAGAGTCGACTCCTGCCTCTTGAATTCCAGGAATCCTAGGGCTAGGAGTGTAAGTTGGAGATGATGGAGGTGTCTCTTGTATATTCCTTGAAGTAAATGGAGTTGTAAAAATCGAACTTTTGGCTCTAGCTAAAAACCTTCCCCGAGAATCTCTTGCCCTATGCATGTCATTTTTTATTTTTCTTCAAGTCGGGCTAATAATTCTCTTTCTGATCTTCCAGGTCACTCTAGGTGCAAGAAGAGAGCATACTCAAGAAACAATTAAACCAATAACTCTCTCTTTTCTGATCCTCCAGATCACATTAAGTGCAAGAGGAGAGCATACTTTGAGATGTTATCAATTTCCTTCCTTGAAATTTTCTTATTGTGTTTTTTTTCTTAAGAATCTGGCTACCTAATTTCACTTCCCTGGTAACGCCGCCAAAATGTTTGGTCAATTTAGTGATGTCTAAATTGCAACTTTTAAATGTCAACCCGGGGCTCGTAATCTGATGAAGTGAGGTGTACTATATGTACTTAGATAACCTTTTCTTAATCTTTTGTCGTTTCTATCTTTTTAGTTTGTTTTTGATTTATCTTTCCTAATGTGATGTGATGGAGATGTAATCAAGAGAGTGAATGTGTGTGTTTGTGGCGACTTCTAAATGATTTCTTGAAACTTAAAGAGTATTCTAAAGAAAGCTTGAACAATAATTGAAATGAAATCAAAGCTTTAAAGGAAAGTAAAGGAATCAAATAAAAGACCAATGGCATCGGACCAGTACCTCTACTGCTGATGAAAATGAAAATGAAAATGACATCTACATTAACTCAATTAAAAACAAGAACAACTACTTTAACTCTTCAATTAAATCTTAAGCAATGTAAAATCTAGGTGACAAATCACACCACTTAATTTTCCCTTAACCTTTCTGCCTTCAGCTGGATTGATCATGTAAGAAAGAGTTATGAGAAAGTTAGCAATGTGAGTCTTAAAACAAAATAAACCAAGTTGCACTAAGTGATATTTTGGCTCCACTAAAGTTAGTTGATTATGACAAAAAGAGCCATCAAAAGATGAACAACTTGATAAGCTATGAGCAGAAAGTAAAGTGCAAACTAAAGCAATGATACTAATGAAAATCAAGAATAAAGATCAGCAGTCTAGATAAGACGATCACAAATGCCACTAGTTGTAAAAAGAGAAGAAAGAAAATTGTCCCGGGCTCCTAAGAAATCTGCAAAAACACACTGATCAGTCATGAACAAAAGTGCAGAAATGTAAATCAACATAATTCAAAGTTTATGTACACTAATATACATGTTGAAAAATAAAATGCAGCAACTCATAAAGGAAACTGTACATTAATATACATGAAATCAGAAAAAGAAATGCGAGAAAGTAAAAGTAAAACTACTATACAGTGACTGTAGCAGACAGGGGCCCTCCGCCTACTTCAGCCAATCCAAAAGATCAGTTACACGCTTAGAAACAGAACGGTCTTCTCATGTATTAACAACACATATAAAAAATACAATGGGGAGCTTACAAAATGCTTATAAAGATAGGTCTCAACAGAGTTTACAACTGATTAGAAAGACCAAAAAAAACTAACTATCCAGCGTTTAGAGACGCTTTATTTATAGCAGAGAAAGCAAACTAACTTAACGCAAACTAGGCTATTCTATTAGTTGTGTAAAAACACGTAATCTGGCACTGTCCTCAGATTTAGGCAACGGTCGTTATGGGCTATCAATCTTCTGTTGGATTCTTGTTTCCCACGGTCCTCGTGGCTGAGGAAGAGGCCAGTTGTTCTTTACGTGCTCCAAACCGAACACGCAGAGCCGTGCCACCGCCAATGACTTCCGTTTGACCGTTTTTGCTTCCTCATTGACCACGGGTTTATATGACCGGTTTGGGTGAGCTGGAAGGACACACACCATGTCCTTGGTTCCACGAACTTGCCAATGTGGCTCTTCTACCCGGAGGACACCTGGAACATAGCATTTAAGAAAACAGCTACGGAATCCGGGGTTGGCTGCGGAAACTGGGATCAGCTGCGGAAACCCTATGTGAGCTGCGGAAACGCAACATTTTGAACCAAAAATCTAAACCAACAATAGTCATTAGTCATAATTAGCAAATCATGTAAAAAGTCCTATAATACAATGATTTGAGCAATTTGATGAAGGAAATGAGTGGCAAAAGAAGGAAATGAGTAGGAAAAGGAGGCTGAGAGGATGTGTAAAGAAGTGCAGGTTTGAGGCTCAACAGACACTGTGAAAATACGCTTTAAAGTTGGAAATGTTGCTATATTGTTGAAATAATGTCGGTGATAGCCGCGGCCTTTGGTTGATGACTGTGCACAGATCCATCTCAAATAGGACCCAGAATATTTTGTTCTTTATAACCCGAGTCGGTTCCTTAGATGCCCATAGCGAGGCAAACTTCACAACCTCACACACATCAGGGTCCACAGTGGGGAAGTGCAAATCCTTCAGTGTTCGCCATGATACCAATGTGATTAAGAGTAATAGCCACGCGTAGTGGAATGAATTCCATTCTTCCTACGCTTCTCGACAGTCATCCAAAAACTCCTGACATAGATACCCATCCCAGTTAAACTAGATCCCCTTACTGCACTGTGCAGCCAAGGATACAACTGGCGCCGAAACTTCATCTACCTGACACTTCCTCATGATCTTACTAGCCAAAATGGATGCATCAAAATGCACAGATTCATCATTAATAAAACTAATAGCATAACCCCGAGACTTCTTGACTAAGACAAAGTCATTCTTCATCTGATCGGCTAGCTTTTTCTCTTGAGACTTCCAAACAAATGCGTCATTAGGGTTCGCTCCTTGGTGAGGCAGCACAGTAATCCTTCGAATTAACATATCGTCAATCAGGATTGGCGTTCTGAGCCACAGACACCCATTGTGTATCAGTGCCAATAGTTGGCGCACACATATTGTGTTTATGTTTCTTCGCCCAAAGTGTGGGACATAAATCATATTCAAAAATCCATCATGTTGAATCCCTACGACCCACTTCATTGACTCAACCCTTGTCACTCTAGCTTCTTCGTAATAAACAGATTGGAGGTACTTGCTGGGCTTGAATTGGGGATACTTGTTGTAATCATTGAAATCCTAGTCCTCCATGCACAATTGTGGCACCCTGGCCAACAAATCTCCCTCAATCGGCACTTCCTCTAGTAATAGGGGTGTAAATATCTTGTATTTGATAGAATATGGGTCCTTTGTCACCTTTGCAGTTGGCTTCCTCGGTGGCATATAGGGTGGCAACTTGGAGATTGGTTCCACCTTGTATGCACTGATATCCTCAAATTCGTCGATTATTTCTTCCTCATCCAGATCTTGGGGCTCCATTGGTTTCTTCTATGTATCCATTCTCTCCTTACTCCATTGCTCTGGGGGGATTTTCCTCGGTGATTGCCTAACCAGGGTCCTTTGGGGATTCTTATGCTTCTTAGTCGTTACTGCTGCAGCAGTAGGCTTAGTTCTTGGCGATCGTGGTGTAGTTGTATGTGCTGGTTGTTAAGCGGTCACGATGAATTCTATCCCTCGACTCAGAAAATCTTGCTCAAGCTCCTTCCAAATCCAACCAGACATGCAATAGAATGCTCAGCTCACACTTAGGCGCAAAATCACATAGCGACTTCTCAACAAACAAAGTGTCTGAATGTGGAGCAGGGTGCCATATTTATAATCTTTTTCAAATTCAAACCACTCAATCCCCTCCTGATCCTCCTCATAAATGCGGATTTGGTAGCAGATTTTCCCAGATATGCTCCTTAAATGTGTTTCCCCACTCCTTTTAATGGTAATTTCCTTGTCAAATCAACCCCAACGGTCATATTCTGGATGAACTGCGTCAGACCCCTCCCTGCAGTGAAATTACCCCTTCTTCGTCGTAGCTTTCCACCTGCACCATCCTCCTTAATGTTGTGCATCCCTCCTTCATTAGGGGAATTTTGAGGTATAAAATGGGCCTCCTAAGAAAAATGCACAACCAAAATAAAATTTATAAGAACCAATAGGACTCAAGATGATGATGTCAACCATGGGGGATGATTCACCATTTTTGGAGTTAAAAAGTAAAAAGATTAAAAAATAATAAAATAACAAAACTAATTTTTCAACTTATCTCCCTAAGGTTTGAGTTTGAGCAGGAGTACTTGTTGGATGAAAAATTAATTCCTCATCCAAGGAGTACCCATGTTGCATACTTTTGATGGACTCTGCTACACGAAAAATGAGAAATACATGAAAAAACATGATTGCAATCATGTTTTCATGTATTTCTTATTTTTCATGTAGGAGGGCCCATCAAAAGTATGCAACATGGGTACCCCTTGGATGAGAAATCAAATTCTGCATCCAATGAGTGTTTCTGCTCGAAATTTGAGTAAACCCATAAGGAGATAAGTTGAAAATACGAGTTGAAAAAATAGCTTTTTCATTTTTCCCTCTAAATTTGATGATGTAATCTAATCTTATTTTATTATTTCCACTATTATTTTATAATTTCCTTAGGAGGCCCATTATAGACCTCAAAATTCCCTTAATGTCGATAAGGTCCTTCATTGCTAGAGTACTTTATAGTCCTATGCTTCCTTCCAACTACCAGTAGCACTAAGATTGTCCTACATTCATATAGTCATCGTGCAGCCCCAAGGATGGAATCACTCCTGTAGAGTTTCAACATAGTCCCATTTACTTGCCCAACAAATAATTCTCCATTCAACTTCACGAGTTGAACTGCGCCACCATCTGAGATATCCTTGATAATGTACGGGCCTAGCCAATGCATCTTGAACTTACCAGGGAAATTTGTGAACTTACTATCATACAACAAAACCAAATCTCCATTTTTAAAAGTTCGTTGCTTAATATGTTGATCATGCCAGGCCTTTTCTCGGGCTTTATGTACTTGTTGGTGAAATCCTGCAAGGAAGCGATCTTCTTCTAGCACGAGCAGTTGTTCCAATATTTCTTCCATAATATCGTTGTCTGCCATATTCATGACTGCTACGATTCTAAGACTTGGTACTATATATTCCATTGGCATTACAAATTCCTGTCCATACACCAGTCTAAATGGAGTATGCTCTATCAAATTCTTACAAGTAGTCATGTATGCCCATAACACTGCGGGTATGCGCACATCCCAATCATTCATGTTGACGTTGCACACCTTCGTCGGAGCATTCTCCAAAATTGTATTAAAAACCTCAACCATGCCATTTTCCTGAGGGTGATAAGGCATGCTTTTATGGTGATTTACTTGAAACTCTTCTTTTAATGCTTCAATAGTTTTTTTGAGGAAGTGTGTTCCCCTGTCGCTCATCAGGATCTTTGGGCACCCAAACCTTGAAAATATATACTCAAAGATGAAGTGCGGAGCAGTTTCTGCGCTGCAATCCTTTACTGGTTGTGCCTCATCCCACCTGATCAAATAATTTGTCATAGTAATAATATATCGCACACTGGCCCCACAAAATCAATCACCCACTTATCAAAAGTCTACAAAGTAACTTGTGGATTTAGCAGAAATTCACCTCTTCGTGATGGTCTTCCGATCCTTTGGTAGACATCACAAACACTACAATAGTCCTTAGAATCCTTGTGCACGGTGGGCCACCATAGTGCTTCCCTCAAGATTTTTTGTGCGGCTCCTTTTCCTGCGTGGTGCCCTCCCGTGGCACCACCATGCGCTTCTACCATAATATTGTGTCTTTCATGCTTAGGGACATATCTACACAATATTTCATCAGGGGCCATTTTATATAAATTCCCAACAATCAGAGAAAAATTCGTTGCTCTTACTACTATTTCTTTCTTCTGTTGCATTGTATACTCCACAGGGGCCACTCCGATAGTCAAAAAAGTAAATAATATTTGCAAAATGTTTAGTCGTCCTATTTACTTGGCTTGCGGCTCTATTTACTATTACATTTGCAACAAATTTAAGGTTTTCACGTGGCTTAATTGAACACTAATATTAGTGTGTCAATTGTTATACACCTTTATTCTCACTAGCATAAACTAGATCCATATTCCTCCAACATTTGGACTAGAACAATTGTTAGTAGGTTCTGATGAGAAAAAAATTTGCAATATTCACTAAAATATTCAATCCCTATTGTGAGTACTCTTTAAGAATTATTTTTAAGGCATCCATTCAAGGTCATCTATGGTTTGCAACTGATCCAATCTCCTAAGGTAAGCTTCTTGCGGACTATGAAAAAGGCATTCATTATTTAGTGACATATTCGATCTTCAAGTTGACTATGATACATTGTAAGTCCTTTGATATAATATAGATCTAATATTTAGGGATGGTGATTGACCTAACCTATAGATTACATTGGCCTCCTTTACATTAAGACTCTATAGCGACATGAACATGGCATACCATTGATTATGGACCTTATGACATTGCAAAGAGACCTGTGTTTTTTCTTGAATTACTTCAGACCTATGTCTACCTTAAAAATTTAGATCCATGTCTCCTTTTTGGACTTATGGTAATACACTGATAGGGTACATGTTTTTGTATTACAAGTGGTTGGAGTGAATAAATTAATAATGTTTTGCAATGCAAATTTTCCTTTGAGGTAAGCAAGGCCCATCTAAGTATCTATAACTTAGTGACCTTATGATGACTGCAACCACATGAGATAAACTGTGTATAACCATATAGTGAGAAACTAACTCAAGCATGATGTGATATTATGTAACTTGAAGATTTGGTTTTGTCATACAAACTTAAGTGATGTATTGTCGTATTGAAATAGTGACTCTTGAAGATGCTTGAGTGTGAAGACTTCACAGGACTTGAAATCTGATGTAGAGATGTAACTTCCAATGATATGACAATGATTATGCATTAGCTATGTTTTTTTACCTACAGTGATTTCAATTATCATGGTTGTCCATGACACATGATTTAGAACTATTATGATTGTGAGTTGACAAATAGTTTATTGTGAAATGACTACTAGTTAGTGGCAACTATACAATGGCATTAACATAAACTATTGACCTGATATGAAATATTGCACGATGAATTATCTAGGCTTGACAAGTGTTTTTAACATTGATACCTTGCTCTCATGTTTGTAGCAGTGCTAACTTAGAAATCTTCTAAACAATGACATTGACATGATCTACTTACTTGACTTTTAGATTTCACAAACAAACTAAATATTATTTGACATAATGACAAAGAGAAAAGAGCAAAGAGCACAATATGATTGTGTATCTCATATTCAATATTGTTGAATGTATCAAAGGAAGCTACGACGAAGCCTTTGTGGGATAAGTTATGAAAATTGTAGCAATATAAGTGTTACACTAAAAAATGTCACCATGACTATTTGCAGTTAGTATGGCTCCATCAATTGTCATACTATCCTCCTTGGCAAGTCTCATGCCTCTGCTTTCCATGTCAAACTCCAAGAAAGAGAGAAAAGTCATTTAAATTCAATTATCTCTGGGTACGCAGTTTCTCTCAGCCTTACCTGCAAGTATGCAACCCAAGTTCACAATACCTGCGTACTTGTACGCTCTGTCTGTAAAGCAATGGGTGCGTACTCCTGTAAAGGTCAAAAGGCGCAAGTTTCACTCCAAAAAAGTTACTTGTGGTCATTTCTAGAGAATTCTAGAAGCTTGTTTGACATGTATTGAGCGCCTCCAGATGGTTCATGTATCCCTATGAAAGAGGAACTTATCCCATCAAGAGGGGAGCTAACCCACCAAAGAGGGGCTTATCCCATTGATGGTGGACCTGATTAACTTCCTCTAGAGTACTATAAATACAGGCATTGGGCCAGAGGGAGGGGAGGTTGAAAGCTGAATATTCCTAAGGGTAGATGCTGCTGGAATTAGGACTTCCTTGTAGAAGCTTGTGAGGAGAGATTCCCATCCTTTCTTGTTTCATTTGGAAGTGGGTGAGCTGATCAAAGTAAAGGAAAACTCTTGCTGGACCCTGGGAGGAACTTGCACAACACCAAGGCTCAGGTTGTAATGGTTTCTTTTGTTTCCTATTAATACAAATAAGTCCATTCTTCTCAACAATTTGTTATTTATGAGTTGTTTCATATACTCCTTGGTCTGTATGTTAAATATGTTTTATTTGGTGAGATATTCAGGTGCTATTTAATCGTTTGATTGTTAGTGAATGCAGGTTTCGAAGAGAAGGAGGAGCTCATCCGGATCGACGAGGCTGGACTACTACAACAGCGTTGGACTACAAGTAGGATCTAAACACTTGATTTCTTATATGGTAAATGCATATTTAGAGAAGGATTGCTCTTAATTGTCTTGTTTGTCACTAGAAAGCCTTAAGCTTCTAGGGAGGTTGGTTTTGTCCGCAAAATTGACTCTTTCCGCATGACAAAATGGCGACTCCGCTGGGGAATCCATTGATGTGAATGATTTTTCCTTTTTCTGAAACTTTGATCTGAGAAAAGTCTTTTTCTTTCTGGTTTTTGGTTGTCTGATTGTGTGTTTGGGTGGCTTAGCTTAGGGTTAAATTAGATTTTACTTTTTCTTAGTTTTTCTAGAAGTATGCAGCCTCTGAGTTGAGCACAATGCGTACCTGTACGCACTGCGGCTTTGTGCACAGAGCGTACACGCACCTGTGTAAACAGGTTGCCTGCGTACCCCGCCAAAATTGAGAAAATTTCAATTTTCTTCTTTTTTGCCTCTTAAATTTTGCTTTTAATTTGTTTTTCCACCCAGATCCACTGGTTACCTACCAGAGATCTTCATCTGAACTTGTTTCGTCACTGTCAAGTGTTTTAGTGGAATTCGTAGAGGTTCTAGCCTTAGGGTTTGATTTTTGCATCGGTCCTATAGTGATTTTGGCTTTAGAAGTCGTAAAACCTTGGATCTCCCTGGTATTTGCAGTCTTCTTAGGAGTCGGACCTTTCATAGAATCTACCATTATGAGACATCTACCTTTGTTTTGTCTCTTTGCCGAATCTCGGAAAAGTTTGTTGATTGAACTGTGAATTTCATTTTACGAAAAAGAACAAAATATTTTATGTTTGTTTTTGGCTAGTTTTTGATTCTGCATTGACTAGTCCTTAGTCAAATCACGACTGAGTAAAACATCCTGGGATCATACTTTGTAGGTTTTGGCCTCATTAGATTTGCTTATTAGGTGAATTTATTTTGATTTGCTTTTAAGTAGCTTTGATTTGATAGATTTGTAAAGGTTTGCTTTTTGATTTTTAAATGTCTTGTTAAGTAGGGAAAAAATCCAAAAAATCTCTTTTGAAGGAAAGGTTTGCTTAGGTAGCATTTGAGTCTTTGAAAGGAAAGGGAATTTTCGCAAAATAATTAGTGGTCATGTGTTGCATGTTTTGGAAAAGATAAAGAGATTGTTTCTTTGATTTTCATTGCCAAGAAAGTTGTCTTTATATAAATTTTGCATTCTCCAACTCTCTTAGCTAGGGAATTCATTGAAAAAGGAAAATTAGTATAAATCATCCTAAGTGCATCGTTTTAGTGGTTTTAATCGAGTCTACACACCATCAGTTTCATCTCCGCTACCTTTTGTCTTAAAGAAAAGCCATAGAAATTAATGCTTAAAGTAAAATCAACTTAGTAACTTTTTATTTACTAGGGCTCTGAAACACCAATATAGATCAGGCTAGTGTCTTGGAGTAGGAGAGTAATTAACTCTCCAAGACAGCAAAACCAAACAAGTAGCTTATCTTGTGGTAGGATAAATCCAACTGTTTCATTTGTACTCTGGGAAAGCTCCTCTTAAAGGAGAAGCACGAGACCGTGTCCGAACTAGTGAGGGGATCAATCCTCCTTCATTGGGAAAGACGCCAGATACGCACGTATTACAAACGGTAAACCTCGGATTATTTTCGAGGAGCCTGGGGTCACTTGTCGGTAAACCTTGGATTATTGTCAAGGAGCCGGCAAGGGGATTGAGCTTGTTACTCTGCCCTTGCGTACTATCGGGTCGTAGACTGTTCCCCTAGGTATATTTGTTGCTGTTGGTAACCTTAGTGACCATTATATTTAGGATTCTACCTGAGGTGACGGTGGAGGGAAGATCCCACTGTACCTGGAGCAGACGTCGGCTAGACTCACTTGGATTTTCCGGGGGGTTCACTTCACTCGAGACGGTTAAAGTGGAGGAACTTGTGCCGGTCTATTCATTAAGCAAGTTGCCGAGGTAACTGTTCCACCCACCACTTCTGTACTGAATTCGGCGATGTTGGGCTTCATCACCAACTAGTGTTTTCGGTCCGGAAGGCTACTGTTTGTGCATAGTTTGACGCCCTAGATTCTTTAGGCGTGTGATTCAAATTTGTTTGGTTCTTTAGAGACTTTAGGTGGTTTGCTTTTAGATTTTACTTTGTTTGCGTGTGCAGTAGTTAAAAGTTTTTAACTGTGGCGGAATTACCGAGACAGTCCCATAGACTTTGGGGCCAGTCTCCTGAGATTGTTACCGTGGCCGATTTGTTGAGGAAATCCCGTAGACTTCGGGGTGAGCCTCCTCAAGACGTCCCGAGTCATTACGAAGGTTTGAAAGTCCTTGTAACTCCTCCTAGTGGCAGTAGAGTAGGTTCACCTGAAGAAGGAGAGTCTTCGTTGGTAGTCCATCCAGATTACCAAAGTCTAGAAACAGGTTATAATCCTGAAGCTGTTGCAGTTTCCGAGCTTGCTGGTAGTTTTTCATCTACTAGTGATATAGACGAAGAACCTGAAATATTTGAACCTGTTACTCCAACTTCTAGTGTTCCTGATTCACCTAGGGTAGAAAGAGTCATCACCGAAAATCTTCCTTCTGGTTTGATAGCTATTGAAGAACTTGCTCCAGAAGAAGAAGTAGGCGGCCCTATTCTTGAAGATCAACCTACCATTGATCTAAGGGAGCGTGAATCTATTTTTTACATTCCACCTAGAAGTACTACTTGGTATCTTTCGTTTCTCCACCTCGTACTCCTTATCCACCCGGAGGTATTTATACTCTTGTAAATATGTCTAGTCAGTCGTCCGTGTTTACTCAACCTCCTGAATCTTTCTTGTATGGTGGTCCTTCTATTCCTGCTGGGTATCAGTCACTTTCTGGAACTTTTGTAGGAGCATCTCCTCAACCCATTGGACATGGGTCATTAGCTGGAAACAATGGCAATAAACCATTGGGTGTAGGAGACATTTATATGATGTCAGGTTCAATTCCCAGTTCTCAACCTCAAGGTGGTCAATTACCGCCTGGGGGGCAGCCTCAATTAACACCTGGGGGGAAACCTCAAGGTACACAACTTGCGTCTGGGGGGCAACCTCAAGGATAGTATGTACCCATCGTACAGTACATTCCTCAAGGTCAACCCCAGCCTCAATATGTACCCTAGGGTCAACCTCAGTATCAATATATGCCTCAAGGTCAACCCCAGTATCAGTACTTACCTCAAGGGTATCTACCCCAAGGTCAGTACTCGAGTCAAGGTTATCAACCACCTCAAGGTCAATCTTATGTTCAAGGTACGGGAAATGTACCTTTCAATTATCAATCCTACCCTCAATCCGGTTATGGATCTCAATATCCTCAACCTGTAATGGGTCAATACCCCGGAATGAACGTAGTGTGGGATCCATCGCAAGTTCAACAAGTTTTGCAGCCAAGCGTACAGTTGTCATCCCAAACTGGACAACCTGTGGTTTCTGGTCCACCCCAGCAACCAGTCCAGTCTAATGTTCAAACTTTTGTACCTTCGGTAGTTACTCAGTCGCCAATTTCACCTAATACTCCATCTCAAACGACTGCTGCAACTACCGCAACATCTGTTCCTTCCACCACACCTACTTCTGGAGTATCGACAGCTCCAGTTTCTACTGTCTCTGCCACTACTCCACAGACATCTTTACCATTGTCTGGATCCACGATTGAAACTACGGTTCAGATGCCTGTGGGGCAGCCAGGTTTAAGTACGGTTGTTACCACTCAACCACAATTTGTTTATCAACCATACCAGGGATAGTACCAATACGGGCCTGCTGTCCAACAACCAGTTTACCAGTATCAACCATATCCTGGGTACACTTATCAACAACCACAGCAACCCCAGTACAGTCCGGTTAATCCTGGTTTTCAGGGAGGATACAATATCCCGAATGCGATTCCTATTCCAAGTTATCCTGGATATCCTCCTCCTGGGACTGGTCTTATGACTCAGAGTTTTAGGGATCCTAATCGGCAATTGCCATTTATCGCAACTTTGGATTTACCAGACTTGACGCGCCTGACGAACGATCCAATAAATTATCTTCCGTTTTGGCTGCCAATGCCAAATAAGTTGCCCAGTGATATACCCAAGTTCGAAGGTAAGTCTGGAGAGGATCCATCAAATCACGTGATGACTTACCACCTCTGGTGTGCTTCAAATTCCATATCGGATGATTCGATCCGTTTACGTCTTTTTCAGCGTACGCTCATTGGTCTCGCGGCCAAGTGGTACATTGAGTTACCACGGGCCTCTTTTTATAATTTTAGTCAGTTAGCTACCTCGTTCTTAACACATTTTCAGTTGCCGGTCAGATATGATAATGGCACCGAGTTATTAACTTCATTAAAACAGTCGACGTCCACTTATATTTCCGACCATATTCATGAATGGAGACGTCGAAGGCGTTTAGTGAAAGTTTTTATCCCAGACCAAATCTTAGCTGAATGGTTTGTTAAATCATTATTACCGAAGATTACTGAAGACGTAGCTAAGGCCGGAGTAGTTACTGAAGAGCAAGTGATTGCTCAAGCACAGTACCTTGACTTAGTTTATACTCAGTCGGGTACGTTACACGAAAAGATCCCAGATCTTCCAAAGTCGAATCAAATCGTTGCTGCTCCTTCGGGATCTCATGCTGCTGATGGCATGATTGGTACGGTAAATACTAAAAGCAAGAAGAAGTCTTCAAAGAATTCTTCGCCCATTATCACCTTACCAGACTCCCCGACAGGAGAGTCTTCTGCTGAAGTTTCCACTGATATTCACGCTGTAGAGTCATCTATGGCTAAATCAAAAAACGGCGGGAAGAAGAAAGGCAAGAAGAAGAATAAAGCAGATAAAACTCCAAAGGAGAAAACAGAAAAGTCGGAAACCAATGACGAAAAGCACAAGCCCCGTTATCCTTGTCTTATTTGTGAAGAAGATCATTTTACAAGAGATTGCCCTCATCGGGCCGAGATTGCAAAACGCGTCAAAGGTTCCCAAATTCCTGCTGTCTTGAAGGATCCATTTCTGAAAGATAGCAAAATGATAGGTTCTTCCTCGAGTGCCATTGAAGAACCCATATTGATGATGTCTCATGTAAGGATTGTGACTCGGTCACACGATTATGGTAGTAAAAGTCCTGTTGATGGATCGAAAGAAGCAGAATCTTCTCAGTCAAATTCATCAACCTCAGCTCCCGGTTCCAATCCACTACAGATCGAGAAACCTAACCCTGACTTAGTAATTAAACCGCCCGCCAAGGGTGTACTTCGAAGGTCTGCTTTCAATCCACATGCGAGAGCGGCCCAGAATTACAACATTGTTGAGGATTTAGCTGTTTCACCTTCAGCAATGTCTGCTTTAGAAGTGCTGCAATCATGTCCAGCACAACGAAAATTACTTTTGTCGGCTATAGGAGCTGTTGATGTTCAGGACCCGAACCTGATAATCTTTGATCTAGAAAATAGTACACCGTGTTTACCTCATCAGATGGCTTTCCAGATTCCAGTGATAGTAAAAAACAGGCCTATTCATCGGACTGTAATTGATGAGGGAGCTTCCACGTGTATTATGTCGATACAGTGTTGGCGATCGCTTGGTTCTCCATCACTAAATCAATCCCCGACAATTCTTAAGGCCTTTGATGGCCGTGGGTTCCATCTGTTTGGCATTCTATAGGATTTGCCTATAGGGGTTGAAGGAAAAATTGTTAGTCTGGACGTGGAGGTGGTTGATGCCCCTCTAGACTACAACCTTCTCTTGGGTCAAAGTTGGTCTTACGCTATGACAGCGGTCATCTCATCGGTCTTCAGAGTAATAAAATTTCCACATAATGGCAAGATCGTGACCATAGACCAGCTGGCTTACTTTTCATCCGACCCAGCCTCTTCAGAGAGTATCCAGCATGTCGTTAAAACGACTATCCCTTATAAGGATGTTGGTGTAGGGTTAGTTAAAGATGCCGATTTATTGGGAACTTTTCCTTTTCCTCCAATCAACGTCGTGTCTTCATTCGAATCTATTCATATGATTACATCAGATACCATTGTTTACGACGATCCTTGGATCGTTCCTTCCGAATCTGAAATAGACTCATTTGGTGATGCTATGCCTTTGATTCTGTATGAAATTGCTTACGAAGCCGTGCAGTATTTTACCGACCTACGTTCAACCAAAATCGACCAAATGAATGTGGTCCGTGAGGAATCACTTTTCACTTCAACCTCGGAGTTAATAGCGTTTCCCGAAGTTGTGTTATCTGATGAACAACTTTGTGAAGTCCTATGTGTAGACGATTTACCATGGGAAGATCTCCATCATAGATCTTCATTTTTACCTGAGGATGATCGCTTTGAAAACGATTTCTCATCAGTTTTTACAGCTGAATATGTCAAAGAAGCTCAGAGTCCAATGAAACATCCTGATTCAGAGCTGAATTTGGGAAACATCTCTCGCACTGTTCCCATTGACATTTCAGTCAAGCCCGGAATCATTGAAAACATTCATATAGGTGCCTCGTGTTCAGATGACGAGATTCAGACATACAAGGCCCTATTTCAAGAATTCCGCGACGTTTTTGCCTGGTCCTATGAGGAAATGCCAGGAATTGATCCCGCAATTGTTGTCCATGAGATTAAGACTTACCCGGACGCTAAACCCGTTCGGCAACGTTTGCGTCAGATTCACCCTCGAAAATCGGCTGCAATTAAAGAAGAAGTCGAGAAGCTGTTGAAAGCAGGTTTCATTTATTTGATCCCGTTAACGGATTGGGTATCGAATATTGTTCCCGTTAACAAAAAACAAGGAACAATAAGAATATGTATCGACTATAGGGATATCAATTGTGCTTGTCCCAAAGACAACTATCCAACACCCTATATCGATCAAATAATTGATGATTGTGCCGGCAGTGAAATATTTTCCTTTATGGACGATTTTTCCAGTTATAATCAAATCAATATTCTACCTGCCGATCAACCAAAAACGGCTTTCATTTGTCCATGGGGGACATTTGCTTATTGCAAATTACCTTTTGGGCTTAAGAATGCCGGAGCCACTTTTCAAAGGGCGATGTCTTATGCGTTTCATGACATCAAACACATTGTGCAACCGTACCTCGATGATTTGCCTGCTCATTCATTACATCGAGCTGATCACCTTGTCCATTTACGAGCAATTTTCATGAGGTGTAGGCATTATCGTATACGTTTGAACCCACACAAATGTGTCTTCTGTATAGAAGTGGGACGATTGCTGGGATTTGTAGTTTCAAAAGCTGACATTTGCGTCAATCCCTCGAAGGTAGAAGCTATCATCAAATTGCCTCCCCCTTCGAGTCTTCGCCAACTCCAAAGTTTGCAGGGGAAAGCAAACTTTCTACGCCGATTCATTCCTAACTACGTCGAGGTTACAAAAGGTTTTACACGGTTGTTGAAACAGAACGCTCAATTCTCTTGGGATGAGATAGCTCAGCAATCTTTTGATGCACTTAAACACGCGTTGACCCATGCACCGTTGTTGCATCCTCCCAACTACAACCAAGACTACTTTTTGTACCTCGCCGCCTCTCATTCCACTATTGGAATGGTGTTAGTTCAGGAAGACGAATTCGCAACGGAACATGTGATATATTATCTTAGTAGGACGTTAAATCCCACTGAGCTAAAATATTCGCATGTGGAGAAATTGGCCCTGGCAGCCGTTCAGGCTGTCCAACGTTTTCGTCATTACATTCTTCTCCGTAAAACTACAGTCATTTCGGATTGCAACCCTATGATCTACATTTTGACTAAACAATTGCTAGGGGGCAAGTACTCTAAATGGATCGTTATCCTGCAAGAGTTCGACTTAGAGTTTGAAAAATCTAAGTCTAAGAAATCTTTAGTCTTTGCAGAGTTGATGTGTGACTTCCCGCGTGCTGACACGGAAACTGTGGCAGAGGAACCCATTGCGGACGAATCTTTGTTTCTCATCAGCACTTTAGATCCGTGGTATGGGGATATAATCGTCTATCTCTAAACCTAATCCTTTCGGCCCAAAGCTTCAAAGTCGGAACGTCGAAAAATTCGATTCCAGTCCCAACAGTACAAAATTATTGGAGATACTCTTTATCGCCGTGGGGCGAACTTGGTTTTCCGACGTTGCTTAACTCACGAACAGGCAGAAAGGGTTTTGAATGACTGTCACTCTGGGGCGTGTGGCGGTCATATGTCTGGGTATGCCACAGCTCAGAAGGTGTTGCGTGTTGGCTATTTCTGGCCGTCCATGTTTAAAGATTGTATCATTTCGGTCCGAAAATGCCACAACTGTCAAGTGTTTGATCGCAAGATGCGCGCACCACCAGCTCCTCTCCACCCTATAATTGTCGTTGGTCCTTTTGCCAAATGGGGTATCGACTTTATTACATGTAACCCTCACTCGGCCGGGGGGCATGCGTATATCATCCTTGCGGTTGATTATTTTACTAAGTGGGCCGAGGCGATGCCTACATTCGAGGCAGACAGCAAAACAGCTGCAATTTTCGTATTCAATCACATTATTGCTAGGTTTGGTGTCCCACAAGCGATAATCACTGACCATGGGCGCCATTTTCGAAACATTATGATGACAGAACTTACAGGCCAGCTTGGTTTGCGTCACGATAGCTCAACTCCTTATTATCCACAAGCCAACGGTCTGGTTGAGTCCATCAACAAAGTTTTGGTTATCATGATCTGACGAATCATTGGGATTCATCGGTCGAATTGGCACAACATGTTATTTTCCGCGCTTTGGGCATATCGAACTTCAGTGAAAACATCAACAGGGTTCACTCCTTTCCAACTAGTCTATGGTTTGGAAGCCGTGCTACCCATTGAATGCGAAATCCCATCACTTCAAATGGTTGTCGAATTACTTCCAGCTACTTCCGAAGAGGAGAAGCGTTTATTATACTTAGCTCAATTAGATGAGACTCGACACGATGCTGCACTGGCAATCAAGACTCATGCAAAACGAATGAAAGCTCAGTACGATCGAAATGTGACCCCTCGAAATTTTTTGGAAGGAGACCTAGTGCTATTGTATGATCAAGCTAACGATAAATTAGGTGCTGGAAAATTCGTTCCTATGTGGCATGGGCCCTACATTGTTAAGCGAAAGCTAGCAAAAGGGGCCTATGAGCTGGTTGACTTTGACGGGGACTCTTTGGGTAAACCCAGAAATGGACTTTACCTAAAGAGGTACTATGCTTAAATGGTGGGTGTGAAGATTTTAGTTAAGTTAGTTAGGTTAATTTTTCTTTCTAGCTAGTGTGTTTGTTAGTATAGACAGTGTGCTTAGCTTAGAAAGTGTGTTTTTCGTCGTTATTCTGCTTATCTTGGTTTTACCCTTGATGTTTGCAGATGTCGATGCCTCTCCAAATGTACATTGAATTTGCTGATGGTGCTTGTCGTAATACACGGAATATCTCTTCCGCAGCTTGGGTTATCTATTCACCCTCTGACGAGTTAGTTTCTATGCATGGGGTGAGCCTCGGTCAAACAACAAACAACATTGCAGAATACAGTGCAGTGATTGAATTATTGTCTGAATCTATTTCATTTGGGATTCGGAGTTTGATAGTGAGGTTAGATTCTGAGCTCGTTGTATCACATCTTAATAGAGTTTATGCCATTATAAATCCAGTGTTATTAAGGTTATTTTTGAGAGTGCGTCTCTTGGAACGTGAATTTGATTACATCGAATATCAACATATTCCAAGGTCTTTTAATACATTAGAAGATGCAATTGCTTCTCGAATGTTAGACAGACATTTGCGATAATCATACATGTAAATTTAAAAACATTAACATTTAATCACACATGTTTAACAAGATAAGCCGGTAATAATGATATATATATAGATAGGAGTGTGTCAAAAAGTACATCGTCTTCGATCATAGGTTGTAAAACAGCTTATGATCGGCAAAAATGATAAGTACAAAAAACCAAAATGTCACATGTGTCTACAAAAGTGACCATCCAATCACTGGTGGTGCTCCCTATACGACACCACTACACGGGCTACCCTACACAAGAACCTCCTAAAAGGTCCTAGGACTACGACTACATAGCGTTGAAGTCTGATAGGAATATCATCTATAGTAGTCTCTGGTATATCCGCCGTCAGACGCTCTAGATCCTGCTCCAACTCAGCTAAGGTCTCTGCAGCCGCGTCCTGTGGGACCGGTGCCGGTGCAACTGGTTGTCTCCTCTCGAAAGGCCGGAGATTGGCTGGACGCCGTGGACCTACATCTGCATTTTGAAAATTTTTACTGTCAGTTTTGAGACGATATATAAAAACAAAAAAATATAGATAATTTAAAAAACTTGTGAAAAATGAAGTACCTCTGTCGTCCCATTGTTCTCCCTGTGGAAGAACCATGTCCGGATCACCGCGAAAATCCACTCCGGCATAAGGAAAATCCTGGATCGCAAAGACCTGGTCCTCCAACCAGTGAAAGTAACCCGCAGGAAATCGGACAACTCCCGCTCCCTCATCAGGATGCCGGGCCATCACCGCAACCCATCGCATCAACTTTGGCTCCCGAGGAGGTCCAAAAACAACAGTGAGATGCTGCAGGATCAGCATCGGAACTCTCTCTAGGGCAAAGCTCACAACTAAAGGCCCATACCCAAAGGTCTTTAATTGCCCGTTCTTTGCCCTAGTCAGTTGGCCCTTCATATTGGCCAACACAGCGTCGCACCAGTTGAAAATGGTGCCTCGGAAGCAATCAATCGCCATCCGCATTTGGGACCCGGTGGCAATGTGCAAAGCGGCCGCGCCGCAGAGTCTGGTAACTGTAAAGGCAATTACCATAAGTTCAGGTCGGGATATGTATTTGATTTCTATCCCCTTCTCCTGGTTTTGATTATTGCACCACTCTAGCCGGAGACTAGCAAGGGATTGGCCACCCGGCCTAGTCCCGAACAGAGACAGTTGCTCGCCCCTATTAGGCAAACCAGTGAGAAAATATATGTCTGAGGGTTCTATCTCGAGCTGGTGCCCTCCGATGTAAAAACATCGTTCCTGGATGTTCCACCTTTCAACCAGCCACTCTAAGAATGGCACCTGGGCCCTCATGCCAGGTATGGCCCAGTATTTGTAGAGACCGCATGCCTTCAAAGCATCAATGGAAGGTTGATGATCTATTGCGGCCAAATTGACATCTTCGTGTTCTCTTTCGCGCCAATCAAGCATGGTGGGCAATCTACACACCAGAAAACATCCATTAGAATTCACTAAATCAAAAATTAATGGTTCAAATTTGAGATTTGGGGGTTTAAAAATGCTTTGCGCGGAGTACGCACCCCGCGTTCAGAAACAGAGCGTCGGTACGCAACTGCTCTGAAGGTAGGTTGCGTACACCTGCCATTTTCGCAATGGAGAAAATGTCAGGGTATGCAGGTCACCCATGGGGCACCTGCGTACCTCGAAAAGCAGATCTTGAAACCCCAAAGCCCCCAAAAAATCAAACTAGGGCCTAAAATGAAATTCTAAACGGATGAAAACAAAGAGGAGGATGTTGTGAAATACCTGAAAGAGACGGCGCTCGATTCCGACGGTCGGATTCTCCGCAAAGTCCACGGGAAGTTTCTTGCCAAAAGCCCTTTTCTCTCCCTCAATAGTAAAATGGTAAAAATGACATGGTAAAAGGTCTTTTTATAGGTTTTTTGGATAAATGAATGCTAAGTTTGTTTATTTTTCACCATGGAAGGATATTTTTCAATGTATTTTTGCCTATCTTAAACAGGTATGAGTAATGTGTTGTTTTTGTGCAGGACAAAAGGTCTTTCAGGGAAAATTATCATTTTTCACGAACCAAGACATCAGAGTCATCTTTTAAGCCCTTTTCTGACTCCTAAAACATGAAAAGATTGTCGATCGTTTCTTTTACACTCGTTAAAACGGAATTAAAAGACGGTCCCCTTATAGCCCTTTTCTGACCGTAAAAACGGGAAAAGATTGTCGGGTTTTTGTCGTTTCAAACTCGATACTGGAAATAAAACGACGTGTCCTTGATCACTTTTTACTTTTCAGGTCAAAGACACTAATCATGAAAGTACTCTTGGTCGCAAGATCAAGCGATTCTCTCATGTATTATTTTATACTTTTTCGGACTTGGGAGACACAAATTTACGAAAAAGTTCAACCCTGGAGTCTTCTTTAGTTTTTTCAGACTCTCTAAAATTGAAAAACGCCGAGTTTCTCCTATACTGGACTCGTTAAAATTTCACAGTAGAGGACCTGTTCGATTACAAACAGGAACGAACCACTCCTTCTTAAGGTTCGAATCTAAACTAAGTTGGACTCATCCGAAGGATGAGCTTATAATCAAGCATATGTTATCCTCCTCAAGCTTGTAAAAAATAAAGAGGTACTTGCTAGAAATGGTGGGGGAAAAGAGAGAAGAATGAGCCTATTTGTTATCCTTTGTCACAGAAAAAACCTTATTACCACTCTTGAACACGACACTTTTCATTCACCTGGGTTGGGAAATCCTTTGTCTTAAAGTTGATTAAACCACTTTGAAAGTCTTCAACCGTTTCTGGGTATTAACTTTGGGTCAATCGTCGCCAAGCCATCTGTCGTGTCGTTATGTGTTCAAGAGGTCTCTACAAATAAACCATTCATATGCAAAATACTTTTCATCCATTTTGACCATCCCTGAGTCAGTCCTTACAACAACATTTCTTCAACTTGAACTATGATTTCGTGTTGTGGGCTTGCCTGCAACGGGTCGCTTTCTATCGACATCAGCACATTATCTAGAGAGATGACTTAGAAATCGTTAGTACCTTGAAGTCTGCATGCATCAATGGCAGGTTTCTCGCCTTTGACAACAGTTTACATCATTGACTTTCGATCGAAGGATTCCGTGACATGTTCAACATCAACATATTCATTCACATCTCATGGATTGTACTGGGTACTTTGAGAACCATTGACATCACTGGTGGTCTCTCTCACACTTGTTAACAGTTTACATCATTGACTGGTAATCAAGTGGTTTTTACCATGTTCGACATCAACTCATTTATTCGCATGGATAGAATCGTACCAATTCGGGAAGTAGAAATCAAGACCCTGGATCTAGTTTCCACCATCCAGGCTGCGAGGAGTTTTGTATTCATTATATAGTAGACTAATCATAAACAGATGGCTACGTCCATACTGTGTCTACATGTGTCTATGATTGTGATGTACTGCAAAATCATTCCTGTATCAGAGCAGTAGTTAGATTGTTAGTTAAAATTTTCAATCTGAGTATGGGAATGCCTACCTCAGCGATGATATGATCTTATATATGTATTTTGTGTTGAATGTTTGCAGCTTCTGACCGGGCTCTCCACAAGATAATCCTTGAAATGATAAAGTACTTCACCCTTCCTAGATGATTTAAAACCCTAATCTACTACAGGCTTCGCACTTTAGGGGGCAATCTGTTACACTAAAAAATGTCACCATGACTATTTGCAGTTAGTATGGCTCCATCAACTGTCATACTATCCTCCTTGGCAAATCTCATGCCTCTGCTTTCCATGTCAAACTCCAAGAAAGAGAGAAAAGTCATTTAAAGTCAATTATCTCTGGGTACGCAGTTTCTCTCAGCCTTACCTGCGTGTACACAACCCAAGTTCACAATACCTGCGTACTTGTACGCTCTGTCTGTAAAGCAATGGGTGCGTACTCCTGTAAAGGTCAAAAGGCGCAAGTTTCACTCCAAAAAAGTTACTTGTGGTCATTTCTAGAGCATTCTAGAATCTTGTTTGACGTGTATTGAGCGCCTCCAGATGGTTCATGTATCCCTATGAAAGAGGAACTTATCCCATCAAGAGGGGAGCTAACCCATCCAAAGAGGGGCTTATCCCATTGATGGTGGACCTGATTAACTTCCTCTAGAGTACTATAAATACAGGCATTGGGCCAGAGGGAGGGGAGGTTGAAAGCTGAATATTCCTAAGGGTAGATGTTGCTGGAATTAGGACTTCCTTGTAGAAGCTTGTGAGGAGAGATTCCCATCCTTTCTTGTTTCATTTGGAAGTGGGTGAGCTGATCAAAGTAAAGGAAAACTCTTGCTGGACCCTGGGAGGAACTTGCACAACACCAAGGCTCAGGTTGTAATGGTTTCTTTTGTTTCCTATTAATAAAAATAAGTCCATTCTTCTCAACAATTTGTTATTTATGAGTTGTTTCATATACTCCTTGGTCTGTATGTTAAATATGTTTTATTTTGTGAGATATTCAGGTGCTATTTAATCGTTTGATTTTTAGTGAATGCAGGTTTCGAAGAGAAGGAGGAGCTCATCTGGATCGACGAGGCTGGACTACTACAACAGCGTTGGACTACAGGTAGGATCTAAACACTTGATTTCTTATATGGTAAATGCATATTTAGAGAAGGATTGCTCTTAATTGTCTTGTTTGTCACTAGAAAGCCTTAAGCTTCTAGGGAGGTTGGTTTTGTCCGCAAAATTGACTCTTTCCGCATGACACTAAGTCTCTGGTGAATAAACTGTTCATGCAAAAAAAGTTGTATAACCTTAGGATGAAGGATGGAGACTTCGTAATAGAGCATCTGAACGTCTTTAATACTGGGGTAAACCAGTTATTATCTATTGATATAAAAATTTCAGACGAAGATAAGTGAATCATTGTGTTGTGTTCTCTACCACATTCATGGGATAGTTTGGTTGTTGCTATAGGTAGCAATACAACTACCTTGAATTTTTATGAAATAGTCTCATCCTTGTTGTCAGAGGAGATGAGACAGAAAAATATGGAGAGCCAGATTGGAGATTCCTTGTCTATAAGAGGAAGGTCCCGGAACAAAATAAAAAATAATTCCTCGAGTGGGAGATATAAATCTAGAGGGAGATATAAATATCTAGGAAAACCCATAAAGGTGTGCTGGAAATGAGGAAAGGAAGGACACTACAAAAAGGAGTGTAGATCTAAAGCTCCTAAGAAAGGAAAGGGATGTGATGATTCTCCTTCCGTAGAGGCGAAAACAACCTCAAATGAAGGTGGACATGTGTACTTAGCCTCTTCTTCAAGTACACATGTAGATTACAAGGCATGGTTGATTGAATCAGGTGCATCCTTTCACTTCACTCCCCATAGGGAGTGGTTCTGCAAGTACAAGAAATATGATAGTGGTGATATCTTCTTAGGGGGTGATAGGAAGGCCAAAATCATCGTATGTGGAAAATTCAAGATGAAGCTGCACAGTGTAAGGATTAGAACATTTCATGGTGTTCTGCATATTCCTGCATTGGTCAGAAATCTGATTTTTGTAAGAAAGATGGATGATGCAAGTGTAAAAATAGTGTTTGAGAAAGATACATGGAAGATGGTTTGGAGAGCACCACTATTGATGCAAGGAGTTTGGATTGGAACTTTGTACAAGCTTTTGGGTAGCACTATTATTGATGGGTGCAATAGTTCTGTGGTTCCTAAAAGTGGAGCATAAAATCTAGTGGTCTCTAGAGAAAAGACCATGTTATGGTATCAAAGGCTTAGACATATTGGAGAGAAGGGCCTTCGAATACTGCATGGTAATGATATAGTAGAAGGTATGTCTAATTTCTCTCTATATTTTGATTTTTGTGAGCATTGTGTATATGGGAAGCATAATCGGGTGAGTTTCCCCTCTGGTCCTAAGAGGGAAAAAGGGATATTAGAGATTGTGCATAGTGATTTGTTTGAACCTTTGTTGGTTCCATCACTGGGTAATTTTATGTACTCTGTCTCATTTATAAATGAATTCTCAAGGAATACATGGATATATTTCCACAGGAAGAAATCTAAATTCTTTGACAGGTTTAAAGAATTTAAGGCTCTGGTGGAAAATCAAACAAAGAAGAAGATTAAGGTGTTGAGGACAGATAATGGTGGAGATTTCTATAAGAATGAATTTAAATAGTTTTGTAAGAAGTTTAGTATAACATGAAATAAGACTACTCCATACACTCCTCAGCAAATGGAGTTTCAGAAAGAATGAACAAGGCATTTATGGAAAAGGAAAGAAGTATGCTCAGTGGTATCAGGTTAGGAAAGGAATTATGTGCAGAGACAATGGAGACTGCATGTTACTTGGTTAACAAATCACCTTCATCAGCGTTGGACGATAAGACTCCACATGAGGTATGGACTGGTATGAAAGCCTCTCTTTCACATCTGAGGGTACTTGGTTGTGATTCATATGTACATGTTCCAAAGGAGAAAAGAATCAAGGTCGATAGTAAATTTGAAAGGTGCATCTTTATTGGGTATAAGGATCGTTTAAAAGGTTATAAGCTTTGGAACCCATAAACAAGGAAGGTTTTGTACAAACCAAGATGTGGTATTTAGAGAGGTGAAAAATGTTATTAAACATGAAGTCCTACCAAAGGAACCTAAGAAGATAGAGTTTAAGCTAAAGGAGGAAGAATCAAACTCTACAGTAGAACAAGAATCATAAGAGGAAGAGCCACAAACTCCAATATTGAGAAGATTAGTTCAAGAGAGAAGGTAGCTAGAAAGGTATAGTCCATCTGCTTTCTATTTAAATTTTTCTTTATCTATTAATGATGATGACCCCATAATTGTCAGGGAGGCAATAGATTCAAAGGATGGAAAACACTGGAAATAGGCCATGGTTGATGAAATGACATCTTTGGACAAAAATGAGGCTTGGGATCTAGTGGAGTTGTTGGCTGGAAGGAAACCCATTGGAATAAAATCGATGTTTAAGAAGAAGATGAATGTAGAAGGCAAGGTGGAGAAATACAAAGCTTGGTTGGTAGCAAAAGGTTATTCCCAGGTGTCGGGAATTGATTTTGGTGATATTTTTTTTTCCTGTTGCCAAGTTACCTTATATTATATTACTCTTATTTGTTGTCGTTGCTTTTTATTTTGAGATAGAACAGATGGATGTGAAGGCAACATTTCTTCATGGGGATCTGGAAGAAGAGATCTACATGAAGCAACCTGAAGGCTTTGTGGTGAAGGGTAAGAAAGAACTGGGATGCGGGTTAAAAAAGTATTTATATGGGTTATAAAAGTCACCAAGGATGTGGTATCGGAAATTTGATACATATATATGGGGATTTGGCTTCACTAGAAGCAAAGCAAATCATTGCGTGTATTTTATATTAATTGGTGATTATTTTATTTATTTTGGTCTTGTATGCGGATGATATGTTGTTGATTGGAAATGACAAAGAAATTATCCAAGATTTGAAGACCCAATTATCCTCCAAATTTGACATGAAGGACCTTGGTGCTGAAAATTATATTTTGGGCATGGAAATTAAATGATATCAAGCAAAGAGGAAGCTTTGGTTAAACCAAAGGAAGTATGTCGATACAATATTCCAGAGGTTTAATATGCAGGATAGTAAATCAGTGAAGGTTCCTATTCCTGTAGGTGTAAAGTTATGATTCTTTTGAACAATGTCCGAAGACACAAGAAGAGGAAGAGGACATGTCTCGTATTCCATATGTGAGTGCAGTTAGTAGCATGATGTATGCAATGGTTTGTACCAGACAAAAAATTGCACATGCAGTGAGAGTATTGAGCAAGTTTATGTCGAAACCAGGGAAGGACCATTGGACAATATTGAAGCGGGTTTTCAAGTATTTGCATGGCATTAATGGTTATGGTTTGTGCTACCAAGGAAGACCTGGATTGGACGGAGTTTTGGACATTCGTGGATTTGTTGATGCAAATGAGGCTGGAGATCTGGATCAAAGAAGATCTACAAGTGGGTATGTGTTTAACCTATTTAGACGAGTAGTCAGATGGATGAGTAAGAGGCAGTCAATCTGTAGTGGCACTTTCAACTACAGAGGTTGAATACATGGAAGCCAGTCATGCAAGCAAGGAAGTAGTTTCATTGCAGAGATTGTGTTCAAGTATAAGGTGGATGCAACGAGCTATAAGGATAGATTGTGAAAACTAAAGTGCAATTTTCTTGGCTAAGAACCTTGCTTATCATTTGAAGATAAGCACATTGATGTTCAGTATCACTTTGTGAGGGATATGGTTGAGGACAAAAATGTGTTGTTGGTAAAGGTGGACACTTTGAAGAATGATGCAGATGCATTGACGAAGCTTGTGAGAACTAGGAAGTTTTTTTGGTGTAGAGAAACAATGGACGTTGTAGGGCTGGACCAATGATAAAGCTCTCATGTGACCTTCTGTTCGGAAAGAAAACAACAAGTGCGAGAATGTTGGGTATGTATTATGTTATTTCCACGACTAGAATTAGGCATTGTACATTGCATCAGGCGCAGTGGGGGGTCAGAGGGGGGTGGCAACCCCCCTATCGGGGGGTTTTCAAGGGGGCAGTAGCCCCCCTTGCAGGGTTTGGGGCAGCGCCCCGAGAAAAACAAAATATGTGGACCCAAGGATGGGGGGAAGACCCAAAGACGGTGGGCGGACCTACCCATGGTTTTGGGCATGGTGGTTTTCTTCCCATGGTATTTTTGTAGATCCGGTCAAGGGAACTACGATTATATTCTAATTCAGGGTTAATGGATTGGGGTTTATGAATGCTTTGACATGTATATATATGTATTGTAACATTGAAAGGAACATAATGAAAAATCAATTTGGTAGTCCCGATTTTGGGTTCGAGGGGAAAATATTTGTGTATATTTGTTTTATGTTCTCGCCATTGTTTATTTTTTCTATTTTAAGAATTTGTTTGCAGGTAATTTCTATAGAGGGTTAAAACTTACATAAAGCTCTCATTTGAATGCTAGAAAATCATGCTACCAAAACCTTCAAGCTATACAATATGCAACGAGTCTTGCGTTTTCTCGTCCTCTATTTCCTCAATTTTCTTCAAATAGATCCTCTTGTAGTGGTTGTTGCCATGCATCTTCCACAACTGATCTTGTGTTATTTTCGCTCTGGTCACTAAACCCATGCAAGGTTATTGTAAGCCTTGACTCTTTCCATATCGCATCGTTCTCGTACATTTCAAATTCATTCCCAATTCCCATTGTTACTACTACTATATAGTAAACTTTATCATGTCCATAAATTGTATTTCTAATGAGGCAACTTAAGATGTGAAAATAGGTGGGTGGTAGGAGTGCTTGTTACATATTTGGAGGCATTGAGGCATGAATCTCTTGTTTTCAAATCAAGTGATCCTAGTGAGATCCATTAGATTCCCTTTCTTAACTCAAAAAAAATTATGAGCGTCGCCTTCTAAGAACTAGATCTCCTGGTTATCTTCTTCTAAGAACTCATTGGTATCATCGACAATGTGGATATGAAAGTGAGTACGGATGCATGGTTGGGAGTTGGAAGACATGGAATAACAAAACAATATTCCAGCAGTTATTATAGCAGTATTCCGCTCGCGAGTAATCACTCGAGTGTGGGAATGTTTCATCTCAAGGGTTGTTGTAAATTAATATGTTGTGTTGTTGTAAGTTAATGTGTTGTGTTGTTGTAAGTTGTTGTAAGTTAATATTGCATTGATTCTCTTTTGTGTGCCATGGATGTAAGAGGCCAAGTGGTTATAGCATGACATGTCACCGGACTTGAGGTGCCACTTGCATTTCTTCAATCTTTATAGGTTTCTGTGGTGTCCAATCAACAACAACTTTGCATGTCATAAATTTTCATGCAATAGAACTCATTATTTTTATCAATCTACAAAAATAATTCTCTTACTATGGTGGATCTTAATTAAGGTGTGTGCATTACAACTTAGTGGAGGACTTATACATTGCATGGTTTGGGATATTTAAAGTATTTTTGCATTGGAGGCCATTGAGAGCTCCTTTTCTTTGGCGTATTGAGAAAACTGTTAATATAGAGTGATAGAGCATTTGTCCTAACTCACTCATTTTCCATGCAGGTTGTTGACATCACTTGCTTAGACATTTCCTCATTGCTAGCCAACTTAACCTTTGGTTTTTTAATTGAGTGCACTAAATATTGATTTGCATAGGTTGTCGATTGATTTTTTTGTATTAATTTTGGATTGTGGCTAATGAATTGAGTTGCAAGAAACCTTTTTAAGTTTAAGTGGCTCAAATTGATAATTTATTAGAGTTATTGAGAACTCTAATCCTATATACTACTGACAATACAGTAAAAATCAGCAAAGTCTCTCTTGCTGACATTAGAATTTGTTTACAACATGCACAGGAGAAGATTTAATTTTTGCAGCTTGAATCTCAACTCCAATGAGATGAGATACAATAAAAGAGTGATCATTCTGAACTGATTTTTATTCAAAACAATTCTATGTTTGAGTTTGAGACAAAATCCCATCAGTTGTAAGAAAGTGATCAAATCCGAAAAGTTGACGTTGATTCAAATCCAGCGCCCAATACAGGAGCATATTTGCGTGAAGATGTAGATGTTCAGTCTGCACTTCCCAAGCCGATTATTAGACATTGGGAAGAGCTTGTTAGCAACAAGGACAAAATTGGTCTTGGACATAACACGGATCTGTCCTTCCATATTCCAAAGTACTCTAAGCCCATCCAATTTCATAGTGTTGTGTTTCTTCAAGGTGGTTCATCTTTAACTATTCCAGATTCTGCTCCTCATCCATATTCATAGAAGATATGCATATGCCAACATTGTCACAGAGTTGGCCATGTGAAAGATCATTATTTTGATCTTCACTTATGTGAGCATTGTGGTAAAAATACTCATCACTGAAGCATATGCTTCATAAACAAGCCTCCTGCAAAAATGAAGATTCACTTTGGATAGATCACTTTTTGGTAATGGACTTCAACAACCAAGAAGATATTTCAACCATACTACAAAATTTGTTCTCGACTATTAATGCGTCTTGTAGTTGAGATTTCTTCGTATTCTCACCTTGTATTTGACAGGGGGGTTACTACAAGCTTCAAAGATATATCAGGAGCCTAAGCCATAGCCTGAACCCGCTTCCTGAGTCTAGAGCCAGAGTCAGCCATACCCAGATTTAGAGTTGTAGCCAGAGATAGAGCAATGCCCCATGAACATGCCTTTGGTCGGTGGCCTTCCTTAAACCACTGCAGGTTGAGACCTCAATGGTCTCCCTTTTCATAACACTTCCTCTAGCAAAAGACTTCAACTTCTAGCCAGATTTGGAACTATTCTAGGAACTACATCAAGCGTTTTAGGTTGAGACCTCAATGGTCTCCCTTTTCACAACATCAGGGAGCACTTCCTCTAGAAAAAGACTTCAACTTCTAGCCAAATTTGGAATTGTTCTAGGAACTGCACCAAGTGTTGCAATGTTGGTAGTCAGCTTTAAACCACCACATGTTGAGAACTCGAGTTCTCCCACCTTATATCATCATTTCAGAGAGCACACTCAACCAATTACTATGATGCATTTGTTGTATTTCAACTCTCTTCTTTGACTCATATATACCTCTTTGGATTAATGGGGGGAATGTTGGACACCTAATCCATTATGAGTTATGGTGTGAAATATGAATAATCATTGGAATCCAAAAAACCACTTAAAATATAAAAACTAAAAGTCATAAAATTATATTCATATATAAATCTTTGTAAATATAATATAATTCACATTTATCTTAATCTAACTTATTCATTTATGAATATTTAACGATAATAAACCCAAAACATAAAAAATAAAATATTTGATTAATAAAATAAAATTTCAATAAATAAAAAAATTATATATAAAAAAATACATTTTACCATCAATTATATAACATACAAAAAGTATTTTAAAGCAAATAAATATCCTCGATATTAATTCTTTTGAAATATGTCTTTGACATAAACAATCCATCCACAAGCACTAAGCATCTTTAAATATTCGCACCTATCCTAAATGTTTGATGTTGCGCAATTATATGAAGTTATAGTATCAAATCCAATCACATAGCACTTATATTTGTTTGTTATGTTGTTTGATGTTGCGCAATTATATGAAGTTATAGTATCAAATCCAACAACATAACACTTAGATTTGTTTGTTATGCACTTATGAAATGACTCCAAGGACTCGGATTATGTTTGAATTGTTTTGTGCCATCTGTCTTACGAAATGACTCGAAGGACTTGGATTATGTTTGAATTGTTTTGTGCCATTTGTTTTATTTATTGTATCGAAAGTTCTTATCATTTTAAATTATACACAGTTGGATCCCATTCCAATGCTTGGGTTGTGGTTTGATCACTCGCACTTGATTGATCCAGTGAAAGGTATATCGCTTTAACAAATTATGGTAAGGAAATGGTGTTGTTTATCGATTTCACAAATTTAGGAGAATTCGGTAAACAAGTTAAAAAATTTAGAATATTGGAGCGTTTGAATCGTTTTTAGGATAGAAATGGATTTAAAAAATTTAGAATATTGGAGCGTTTGAATGGTTTTATGATAGAAATGGATTTAATCTTAGAAATTTAAAATTTTTGAAAAAATTCGAGCAGATTTTATCATAATCTTACCAAAATTTCCATTAATTTTTAAACTAATTTATAGATTTTTTAAATTAATATTAAACAAAACCATTAAACTTTTTTTAAGGCTAAAGGAAAGTCATCCACGCTATATGACTATTGGGTGGTCCATTGGTACCAATAGCACAACCTTATCTCGTTGGATACTATTGGGTGGTCCATTGGTACAAATATCACAACCTTATCTCATTGGATTCAACTCCTTTGTGAAGAACAAAGTACTGAACTAGTATCTCATCTAAAACACCATATTTGAAAATTCCTCGCACCGTATCTCAAAATTCGTAGCCACATATCAAATGCATTATGGATATGTTTCGCCAGTTCCCTTTCATTGATAGATCAACCCAACAAAGTCATAAAAATACAAGACACCCGTCCTAATCCCTAATTTAAAGTGTAACGGCTGCGACCCGATGCACCATTGAGATGACAATATTTACACAAGTGGGAAGGTACGGGACCACCAGGAACAGAGTGACGGAGACTTGAGGTACTATTCAACAGCACGAGAAACCCACCCAACGACTACTGACAGCGACCACCATGACTATGCATGAAGGCCCATACAAGCTGGTCCTACTTTTGACGGTCGCCATCGGCTGTATCAACTACCGCCTCTGAATCCCGCCACCCGTCCTGCATGTGTGGACCCCACCAAGTGAGAGGGCACGCGGGCTGCTGGCCACTCGACTTTGGAAACCCAAGCCTCTGTCAGGGCATGTTATGATCAGTCTATTCACAAGTTGTACGCAGTTGGTAAGTGTGGGGTTAATTATTATGTGAATATTGATTCAAATTTAGAGTGGGATTTTTTGTGATATCTCAACCTTTTATGAAGTAATGAATTTGGAAAGAAACGAAACAAAAACAAAACATCGTTACATTATCACGAGAAGGTCAATGGTGTACCGTGTGCGGAGCTCTCACAGCCCCATGGTAAACATCTGAATTTCTATGGTTCACAAAGTAGTTTCAACGATTCGTACTTAGATTCCTTATTTAAATTTAATAGTTGTAAAAATCTGAATCTATGTAGTTTATTTTGTTTTTATTTAATTTTGTTTTAAATTTTATTTTTTTTATAATAAGATTAAATAAATACTTTTATGTAGATGTGTTTTTGTTTTAATTAGTGTACTTATATAAATGAAATAGTAGATAAATTTTAATAAGTATTGAAACACTTATTTTATTATATATTTTATATTCTTAAAATTCAAAAAATCATAAAAATTAATTAAATTTTAATTTTATTTTAAATTATTATTATTATTTGTAAAAAAAATAATATATGAATTCAATACATATATATAAAATAAGTAACAAAATGCGTAAGTATGGAGATTTTTAATTTATAAATATTTTTTTTTACAATACCATAAACCCATAACATAATTTACTATTACCATTTATCTAATAATTATTAATATCTAAATTAAATTCTAAAAATCAATAAATAAAATCTTATAAAAATTAAAAATTAAACACTAAAAAATAATACTCCACATATATATATATACATAAACTCGATTGAAACTTGTCATCTTAATTGTATCCATGAAATAACTTTCCTAAAGAAAATAACTTTCATAAAGAAAATAAGGTTATTGGAAACCAATCACATTAGAATAAATAGTATAACATATATATATAGTTATTTAAATAGGGTTTATAATATAAAAACTCGATTGAAACTTTGCCATCTTAATTTTATCCATGAAATATTGGATTTCAGAGATCTGTGGTTTGTGTTATTTGAATTTCTGGTCGGAGAACCCACAGTAATGGAGTTTTTACACCAACGTTTCGAATCCCAAATGGGATCCATCATCAGGGAAAAAAGAAAGATGAAGAGAAAGATGATAAAAAGAAGAGCCAGAGGGAGGAAATAAATACTCATGAGGGCAGAATAATAGAGGCAAAGCACAGGTCGGCTGGAAAGAAATGATGAAAACTAATTTTAATTTTAATTTTATTTATTGATTTTGCTTTTAATAAATTAATCTTATTTATTTAATAACTTTTTAAGATAATCTTGAAAAAATATATATAATTACCTAGATACTAATATATATAATGATAATAATATCAAAAAAATTTTAAAGAAAAAACTTGAAACCCTAAAGTAATAACATCTAAAAACCAGAATATAAATTTTAATATTTTAATATTTAAATCATAAACCTAATACTATAATATTTATATAACCTAAAGACAAAACTAAAAACTTTTCATCTAAATATTTATTTAACTAACCTAAGGACTCTACACACAATCATATAAATATATTTATATTTTTATATTATATAAATATATTTATATATTTATATATTAGAATTAATAATAATTAAGCCTACAACTTCCTAAAAATATATTTAGAGCTAATAGTAATCAAGCCTAAAGCCTATATCAATTTCTAAAGACCAAAGTAAATATTTTAATCTCTTAAAACTATATATACAATTATTATCTAAAACTAATGTAAATATATTAATATTAATAAACAGATTCTATAAGTTAATGACTCTATCTAACAAAATAATATAATTTAATGACACTATGTGACAAAATAATATTAATATATAAGACAAATAACTTAATAATAATAATATGGTTAAAAGACTTTAATATTAATATAGATATGACTATATAACCTAAGAAATTTTTTAACCTGATCACTATATGACTTAAAATATTTTTATTAAATGTCCTAAAGTCTAAATAGCTTAATATATGAAAAATTAATAAAAACCTAGCCACAATCTAAATAAATTCAAATTAATACAAATTAATAAAACCTAAATTCTATATTAATTCAATATTAAAGACTAGACTATACTTAGAACATGCATTAATGCCTAAATATTAAAATCAACAATTGAGGATATATTAATAATTAGGGTTATAATATAAATAACCTAAAGACAATATTCCTATGAAAGTCAAAACACTTGTTAATGTCTATAATATTATTTGTATCTACTATGAAAACTTATGTTAATATCTAACTTGATAACTATCTTACCTCCTAGACACCATTACCTGTTGGACAACTTACCTGGGGCCGGGCTGACGATTCTTGATTTCACTGATCAGGGGAAGCCAGCTTCTGCTAATCTCCAATCCGCTGTCTCTGTTCAAATTACAAGGATGCTTCAAGATTTCGAGGGCTTCTCTGATTTTCCGTTTCTGATGCTGCTCTTCTCTTGCGATGATTGAGGCGTTTTCTAGGCAGATGTGGTGTTTCGTCTTCGAGGAGTGTTCTGCCAAGGCTGAGGTACGAGATCTTCCATTCCTGATATCAGCACCATGTTCTTTCAGTCTTGTCTGGAGGGAGCGACCAGTTTCACCTATGTAGCTTTTCCCACACGAACAGTCTATTTTGTAGACTCCTTTGAGCTGCAGTTTATCAATATCATCCTTAACTGATTTTAAACTTTGTCTGATGGTACCGGGAGCTGAGAATTGCGTTAGGATGTTTCTCTTTCTTAGGATCTTTGCCATTTTATCTGTGACCCCATGGATATAGGGCAGAAAAACCCTACCATCATGAGGTTGATCCTCCTCTTTAGGCTTGGGAGAGGACAACCTTTTTTCTGCTTTCTTTATGGCTTTTTTAATCTCTTGATCCTTGTAGCCTATATTTTTGAAGGTTGAGATTAAATGCCTCTTCTCTTCATTTATATGTTCTGAGTCAGAAATTCGAGCCCTCCGAATTTCTGACTTAGAACATATAAATGAAGAGAAGAGGCATTTAATCTCAACCTTCAAAAATATAGGCTACAAGGATCAAGAGATTAAAAAAGCCATAAAGAAAGCAGAAAAAAGGTTGTCCTCTCCCAAGCCTAAAGAGGAGGATCAACCTCATGATGGTAGGGTTTTTCTGCCCTATATCCATGGGGTCACAGATAAAATGGCAAAGATCCTAAGAAAGAGAAACATCCTAACGCAATTCTCAGCTCCCGGTACCATCAGACAAAGTTTAAAATCAGTTAAGGATGATATTGATAAACTGCAGCTCAAAGGAGTCTACAAAATAGACTGTTCGTGTGGGAAAAGCTACATAGGTGAAACTGGTCGCTCCCTCCAGACAAGACTGAAAGAACATGGTGCTGATATCAGGAATGGAAGATCTCGTACCTCAGCCTTGGCAGAACACTCCTCGAAGACGAAACACCACATCTGCCTAGAAAACGCCTCAATCATCGCAAGAGAAGAGCAGCATCAGAAACGGAAAATCAGAGAAGCCCTCGAAATCTTGAAGCATCCTTGTAATTTGAACAGAGACAGCGGATTGGAGATTAGCAGAAGCTGGCTTCCCCTGATCAGTGAAATCAAGAATCGTCAGCCCGGCCCCAGGTAAGTTGTCCAACAGGTAATGGTGTCTAGGAGGTAAGATAGTTATCAAGTTAGATATTAACATAAGTTTTCATAGTAGATACAAATAATATTATAGACATTAACAAGTGTTTTGACTTTCATAGGAATATTGTCTTTAGGTTATTTATATTATAACCCTAATTATTAATATATCCTCAATTGTTGATTTTAATATTTAGGCATTAATGCATGTTCTAAGTATAGTCTAGTCTTTAATATTGAATTAATATAGAATTTAGGTTTTATTAATTTGTATTAATTTGAATTTATTTAGATTGTGGCTAGGTTTTTATTAATTTTTCATATATTAAGCTATTTAGACTTTAGGACATTTAATAAAAATATTTTAAGTCATATAGTGATCAGGTTAAAAAATTTCTTAGGTTATATAGTCATATCTATATTAATATTAAAGTCTTTTAACCATATTATTATTATTAAGTTATTTGTCTTATATATTAATATTATTTTGTCACATAGTGTCATTAAATTATATTATTTTGTTAGATAGAGTCATTAACTTATAGAATCTGTTTATTAATATTAATATATTTACATTAGTTTTAGATAATAATTGTATATATAGTTTTAAGAGATTAAAATATTTACTTTGGTCTTTAGAAATTGATATAGGCTTTAGGCTTGATTACTATTAGCTCTAAATATATTTTTAGGAAGTTGTAGGCTTAATTATTATTAATTCTAATATATAAATATATAAATATATTTATATAATATAAAAATATAAATATATTTATATGATTGTGTGTAGAGTCCTTAGGTTAGTTAAATAAATATTTAGATGAAAAGTTTTTAGTTTTGTCTTTAGGTTATATAAATATTATAGTATTAGGTTTATGATTTAAATATTAAAATATTAAAATTTATATTCTGGTTTTTAGATGTTATTACTTTAGGGTTTCAAGTTTTTTCTTTAAATTTTTTTTGATATTATTATCATTATATATATTAGTATCTAGGTAATTATATATATTTTTTCAAGATTATCTTAAAAAGTTATTAAATAAATAAGATTAATTTATTAAAAGCAAAATCAATAAATAAAATTAAAATTAAAATTAGTTTTCATCATTTCTTTCCAGCCGACCTGTGCTTTGCCTCTATTATTCTGCCCTCATGAGTATTTATTTCCTCCCTCTGGCTCTTCTTTTTATCATCTTTCTCTTCATCTTTCTTTTTTCCCTGATGATGGATCCCATTTGGGATTCGAAACGTTGGTGTAAAAACTCCATTACTGTGGGTTCTCCGACCAGAAATTCAAATCCATGAAATAATTTTCATAACGGAAATAGGTTTATGGAAAACAATCATATCAAAATAAATAGTTTAAAATAATATAGTTATATTAACATTTGATGCATAGTGGATAGATTTATTTTGACATTTGATGTATAATGCATTAACATTTTTAATAACATATGATGTATAAAACGTTGAATTTTTTTATAAGTTAAAAATAAAATTGTTTTTTTTTTTAATTTCATTAATGTGTTTTTTTATAGTAAAAAAATTACATAAGATGTTGGACGGAAATTTTTTATTTTATTTTATTGATCTATAGGATTATGGATCTATTAGGATTATTATATACATAGTGGAAATTAGCATTAACAATTTTACAAAAGTATCTACCTTACATTAAAATTAGTTGATTGAAGATTGTAGATATATGTGCAACTTGAGTAAAGTTACTAGAGTATATAATTTAGAGTCTCTTATAGAGTTGACAAAATAAACAGAGATCACTGGACAATGTAAATTCCATCCAACATAAGAAAAAAAAAAAAAAAATAGAACCATTTGCTTAGTGGACATTAGCCCAAAATGATGACTAGAGATTGTGAAGAGGAGTTTGCATGGGTGGTGTTCATATACAGATTAATGTTTGCAGCAATTTTGTTGAGAGGCGTAGCATTTATCACTACTGCATCTTCCTGATGAACGTTTAAGTCTGTGTTTGAATCTGAAACCACAAAACGTTCCACACAACTGAGTCTTACCACGATATCATCTAGATTGTACCTAATATCTTGCATTATTCACTTAATATCCTCTTTGTCGACAAAGAGATTAGAGTTATCCACTTTTTTTCGTGGATAACCATACTGAGCAATGTCTCCATTTGGCGATGTTGTGTGATAGAGTGAAGAAAATAAAGCCTTATTTTCCAAAACTTTCCTGGATCAAGAACCCATTTGACACTACTTCCACTGATCTCTGAGTCCACGAAATATTTGCGATCCTCGAATTCCTTGACTTCCAGATTTAGGATTTCCTTTTTTACTTCAAGAGGCGCAGCTTCAAAGTAATTAGAAACTAATTCCCACCCAAAAAGATGCATGTGTCTTGAGTTGGACACCCTAGTAGCTCCACCCGATGGGTACATAATCTTTGGCAGGGAGCCATATAATACTTGCAAGCAAAACGTACAACAACAAACACCAAGATACAAGCAAATACGTGATGACCAAACCTCCAATGGCACAGTCCCACTAGGGTTCACCTTGCAGACTTTACGATAAGACAAGAGGATGATAAATACAAGAGTGAGAATTGATACATGATGCAAACCCAAGGTAATGACTGTCTAAACTGCTCAAAGCCCCTATATTTTTTAGAGGACAAAGCCATTAGATTTAACCTAACTTATCGAACTGGGGATTGAGGGAGACTGTGAATTTTCGAACTAGATAGAAAAGGTGCTTGTATACCACATCCCACAAACAAAAATTGGACAATGAAATGATATCCTAACGAGGTTAAAGGACTGGGGTGACGCAGAAGGTGGGACTGCGACCAATTCAAAGGACGGACTAGTCCTCGAGTTGTGCATAAAAATTACAATGAAAATTGAATCTTAAGAGTGGGAGGAAAAAGACTCTGAGTATTTCTCACCTCCTTACTACGAGTGACCAGAAGACACTATAGAAACCAACACAAAGTAAGAAAACAACACAACCCCCGTATGACCAAATGAAAAGGTATGAGTGGAGACTGACCTCCAAGCACGCTCACCCACATAGCCTGTAACCACCATATGAAAGGGGATGCATGAGTCTCAAGACTACACATGACCTCCCTCACGAAGAAACTACTACCTTTACACCACCCTGAGAGCAGCATAGCGCATACATAAGGTGTAGCGAACATGATAAGAAAAGTATGATGAATGCATAAACCATTTAGCCTGCACGACAATGGCCAAGGGTATATATTGAACTAGATCTCGACCGTCTCTAGGGATCGTTGTATGATGAGCTCATAAATGAGATTTCTCTGCCTGTGAGATAGTTCTCTATCTACATCTAATCCTCCATGGGAGGAGCTCTGCATAACGAAGCAGACAAAATGAGTGATCTTAGGCATGTCCTTGGGTTGAATGAAAACACCAACTCCCATTTGCAAACATTTAATTTAAAGTGATCCAGGTGGATGTTTGTGGCCACCCACCTATCCCACTTGGATCCCCACAACTATCTCTTTCAGTTTTTCAGTTTCCGTAATTGTAGCACAATTTACTATTTTTAGCAGTTTTTTCGGGTCCTGAACTTCCCGAGCCGTTTTGAGGCCCTAAATGATGTTTTTTGGGAAAACTGGGAGCAACATGGGTTGTAGATTGATGTTTCTCTTCCCATAGTTATAGTCCTCAGATATATCTTTCTCACGAGCTATTGTACGCATCAAATAGAGATTGGATGGCAAAGTTACGACCCTGGGAAGTTGATGTACCAATTTACCCAAACGGGGCCCACAGTTTTGCATTTCATCTTCTAGGGTTAGGTTTTTGGATGTTTAGGGTTTTCCATTATTTGTCAACAATAAATAGGCCTTCGAGCCTCATTGTAACACAATTCAGAGGCATGTAGCTGCCACATCTCTTCTCAGAGATAAGCTAACATCGCCCTAGCTGGTTTATTTCCATTTCTGTTTGTAAGCATATTTTAGTATTTTACATTAATGAAATGAAGTATTATTTCTGCTACATCTTTGTGTTTATGGTTATCTCTAAAATTTGTTGCGTTCCTGTTTAAATCCGAATCATAAAGGGACCTGGGCAGGTGGCCCAAAGTACTTGAAGCATGGAAGTGCCACGCGCTTGCCATGCAAGGCCAAGTGTAGAGCCTAACTCTAACATCAAGGGTCGTTGATCCATTACTCGTACAATAGCACATGCATGCAAATAATAAACTTGATCAGGTGAATAAACTCATTAGACTGCCTTGAATAAACTCGTTGCATTGCCTCATCCTTGTATTTAACATAACCGTCAATTCACATGCCAAAAAATTGATAACGTATTGTCACCGCCATCAAGGACATGGAACTTGGGAGCCAATTTATCCTGCTCTACCCAATACTTTATTTGTTGGAGGTCATCCTTATGTTCCATCTCTCACCATGATTCATTAATAAAAGTGTGTTTGTCAAAACTACCCTAACTAGCTAAATAGTTCGCAACCTTATTTCCTTCCCTCTATGTGTGGATGGGAATTATATAATCAAAATTTATAAGCATATCACTTATATGGCTAACAATTTCCTTTAAGTACCAACTATGCACGATTTCATCTATTAGATGACCAAGCAACAATTTACTCATACAAGAGATTACTATTTGAGAATCTCCATGAATCTGGAGTAATTTGTAGCCTTGTCGAGCAACAATTTGGAGTCCTCTTTCAAGTGCCATAAATTCCGCAAAGTTATTTGTGGTTGTCCCACAAAAGGAAGCAAAAACATGTAAAGGATTGGACTTCTCGTCCCTAAAGTTCCCTCCAAAGTTTGCTTCGCCTAGATTTCCCTTTGATGCTTCATTAAAGCTTAAGTTAATGAAAGCATTTGGGGGTGGGATGAAAAAAACCCACTAGAGAGTCCTCTCCTTACAATGTGAGAAGATTCAGTGACTATCCCACTAGTTTGGATGCCCAATCCCTTCAAAATCAGCAGTTCGACCTCGTCAGGTTGACACCCCTCCATAGGCAAAGGGGTTCCCAACACCGTTTCTCTTATGTTCTGGAGAATAATCTCACTTTTATGGTTAGCATAGGTCTTTGTCTTCCTTCAAAGACTTTCAAGTTTCTCTCCTTCCACAGATTCCATAATGTGAAGCCTAGAGTTAGTTGCCAAGCTCTTGAGACCATCAGGTGTTGAAACATTTACCTGAGCTAATATTCTAACCATTGTTGAATTATTGAAGTAGTCGAGAGAGCACACCTGAAAAGTTGTTGTACAAAATCCCATAGTTTTCGAGTAAACGGACACATAAGTAAGAGGTGTTCTACTGACTATTCTTCTTGAGAACACATCCAACATATCAATGGCCCCTCAAAGCCTTTCCTTCGATTGATGTTAACAAACAACCCCAAGTGATCAGCCATAAGAAGGTCATGAGTTTTGGCCAACTGATGCAGGAGCATTCGGCTCAGAAATATCATTGTATTTTAGTAGACATAGGGGGTCCTTTGCATTAAGGAAGTTGGTTTCCTAAGTATCAAATTAATGTAATGATTAAGGTTTTTGAGTGATTTAAATAAGAGATATTTAGAATAGGAATTAATTAGAAATTGTGAGGAATATTGTAAATTTTCTTGAATGTTGGAGAACATGAGAGATTTAGGCTAGTTAAGGTTAAATAGAGATTGAGAGATTTGGAAATTAATTGTAAATCGTAGATTAGGAATTGGTTTCATGATTTTGTGGAACTAGAGAGGATCCTTAGGGATAAAGAAGAGATTTTAGGATTTTGTTGAGAAGGTTATGGATCTAAACCAGGAATTGGCTATAGAATCCTTTTGTATAAATGTAAGCCTAAAAGGCATAGAAAGAGTTAGCTAGTTAGATAGTAGTTAGTTAGTTAGTTAGTGAGTTAGAGTTTGACTGTAATCTTACAGGCAGAGGGAAGGAAAAGGCCACTGATTAGAAAATCAGGCCAAAGAGAAGGAATTCATTATGTAATCGTTTGTTTATATATATATAGAGAATTCGATTCCTGATTTGTGTGATGTGTTGATTGGTGGAATGATAAATTGTGTGTGAATTAGAGTGGTTCTACATAGTATATGTATGCAGGTGGAATTAAAGCAGAACGAAGATAATAAGTGGAGGATGAAGGATAGTGTTGGATCATTGAATCCGATTGAAGGAGTAAAGTTGAAGCTTAGGAGTGACAACGTTTAAAAGTAAGCAGAAGTAAGTTTAGGAGGAAGTTGTGTTGCAGAAAAACCAAAGACCAGAAACCCTGGAGAACGCCTAAACCATAGAAGAACAAAGGAGTACAACAATCAGAAGTGATTGAATAATTTCAGTAAGGATGGGCGCATAAAGAATTGTATAGGTGAGAAGGATGAATAGACTAGAACACTGAGAAATCGCATAAAGACGAAGTAAAGGAATGGAGGTAGAAATGAAGTAACGGTGCACAAGAATTGTTGGATTAGCCAGATCAATGGACGAGAGTGTGTGCGATAGACGACAGAGATCTTATCGCGCAAGATAAAGTCAAGAAGCGATAGGATCAAATTAAGCCACGTGTTAGCTGAATAGTGGCGCGGTCTTCATAGGAAGTAAGTTGTTTCTCGCACGCCCTCAAAGTGGTAAATGGTATTTCTACGAGTTCGCGTGATTATCCTTAGCAGGTGACATGTAGCACATGGAGGAAAGGGAAAACCACTTTTCTCGCGTGCCCTTGGTCTAATATCGGTCGTGCATGTAATCTGCGCAAGATTATGCAATCACCGTTGGATTGAGGTCAGAGGAATAAACGGTGGAGATTGACCAGGCTAGTTGGCACGAGTTATGACGTGATAGTCGTTGGATTGGATGAGACAGATCCATGATGCGGATTGAACACGATAAAGGCAACATTGGTATACGTGCAAAGGTTTGTGGAATGGAAGAAAGGTAAGGTTAAGTGTGTTTATGTAATATTTCTATTAATAGAAATAAGCAGGACTAATGAATTATGGGTTAAGTCGAGTTTAATCAAAGTCTAAAGACCATGGTATGGTTAATATGCGTAGGTAATAGAATTAACCAAGGATTATGAAGGGTTAACTAAGGTTTTGCTAAAAGGTTTATTAAAGAATTAAACTTTGGATAGTTAAACCAAATGTTTCCGCTTAAGCATTTAATTAAGGACATTAAACCTTGGTTATAGAGGGCTTTCACCATGGATCAGGTGATTAATCTTGGGACATAGTTAGACATACAATTTTATTTGCATAATGTGGGTATTAGCGGCTTAGGCTGCATCACCAACCATAACCTTTCCATAGGTGTTTCCACAGTCTTGACTCCTCGTGCAAGGAAATATCTGATATCAAGGAATAAGCTTCTTTTAGTATAAAGGTTTCCAATAATTATCTCCCCCACCTAAGTATATCCAGCTTATCTGAAACTCGGATCAATCTATCTTGTAGGGTTTTATGGTATTCCTCCCACTGTTAACAATCCCTTGATTGTTTTTGTGATTGGTCCCAATCGTTCTTTGTTTTCCATTGTCTCCAACATTGAGTTTTTTCTATTCTCTTCAAGAAATCTGCAACCTTTCCATCTCCTTGGGCTTGTGTGTGTATCTTTATAGGTAAGAGCTTGTCATTCTCTTGCATCAGTGAATATTGTTACCAATATTCGTCCCAGAAGTTTGTTGTCCTTCCTTTTTTGATATCCCAAAAAGCATATTGTTTTATGATTTCCTTAGTCTCAAAAGCCCAATTCCATACTCCGAACCTTTGATCTCTCCTTTAAATCACAACCTCACATCTTGATGGTTAGGCACAAATATTTTCAAGACCATATTTGTTTCCAGCTTTGGGGACCACTCTGAACCCATAGCCACCATAACTTCATTGCATATGCTTTATTGATTAATAGAGGATCACGAAGACCTAAGCCACCCTTCGTCTTTGGGTTAGTCAATTTATTCCATCCTACCAAAACCTACTTGCAAATTTTGACTAATCCCTTCCATAGGAAATTACTCCAAATTTTCTCAGTTGATTACAAACTGCGATGGAGATTAGCATTACAGATAACTGATAATTCGATAATACTTGTAATACTTCTTTTGTCAGAACTATGTAGGTTGGAAAGTTTAATGATGTACCTGAAATTCTGAGCTCAACCTACGCAACAGATCTTAGTATACATGTAAACCAATCTCAATCGTTTCTAAAATGCTGGAATGCTGATAAAAAAACTTTGTTCCAACTTAACGTAAATATCTAGACTCTTCCTTGTTTCATTACCTGCGTAGCGCCTCACCTTCTTTTCAGTACGCATGATATTTAACATCCACTTGTATTAAACAGAGAATAACCAACAGACACGATTATCTAAAACGGAAGAATAACTAAAACGCAGGTTTAACACGGCTTCAGGCATATAAAACAACTTTGATACATAATCATTAAAAAAATAACACTATCTATCGGTCTACGAGCCAATTCCAGACCATCATACAAATACATAATGCGCTTTCGGCCTGTAGAATTTCTTCTACATTTCATCACCCAATCCAGGTTATAGATTACTCGTTTTTTTCACAAAAAATTGTGCCGTTCTCTTCCCATTCCCTTTTGACCGCAAATTTTCTTTCAATGAATCCCCTCCCGCCATATCTCAGTTGGATTTTTAATACAGGTTCGATGATTGACCGATATTCCGGTCCAACACAGGTGTATTACCACAATCGGCGATCACCACCATTAATCTTGCAATTGAATGCCGGAATACCGGATCCAGATCCGCTCCGATGTGATGGATCGGCAGTCACCAGGATTGATTGTCATTTGTTTATCCCTGGTGTCATAACGCCAATGCAGATTTCCCTGATACGCTTAGTTCAAACGGGGTCTTTCACATGCGCGGCTTAACTATCCAGATTTTCGTTCACAGCAATCTTTAAAATTAAAACTACAATACAATCACATCTAATACAACGGTTAGCCAGAGAATTCAACACATAATCATTCCCAATTCCTCATACATAGCTATGCATAATATGAACAGGATCTCTGCGTTTTCAATTTTAATAAAAATCGACTTCTATATTACACACAACACACGGTCTCACCATCTTTTTGAGCTTTCGCTCTCCAAGATCACACACCCAAAAATATTCCCCCCCCACGAAGAAAATCTCTTCGCTTATTACCAATTCCTCACATTAACTCCACTAACAAATCGATAACACAATCTTCTAATTTTAAAATCCTAACAATAAAATCTCCTACCTACTAGCGCTCGCACACACCTGTTTTAACAAATTTTATCACTAAGATAGTCACACTTATTACAATAATAACTAATTATTTGTGAAATCGTCCTCCTCAACAAACTGGATTTGAACAAACAGTAAACAAATTTCACCCTGTCAGGCCACAACATGTGGACAGTCTTCCACATTGCTGGCCAGGTCCGATGCTCCTGCATCAGACTCCCGGGGAAGAAAAGATTTGTCCTGCAACTTTCAAGGCTTACTCCATATCTCTGCAATTCAGCTGCCGTCAACCAACTTGAATCTTCCATTGGTTGCTCTTTCCACTTGACCAAACACTGATAGTGAGTCTGACTCCTGGTTCTCTTTGACTCCCTCTTTTTCCTTTTTCCTGCTTTGGGCTTTCGTCTGTTATGGCGTCTCCTTGTGGTTCTTCTTTTGGCTTTTAGTATAGGTACCTTTCGGCAATACATAACTAAATCACCTGTTTGGAATTTCTTTTTCCGCCTCCTCATATCTGCTCGCTGCTTGTCTTTGCTACTGCATTCTCGCCATCTGCTTTTGACATCTCCCTCAAATATGCTTCTGGGAGTTAGCCAATTCACATCTACTTGGATTTTCTTTGGATCCAATTTCAGCTCTTCTTTAGAGACTGCATATTCCTTCAAATCTTCATTCTTCACCCTGATGGTGATTTTATATAAGGCTCGAGAATTTGGATTCATACGCCATTCAACTTCTTTCTTCGGACTGAGTGCTATTGGCACAGCACACGGATTAAGGATTTCACTGATTAGCCATTTATCCATCAACTCTTTCACCTGTGTTCCAGCTTCGACATTTTCCTGCATTACCCTGTAGGCTACTTTATTCGACAGACTGATTCCTGATATTAGATCATTTTGTTCACTAATACTCCTGATGGGTAACAACTCATCCACAACAATATCAGCACAATCATTCAAAAAATTCTGAATCCCTTCAGGTAAATCCTCTAAATTTGTAGAAGTTAAAATTACCTTGGGTTTTCCAACACTAGCAAGATGCATCTCCTTATCCTTCTCATCTTCCTGCAACAGGATCTTTTCATTCACCAATGTAACACTGTTTCCAGTTGCTTCTTTATCAGCTTCAACTTTCAATGGCAGTAGTGTATGCTTATGCCCATCTTTCTCCAAAGTATAAGTATTTCTTCTGCCATCATGTATGGCATTTCGATCAAACTGCCAGGGCATCCCTAGCAATATGTGGCAGACATCCATAGGCATTATATCACATAAAATAACATCCTGATAAGTGCCAATCTGGAAGTCAACTTTACATTGTTCAGTCACAAAAATTTGATGGCCTTTCTGAAGCCACGATACTTTATAAGGAGTGGGGTGTACTGTCCTTTCCAACTTCAGCTTATTCACCATCTCTGTAGAAACAAGGTTGTCAGTACTACCGCTATCAATTATCAACTTGCAACACTTACCCTTGGACTTACATACAGTCCTGAATAAAGTCTTCCTTTGAATTGGTTCTTTGGCTTCCTTAGCTCCTTCAAGTAATACCCTCTTCAGTAATAGGGACTCTTCGTCTTCTGGTGGTTCCTCTTTCGCTTCAGGTTGAGGAATCTCTTCCTTGGCTTCTGCAACATTCACGTTGCGCTGGTTTGCTGATCTCTGATGAGGACAATCCCATTGTACATGTCCCCATTCACCACATGCAAAGCACCGGACATCTCTTCCTCGGCCTCTGCCTCTGGGCACAAACCTTCCGCGGCCAAAATCTCCTCTTTGTGGTGCTCTATTTCTCGCACTCCCTGCCTCATTCTGAGAGTGTTGAACTTTGGATTCAAGTATCCTTCCTTCTTTTGCTGGATTCTTACCTCTGTTCCTCTGGTTTTGTTTGCGCAACAGTTTTTCCTCTGCCTTCAAGGCTGCTTGATAGGCATCCTCAACAGTTTTCAAACTTAACAGGCTGATCTCATCTTGGATCTCATACCTTAGCCCATTAATATACCTGGCTACTTTCTCCAGATCATCTTCTACATGCCCTGTTCTGATATTTAACCTGTAAAATTCTTCAGTGTATTCTTTAACAGACATTCCTTTCTGCTTCAGATTTTGCATCTGCTTAAAAAGATTTAAATGATAGTCTTTAGGCAAAAATTTGGCTTTCAGTTTGCTTACCATTTTATCCCACTGCTTGATCTTAGATTTCCCCTTTCGCGTTCTTGATGTCTGTAACTCGTCCCACCAGATGGCTGCATGGCCCTTCAGTCTAGTGACTGCAAACTTCACCCTCTTATTCTCCTCAACCTCTTCATAATCGAAATACTGGTCTATGGATCTGATCCAGTCCATGAGCTCCTCGGCATTTAAACTTCCTTCATACATAGGAATTTCTATCTTGGGCTTGCTTCCAACTTTTGCCAGCATCTTGAGGACTTTGGCAGTTTCATTTTCTTCTCCTGCTTCCACCTCTTCCTCAGATTCTTCTGAAGAACTCTCAGTTTTCACATCTGGTGCTCTTCTCTGGGGTGTTTCCATTGTCTCCATTCGTTCACGCAGTCTTCGCACTTCGTCTATCAAGACTGCATTTGGTTCTGGTCTTCCTCGACCAATTCCTCGCCTTGGCGACATTTTAGCTGCAACCACCTGGATCTTTTGGCTCTGATACCAAAAATGATGTACCTGAAATTCTGAGCTCAACCTACGCAACAGATCTCAGTATACATGTAAACCAATCTCAATCGTTTCTAAAATGCCGGAATGCTGATAAAAAAACTCTGTTCCAACTTAACATAAATATCTAGACTCTTCCTTGTTTCATTACCTGCGCAGCGCCTCACCTTCTTTTCACTACGCATGATATTTAACATCCACTTGTATTAAACAGAGAATAACCAACAGACACGATTATCTGAAACGGAAGAATAACTAAAACGCAGGTTTAACACGGCTTCAGGCATATAAAACAACTTCGATACATAATCATTAAAAAAAATAACACTATCTATCGGTCTACGAGCCAATTCCAGACCACCATACCAATACACAATGCACTTTCGACCTGTAGAATTTCTTCTACATTTCATCACCCAATCCAGGTTATAGATTACTCGTTTTTTTCACAAAAATTTGTGCCGTTCTCTTCCCATTCCCTTTTGACCGCAAATTTTCTTTCAATGAACCCCCACCCCGCCATATCTCAGTGGATTTTTAACACAAGTTCGATGATTGACCGATATTCCGGTCCAACACAAGTGTATTACCACAATCGGCGATCACCACCATTAATCTTGCAATTGAATGCCGGAATACCGGATCCAGATCCGCTCCGATGTGATGGATCGGCAGTCACCAGGATTGATTGTCATTTGTTTATCGCTGATGTCATAACGCCAATGCGGATTTCCCTGATACGCTCAGTTCAAACGGGGTCTTTCACATGCGCGGCTTAACTATCCAGATTTTCGTTCACAACAATCTTTAAAATTACAACTACAACACAATCACATCTAATACAACGGTTAGCCAGAGAATTCAACACATAATCATTCCCAATTTCCTCATACATAGCTGCGCACAATATGAACTTGTTAATAAACAGGATCTCTGCGTTTATTCAATTTTAATAAAAATCGACTTCTATTACACACAACACACGGTCTCACCATCTTTTTGAGCTCTCGCTCTCCAAGATCACACACCCAAAAACATTCCCCCCCCACGAAGAAAATCTCTTCGCTTATTACCAATTCCTCACATTAACTCCACTAACAAATCGATAACACAATCTTCTAATTTTAAAATCCTAACAATAAAATCTCCTACCTACTAGCGCTCGCACACACCTGTTTTAACAAATTTTATCACTAAGATAGTCACACTTATTACAATACTAACTAATTATTTGTGAAATCGCCCTCCTCAACAAACTGGATTTGAACAAACAGTAAACAAATTTCACCCTGTCAGGCCACAACATGTGGACAGTCTTCCACATTGCTGGCCAGGTCTGATGCTCCTACATCATTTAACATCCTAAATGCCCAATTATTTATTTTTATGCTAGTCTTTTCTAGTAGTTCTTCCCATGTAAAGAGCCTATTATAATATAGTTAAAAATCAAACCTTACACATCTACGCCAACTATACCTTTAAGTTCAATAAATTACACACCATGGTATATTTAGAATAATAAATTAACCCTCCAAGTAGACATGACAATTCAGATGGTGGCATTAAAAGTGAAGTTAGCATGTGTTAGTGTCAGTGTCTTCACACTTCTATCGGTGATCAAATTGCTCTTTTGCATGCATATTAGGTGTCTCATTCGATCAGTTGCATTCCATTAGGTCATGGATCAACTGATGGTAGTGGTTTCATGTCAGTTTCCCTCATGGCATCCACCTGCTAACCTGTTTACATATTTTTTTTTAGTCATTCACAGTCATCTTGTTTCATTTCATGTATAACAACTAGTCCTAGGGTTTAGTCCTGTTAGGTCTTAGGGTTTTCCAATCATGCTCAAATAAAGAGGTCAGTAGGCACATGAAGGTTCATAAAGTCATAAGTTTACTTCTGATGTGCTCAATAAATCTTTTTCACCTCAAAACTCTGTTTTCAAGTGAAAACAGAGTATTTTTCTATTTTAATGATTTTCATGTAAATTCAATTATTTTCATATGTAATAAGAACTCAACAGCTGTCCCTGGTCACCATGCCAATTCCTGCCACTGCAAAAGAAAAAGTATCAAGACATCAGTTCATCAAGTTTCTTAGAAAAAGGTCAAATTTAAAACTGAAAACATAGTTTTTGAAAAAGTGACTAAGTGTTGTGGAGGTAAATCCCCTCTGCGGACAGAGGCGATCCCTACTAGCCCAAATGGGGTCTAGTAACAATCAAACAACGCTAACATGCAGGTTCCTAATTGAAAATCAAAGACCGATGATGAGGGCCTACCTGGATTCCAACGCTAATATTTGTAGAAGAGTCATTGCTCCCGTTCCTTTGCTCCGGCCGGTCACAATCCCCACGATCCTCGTGAACGGACACCTGCACATGCAAAGAACAACACAAACACAAGCATAAAATCCAATATATGCAACTATATATCAGTCAGAAAGGATATAACTCAATCATCATTACAAAGACAATAAGAGTGGAACCATAATGATAGTTGTCTATTATTCATAAACAACAAAGAAGAATACAACCATAGTTCTGACGTAAAATCCTCCTTTGGCTGGGTGATCAGCAGCACATGCCTTACAAAGCTTGTTGGGAATGGGGAACAAGCCTCTCTCTCCTTGGTTACTTGGACAAGAATCTCCTCACTTAAGATTTAGCCTCATGGGAATGAATAAGGCCCCTTGTAGCATGGACTTGGCAATTCTCAGACTTTGAGACTTAGAATTTGGAACTTGGAGACTCTAACTTGTCAAAGGCAAAAGGACAAACTTTTATAGATAGAGGAGAAGGAGTTAGGGTCATCCACAAGATTCATGGGATTGGCTTTATCACTCAGAAGCTTCCATGAGAGGTGGAGAACTACTTCCCTTCTATGGAGATTCGAAGCCAAACTGACCCAACTCAATATAGATTCAATTCATGAGTGGGTTAGGAAGAACCTTCGTAAGTTTGTTTGTTAAAAACTTTACCCAACTAGGCTGGCACGAGTGCGACTCTGAGACAGAGCACCAGCTGGTGCGCCCTCTTTGGAGGATTTCCCCCATTGGCACGAGTGATACACAACAGAACCATGCCAATGGAAAAAGGGCTATTTTTATGGGTATTTTGTAGAAGGTGTCTTCAGGGCATATGAAGTACATACTCAAGGGGATACAATGCAAGTGTTTTCAGGTTATGTCACTTCTCACAGGTCCCGGAATCAGTTCTCCAATGTGCGGGAGAAGGGGTAATAGGGACGGTGACAAATTACTGTGTAACAGATGCCCTCTAAAGCATGAAGCCCGAGAGAGAGAGATGAGTGAAATGCTTTACAAGAACATGGTCAACTGAAAACACTGCCGCCGGAGAACCTGCATGAAGAAGTACAACTGATATCTCAAGTACATGACGTATGTGGTATGGGCGCAGCCATCCATAACAGAGTACATAAAAATCCAAATCCAAGGTATGGGCACAACCATCCAGTAAGGATCGATAAGTAGACTCAGGCATGGTCGCAGCCATCGAGTGAATGAGTCATGTAATGATCATAATAATCCACAAAATCGCAACCTGGATCTCAACAGACAAAATCCAGGGTCTTGCGCTCCATCTCGACCCAAACAAAGTACAAGTTCAAGCATGCGAATATAGGAGTCGAAGTCGAACATGCAAGAACCATCGTCTAATTACCAGTCAATGATGAAAACTGTTAACAGGCGTGAGAGGTACCACCAAGGATGACAATGGTCCTCAAGGTACTATAGGTACAATCTACGACGTGCGAATCAGTGAGCCGGCGTCGAACACCCGTAGAATCATTCGATCGGAGGCCAATGATGAAAACCTCGCGTCGAACACTACGAACCTGCCATTGAGGCATGCAAGCTCCAAGGCATCTAAAGGGAGTCTCTAGGGAAACTTCCTGGATAATGAGCTGAAGTCGACAGGAAGTGACCTTGATCGAAGGTGGGCCATAATGTTTCCCACACCATCGATACGAGACAGAGAAGGATAAGATGTTTTGTGTGAGGTATCAGAGGGAGGTTGAGTATTCTGCAGAGGTCAACTTCTCTTGAACATATTGGCAGCACGACAGTGGACTTGGCAGTATTTGACATCAAATGATCAAGGGTCATGGTGACGAGGTAATGAGTAGATGAGAGGTCAAACAGGATAACCCAAACCCACGGAGGCAAGTGTAAAAACAAGATGAGATGTCCCCACCCAGACACGAATGCAGACAAGTGCCATGTTCAAGAGCGACATACTGCCGACACGACAATAATTCTGGTTCCATTTTCCCCACCATTGCTGGTGAGTACCCCGGTTATTTTTTATCAACAAGCTTGACGGGGATAACATATGCTTGTAAAGCGTCATTTCAACAGAATCCGATGTCATCAAGTTTTAACGAGTCTGACAAAGGAAGAACTCGACGTCTTTTCATGTTTAGAGAGTTTGAAAAGACAGCAGAAAAGGAAACTCCGGGGGGGTCCTTTTTCGTAGAGTTGTGTCTCTCGAGCCCGAAAAAGTATAAAACAATGCTCGAAATAACCGCCCGACCATTACGATTGAGGAGTACTTTTCATAAGTAGTGATTTCGATCTGAAAAAGTAAAAAAGTGATTGAAACCACGTCGCTTCATAACCGATAATGAACCTGAAACGACAAGAGTCCGACGATATTTTCGTTTTTACACGGTCGGAAAAGGGTTTAAAGATGACCGCCTCTTATTTACATTTAACGAGTCAAGAGGAAAAACTCGGCAATCTTTTCGTCTTTAAATGGTCAGAAAAGAGCTGAAAGCAGACCTCCATTTTTATTCTCTTTAACGAGTCAAAAAGGGAAAATACTCGGCAATCTTTTCATATTTTACGAGTCAGAAAAGAGCTTAAAGGTGACTCATCCTAGAGGAACGAGTGGTATAAAGGGTAGCAACTAGTTCCAGCAATGGTGGAACTGCTCAAAACATGTAATGGTCAAGAGGCTGGCTAATAAAACCACTCATCGCTGTGGTTCCGCAGGAAAGGAAAAACAACCAAGTGAGAGCATATGATCAGCCAAAGAGATGGTGGCGATGGAATGAAAACAACCAAGGCTCATCTAGTAGAATTTAACTGATAAACAACAAACACAAGATGTAAATTGGGTATGGGTTCATTTTTTACACAAGCTTGAACCATGGAGAACTTTGCTTGGATTCAATTTCATGTTTACACAAGCTTGAAATGAAATTCTATGCTTGTTATAAGTTCGCATGCCCCCAGCATAATAACACAAAACGAGGTACATGCCCCCTAAGCTTCATTGCATTCAATGAGGTGGATGGAATGAAGGTTCACTTTCGAAATCTTGGAAAGACTCGACTGGTATTTTATGAGAACTTAATCAAAAGACTCGATTTGGAAAGGGAGATTGTTTCATTTTTTAATGAGGTTGACACAGTAAAAGAACTATCCTCAGAACCCTTGTTTCATTTTTTTAACGAGCTTGACACAAGATCAGGAACTATGCTCGACCATATCCAGTTTCATTTTTTAAGGAGCTTGACATAGGAAAGTGAACTATGCTCCTACCAAACCTAGCTTCATTTTTTAAGGAGCTTGACATAGGAAAGCGAACAATGCTCCGCCAGACCCAGTTTCATTTTTTAAGGAGCTTGACATAGGAAAGTGAACTATGCTCCAAACGAACTTCATCATAATGAACAGGAAGTTGTCACTTCCAAGAATGGCACTCCCGGTGGAAGGACAACATCTTGGAAGTTAGGACCCAATGCCCCCAGGACATTATGCACGACGGCATCATCATGGGATACAGGCACGGGGTAGGTAGCCACGTAGTTGACCTGTGGTGGGGCAGACACAACCGGTGGGTAAAAACCAGGAGGGGGTGGCAGCTGCGCAGGAGGCACCGGGGGACTAAAGAATGATAATTGATCTAAAGTCACGATTCTTTCATTGTGTGGAAAGCAAACCACACGGAAAAGCGAAGAGACAAGGGCCCCCATGGCATAAACATAGTCACGACCAAGGAGAAGACTGAAATCTAAAGCACCTTGGACAACCAGCACGTCCATATAGACAGTTTTGCCTCCCAGAGTAATAGGAAATTTCGGGAGGACCCCTAGAGGTTGACTGGTTCCCCCATCAAATGCTAACAGATTCTGTGCGACCGACCCAAGCTGCGGGGAACCTAAATCTTGCCAAGTAGTGGATGACATAAGACTAACAGACGCACCTTCATCCAAAACAGTGCCAGGTACTGCCTTATCATAGGCAAGTACTGTAATATGGAAAGGCACATGGGATGGAAGGCGGAAAGCAGTCAGGTAATTCCAATCGAAGGAAGCGACCAGACTACTTGGTGGGGGAATCGTATGATTTCCCCCATGCTCTATAGGAACCGAAGAAGGACTTTCGGGAGCAGCTGGGATAGGAGAGTCATTTCTGGACTCAAGGGAATCTAAGGAGACGAGAAGAACATGGGCATGATGCTCTTCCGAAACAGAGTGATCGACGGGTGGTGAGCTTGAGTCGACACTCTTTTCGACCAATGGTTGGTCTGGAACAGGCTTGGCACAGCCAGGTTCAGGAAGAGGAGCCTGGACAAGAGGAGAATCTAAGTCAATCTCTTTGTCAATAGGGAGAGGGTCTAAAGAGAGCCTCTGATAACCAACGGGAAGTTGGGGTGAAGAAGCTGTAAGACATTCCAAAACAGCGGAAGCTTCATCCATGAGTGGACAAAGGTGAAGGGGATGGTTGCCTTCACATAGTCTACAGGGGATTCGAATCTCTTCTTTCTTCTGAATGTTGTCAGTTGATAGGGTGGCATTGCCATGAGCTTCAGAGGATGATGAGGGACAAGCCGGATTGCGAGACCATACTTCAAGGATCCTGGGAATGCCAGGACAATCACGAAGAAGGTGGTCATCCTTGCACAATCTACAAGGAAATTTGACCTTCCGCGGAGGAGCAGAAGGTGGCTCGACTTGAGTTGTACTTTTAACCTCTCGCTTAGGAGACTTCTTATTCTTCATCTTGTTCTTCTTCTTCTTAGCCACTTGGTTACTTGAATCCAAAATTTCACCAGGCGAAGTAGAAGATGAGGACTGAGAAACAGGCGAAGAAGGGGAGAGGTCCACCTTAGAATCAACATGATGTCAACCCGACAGTTAACCCAGGAAGGCACAACGTCGCCATGTAAGCAGCGCCAACATTTCCAAAAGGAGGGAAATGACCAGGATTCCCATCAGAAGGGATGCCTGGGTTGGTAAACTCCGGAAAAGTTGCCATCACAAACGAGAAAGAACCCTAATCAAACTAACGCAAACAAGATCTAACCGGGTGAATGTGAATCATGGCCGAATAAATTTTAAGACATAGGAACAAAACTTGACCTTTTCATTTTTAAAGAGTCGAGAAAAGGACAAAAGATGACTCTAGTCGCCTTCGAATGTTTAATTAGCCTGAAGTGACAAGTGCTCAGATGAGCCTTTTCTTTTAAGGAGTCTGAAAAGGATCAAAAGTGACTACTCTGGAGAGCTAGGAAAAAGGGTTTACCAAACAAATCCGTAAAACTGCATATACACCTTGGCATTCATATGAAGACCAAGGAATTTCCGTACGGCAGTCAATCTTCCCAAATGCTGTGTTCAGTGCGTTACGACTTGTAAGGTGGCAGACACGGCTTCCTATGGATAAAGGATGATAACCTAGTGGGGTCTCCCCATATAATCGACAGCATGTGGGAGCTCAAATCCGTACTAGACCACTATTGCGTCACGGAAGGAGGAATCACCCAACCTTGAGTGAAACAAAAGTGACTAGGTTTAACGACGTCGGAGCACGTCTCTAGCCTAGACCTCTAAATGTGTGCGTTATGTTCCAATGCGTTGTTAGATTCATTCAGTTCATTTTAAAGTTGATCTTGTATTAGGTTTCAGTTTCCAGGCCTTACCGTATGTGATCTATCAAAATTCCTTAAATGCAAACAATATGCCAAAATATGTCATTTCATTCAATGAATGCTAGTTACGAGAGGGTTTGATAGCTTTCATGCAAATGAAATGATCACAAAACAACAAAGAACTTCCCTAATGCAGCTAATGGCAATTAACAAACTTTTCTTTAAGATCACTAATCACTAATCAAAATGAAAAGTTTTAATTCTCATTAACTAATACAAAGCAAAAGGGATTTTTTATTTTGTTGATGGCAAAACACAATAAACAAACTTTGAGAAACGATGACAAACAAATTCTATTCAATACAAGAACATTCAGTTCCCTAAATCACAAATCAAAACTCCAAAGAACCAGAAAGATCCCAAAGACACCAATGAGCCGTGTAATCCAGGCTCAAAGTGAGACGAAGCGGAATTCAAGTGAAGACAAAGCAAGTCACCCAAATAATGCAACAAAACGATTTACAACCACCAAAAAAGTGCAAGGGAGCAATCAAAGAATCGACTGGACCACTAGAAGATCAAAACACCTGAGGAAGGCTCGACACACAAAGCCACTAGATGCCCTAGGGCTAGAAATGTGAAATCGATGGAAAAAAGCAAACACCCAAAGGGTAACAATCAAAGCCAGTCAAATCACACTCCAACACACTCAAGTAGTCTAAAAAAGGTACCTAAAACAAAAAGCAATCTCAGAGGGCTCACAGCCAAGCAAACTTCAAAAGTTCCCAGGCTTGGCGTGACTGTCAGGCCGAAAAAAGCACCTTTCTGGTATTGGCGCGGGTTGTTAATGTGCAACATGCACCAACTGGTGCGACTGTAACGCTATAAAACATCACCAGCCGAGTTTGCTATGGAAAAATAAAAATAAACGATCCAAAGCTAAGTCAACAGTACCCAGGTACACCAAGGGGCAAGAAGCAATACAGGGATTCAACCCAAAAAGCTGATCAAGTAGGAGAACCCAAGAAACAACCAAGAAACAAGGCAAGTTCCAAGCTGTTTAGCTCGTAAACCAAACCGGAGATGGACTGAAGTGGTGTTGATCTACTTTGCTAATGCAAAGCAATAGCGTTTTGAAGGCTATCTGGCCGTACTTCAGACTCCGTCCAAAGTTTACAAATCAAACAACAAGACAAAACAAACAACAAGGAAAAAAGCCAACTCCCCAGCGGAGTCGCCAAATTGTTGTGGAGGTAAATCCCCTCTGCGGACAGAGGCGATCCCTACTAGCCCAAATGGGGTCTAGAAACAATCAAACAACGCTAACACGCAGGTTCCTAATTTCAAATCAAAGACCGATGATGAGGGCCTACTTGGATTCCAATGCTAATATTTGTAGAAGAGTCGTCGCTCCCATTCCTTTGCTCCGGCCGGTCACAATCCCCACGATCCTCGTGAACGGACACCTGCACATGCAAAGAACGACACAAACACAAGCATAAAATCCAATAGATGCAACTATATATTAGTCAGAAAGGATATAACTCAATCATCATTACAAAGACAATAAGAGTGGAACCATAATGATAGTCGTCTATTATTGATAAACAACAAAGAAGAATACAACCATAGTTCTGACGTAAAATCCTCCTTTGGCTGGGTGATCAGCAGCACATGCCTTGCAAAGATTGTTGGGAATGGGGAACAAGCCTCTCTCTCCTTGGTTACTTGGACAAGAATCTCCTCACTTAAGATTTAGCCTCATGGGAATGAATAAGGCCCCTTGTAGCATGGACTTGGTAATTCTTAGACTTTGAGACTTAGAATTTGGAACTTGGAGACTCTAACTTGTCAAAGGCAAAAGGACAAGCTTTTATAGATAGAGGAGAAGGATTTAGGGTCATCCACAAGATTCATGGGATTGGCTTTATCACTCAGAAGCTTCCATGAGAGGTGGAGAACCTTCCCTTCTATGGAGATTCGAAGCCAAACTGACCCAACTCAATATAGATTCAATTCATGAGTGGGTTTGGAAGAACCTTCTTAAGTTTGTTTGTTAAAAACTTTACCCAACTAGGCTGGCGTGAGTGCGACTCTGAGACAGAGCGCCAGCTGGCGCGCCCTCTTTGGAGGATTTCCCCCATTGGCATGAGTGATACACAGCGGAACCGCACCAATGGAAAAAGGGCTATTTTTATGGGTATTTTGCAGAAGGTGTCTTCAGGGCATATGAAGTACATACTCAAGGGCATACAATGCAAGTGTTTTCAGGTTATGTCACTTCTCACAGGTCCTGGAATCAGTCCTCCAATGTGTGGGAGAAGGGGCAACAAGGACGGTGACAAATTACTGTGTAACACTAAGACTTTAGAAAAGTGGGTTGGAAATGAACAAAAATTAAAATGTAAGGTGTATAAAAGCAAATTCATGATAGGAAGTCATTCTATTGTGAAAAAATCCAAATGGAGAGCCAAAATCGCATTTTGAGGGAAGAGTGAGCAAAATAGGAGGAAAATTGCAAATCTAGTGCAAACCTACCTGGAGTTGCACATTAGAGGGGAGCTGCACATCAGGCAGCTTTTTCCTGTGTAAAAATACACTGGCGCTACGCATTGGGCTCAGTGTGCTATGCATTGGCCAGTGAGGCTTCAAAACCAAACAAATTCATCTCAAATCCTCCCAAATGCTTCATTTGCCTTCTTAACAAGTAAGTACACTCACTTTGGAGCCTAGGTAGGGTTTTTATGCTTCAATTATATTTTTATCTCCTAAGACTCAAAACCCTAGTGTGTTTTCCTATCTTATTTGTCACCACTACAAAATATTCTTCCTTGTCTCAATATTCCTATTTGCACTTGCCCTAAACCTACCCTTTAATCCTATCTCACTTCACTCATATTCCCTTTCCCCTTTTCCCTATTAAAACTAATCCCCTTTATCAAACCCTAAGTCCCTCATACATCAAAAAACTATCTCCCCGAATCCTTCCCTTCATTCCCCTACCTCATCTCATTACTATTCTTCCATTTACAAAATCTCTTCATACTCACCTTTTTGTTCCTATCTATTATCCATTATTCACCATATCATCACCACATTATCTCATAGAGACAAGCATGGAAAGAAGCAGTGAATCCGAGTTTGAAGAGGACACGCTTAGTGATAGCTCTAGTGAGAGAAATGTGAAGCAAAGGAAGCCTCACAAAGGTGGAAAAATCATCAGGGAGGAACCTATCAGCATGAGTGAACTCCTTGCTTGCCCACTAGCCACCACATGTTTCAGATATCAGTCTTGTTTTGAGTTTTGTGAAATGGTTGAGAGGGTCAAATTTCACCATGAGTTAGCAAGGCAGCTTGTGATAAACATGGATAACAATATGGTATATCTTGTTGGGGTAAACTTCACTCTTTCACCAACTATCATTGCAGAGGCCACAAGAATTCCAAATGTAGGGGAAAAGTGGAACAAAAGGCAAAATATTAGTAAGCAACATTATGAGCCTTATATCAAGGCCAAGTACCATGGCAAACTCAGCAGGGTGTTTCCTTTTAAATTCCTGGAGGACCGATATGTTCCACTCATGAAACTTATCATTAAATACTTTACATGTGAGGGTAGGTTCTCTAGACTTTATGCCTACCACATCAGATTGCTCATGCACTTCACCAGGGTCAGAATGATGAGCATCCCTTATTTCATATGCAAAAACATAGAGAGGATGATAGTGATTGTAAAAAGAAAACCATATCCACAACAACTCAATAGCCTTTATCATTTTTTTGTCATCAAAATTATTGTTTTGCATCAACTCACTTAGTTTGGAATGCCATGGGAAACTTTCATTACCCATGAGTGCTTCAAGGGGCCTCAAATATTTTTAGATCCCCAAGAGGAAGGTGAACCTTCCAGGAAACAAAAGGAGCCTGAAAATAAAACAGAGGAGGTTCCTATGTTTGTCACCTATGAGAGAGGCACAAGGAAGCTTTTTGCTGCTGCCAGGAGAGTACTATCTCCACCGGGGGTGGAAGGGGTCTTGTTTTCTTCACTAGACCACATGCAAATGCTATCTTCACCGACGGTGGAAGGGGCTTTGCCTTCTTCTCCATCTATACAGGTTGGCCAGCAGTCAAAGAGCAGAGACAAAGGGAAGCAAAAGATGCATGAGGAGAGCCCTACTGAAGGGCAAGACAGAGAGTTTATTTTGATTGAGGAGGATGTCACTGACTTGGGCTCTCAAGGCTCAAGAATCAAGGACATGATTATCAAAGAGAAGGAGGCTGAAATACAAGCCTTATCACTTAACCTTGAGAGGGCCAAATGGATCATCAACTTTCTTGAGCAGGAAAACAAATAATTGACAGATAAGCAAGCTATTATGGAGTTGCAGATGATTAGGGAAGATAGGCAAGAGGCAAAGAAAGCAAAGATCGAGATGACCTCCCTTGAGTAAGAAATTGAGAATGACCAAGAGACATGGTTGGAAAGGGTGAACATTCACCTTGAGAAGTTGCTTGAGAAAGCCAACAAAGAGAAGAGAATGTTGTGCCATATGGCCTATCATTACTTAACTCGGAACAAGATTTGCAAAACAAGGGTAAAGAGGCTAAAAGCTAAGTTAAGGAGAGCCTTAAGGGCCAAGAAAGAACATGATAAACTAAAAATCTTGGCTGAAGCTTCATTAGCTCAGCAAAGCACTTAATGAGGTTGCCTCTTACCAAATTTGAGGAAATTTTGGAAATTTTTTGTCATTTTGGATTTTTGAAAATAGAAACACAGGAAATTCTGGTTGTGTATTGAATTGGTGCATCCTCTTGAAAAATGGCTTATAGATTTGGATTCAAAATCAAAAAATAAGAAAACCCAAAAAGTTTCATCAATTTTTGAGAAGATCTTGGCCACCAAAAGGGTAAAAAACACCCAAAAAATGCCCTCTTTGCCACTTTTTGGACCCACAGGAAGCAGTCTTGGGAGAATTGATGTTTGAAGGGGAAAATCAACTCCAAATCAGAAAATTCAAAGTGTTCTAGAAACAAGACAGGAAGAGATTTCCAACAAGCTATCTTGGGCCTGATTTGGATGAGTGGAAGGCCTCCAAAAGCTTCCCTAAATTGGCACTGTGCATCAGGCTCAAGGCGCTGCACATCAGGCAGATTTTGTCAATTTTGCCTACAACTCAAAATTTCGCCCAGTCTCTTCAGTGGTTGAATTTTCTTCTTTTTTAGGTAAATGTATGCGTGGTAAATGATGTATTTTATGTAATTATAGATTAAAATCACCTCATAGGGTAGATACATCAAGTTCCAAGTGGTTTTGAGCTATAATGAATTGGTTCCCTAAGTTCTAGAGGCAAGCTGTTCCACTGCCTACTTTTGTGTTCCTAGTTTAGATATGGTTGAAACCACCCCTTTTCTCATGGATTCGACCCTGATAGATAGCATGAGTGGTTTCCTTTCCTATATTATGTAATTTCTTAGGCATTTGTAAAGGTTGGACTTTGGTAGAAGTGGTGGTACTCATTGAACATTTGTATCAACAGTTTGGCAAGGAATAAAACCATGTTTCACAACTATTTTTGTAGGATTCTTGTGATATTGAGTTTACGTATTGTTTCTTATTTGTAATGAGTTTTTTTGATGCTTTTTATGTATCCACATCTCTCTCTCTCTTCTAAACTAAATGAATCAAGGTGAATAGACAAAATACACTAATTTACAGTGCTTTGTCTTGGGAATGCATTTGGTTTTCTGTGTTTTTCAACAGTTTGAAGAGGATTCATGCTCCTCATGCCCTTTTCAACTCCTTAGCTATCTTAATATACCATCTTAATCCATTTATAGTACATAAACCCTTGTCTACCTCGCCCCACAGAACATGACTTTATCCCTGAGTTGATTTCCTAGATCCAATCTGCCTTCTCCAATTGATCCAACAACCAAAACCTAAAAATCAAACCAGAAACCTTGAGCTACTATACCTAGCCTAAAATCTACATTGAATTTAGTCATCTCAAGCCCTAATTGCCAATATCCTAATTGAGATTGACAAGGAGAGATCCCTCTCCTGACCTGGTAGGGCTAGCTACTAGGTTAAGTGTGGTTTGATGTTACCCTAGACCTGCCTTCCTTCAGCATGAGGTAGATCCAGGCCCTAACAACATGCTTGAAAGACTAATATAAGACCCTACCATCTCATTTTACACCAAGAAATGTGTTATCAAATGTGGGGACAAAGCCTCACAACTAATACTAAAACAAAAATAAGACTAATAAAAGATTATTTTTGAACTCAAGATTGTATCTGAAGTGTGGTTACTTTGTGGTAATTATAGAAATTTATTAGAAAATAAAATTTAAACCATAATGGCCTCGTCATAGCATGAAAAGTAAAGTCAAAATGCATTGAATATTAATGTAGAGCTCTATGATCTCTGACGCTAAGAAAATGCCTCTGTTGTAGGATTAAGCTTGAGAACTAAATATCATCTGATTATGAAAGCGATTTCTAAACTAAAGCTTATGAGAGTCATTTTTATTATCTTCAATATGGTTACATTGCGATTGTTATGTGAATCGGTAAACCTTTACAAGAAAATGAAAAAATTCAGATAAAATCATAATCACATCACCATGTAAAATCGAGCTTATGAGAAGATTAATGTGTCACTCCACATCTCTATCACCACATGAAAAAATGTCTCCTTCCACCTTGAGACTTCATTTCTCTTTCACTTTATTTTGGATATATATCTCTCTTTCAATGATGAGATATTATTTTTCTTGTAGGGTGGATTTCATTGTATAATCTCGAGAAAAACTTTTCTTTCTGATTTTTTATGATTTTTTAGAATGCATAATGTAGGAAAAATAATATTTGTAAGTGGGTTAATTTTCCATGTTTAAAAAAATGACTTGCCGATTTCTATTTTTCTAAAAATGATTCACCAAAATTTTACATTATACAATTATTTTACCTTAAAATTTGTCAATATTTTATAGAGAGTATCAAATCATTAGAAATTTCAATACTTTAATAAAAATACCGCAAAAAAAATACACTTTGCATATTAGGGACTGGTAAGATACACCAAAGTTTCTAAACTTTAAAATAAATTTCCATTCTTAAAATATTCCATGATATAGATGGAGGGTGTTTTCACTAGCCACAATAGTGTCTGGAAACTCTGAGGGACATGACCAAATTTAAACCTATGGCCTTATTGTTGTCAAGATTCCCTAGGTGGATGATGCCAATGCGCTAAGTTCAAATACTCATGAGCACACTCTTCCCTTATGCAGTGTTTGTTAGATGTGCTTATTGATTATGTTGAATATTGTTGATGTAGTCTTCAAATAAGTCATCATGTGGTATTGGCCACATTTTGTAGATGGGCTAATTTTCCATGCTTTTTCCCAAAAGAATATTTGTAAATTTTTGTTGTTTGTAAAGATTATTTGCTCAAATATTATAGAATAAACTATTTTACGTTAAAAACTCAAAAATTTATAGAGAATAGATTAATTAATATAAATTTGAATATTTTCACAAAAATATTGCCAAAATTTTTACAATTTGCATAATAAGAACTTGTAGGATTCGCTAAAATTTCTACACTTTGCGATAAATTTCCATATCTGAAAATTTCCTAATGTTGGCAAGGTACCAACAAAGCATACATTTCATTTAATTGTATGAAAGTGGGTCATACTTATTTTTTATTGTTTGTAAATAGACGGGTTCCCATATTATCTTAGATTAGTGTTTGTCGTTCTTAGTGTTTAATAGATCTAAGGTTAACATCGATGCATACTAGTTAGGTATATACAAAATCACACATAAAATAAGTAATTGAAAATGTAAATGAAGAATGGAGAGGTATATGAATATGATATTAATGGGGGATGAAATCCTCAACCAATATCTATTTACCATGGTTTAATAATGGTTTAAAATGGATTTTAACCAACAAATGGTTGTAATATCCAATACCTGGAAGCCCATTTGACAATTATGAAGGTTATAAAAACTATGAAAAAAATGCCAATGTAAACAAAATGAATAAGAGAAAAGATAAATGAAAAAGGAAAAACACGATAGGAGAGGAGGAGAGGTTGAAGAATGGAAAATGAAGGGTCATGCTTGTTCGCATTCCCATTCCCCTATCTCTCCTTATTTCTTTTGTAATGTTTACTCTCAAAGGGATTTTCCTAGGCTAAGAGATGAAGATGCATAGGGATTTAAGAGGTGCAATATACCATATGTTGCCAAAATGAGAACTAAACTACCATTCAAAGTTGTTTTCCCTATTTAGGTTTGTAGGGTAAAATTGTTGGCACAAAAATGTCATCAGGGAAAGACCCTAGGTTTAGGCACAAGGGGCCAACAAGGGTCCACTGTAGTCTAGGAAAACGTCGACATTTTCACCTTACCCAAACAGTAAGGTGTCTCACCCAAGGCGTGTTGTGACTGAAACTTAGAAGGATTTAGAAGGACATCAAGGATGACCTAGACATTACCTCATACACATCATAATGAATACATTCATCACATAATCATATTGTTACAGTTATCATATTCATCCAAGGAAAGACCATTAATATAAAAAAAAATTAGCAGGTCTATAAATTATAGTGATACACTTAAACACAATGCCATACAATTGGTTCATTCACTCGTTCATATTAATTCAAAGGAAGGTTCATTACAACATACATTTGGCATAAAGCCTTGATCAGATACACAAAATACTATGGCCACAGGATGCCTTAGACCTCAATCCAAGCCTAACTCTGAACTCTCCATAAATGCTCCAGTCCTTACATCCTGTTCCTTTGTGCTTCTGGCTCCTACTAGATATCAACCGCTTCTTCATATTGTCTTCTCATTTTATCTACTCCTCCACTGCTTGCAGTACCAGTTCCATTGGATTGTCTTTGCCCTCGACTGCTTCCCGTCCTACTTCTTATCCACTCAGTTGTTTCTGCTTTCTCTCAACACCTTGACGTAACTGCCCATCGACTGCATGGTCTTGCTTCCTTTCCCAGTTGTCCTCTCCGCAACTTTACATTTTCTCCCGCCACCTATTTTCAACTTTAATTCCTTCAAAACTTCAAAATTCGAAACGAAGGCCCCAATAGGCCATGACTAGAGTTCTTTGACTCGTCCCTGATTCAATATATCTTAAGCATTGTGGGTCTTGTTGCTAGTTCTGCAGGTGTTTCTGCCTATTGCTACTCTGGTCTTTCCTTCTGAGGGGCTACTACTTCAACTACTTCTGCCATGTGTTAGCCTCCTTTTCCAAATGAAGGCCCCAATTCAGGAATAGTTGTTGTTGTTTCTTGCCTGAAGTTGTTGTATTCGTTGAGTGTCATTTTCCATGCAATCACTATGGAGTCAACTTGCTTGATGAAGTCTTCTATCGTGTTGGATGTTAGTTGACTTGAATTGCTGCTTTGTAGTTTGTTTCACTATTCTTCACTATTGTTGTAGACCTCCTTTAGAGAAAGAACTTGTAGGTGGACTGGTGGTATAAGGTCTTAGATTTTCTTTTTAGTCTTTGCAAAATCCTCCTCTATCTATTTGACTTGTGCCTGAATGGTGGCGATTTCTTCATCACTATTCTGCAACCTAACAGAGTCTGTGCATGTCTTGTTGCTGGAAATTAAAATTTGGAGTTGTTTTCGCAGAAGATAAACAGGTTGATTCTTTTGGGCCAGGTTTCCCGACCAATCGTGTAGTTTCTCCATTATCAAACTCGAACATACTACCTGGATGTGGTCACATTAGTTGACCAATGTGCAGGATGTAGAATCCTTAGGAGATTCTATGACAACATCTCATATTGTTTACAAAAGGGACTAAAACTTATCTGTAACTTGATCTACTTGTGCCTGTAGATCATTTTTTGCTTCTCTGAGTTGATCCCTTTCTTTCATGACCTCTTGTAATTCTCTTTTCTATTGCTCATGTTCACAGATGAGGTCATCATGTATTCTCTCTACTCTCTGTGCAGCTTGTTGGATGAATCCAAACAACTACGTTGATGACTAGCATTGCTGAGTCTCTGCCTGCATTGTGTTCGAGTCTGGGAAATTGCTCTGAATGGGTAGGCCACTGGAAATGGAATTATCTAAGTGGGATGGGGGAGAGTTTGCTGGCTGTGAAGGCAGGGTGAACTGAGGAGTAGGTGGAATGATAAATGGGTTTGGGATGAGAGAGAAATTTATAGGGATGGCAATCTGGTAATGTTTAGTTCCTGTAGACTACGGTGTGGACACTATCGGGTCTTCCCTTGGTAGTGGGCCCGACCCTAGAAGTAGGGATATCAGTGAGGATGTGTGAGTGCAATTTCCTTGGAGAGACTCATTATACTACTGCGTGGAGTCTACTTCCATCTCTTTTGTTGCCACACGTGTACCAGGGGGAATGGATTCAGACAGGGTCATGGAGATGGAGGTTGTATGTGGCGATGGATCTCGCGACCCTGGTGAGACTATGGATGAGGATGGAGGATTTTCTTCAACTATGGGTAGTGTGGATACTGATTGGTCAACCTCACCAGTGGGGTTGACAATCAGGACTATAGGGGTTGTCTTAGGTTTCTTGGTAACTGGATTTTTAGTTCCCCTTTTCTGTTTCAGCTTAGGAATTATTGGCTTTGAATTTTCATGAGGGTCAACATGAGGAATTGATACAGCTAAAGGGGTGGTGATTATCATATTAAACAGTGTAGATCCTTGAAAAGTTATGGATTGCGTCATCTCACCTAAGGGTTCTGTGAAATTTGCAATCATTTGCTTGATGGAAGACATCTGTTGCTCCATTTGAAGAAACATGGGCTCCAGATCATCCTTTGCCTATCTCTTCCTACTGCTTCCTACTACTTCCCCTGTTGATGGTTGCAGTCTCTATCCTTCAAATAGGTACCCATATTTTCCCTCCACTATCTCGCATGCAACCCTTGGCCATGAACCAACTTCGGTGTGGAATGCTACTTTTGTTAAAGAAAAATTTTGTGGCCTCATTTGGAATGTTTCTAGATGAACGCATCTTGGCCTGATGATTGTGTGCCCATGGGTAACCCCAAACCATATATCCTATGAAAACTCATCAAGCAACTGTCTGGGTATTCGCTCTGCCTTCCTAATTGTAATTAGCATCGTTCCATACCGGTCGCTAAAGGTCGCCTCATTGATTTCTTTGCTACTGGGGTCCCTTGAGGCTCTCCATGGCTCGTACCTAAGTGCTATAGGTTGATCATCTCTAATTTCCATCATGGAACTTCCTTTCGGCGGTTGCCATTTCCACATTGCTAGTGTCATGAGTATATAACCAACTATGAAATTGGTGCTTCTCCTATATATGGCTTCATAGGCTTCACAGATTCGTTCAGCATGAAGGCTGACTAGTTAAGCACCTCCCCTTTGTAGTGATGTTCTGCAATCGATATTGTGTCCAGGGTACACTCATTCTAGGAAAAATGCCTCATTGTCTTCCCTACTATTATGTATCAAGCAAATTTTATTTCTTCCTTGTTGATGAGATCAATATTAGCGCCTTTGCCTCTACTCTTGGTCTTGTATTTTTCATAGTAATATTTGTCGCCTTCCTTATTTTCTCGCTTTGTTCCTCCTTGGAATGCTATAGATACTGCATTTCCTCCTATTGAGAGTCTTGTTAGTCGCTGGATATCATTGACATGAATTGGGTACTCTTTGTCAAGCCATAGTGATTCGCCATGCATCCTACTGGAGAGGAGCTTAGTGCATTGCATCGCAACTAATTGTGTGCCAAAGATTGGTAGACTTCTGAGATTAATCAGCGTTGATAGCTGGAGGCATTTGAAATCCTCTTTAACCTTTGTTGTCATGGTGCCATCTCCTTTTGGAACCTCCTCTGTGTATACTTCTCGCTTCAAAGTTGGAAATTGGAAACAATTTGAGAGATCATTGTCCACTAATGTTGCCTTGTCATATTTTCCATACAGAGTTTCTAAAACTATAATTCATTAATCCAATCGGTCCTCCGGGACTGAGATAATTTCCTTTGTCATTTCCGCATCTTTTCTACTGCTTATCAGACTGAATTTGAAGTTCTTCTATTACCTACATTTGAGACTCTGTAACTCCCTGCATAGCCATGCAGATTAAGTAGATCAAATTTGACACGACATTTCTGACTGGACTTGGTAACTAATTACTACGACAACTTTTCCTATGTAGCTTAATCATGTTATGCCGCCGTCGACTAACTTGTATCTCACTGGTATAACGTAGCCCGAGAAAGGTTAAATTGGGCTGCATGGTTAATAAATTTTCCATAATGGTGGGTAATTATTAGCTAATTTCTTCCCCATGGGAAAATATTCTATGGAAATCTATCTGATAGATGTATTATTGCTTACTTATTTTGGAAATGACTGGTAGTACAGCAGAAAAGACTCGTAGAACGTGTGACTATCCCCCCCAAACACAAGTGGGTTACAGTGACATGTCATTATTTCCGCAACCCAACTGACACGTATTAATTTTGTTTTTTTTTTGAAAAAAAACAAAAGATATTGGACTGTGACTGAATATGCGACTGACTATGCAACTGACTATGCAACTAATTATGTGACTGACTATGTATTATTTACTAAAAACCTATTTGCGGGCTTGTCTCCAAGACTCGTTTAATTTGATGGCGCGAATTTGGGCTTGTGGAAAGGCTTCAGGCGTGCATCGTTCACTCATACTGGAAAAATTATCTCATCTAGTTACGCTAGCTTCACCACCCCAGAGTCTTTGATCTCTGCAACCATGAATGTCCCCAACCAATTCATTTGTAGTTTTCCACGGAATTTCTGAAATTTATTTTCATACAGTAGAATATGATCCCCTACCTTGAAAGATTTCTTCTTGATGTGTCTATCATGCCAAGCCTTTTGTCTCCTTTGTTCAACTGATTGGTGGAATTCAGCTAAAAACCTCAATTCATCCAACTCCATCAGTTGTTCCATCCTCTCTTTAAATTTGCATCATCTGTCATTTTGGTGGCCTGAGAGATGAAGATGCTTGGGACAATGAATTCCGTTGGTACCACTGCTTCTCTACCATATACCAGTTAGAATGATGTTTTCTTGTGTCTTTTTTTTAATGCCGTTTTGTAAGCCCGTAATGTTGTTGGCACCCTCTCATCCTAGTCGTCTCGATTTGCTGATATAATTTTTGTTAGACCCTTCTCGAGTATTTTATTGAAGGCTTCAACCATTCCATTGGCTTGCGGGTGGTATAGGTTGCTCTTGTGATGTTGGAATAGAAAGTTCTTTAGGAGAGAAGTGATAGTTTCATTAATGAAATGAGCCCCTTGATCACTGGTTAGGCTCTTTGGACATTCAAATCTGGATATTATGCACTCAAAGATAAATCTTGTTGCAGTGTTCATTGTACAATCATTGAATGGAACTATCTCTACACACCGAGTAAGGTAATTTGTAGCTACTATGATGTATCTAATATGGGAATGATGTGTTGGTCGCATAATAGGGTCGATAAATTTTACTGCCCATTTCTTGAAAATTTGTACTGTGTGAACTGGATTTAAAGGAAGTTCATCACGATGTGATGGCTTCCCAACTCTTTGAAAAATATCACAACTCTTTGCATACTCCTTAGCATCCCTATGGAGGGTAGGTCACCACAACTTAGCTTGTAGTATTTTCCTTGCGATAACTTTCCCCCCGACATGGCCTCCCACAACACCAATGTGGCATTCCCATAGAACATATTGCCTCCCATGTTGAAGGAGATATCATCATAGAAATTGATCAAGTCCCAGCTTGTATAGATGTCCTGCAATTAGTTGATAATCTTCCGCTCTCACTATTAGGTGTCTTTTCTGCATCGACGTGTATCCCTCCGGGCAGTGTCCTGTTGCTAATAACAAAACAATATCCTCTAGGTAGTCTGGTATGGATTCTATTCGGAACAAGTCGGCATTTGACAGTTGATCATCTAATGGCCCTTCATTCTCTCCTGACTCTAACCTGGATAGATGATCTGGCCCCACATTTAACCTTCCCGGTTTTATGACCACTTCAAATGTGAATTCTTGGAACAGTAGAAACCATCGACATATACTTCCTTCCAAAACTTACTTGTTTACCAGATATTTTAAAGCTGAATGGTCCGTGAAGAACTTGAATGGTGCTCCCAGTAGATAGTGTCTAAATTTTTGTAGGGAGTAGACCATGGCCAATGCTTCTCTTTCTGTTGTTGTGTAGTTCTTCTCTGTTGTTGACAGTTTCCTATTGGCGAAGTAAATTGGGTGGTCCATGTTTCTTTCTCCAAGTTGCACCAGTACTTCTCCTAATGCTATTCCTAATGCATCAATGTGTACATGGAACTACTTATTCCAGTCTGGGTATACAAGAATAGGAGCGCTCACCAATTTTATTTTAATTTGTTCAATGCTACTTGACAAGCCTTTGTCCACCTGAAGGCTTCCATCTTCTTGAGCAGTTTCTCCATGGGATCCATAATCGAGGCATAATTACGGATGAATCGGCAGTAATATCCTGTGTGGACCTTTTTTGATCATAGTTGCTTCACATTATTTGGTGGATCCATATTCACAATTTCCGCAACCTTTGCAGGATCTACACAAAAACCATATTTACAAAAAATATGACCCAACAATGTTCTGAGTGGAACCGCAGAGATGCATTTCTTCAGATTTAAGGAGATTTGTAGCTACCTGCACCACTCAACATTTACCCGAAGGAGACTGGTATGTTTCTTTAACAATTTGTAAACCGTCCAATCATCCATATATACTTCTAAGAACCTGTGAATGTAATCTCTGAAGGCAACTATGACAATCTAGGAGAAAACATCTGGTGCATTCTTTAAACCGAATGGCATGACATGATAGGAATAGGACCCCCATTATGTTTTGAATGTTGTTTTCTTCTTATCTTCTTTCGCTATACGAACTTGATGATATCCTAAAAATCCATCAATGAAAGAGTAGTCCTCATTCCCTGCAACGTTATCTAGGACATCATCACTGAATGGTGTTGGAAATGGATCATGTACACATACACTATTTAGGCTCTTGTAATGTACACAGATCATGATTTCTATGGCATCCTTCTTATTATGTATTACAATCGGGCTGATCCATTCTACTTCATCTACTAGGAATATAAGTGTTTCGAGGAAAACTAGTGTCTTTTCGATCGACTAGCCCTCTAGGATTGGCAGCTACCCTAGAAACAAATAGTTTAAAGCAATTTGTGATTTCCTCTATGTATGATAGATAAGAGAGAGGCAAAGGAACCAACTTGGATCTTTCGCGTAACTCCTTGCTTGATATCTCTTCCCCTTGACAGAGCTTGCAACTCCTCTCCTACTTATCCCGCTTAGAGAATACCTATAGAAACACAGTAACAAAACACCATCAAAGCATCTTGATCTATTATATCATAAGCATTGTAGAATCAGAAATACAATGAACATACAATGGCATTCACAAATAACAACATTCACAAATACACCATTGTATGGAGGAAAACTCAAAGAACTTTATTAAATAGAAGGTAGAATTACAACCCAGTTGTCTGATCCAACATCATCCTACCAGCATCAAAGCCCTCTTCACCTCATGAAAAGTAGGATCTCCCAACAATAAAATGCTCTTTCTCAGATACAAACTATCAGCACTTCCTTACAAATTACAAAATTCCAGCCTCTAGATCTCTCAGATGAGGGATCCATTTATAGATGTGTGCAAGGGTGTGAGTCATCTCTGGGTTTTTGATTAGTGTCATTCCACTTGTTGTTTTTGGTTCCACTTGGAGATTTCTTGGATCTCTTACTCATCCCTAGGCGAATTCAGAGAGGCAAGTGTCATAGGAGAAGTTTCTAGAAGATTCCATGAGCATCCACTTAGCAAACTGTCTCAGACATTTGTCCACTCTTGCTCATCGCACCCCACAGAAGGCCTCTTTAGTATGCATCTCACCTAGCTAGTGTACGAGTTAGTATGCATCACACCCTGACAGTGGAGCAGTCAGTATGGTCCAGTTTTGGCTAGTTTTGGATGGTTTTTCAGGTGGAACTTTTGGGGAATGATGTGATTAGTTGACCATGATCCTTTAGAGTATGAAACAACAGTTTTAGGGGTTAAAGAGCCCTAGTTTATCAACATATAAGTTTGGGGTTGAAGTGCCCAAATATGTCTATAGCAGTTGCCCCCTAAAGCATGAAGTCATAAATCTTTGATGTCGGGTGAAATGCTTTATCATGAGGATCCGGGGTATTCAAACTGGAAGGTGACCTATATAAGATACAATACAATACATCATCGTCATATAATTTTCATGATCTAGCTGAGGCAGGCATTCCCATGCTCAGATTTATAAATTCATTTTCATGTACATAGAACAGATAATCGTCTGCAATTGCAGACTGGTGATTCTTTATATGTAGAGTCATCATCCCTGGCTTGGATGACCATCTATGTAGCTTCTGTGTACATTTGATGTTTTTATATTCCTGAATATATCACAACCCGGATGGATGAAACTAGATCTGAGGTCTTCAATCATGTTCAATCTTTGCCCGATGTACAAGTCAATCCATGTGAAGAGATGTTCTGAAGTTGAACATGGAAAGACATCACTTGATTACCAACCAATAATGTGAGCTATTAACAGATGCAAGAGGAATCACCAATAATGATAATGACCCTCAAGGTAATATAGTACAATTCACGTGGTGTGAATATATGATCCGAAGTTGAACACCATGCAAAATATTTCGGTTGAAGGCCATTGATGTCAACCTATCGCCAGAAGTGAGAAACTTGCCATTGAGGCATGCAAGCTTCAAAGTATTGAAAAGGTTGTTTCTAAGTCAACTTCTTGGATAATGAGCTGATGTCGACAAGAAGTGACCCATCGTAGGAGGGCCTTAATGTATCCCACATCTACGACACGAAACAAAGTAAATGATTTTCTGGAGGTGAAAACGATCTGATGACATAAGGTTCAGGAATAACGGTCATGAAAAATGTAGGGTGAAGGTATTACAATGGATGAGGCATTAACTGGATTGTGGTTTCTCAACTGAATGACTTCTCTTAAACATATCGGTGACACAAATGGATTGGTAGCGTTAACCCCAAAATATGGATGATATGGAGGACCAATGGTGATATGACCGGTGAACAGAATAACCCAACCCAACTCAATCATGGTGATGGAGTGAAAATGTCATGTTCAAGAGCGACCTGCTACCAAGTTTTCTTCCCTTTTTCCCTAGTCATTGCTGACCAATACCTCTTTATTTGTCAAGATTGAGGAGGATAACATATGCTTGTTCTATAATTTTCCCTTCAGGCAAACTTGTCATTATGTTTTAGCGAGCCTGGCGACAGTGAAACTCGTTCTTGTCTAGGTGGACACGTTTTTCACTATTGTTTTAATGAGTTTAATGACAAAGACAACTTGGTCCTTTTCATGTTTAGAGATTTTGGAAAGGGACGAAAAGGAAACTCCAGCAGTTCGTTTTCATAGCATAATCCCTTAAGTCTGAAAAAGGATAAAATAATACAAAAGGGATGGCTTTTTTATCACTTTAACAAGCCGAAAAAGACAAGCACTCGAACTTTTTCGTGAGATAATCCCTCAGGTATGAAAAAGATTAAAATATATAGGAGGGATGGCATTTGCAATTACTTTAACGAGCTAGAAAGACCAATAGCTCAAAAATATTTTCATATTTAATGAGTCTGGAAAGAGTTTAAAGGAGACTCGTCTTTGAGGAATGAGTGGCGTTTAGGGTAGCAACTGGCTCCGGGTAAGCTTGGAACTTCTCAAAACAAGGTGATGTGAAGAGGTTGGCTAACAGGACCACTCGTCGCAGCTATTCCTCAAAAAGGTAAACAATCAAGTGGAAGCATATGATCGGCCAAAAGGATGGAGGTGATGGTAAGAACACAACCAAGGCTCAAAAGGCTGATAACATGACAATCACAAAGGTTATTTACCAAAGGCGGGTTCATTTTTTAATGAGCTTGAACCATGGGGAACTATGCTCAGTGGTAGGTTTATTTTTTAACGAGCTTGAACTATGCGTCAACATATGCTTAGGGTGGTAGGTTTATTTTTTAACGAGCTTGAACCATGCGACAACATATGCTTAGTTTTTAGTTTTTCTTTTTATGCGAACTAGAAATGACAAAACTAAAAAGCTAGAAAAGACAAAACTAAAAAGCTAGAAAAACTAAAAAGCTAAGGAACTACTGAGGTTAGGTGGGATAGTTTTGTCGACGGTTAGACAAAACACTTCCTTTGCTTCATCCGTAGCGCAGAAAAAGGTGAATGGTGTGTTGGACCAATCACCTAACCTAAGAATTTAAAAAGCTAAAAAACTAAAAAGCTAAAAAGCTAAAAGGATAGAAAATGAAATTGAAAAAAAAAAGAGTCGCATGCCCCCAGCATGATGAAAAGGAGTGTCTCTAGTAACCATATGTAAATCACAGTGGTTAAGCAGGATGGTTTTTGTCAGCGGTTAGAAAAAAACACTTCCTTGGCTTTTTCTGCCAAATAGGCAAAGGTGAATGGTGTGTTAGACCAATCAATTAACTTACAGGGAAATTCATATGGTAGGATGGTTTTTGTGAGCAGTTAGACAAAAAAATTCTTGGGCTTCATTCACAGAGTGGACAAAGGTGAATGGTATGGGATGGCACTTCCTTTCACATAACCTACAAGGAAACCTATCTTTTCAGCTGGGTTCGTCCGCCAAAGCAGACAATGGTGCATGCCCCCTAAGCTTCGTTACATTCACTAGAATACTCGCGGTAATTAGGTGGATGGAATGACGGTTTGAGAGACACTGCTAATGTACAAGGACCATTTAGGGATGATGATTAACTTGGAGCTATGTTTGAACTGGGAAATGAAATCTGGTCAATAGTGACAATTTTGCCTTCATGTGGGAAACACATCACTTGGAAGAGTGTTGAAACAATAGCCTCCATGTTATAAACATAGTCACGTCCAAGGAGTAAATTGTAATCTAATGGTCCTTGGAATACCATCACGTTCAAGTGAACGATTTTCCTTCCAAAAGTTATTGGTAACTTAGGAAGGATCCCTAATGGTGGATTGGTTCCTTTGTTAAAGCCTGACAAATTTTGTGTAACAGGCATAAGAGATGGTGAACCAAGTGCTTTTCAAGCAGTTGAGGAAAGTATACTCACTGATGCCCCTTCGTCTATGATAGTGCTAGACACGATAATTTTGTAAACTTGTACTATGATCTGGAATGGTGCATCAGAAGGAAGGCGAGATCTTGCTAGTCGATTCCAATCAAAGGAAGTGACTAGACTTCTTGGAGGAGGTACCGTATAAACGGTTGAAATAACCCCTTGAGTAGCGGGAACTAGGGGATTCTCTTCCTGTTGTGAAGGAATCGATGGATTGCCCCCAAGTTCATCAGACTCTGAAGTAACGAAGAGAATTTGAACGGTATCATTCTCACTCTCTTGAGGATGGATATGCTCTTTTGAAGGTAAAACTGGTTCGACTGCCATCTCGACCTGTTGACCTTGGTCCAGTATGGACTCAGAAGATTCACTTTCAGCGATAGGTGTTTTGACTGACAGTTGAGTTATATCAGTCAAATTTTCAACTAGTAAAGGACTTGGGGAGAGCTCCCTGTATCCAGATGGAAGTCACTGCAGTGAAGTAGGACGGTTAGGAAAGACTCTTTTGGCTTCATCCAAAAAAGGACAACGAGGAAGGGTATGGTCCCCTTCACATAACTTACATGGAATTTTTACCTTTCTTTTCTGCCCATTATTACTATTACTAATTGATGGTGTGCTGTCAACATGATCACCAGAGGTTGATGACACCAGAGTCGCCATTTTGTTTCTAAACTAGTGTCTTTTTGATCGACTAACCCTCTAGGATTAGTAGCTACCCTAGAAACAAACAGTTTAAAGCAATTTGCGATTTCCTCTATGTATGATAGATAAGAGAGAGGCAAAGGAACCAACCTAGATCTTTCGCTTAACTCCTTGCTTGATATCTCTCCCCCTTGACAGAGCTTGCAACTCCTCTCCTACTTATCTCGCTTAGAGAATACCTGTAGAAACATAGTAACAAAACACTGTCAAAGCATCTTGATCTATTATATAATAAGAATTGCAGAATCAGAAATACAATGAACATACAATGGCATTCACAAATAACAACATTCACAAATACACCATTGTATGGAGGAAAACTAAAAGAACTTTATTAAATAGAAGGGAGAATTACAACCCAGTTGTCTGATCCAGCATCATCCTCTCAGCATCAAAGCCCTCTTCACCTCATGAAAAGAAAGATCATCCAACAATACAATGCTCTTTCTCAGATACAAACTATCAGCACTTCCTTACAAATTACAAAATTCTAGCCCCCAGATCTCTTAGATGAGGGATACATTTATAGATGTGTGCAAGGGTGTGAGTCATCTCTGGGTTTTTTATTAGTGTCATTCCACTTGTTGTCTTTGGTTCCACTTGGAGATTTCTTGGATCTCTTACTCATCCCTGGGCGAATTCAGAGAGGCAAGTGTCATAGGAGAAGTTTCTAGAAGATTCTATGAGCATCCACTTAGCAAACTGTCTCGAACATTTGTCCATTTTCGTTCATCACACCCCACAGAAGGCCTCTTCAGTATGCATCGCACCTAGCTAGTGTAGGAGTCAGTATGCATTGCACCCTGACAGTGGAGCAGTCAGTATGGTCCAGTTTTGGCTAGTTCTGGATGGTTTTTCGGGTGGAACTTTTGGGGAATGATGTAATCAGTTGACCATGATCCTTTAGAGTATGAAACAACACTTTTATGGGTTAAAGAGCCCTAGTTTATTGACATATAAGTTTGGGGTTGAAGTGCCCAAATATGTCTATAACAATAAGTCCGGCTTCTAACATTTTATCAATCTCTTTCTTGACCTTATATTTTACTCTTGGGTTTAGCTAGTATGGTTTGTGATTCACTAGGCGAGCATCTGGTTTCAACATAATATTCATCTCTCTGATGTCCCCTTTCATTCCCTTTAATTCAACCATAATTGCTGGAAATACGTCTTCGTATTCATACAACAAATAAATATTTTCCTTAGTTCTTTGCTCGTCCCAATAATTTCCAATGAATGCCATCTTAGGTTTTTTTTGAGCCAATGTTTTTATTCCGCAACTTTACTGGGAGAAAATGTGTAGCATCCTCTGAAGGGCCCTCTTGAATATCTCGCTCTCCTTCATTTCTTGAAATGTCAGGTGTCTAAGTCCTTCCAAATCATCATCCTCCAAATCCACGTTAACTTTGCCGCAAGGCATGAATTTTGGATACCCTGCTTCATAGAAATACTGTAGGAATCTTTCATCAACACACCCCTCCCATAGCTTTCCTGGAGTAAACAGGATCCTTTTAATGGCATACAAGGTTTCAGTCAAGTGTCGATCACTATCTTTGAGTGAGAAACTGATGTGGAATTGGTTAGCCATAACATCCTAGTCTACTGTTTGTCTACGAATTTCCTCCTGTATATACCATTCTTGTGGAATTGTACCCAAGGTGTGTATGGTCATGTGCACCTGAAGTTCCTTTGGTACTCGTTCTTTTTCCCACTTCTCTGTACAGTTTTATAAATGTTTTCGGGGATTTGAGTTTCCTCTATACTTCACCTTCTCATGCAGTCGGTCTCTTTCCTATCTAAATATTTCCCTCATGGCTCACTTGATAGTCTCCCATTCACACAAGGTGTTGCGATGTGCTCCCCACCACCTTATCGGGGTGGCTTGTAACACAATATCCAATAGCAGGAGCTTGTGATTTTCCCTTATAGTTCTATCCACCTTATTCAAAAAAGTGTCTACTGATTCTATGCCATGAAATGTTGGATAATTACTTACCTCCACCCCAATCCGGTTTACTATGCATATCTTGGCGTAATGTCTAGTATCAACCTCATATCCTCCTTGTTGCCACGCATCCTAAGCAGATTCCAAACGAGCTTCTAAAGTTTGTATTCTCCTTTAACTTGCCAATCCTCCTACTGTGGGATTTATGTATTCCTCTCTTTTTCCTACTATTAGCCTGTACAATTGGTCCAACATTCTAGGCTCATCTCGATCATCCACAAGTTCAGTGAACCTTGGTCCCTGATATGGACCTAGTAGTTGTATTATCAGCATCCCTTATACTTCAAAAATCATCAACTCCTTTTTCATATCAATGATGGAATAGTTCTCATATGCTCAGTCGATACAAAGGAGTGATGGGTAATGGTCCTTATCACCCATTATATCTATTACTTCAAATTCAGTATAAGATTTTACTTGTGCCACATTCACTTCTACATCTTCTAGCCTTCTCATGGGAAATATGCAATATTTCTTTGCCATCCATAGTTGGATTGGTGAATATTTAAGTTGCAGCTTCCCCAACATTTCCCATGTTTTTTCTGGGAAAAATATTTACATCAGATCCCAGATCTAACATTGTATCTTTAATCTGAAATCCTACAACTTGAGAATCAATCTGAAATTATCTACTAGTTCTTTTTTTGTTCCACCGTACCCTTATCGAATGTCTTTTAGGTAGCTTTACCGATAGTGTTTCTCTTTCCTCTTCTACTTCTGGTAACACTGCTTTCAGACTCCTGTGCAACTCCTTTAGCATCTATTCATTATCAACAATTTGCAAGAATAGCCTAAACCATTCTTCAATTGGTCGAGAGTTAGTATCTATGCCTGAGTCCTGTTTCTTGTCTCCTTTTGTCTCTGTTAAACCATCAAATAACTTGGTTGCTTCCTGATAGTATTGTTTCTGTTGGGTGGGGTTGTATGACCGCTTTGGGGATGCTACCTGAATAATTAAAGGCTGGTATACCATATCCCGATAATCCCCTGTCTTCTTACCCCCTCTGGTAAATATGTTTATATTAGTTATTGAAAGTGTGTCAGCAGTTCATGGTTTTGCATTGATCAAATTAGTTACCCTTTGTCTGGTTGTTTCTTCCCATTTTTCAATTAGCTCGAGACAATCTTCTGTGGCATGTGCATTGACTCGGCATTGTGAGCACCAAGGCCTTCTTGGGAGTGGAAAATCTCTGGAGACTTGTCCCTCCTGATCGCAATTATAGCACCTTACAGGTCCTATACCTCTTTTTCTTCCTCCTCTTGTATCTCATCACCGTCCTCCATGACTAGTTTTATTGATTTAAAGGTGGACCTGTCTAGCCTCTTTGCTAAGGCATCCAATTCTCGACACTGATTAGTTTAGTGAGTCATGTTGTTGGGTACGTTGGATTAGTTTTAAAATATTGAACATACTTGTGGAAAATGTCCATAATTTCTACAGACTTCATAGTAGTCTTGTGTATTTCGACTTGGGAAGGCTCCTTGTGATCCCACAACTGCAACACTTGCTATTGGCGGGGCCCCTGATGATACTACAATTCCCACTGAACTATTTGTGCCTCTCAGCCTTGGGAATTCACTCGCCATATGGCCTTATACCAGGCAGTGAGTGCACCATACATTGGGTCTCATAGGTCGAATTAGATGTAAGTCTTTTAATTTATCTGTTGGACTGGCGATCTGATTTTAGAGGCCCATGATTGATAGGTCTTGCGATCCCATCCCTCCCCGATACTCATGTGGGTATCCTGTCATCTCTTCTATGCGTGATGCTTGCTCCAGGGCATCTTGGAGAATTCCAATCTTCTGTTGCGTGAATGGTGTCCTTGTAAGGGGTAGAAGCGCTTTAATGAACCAGTCCCTCTGGTGATTAGGATCTATGGTATAGCTTAGCTTGTCAATAACATCTTTAAACCTTTGCATCAATTCCCAAGCAGTCTCTCCTTCCTTTTGCTTGATCTCCCATAGTTCAGAAAATCCTTGTTGATCTGTTTGTGGTACCTTGAACTCTTGAACGAAGCCTCTCTTGATGTCATCCACAGAAGGATTCTGATTCTGCTCTGCCCATTTGATAAACCACCTTAGAGATCTTTCTCTTAATGTAGTCTGGAACTCAATCAACTTTACGTTATCCGGTGTTTGGCGGGCTCTCCATATAGCTTCACATAGGTACCAATGTTGTTCCACATCTTCATTCCCTCTACTAGCGAACTCCAAATATCTAATAAAGGATCCTGCCATGTTGGTTCAAGTGTGTGCTAAGAGCACGAATCCTTGGTTTCCAAGTTGCTGAGATCCTTGTAATCCTAGGTTACTAACACTACTAGGCCCACTGCTATTAGATGTATTAAAGCTCGTCTTATATTTTTCATGCACACTGTGTACTCGTATCACTTTAATCAACTTAGCAACAATTTTATCATGGTTTTTGTAAAGCACTAAGGGAAGGTCGGGGTGAACACTACCTGAACTTTGGGGATTCTACTGCTGAACTTTATCTGACATATCATCCTCGGCAAACAATGTTCTCATCACATCACACATCTCACCTTCCATCTCCTCCTCGTAATTGCTACGAGTGCTTCCTCCCAACATCTTACTCGCAACCTCTAAGGGAGAGTCATTGTATTTCTCTTGGCTCCTACCCATCCAGTCGACATCCCTCTCTTGTTTTGCACCCTTTCCCATTTTATTTCCCTCTTTCAGGCTCCTTGACACCACTTCTTCTTGGTGGGGTCCTATACATCTCTTCTTCAGTGCTTGTACTGCTCTTTCCTGCCACTTTTCTACTAGTAGTGCTCTCCTTTGCACCCTGATATCTCTATCTCTCCATGATCCTTTTATATCCATTCCTTCAGAAACATCTACATTTTCCCAAATGGTAGCATTATCCCCTTAGGCCCTTCCCCCAGTACTGGGGTTTTACGCTACCATATTTTCTCTGGGTAAAGGTAACAACCCTTCCTCCACCATCAACATCTTAATCCACAAGGGCACTTCGTTCACTAATTTCCCTCTCAACCCCGATCTGAACACCGCATCCTCTTTCGAGAAGGACTGATAGTTCTATGTTGCAAACTCAACTACGTAGCCCTCTACAGTAGTCTGTACCCAAAAATATACTACCCTCGTCAGCTCACTATCCAAGTGTTGGAGTGTTGCGAGGTCTGCGGGAACCCAGTCGTGACGAGTTGGTGTAGTTCCTTTTGGCTGACTCTTCACTTTTAACCTCCTCAACCAGTTATACAAGTCTTCTGGGAACTTACACCAGAAGATCTCGTACTGATCACTCACAACCTCTGAGTACAAAATTTCTTCGTTCACCTTAGAGATAGGTTGGCTTCGATGAGTAGCATGTTCTAACACGAACTGATCTACTCGATTATCCCACCAGTCCCAAATCTCCTTCTTAAATATCCTTGATGCCATATTCCAAACCACTTCTTATGATTTCAGGTCCCGACAATGGAACCATTTGTTGGCACAAAAATGTCATCAAGGAAAGACCTTGGGTTTAGGCACAAGGGGCCAACAAGGGTCCATTGTAGTCTAGGACAACGCCAAAATTTTCACCTTACCCAAAGGGTAAGGAGTCTCACCCGAGGCATTTCGTGACCGAAACTAAGAAGGATTTAGAAGGATATCAAGGACGACCCAGACATTACCTCATACACATCATAAAGAATACATTCATCACAACATCATATTGTTATAGTTATCATATTCATCTGAGGAAAGACCATTAATGTAAAAACTTTCTGAGAAGGTCTATAAATTAGAGCAATACACTTAAACACAATGCCTTACAATTGGTTCATTCACTCGTTCATATTAATTCAAAGGAAGGTTCATTACACCATACATTTGTCATAAATCTGTTAGAAAATTATATATTGCATAAATATAAACATAGAAAACACATAAAAAAAGAGAGACACAGATTCACCCAATTTGGGCTACGCCCATGGAGAAACAACCAATCCTTCCTTTTATATTATCCATCAAAATGAAGAGATACAACCTAGAACAAATCCATTATAATTCCCTCTTCGCTCTCACACAATCTCCTCTCTATTTATCACTCAAAATAAACATCTACATATCTGCAATACAATTCCCTCATACATAGCAAGGGGTTGCCTTATAGGGCAAAAAAACCATAAATTAAACATAACTTCTACCATCATATTTCCACCTAATGAAGAGCTCAAATTGACTACGAAATTATAACATTTTACAAGGCAATTTTACATCTATTTTTAGCTTAGGGGGTGCTGCCCCCGATCCCCTGCTAGGGGAGGGGGGGCTCTAAAGAATCGTTGTCGCCCCTCCTGGACGTCACTGGCGGCGTGCAAAAATGGGCAACATTTCCGCCACAATATGAAATGGGGTCCAATGTGGAAATACCTATGAATAAAGAAGATAATCAGGCTCCACACCCAACAATGTCCCACTTGGAGACTGATTATAACAACTCCACCATTGCTTCATTTGCTGGACAATGACTCCACTTTGGACCTTCCTGTTTCTCATCTTCATCATCATACTTGAAGACCAATTGAAAATGAGCAGAATCTCAGTTTCTCCCTGGTTACAACTTTTGTTAACATATCTGCAAGATTTTGGCTAGTGTGTATCTTTCCTAGCTTCAATTGTCCATCTTCCAACACTGACCATATGAAATGGTAGTTGAGCTGTATATGTTTAGTATTGGAATGAAATGAAGAGTTCTTTGCAGGATGTACGACACTGTAGTTGTCACTGTATAACCTTCCCAACTCCTGCTTCTTACCAAATTCATTTAGAAACCTTTAGAACCAAATCATTTCTTTAATAACCTCTCTAGCAGCAACATACTCTGCTTCTGTCATTGAGAGTGCAACAACACTTTGCAGTTTTGAAACCCAAGTGACAATTGTTCCACCTACAGTAAAGACATACCCTGTGGTGCTCCTCATGTTATCTCTATCACCCGCCATATCTGCATCAACATATCCCTGTAGAGCAATGCTTGAACCACCAAGGCATAATTCTTGATTTGTGGTACCTATCAAATACCTGAGAATCCACTTCACTGCCATCCAATGTTCTTTTCCTAGATTGTTCATGTACCTACTTACAACTCCCACTACATGTGCAATATCAGGCCTTGTGCAGAACATTGCATACATTAAGCTTCCAACTGTTGATGCGTATGGAACTTTAGACATATAAGCCATTTCTTCCTAAGTCTTGGGACACACCTTATTACTTAGTTTGAAATGGCTAGCCAAAGGTATACTAATTAGTTTTGCATTTTTCATATTAAATATTTTCAACATCTTTTGTATGTACTCACTCTGAGACAATGTTAATTTATGATTCTTCCTGTCTCTAGTTATTCTCATACCAAGGATTTGTTTTGTAGCACCCAAATCCTTGATTGCAAATGAGTTTGTCACTTTTCTTTTGAGCACATTTATTTCCTGCATGTTAGAACCTACAACAAGCATGTCATCTACATACAATAACAATATAATATAGTTGCCATCATTTTTCCTTTTGAGATAAACACAATGATTAGAGTGACATCTAGTATAACCTTGTATAGACATAAACCTGTCAAATTTTAGATACCACTACCTTAGAGCCTGTTTGAAGCCATACAAGCTCTTCTTCAACCTACACACTAGTTTCTCCTTCCATTTTACCTCATCTCCTTGTGGCTGCTACACATATATTTCTTCGTCCAAATCCCCATAGAGAAAGGTTGTCTTTACATTTAACTGCTCAAGATGCAAATCTTCAGCTGCTACGAGACTTAAAATAGTTCTGATTGAAGTCATTTTAACAATAGGAGAAAATATCTCAATAAAGTCTATACCCTTTTTCTGTGCAAACCCCTTCAACAAAAATCTAGATTTATACATTTTTCTACCTCTATCTTCTTCCTTCAACCTATAAACCCATTTATTCTATAATGTTGTTTTACTTGAAGGAAACTTGACTAAGTCCCAAGTCTAGTTATGTACTAAGGAGTCCATCTCTTTTTTCATGGCTTGTGTTATATACCTAGGGGGGATAATATGGGGTACCAAGGGAGGTACCCAAGGTAATAATGTAATAATGGGATGGGCCATAGTAATAAATAAGGTGGTTAACCCATGTCATGTAAGGGACCACAAGTAGTTAATAATAATGTAATGGACAGGCATATGGCTTGTGGAGTGTTCTCCTTCCTTAAGGAGTGAATGTATGGTGTTGCCCTACCTTAAGGGTTTGATCTATAAAGAATCGTTTCATATTATCTTTGGGTTTACTTGCATTATCTTATATTTTTATCAGATCTATAGTATTTCTGGGTTAGATCTACAACAATTGGTATCAGAGCTACAACAAGTGGTATCAGAGCACTTTCTTGGGCACAAAAGTGGAGATTTTTTTTATTATTTTGGCAGGGTTTCGGGGGCGGCGACTTTGCAGATCAGATCTGTACGTTTTGGTGCCAGATCTGCAGAATCTAATTGCAGATCTGTATTCTTTGGGAAAAAACACCTGATTTCAAAAAAAAAATCGGTCGAATCGGAGTCCGGATGAAGGAGATATCACTGATCTAAAAATCAGTGGGGTTGTAGACAATTTTCAGGGCAGCGATTTTGCGGCGCAGATCTAGACGTCCTGGAACAAGATCTGCAAAATCTAATTGCAGATCTGGATTCTTTGGGAAAAAATACCCAACTTAAAAAAAAAAATCAGTCGAATCGGAGTCCGGATGAGGGAGATATCGCTGATTTAAAATCAGCTCTTTTTGCAGAAATTTTGGGTGACGGCGGGAGAGTAGCAGCGCAGATCTGGAATTCTAGTGCCTGGATCAGGATTTCTATCACATGGGCAGATGCAGAATGATTGCTCAATTTCTAAAAACAGGTAATAATAAGGATACTGAGCAATATTGACGAAACTGTGACAAGTACAAATTTTCGTGAAGTAAGTGAATTTTTCTCATGGATAAGCTATATTTTACAGGGAAAGATAATGGTCTTACTATTGAAGAATACATAAAACAAAAAAAGACAGTATGGGACAAAAGTTGGAAACGGTGGGTAGTGTATTACTTTAGAGATGAGGCTACCACATGGTGGGGATTACTTAACCAAAAGAAGTGTTCCAACTTGCCCGATGAAGAATTTGAAAAATTACTTTTAGACAGATGGTCTCATGCTAGAAAACAAGATAAGGAGAAACATGTGGGATTATTTCCTACTGGTATATCCTTATTGCAGGTTCATGGATTGATTCAGAAGGAGAAAATCATTGTGTCTATAAATCCGAGTTGCAAGCATAATTTTATCAATGTTAATTTGACAAAAAAATTGCAAGTCCCAGCAAAACAAATTGAACATACACAGGTTGACGATAAGGATGTTCAAATTTATAAGGATTTGAAACTTTCTATGGATAAGTATGTGTTTCATGGTGATTTTTATGCTTCAGAGATGGATAATATCGATGTTGTTTTGGGATATCCTTGGATGGAATCTGTGGGTACTATCAATATTAATGTGCAGAAAAAATTCCTGAAGCTATGGTATAAAAAGAAGAAAATTACATTACAGGATATTTCCATCCATAAACAGGTAGAGCACATGGAGGCTGAAGCAGAAGATGTTCAAGGGACTGACATATCAGATGATGAGCCTTTGATGATCGACAATCAAACACAAACAGAGGCTGCAGAAGAAAAGGTTACAGGTGATGATACATCAGAGGAGGGCTCAGTGGTTGAAGTCATATTGAAAAAGAAGACACCACAACAGGCACCACAGCAAGATGAAGTCAAGCAAAAGCCATCGTGGGTTAAAACTTCAACATATCATCACCCACATCACCCCGCACGACAACCATCATGGAAACCAAGTAGTCACATGATGGATAGAAAGGAGAGACGATCCACCTACTGCACATCAACACAGAAGAGCTGCCACGGTCAACTTCCATCTCAAGCGAGCGAGGCACCAGCGAGATCGAGGGTTCACCTTTCTCTTGGATGGCTAGATGCACGTGCATGGTATCAGTGGACTACTCTTTTGAGTAGATCTTATTATTTGTGTTCTTCCCATGTTTCGGGGACGAAACATGCTTAGGGGGGTGGAATGTTATATACCTAGGGGGGATAATATGGGGTACCAAGGGAGGTACCCAAGGTAATAATGTAATAATGGGATGGGCCATAGTAATAAATAAGGTGGTTAACCCATGTCATGTAAGGGACCACAAGTAGTTAATAATAATGTAATGGGCCCATGGTATTAGTTGATGGTATGAGGGAACCATGGTAATGACCCATGGTATTGTATGTATGAGGCCTATATAGAGGCTAGAGACCCCACATGGAGATGAAGATGAAGAGAAATATTATTGTATGAACAGGCATATGGCTTGTGGAGTGTTCTCCTTCCTTAAGGAGTGAATGTATGGTGTTGCCATACCTTAAGGGTTTGATCTATAAAGAATCATTTCATATTATCTTTGGGTTTACTTGCATTATCTTATATTTTTATCAGATCTATAGTATTTCTGGGTTAGATCTACAACAATTGGTATCAGAGCTACAACAGTTTACTCCCACTTCTTCCTGGTTTCTAGTTTCACTGCTTCTTGATAACATTCTGGTTCACCAGAATCAATCAAAAATACATAATATAATGAAGGAGAGTATCATTGAGGGGGTCTTCTTATCATGGTAGATCTTCTAACATCTATTTCAGGTGTTTGAGGTGCTTGTTGCTATTGTGGTTGTTGTTGTTGTCATGAATGTTGATCATTATGATTTTCATGCACCTTCACTTTTTTCTGTGATCTCATTCTTTGTTTTCTTTTTCCCATTTCTTTTCATGCATCTGATCCTTATACAAAACCTTTTCATTCAATATGACATCTCTTCTCCTAATGATTTTGTGTTTTTCATAATCATAAAAGCAATAACCAAAATCATTAACACCATATCCAAGAAAGGTACATTTCTTTGATTTTGCCTCAAGCTTTGTTCTATTTTCTTTATTAATGTGGACAAAGGCTTCATAACCAAAAGTCTTTAAAAATGAGTAGTTTACCTTTTTACCTATCCATGCCTCCTCTAGAATACCACCATTTGAGGAACTTGAAGGCCCTCTGTTTATTAGATAAACAACAATATCTACAACATCTGCCCAAAATTGTAGATGCAATCCTGCATGCAATCTCATGCATCTTGCATGCTCCATGATTGTCCTATTCATCCTTTCTGACACACCAATTTCCTATGGTGTTCCTGGAACCGTCTTCTCTCTGTGAATTCCATTCTCTGAACAATACCTATTAAAATAATTGCTGGAATATTCACCTCCATTGTCTGATTTGAGACACTTCAACCTTTTTCCTGTCTCATTTTAAACCAAATCTTTCCATTTCTTGAAAGTATCAAATACATCATATTTATTCCGAATACAATAAATAAGGTTTTTTCTAGTTGCATCATCAATAAAAGTAACATAATAATGAGAGCCACTGAGAGATGATACCGGAGCGGGTCTGCATACATCTGTATGCACAAGAACTAATTTTTTGCTCTTCTTTTCTTTCCCAACTCCGAGGAATCTGACTCTCTTTTGTTTTCCATAAACACAATTCTCACATAATTACAAATCAACATGCCTCAAACCTGGCAAAAAATTTCTTGAGTCAAGAATCTCTATGCCCTTCTCATTCATATGCCCGAGCCTATGATGCCACAATGTCATATCTTCTCCTGTAGAGGTTAAAGCATTAACATAATTAGAAATACCATTGCATAAATACAATGTACCAACCTTTTCTCCTTTTTCTATTACCAGGGCTCCTTTAGTGACCTTCCAGGTTTTATCTGTAAAAGTAGTTACACAACCTTCACCTCCCAACTACCTTATTGAAATTAGATTTTTCTTCAGATTTGGAACATGCCTTACCTCCTTCAACAACCATTGATTTCCATTCTATTGTTTTATGAAAAATGTACCCATTCCAATGATTTACAGGGTTTATCATCACCCAGTCAAACCTATCCAAAATCTCCTTGAACATAATCATGAAAATGTTTCCTATCAGGTGTGGCATGGAATGAGACCCCTGAATCTACCACCCAGGAATAAATAATATTTTTAAATGAAAGAATCAAAGCATCTTGCAACACATCACCTGTCACATTCCCTTCATGATTGTTTTCTTACTGCACGTCTCCTTCTTTTCCCTTCTGAGACTTGCAATATTTATTCAGGTGTCCTTTCCTCCCACATTTCTAGCACACTATCCCCGATCTGGATTTGGATTTTCCTTTACTTGCCTTACTGCGATATCTTGGGCTCTTTCCTCTTTCCATTTTTATTCTCCTAGTATCTGCAGTCAAAGCATTACCTGATGTCTCACTAGAGCTTTTCTGTTGCATTTCCTCGCTAAGGATTGTACCGTCAACATCATCAAACTTTAAAGTACTAGATCGAGAGACAGAGCTACTAATGGACATAACTAAACCATTCCAACTTTCTGGCAATGAGCATAGAAATAACAGAGTCCTAACTTCATCATCAAAAGTTACCCCTACAGAACTTAATTGACTGGTAATTGTATTAAATTCATTTAAATGATCAACAACAGATCCACCTTCTGACATCTTCATATTAAATAAACACTTCATAAGAAATACCTTATTTGAGGTTGATGGTTTTTCATATAGATTGACCAATGTCGACATTAAACCCTCTGTTGTCATTTCCTTTGAAATATTAAAGGCTACCGACACCACTAGGCACAATCATATTCTTTCAAGTTTGTTTCTGTTGAGAATATCCCATTCTGTGTTTGTCATACTCGTCGGCTTCTTTGTCTTTCTGCTCAATGGTAGGTACAAATATTCCTGATACAAATAATCTTCCATCTGCATCTTCCAGAGCTGGTAGTTTTCGCTGTTAAATTTTTCAACCCTAAACCTACCATCTTCTGCCATTGCTCCCACTCGAACCAGGAACCCTTCTCTCCTGCGATCTTATCAACCAAATAGACCTTCGACTCTGATACTAGTTGTTAGAAAATTATATATTACAAAGAAATGGAACATATAAAAATATTAAAAAAATATAAACACAGAAAATGCATAAAACAAGAGAGACACAGATATATGTGGTTCACCCAATTTGGGCTACGTCCATGGAGAAATAGCCAGTCCTTCCTTTTATATTATCCAACAAAATGCAGAGATGCAACCTACAACAGATCCATTGTAATTCCCTCTTTGCTCTCACACAATCTCCTCTCTCTTCCTCACTCAGAATACACATCTACATAGCCGCAATACATTTCCCTCATATATAGCAAGGGGTTTCCTTCTAGGGAAAAAAAACCATAAATTAAAAATAAATTCTATTGTCATATTTCCACCTAATGAACGCCCCCCTCTCGCAGCTCGAAAAACCGGATGTGTTTTCGCCACAATGCGAAACGGGGTATGTTATAGCCTAATCCACCTCAGGCTGAGAAGGCATGTCTAAGGTAACATCAAACCACGCTTAACCTGGTAGCTAGCCCTACTAGGTCGGGAGAGGGCTCTCTCCTTGTCACTCTCAAAGAAAATATGGCAAGTAAGGCTTGAGATGACTGATATGAATACTAATTTTAGGCTAGGTATATGCTCAGAGGAATTTGATTGATTTTAATGGTTGGTTGATAGATCAGATGAGGAAGGCAACTATGGGTCCAGGAAATCAACTCAGATTTGCAGAGGTTTCTGTGGGGCGAGGTAGGCCAATGTTTTAGCTCTTTGAAATGAATGTGATGGTGAGTCTAAAAACTGGTGAGGAGTTGGAGAGGGCATGCAAGTTTCATGAGTCCTCTTCAAACAATAAAAAACATTTAAAACTAAATGAAACCCTAAGGGAGAGCACTAAACATCAATGGATTCCACCTATTAATCTTGATTCATTTAGTTATGCAGAAAAGATAGATGATGGCACATATACACATAAGAGAAAACTAAATTATAGAGGAGAAAATAATGCAATACACATTATCACAAGAACCCCACAAAATGCTGCAAAACCCTGGTTCATTTCCTTGCCAAATTGTAGAAGTGATTTACAATAAAGCTCAAAGCATTCACAAGAGTCCAACCTTGACAAATGACTAAGAAAGTACAACATATAGGCATCAAACCACCTATGCTAGCCATCAGAGGCCGGATCCATGAGTCAAGGAGTTGTTTCATCAAGATCTAAACTAGGAACTGAAAAATAGGCAGTGGAACAACTTGCCTCCAAAACTATGGAAACTGATTCATTCATCCTCAAACCAACTCTAACTGATGTATCTACCTCCTCAAGTCATTTTTCATCATTTTTACATCATAGTACATCATATTACATCATATTACATCATCAATTTACCAAAGAGAGAAGAAAAAGTCAAACTAATAGCAAACTAGGCGAAATTATGAGTTTTTAGGCAAAATTGGCAAAATTTTGCCTAATGCGTAGCGCCCTGAGCCTGATGCGCAACGCCACTTCAAGGTTGAGTTTGGAGGCCTTCTACTTCACCCAATTAGGCCCAAAATAGCTTTTTGGAAAGCTCTGCCTGTCTACTTTCTAATACAACTATAATTTTTGGATTTGGAGTCCATTTTCCACTTCAAAAATCATTTCTCCCAAGACTGGTTCCTTTGGGTCAAAAAAATGGCAGAGAGGGCATTTTTAGGTGTTTTTTTCCCTTCAGGTGACCTAGATCTCCTCCAAAAATTATGAAACGTTCTGGGTTTCATTATTTTTTCATGTGGAACCCAAAAATGTAAGCCTTTTTTCAAAATTCCTAGCCAACTCGATGCGCAGTGCCGGTGGTGCTGCGTATCAGCTGAAAATTCCCGAGTTTTACATTATAAAATTGTGAAATGAATTTTTTTTCTCAAAATTGATTCAAATTTGGCAGGAGGAAAGCTTACTAATTTCTTTTCTGAGCCAAGGAAGCTTCACCCAAAATTTTAAGTTTGTCTTGTTCCTTTTTGGCTCTTAAGGCTCTCTTTAACTTAGCTTTTAGGCCATTTATCCTTGTCTTGCAAATTTTATTCCGAGCTAAGTAATGATAAGCCATGTGGCACAACATTTTATTCTCCTTGTTAGCCTTATCAAGCATCTTCTCAAGGTGGATATTCACTCTTTCCAACCATGATTCTCGATCAGCCTCAATTTCTTGCTCAAGTGATGTCATCTTGATTTTCCTTCTTTTTGCCACTTGCCGGTTTTCTCTAATTGTTTGTAGCTCCATAATTGCTTATTTTTCCTCCAGTTTCTTGTTCTCTTGTTCAAGAAAGTTAATGATCCATTTGGCCCTCTCTAGGTCAAGTGAAAAGGCTTGGATTTCAACCTCCTCTTTGATGATCATATCCTTGAGTCTTGAGCTTTGAGAGCCCAAATCAGTGTCATCTTCCTCAACCAAAACAAAATCCCTACCTTGCCCTTCAGTATGGCCTTCATCATGCACTTGTTGCTTTCCTTTGTCTTTGTCCTGTACCTATTTAGCTGAAGAAGAAGGAAAAGCCCCTTTCACCCCAGGTGAAGATAACATTTTCCTGTGATCCAGTGAAGAAAACAAGACCCCTTCCACTCCTGGTGGAGATAGTACTCGTTTGGCAGCTGCAAAAAGCCTCCTAGTGCCTTTTTCATAAGTTACAAACACAAGAATATGAGCCTCTTCAGTTTTGCTTTCAGGCTCTTTTTGTTGCCAGGAAGGTTCACCTTCCTCTTGAGGATCTGTAAAAATTTGAGGCCCCTTGAAGATCTCATGGGCAATGAAAGTTTCCCATGACACTCCCAATTGAGTGAGATGATGCAAAACAATAATTTTGATGACAACAAAGTGATAAATACTATTGAGCTGTTGTGGGTATGGTTTTCTTTTTGCAATCACAGTCATCCTCCCTATGTTTTTGCATATGAAATATGGAATACTCATCATTCTGACCCTGGTGAAGTGCATAAGTAATCTGATATGGTAGGCATAAAGTTTGGAGAACCTACCCTCACATGTGAAGTATTTGATGATAAGTTTCATAAGTGGAAAATACTGGTCCTCCAAGAACTTGAAAGGAAACACCCTGCTCAGTTTACCATGATATTTGGCCTTAATATATGGTTCATAATGATGCTTGCTGATATTCTACCTTTTGTTCCACTTTTCCCCTAAATCTGGCATTCTAGTGGCTTCCGCAATAATAGCTGGTGAAAGAGTGAAATTGATCCGAGCAAGGTGTACCACATTATTCTCCATGTTTATGACAAACTGCCTAGCTAACTCATGATGGTATTTAACCCTCTCAACCATCTCACAATACTCAAAGCAAGACTGATATTTGAAACAAGTGGTAGCAAGGGGCCAAGCAAGGAGTTCAATCATGCTAATAGGTTCCTCTCTAATAATTTTTCCACCCTTGTGAGGTCTCCTAGGCTATACATTTCTTTCTCTTGAACTGTCACTTAGTGTTTCTTCTTCATAACTTGATTCACTGTTTCTTGTCATGGTGCTTGGTGCTTGTCTTAGGGAAGTGATGTGATGATGATATGGTGGAAAATGATAATGGGGGAGGACAAGAGAGATAAGTATGAAGAGATTTTAGCAATGTGAAATGGAGTTGGAGAATGAAGGGAGTGAGTTTCCTTAGGGGAGTGGGATATGGAAAATGAAATTAATCGATTAATTTAGGGCAATGAAATATAGAAAATGGCAAAATTATGTGGGTTTTGTTTATGGAGTGAAATTTTTACAATGAAATGGAAATTGATGAAGAAAAGCTAGGGTTTGAGTTTCAAGATGCAAAACTTATGAAAAAACATGTAGGAGATCAAATTCAGCTCAAGGACAATGATAACTTACTTGTAGGAGAGAAATGCAGTGTTTCTGAGGATTTTTGGGTGATTTGGAATGTTTTGGCAGCTTCTTGACTAATGTGCAGTGCACTGGGTCCAATGCGCAGCGCCCTCCTAATGCACAACGCACTGCGCCCAATGCATAACGCCCTCCTGATGCGCGACGCCCTTGTAAATTTACGCTGGCTGAAACCCATTGATGCATAGCGCTAGTCTGATGCACAGCGCTAGGAAGATTTGCTAGAAAAATAGGGTTTTCACCTTCTTTTGTCCAATTTGCCTCCAAATCGTGATTTTAGCTCTTCATGGATGTCTTGCACAATGAAATAGATGACTAGTATGTTTTCACTTTATATATGGATGCCTTTTAATTTTTCCTTATTTCAAACCCACTTTTATAATGTCAAAGTCACTTTTGCTCATAAAATTTGTTTTTTATTTGAAGTGTGACTTTTCTTGATCAATCGATGAACTGATGCATTGATGCTTTTGTTTTTTGCAGTGGCTGGAGTTGGATAGATGACCAAGGGTAGCATCTAGAACTTATTACATATAGAAAACATTTTAAATTACATAAAAATTTGTACATAAAATAAAAACCTTTGTTTTCACCTCAAAACAAAGTTTTGAGGTAAAAACCATTTATTAAGCATATCATTAGTGAATTTATGATTTTTATAAACTTATAAAACCCCCTCATGTGCTTGCTGACCTTTTATTGAGTTTTGGATGACCATGGTGGCAAACCCTAGACCTAGTGAGACTAAAACCCTAAAACTGACTTTTGGTAAATGAAATGAAACAAAATGACAGTAAATGACCTAAACATGTGAAAACAGGCCAGCAGGTAAATGCCATGAGGGAAATTAACAATGAACCACTACCATCAGTTGATCCATGACCTAATGGAATGCAGCTGATCAGATGGGACACCTAATATGCATGCAAAAAGAGAAATTTGATCACTGATGGAGGGATGAAGATATCGACACTAACATTGGATCCAATGGGGATGGTAGCTCTTGGGAGGTGCCAAGAACCATAGATCTCTGGAAAAGCAGATAAGTGCCTTCATCCATTGGGAAATATGGAGTCAATAACTTCAGAACACTAAAACAAATATCTTGACTCAATACTGACTCAATTATGACTCAAACAACTGACACGAAATAACTAAATACTGAAGCCAAACATTCAGCTTTATAGCCTTCATTTCGGGCCCCAAACTGAATGAATGATGACAGTACACACTTTGCAATGAAAGAAATAAAATGGTATGTACAATGAAAAAATGTGACAGTAGAAAACTTCTCAAAGATAATACCGTTTCAGAAGCCGACCATTGACCAGCCCTCTTGGACAATCTTCACCATTCATTTCTTTGAGTAGAAAAGCATTTTGACCTCGATATGCAGCAATTCTATATGGTCCCTTCCATAGGTTCTCGAACTTGCCGTGCTTGCCTTTATCCTCATTTCTAGCATCCCACTTTAGCACTATGTCTTCAATCTGAAATTTGTCTGCCTTTGACTTCCGATCATAAATATTCTTAATTCTCTCTTGTAGCTTGAAGGTATTCTGAAAAAATTCCTCTCTCGTTTGCTGTAAATGGATCATTTGGCTTATTCTCCAATGAGAATGATCTTCCTTGCTGCCAGCTTCCTATAGAAGTTTAACAACTGGGATTGCGAGAGATGTTGGGAACACCGTGTCAATACCATATACAATCTCGAAAGGAGACATGCCGATTGATTTCTTTTGGCTTACTCTATCCGCCCATAGTGCACTAACCAATTTTTTATGCCATCTCTTCTTATTGGTTTCCAGCAGCTTTTTAATGATTTTGACCAATGATTTGTTTGAAGATTCAACCAATCCGTTACCTTGTGAACAATATGCAGTAGAATGTCCCAAGGTAATTTTGTATTTGCTACAAAAGTCAATCATCTTTTTGGAATTGAAAGCATCTGCGTTATCTGTAATCAGTTTGTTAGGACAACCAAAATGTGACAAAATATTATTTTTAAGAAACTGACTTATTACCGAGTCTGTAGCTTGCCGAGTGGGGATCACCTCAATCCACTTTGTGAAATAATCTGTCACTGTTAAGATCCACTTGTGCTGAGCTGAAGATGTGGGATGAATCTCCCGAATAAAATCTAGGCCCCATTACTGAAATGGTGCACTAACTTCGACTAGCTTGAGAGTTAGAGGCTACAACTTTCTCCTTCCCTAAAAAATCTATCATTCATGACAACTTGTGACAGTTTTATAAACATCAACAAAGAGGGTAGGCCAATAGTACCCTACTCTCATAATTTTGTTAGCTGTTGTCTTCCAAAATAAATGACCTCCACAGTCTCCCCTATGAAAATCACTCATGACTTGTTTTACTTCCTCTTCGATCAAACAATTCATCAAAATGCCTCCAAGATCTTTCCAATAAAGTGCATTGTTCAAAATACAAAATCTAGTAGCCTTTAGTTTCAGAGTTCTACCTTTATTTTTAGCCATCCCCGGTGGTGGTGAAAGGTGTTGGAGCACATATACAATATCTGAATACCAAGAAGAATGAAGAAAATTTTTAGATACCTGAATCAGTGAACTATCTTCATCTTCTTCAAACATGGTTGTAATCAGGTTTATGTCCAATGCATGTAAATTAGACTCCGCCATCAACTTTGCTAGACCCTGCCCCTTGATTAGCTTTGTTGGCTTTATCTCCAAGTCATATTCTATCAATGCTACGATCCATTTACCTCGCCTCCCTTCTGGATCTGTTTGTACCAAAACATCTTTGACTGTTGCATTAGGGACATAAGCAAGAATATGAGAGTGCAGAATATATACCCGGAAATCTTTAAAAGCTTTCACCAAGGGAAGAGCTTGCTTCTCAACAATGTTATATTTCAAGGCTACATCTCTTATTGTCCTGCTGAAAAAGGCAATTGTATTTTCAAGCTGATCTCTTTTCTGCATTAGAACTACTGCCATAGTATGTTCAGAAGCGAATGAAAATAATATGAAATCCTGTGAATAATTCAGACTGATTAAAATCGGAGCTGAAGAAAGAGCCAACTTTACCAGGTTAAAATACTTCATGGCTTCTTCAGTCCACTTGACCACACTATCCTTCTTCAACATATTTGTAATTTCCCTCAAGTGTTCAGCTAGATTAGGCACAAAATGACGTAAGAAGTTCATCTTACCATTAAATGCTTGGATCTCTTTCTTACTACGAGGAAAATCAATTTTCTGAATAGCTTCCACTCTAGCAGGATCGATGCGGATTCCTTCTTTTGAGATTATGTGACTGAGAAGCTTCCCCTCATATATGGAAAACAAGCTCTTTTTGGGATTAAGTGATATTCCATATTTTCCGCAACGCTGAAAACAATTTTCAAATGGTAAATATGCTCCTCATCTGAATTTGAAAATATAGTCAAATCATCAATATACACTACTAAAAACACATATTTTTCATTTGCGAAGGCAATGTCCATGGTCTGCTGGAATGTTGCACCAACATTCTTTAAACCGAACGACACCTTGGCATAGTGGAATGTTCCCCACGAAGTGGTGAATGTTGTCTTGTCCCTATCATCTTCATGAACGAAAATTTTATTGTAGTTGGAATACCCATCGAGCAGTGACATACGAGATGCTTCAACTACTCTTTGAAGTATGTGGTCCATTTTTAGCAACGAGTAATTATCCTTCAATGACACTTTATTCAAATTTCTAAAATCTATGCACAATCTAATCTCACCTATCTTCTTCTGCACGGGTACCAAAATGGAGATCTAATTTGAAAATCTTATTGGAATGATTATACCAGCCTTGTACAATCGATTCACCTCTTTTTCTATTGATGGCAGTAACTTTGGATTTATCCTTCTCAACTTCTGGCGAAATGGCTTCTGGTTTGGCTTGATTGGAATGATATGCTGAATTATACTTTTGTCGTACTCCTTCAAATCTATATAGTCCCATGCAAATACATCAGAAAATGAAGACAATAAACTAATGTATTTTTATTTTACCTGACGAGGTAATGCCTTTGACAACTTCACCATCGTTGGATTTTCTGTTGTTCCGATATTTACATCTTCAACTCCCTTCTTGGTCGACACTAAGCTTGGTTTCCGGACTACATCATCTTGATCAAATAATTCCTCTAAAGGTATAAGGCCTTTAGGGATGACATTTTCCTTCAATTATAAGACTTCCATCTGATTTACGTCTATTTCTGGTTCACCATCATCTTGCTCACCATCTATAGAAGTGTCTTTATATTTGCCTTCATTTTGTAGAAAATCTTCAATTTCTTTGTCATCCTAAAACACCTGCCAATTTCTTAGATTATCAGGGACAGCTGGCCGATGCTTCACATGAATTTCAAACTTATTGTTTGAATTCATTGGGATCTTTAAGTTACTTGCAACTGTAGCAAGGGAATCTGAAATAACATTTTGTGTACGAGGGACACATGTCAAAGTATGATATGGAAACAGCCTCAAAATATCTAGAACCGCATTACGGTAAGCCCGCATTCTAGGATGTTTGGCTTGGTGTTCACCCTTGACTTGTTTTATTACTAATTTGGAGTCGCCATAAACTGAAATTCTCTTTGCATTCAACTTCTTGAGGATTTTTAAGCCCACAATCAGTGCCTCATACTCGGCTTCGTTATTGGAACAATCAAAAGCCAATTTATATGAACAAACTCTTACATTACTCGGGACTTTATTTGGTAGGAAAACAAGGTTGCGTATCCAAATACTAATTCCTGCACCATCCCTACCTAATGCTCCATCAAAATCCATACTCCACAAACCGGCTTCTTCCTCCAAGTGCTGGAATTCTTCCTGCTCTTCTACCTTTGGCTGTTGTCCATCAATTTTTTGTTGCTGGCGGAATGTAGACTGTTCAGCGGTACTTTCAAGCTTTTGTCTCTCTTGATCAAGTACTGCTCTAAAATTTTTTGTTATCTCTAGAATATCTTCCACTTCAACTAGTTGACTATTTACATCATTAAAACCATTGTCAGAATAAAGAACAAAATATTTTAAATCTGTATGTACATAATTAATCGGATGATTCAAAGGTTTCTCCTTGCTCGTGATCATATACTTCATCTTTTTCTCCCTATATAATTTTCTCAACTGACCAAACACAGGAATAGTGGCATAGGAGAAATCTAACTGCAATGTCCCTTTAAGTTTTTCACCCCACGACCTAGATAAAAACATGCCAAATCTAGGGGGAATGTCGGCCACAACTACATCCATGAGAACATTCTTTGCTAGAATCTGATCTAAAGTCACAACCAAATCCTTAATAAGACCAACACATCTGACTCGACCGGAATCAAAGGAATAAAGATCATGATACTTGCGAGTAATGTCCAAACCCAATTTTTCCATAATTTCCTTTGGCATCAGGTTGTGAGATGCTCCTGAATCAAACATGGCATTGTGCAAGACAAAATCATGCAATCTAAGGCTGATGTAAAATGGAGCTACATCACTATCCTCAGATTGGCCTTCTAATGCCGTACCAAAAATAAGCTCGGGTTGATCATCTTCCACATTAAGCTCAGGGGGATCTAGATTTAGAATCTTTGACACTTGACTTTTATAACTGCTATTCTTCATTAATTCAATCAAAGGTATTGACACTTTTAACTTAGCAATCTCATTCTCTAAGCTAAAGGCTGTAGTTTTCTTTACCTCTTTGACCGGAGCATCCTTCTTTTCAGACTTTTCCTTTGTTGCACTTGGCTGATTTGACTTTTCATTTGTTGATTGCAATTTGCTGGAAGTAGGATCTGGTGGCTCCTTTCATTTTTTCTGAACATTTGGAGAATCATTCTTTGGTGGTGCTGCTTCTTTTCGCTTTTGAATTGGATTGATTGGTACATCCCTGCTCTTGAGTGAATACTGTCTTTGCTGCACTTTGAGTGCATTCATATGCCCCCTTTGATATTCATTTGATTCTTCTTCTAGGACTATTTCATTTGCTAATATAAAATCTTCATCTTTCTGTATAACCGAGCTTTCTGAATATTCCTCATCCTCCATGATATAAATTGGCAAGACATCTGGTGTAAAAAAGTGATTCTCCTCTCCTATTGGATTCTCATCATCATCTGATTCCGGGCCATGCACATAGTTCTACTGTAATGGTGTTTTGACTTGCTGTTGTGCCGATTGATCTTGTGCTCTTTGCTCCCACTGTTTAATCCTGAACTATGGCTGTTGTTGACCACGGAAATTTGGATTTCTGATCTGTGTCTCGGGCTTATTTGCAATGGTTAATCTATCAAACATTTTCTTAATTTTACGAAGCAAATGATTTGAGGAAGAAGCTTCTTCCTTTATGGTCACCTTCTTCTCGGTCTTTGTCCTAGCTCTCTTAGCTAGCAGATTTGTCTCGACACTCACTACAATTTTCTGCATATCCTCCAATGTAGCAAGGTCTCTTTCTCTCAATTGATATGCCATGTCGAGATCAAAGCCATCGGGAAATTTTATCAAAGCTAGCGCCATTGGAGGCTTGATATCAGCTGGAATAACATTATAAACAGTATTGAATCTTACACAGCAATCCTGGACACTTTTACCAACCTCCCAACGATCCAGAAATTGTCTATGAAGAACTGCCAATGTATTGATAGTCCCGGCAGGCAATGCTCTGAACCACTTTCACACTTCGTCTCCAAAACTTTGCACAAATAATCTCATAGTCACATACTCTTCATCTATCTCATGAAGGTCAAAGAAGTCGCTCATCCTATCAACATACTGCTACGCTATGATACCTTGGGTAGCATCAAACAATGGAATTTTACTTTGGTAATTAGCAAGAATATCATCCAAGTTCTGTGGCAAAAATAGAGGTGCATATCTGGAAACCATTGCTCGAGGTGGATTGGAAACTGGCCTTGGGGATGTAGGAGGAGTTGTAATAACAATAGCAGTCGATGTGATGGATGTATGAGGTGTCGAAGGAGGTGAAGAAATGATAGATGTTTGAGGTGTTGAAGGTAGAGAAGAGACAGTAGATCTCTGATCAGATATGGTGGGCTGCACGGGAAGAGTAGGGATAAAAGGAGGTTCAGTAGGAATTTCAGAACTAGACAAAACAACAGATGAACCCAGAGTAGCAGATGCAGATTCTAAGAACTCAGGAATATTGGTAGCCACAATAGAAGTTTGAAGATTCAAAATATAAGCATCAATTGATCTATTTGCTCTTTCAGTTTCAAGATATTTGACAAACTGCGGATTTAAAATAGTATCACCAACTGCACTTTCAGATTTAGTTTCAAACAAAGCTAGATCAAAATGTTCATCAAACGGGAGATCTTCGAGGTATTGAAAAATGATGGGGCATGAACGAGATCTGGAAACTGGTATCACAGAAATTTCTTGCCGAAGAATTCTTGGAATGAGATTTGGGTTTTCATACATGGGAGGAGGATCAGGATCAGGATTGGCCCTAGTGTATCATCTGGAAGCCAGTGTGTTTAATTGTTCCCAAAATTCAAATAGACCTTACAATCTTTTGAGCCTACTGAATTCTAAACCTTTCATCCAAAAGTCCAGAATTGTTTAATGTACTGGGGTAATAGTTTTCAGTTCTTCCCCAGTACAGTCGCCACTATGTTATAGCCTAAATCTACCTCAAGCTGAGAAAGGCAGGTCTAGGGTAACATCAAACCACGCTTAACCTAGTAGCTAGCCCTACCAAGTCAGGAGAGGGCTCTCTCCTTGTCACTCTCAAAGAAAATATGGCAAGTAAGGCTTGAGATGACTGAAAAGAATACTAATTTTAGGCTAGGCATATGCTTAGAGAAATTTGAATGATTTTAATGGTTGGTTGCTGGATCAGATGAGGAAGGCAGCTTTGGGTCCGAGAAATCAACCCAGATTTGCAGAGCTTTCTGTGGGGCGAGGTAGGCAAGTGTTTTAGCACTTTGAAATGAATGTGATGGTGAGTCTAAAGATTGGTGAGGAGTTGGAGAGGGCATGCAAGTTTCATGAGTCCTCTTCAAACAACAAAAAACATTTAAAACTAAATGAAACCCCAAGGCAGAGCACTGAACATCAATGGATTCCACCTATTAATATTGATTCATTTATTTATGTAGAAAAGATAGATGATGGCACATATACACATAAGAGAAAACTAAATTACAGAGGAGAAAACAATGCTAATACAAATTACTACAAGAATCCCACAAAATGCTGCAAAATCCTGGTTCATTTCCTTGCCAAACTAGAGAAGTGATTTACAATAAAGCTCAAAGCATCCACAAGAGTTCAACCTTGACAAATGACTAAGAAAGTACAACATATAGGCATAAAACCACCTATGCTAGCCATCATGGGTCGAATCCATGAGTCAAGGAGCTGTTTCAACAAGATCTAAACTAGGAACTGAAAAATAGGCAATGGAACAACTTGCCTCTAAAACTATGGAAACTGATAAATTCATCCTCAAACCAACTCTAACTGATGTATCTACCTCCTCAAGTCATTTTTCATCATTTTTACATCATATTACATCATATTACATCATATTACATCATCAATTTACCAAAGAGAGAAGAAAAAGTCAAACTGACAGCAAACTAGGCGAAATTCTGAGTTTTTAGGTAAAATTGGCAAAAATTTTCCTGATGCACAGCGCCCTGAGCCTGATGCACAGCACCACTTCAAGGCTGAGTTTGGAGGCCTTCTACTTCACCAAATCATGCCCAAGATAGCTTGTTGGAAAGCTCTGTCTGTCTAATTTCTAATACAACTGTAATTTTTGGATTTGGAGTCCATTTTCCCCTTAAAAAATCATTTCTCCCAAGACGGGTTCCTGTGGGTCCAAAAAGTGGCAGAGAGGGCATTTTTAGGTGTTTTTTTTTCCCTTTAGGTGACCTAGATCTCCTCCAAAACTTATGAAACGTTTTAGGTTTCATTATTTTTTCATGAGGAATCCAAGAATGTAAGCCTTTTTGCAAAATTCCTAGCCAACTCAATGCACAGGAAGCTTACTAATTGCTTTGCTTAGCCAAGGAAGCTTCAGCCAAAATTTTAAGTTTGTCTTGTTCCTTTTTGGCTCTCAAGGCCCTCTTTAACTTAGCTTTTAGGCCATTTATCCTCGTCTTGCAAATTTTATTCCGAGATAAGTAATGATAAGACATTTGGTGCAACATTTTCTTCTCCTTGTTAGCCTTATCAAGCATATTCTCAAGGTGGATATTCACTCTTTCCAACCATGATTCTCGATCAGCCTCAGTTTCTTGCTCAAGAGATGTCATCTTGATTTGTCTTCTTTTTGCCACTTGCTGGTTTTATCTAATTGTTTGTAGCTCCATAATTGCTTGTTTGTCCTCTAGTTGCTTGTTCTCTTGCTCAAGAAAGTTAATGATCCATTTGGCCCTCTCAAGGTCAAGTGATAAGGCTTGGATTTCAGCCTCCTTCTCTTTGATGATCATATCCTTGAGTCTTGAGCTTTGAGAGCCCAAATCAGTGTCATCTTCCTCAACCAAAACAAAATCCCTATCTTGCCCTTCAGTAGGGCCTTCATCATGCACTTGTTGCTTTCCTTTATCTTTGTCTTGTACTTGTTCAGCTGAAGAAGAAGGCAAAGACCCTTTCACCCGAGGTGAAGATAGAATTTGCTTGTGATCCGGTGAAGAAAACGAGACCCCTTCCACCCTTGGTGGAGATAGTACTCGTTTGGCAGCTGCAAAAAACCTCCTGGTTCCTTTTTCATAAGTTACAAACACAGGAATATGAGCCTCTTCAGTTTTTCTTTCAGGATCTTTTTGTTGTCCAGAAGGTTCACCTTCCTCTTGAGGATCTGCAAAAATTTGAGGCCCCTTGAAGATTTCATGGGCAATGAAAGTTTCCCATGACACTCCCTACTGAGTGAGCTGATGCAAAACAACAATTTTGATGATAGAAAAGTGATAAATACTGTTGAGCTGCTGTGGGTATGGTTTTCTTTTTGCAATCATAGTCATCCTCTCTATGTTTTTGCATATGAAATATGGAGTACTCATCATTTTGACCCTGGTGAAGTGCATAAGTAATTTGATATGCCAGGAATAAATTCTAGAGAACCTACCCTCACATGTGAATATTTGATGATAAGTTTCCTAAGTGGAACATACCGGTCCTCCAAGAACTTGAAAGGAAATGCCCTGCTCAATTTACCATGATATTTGGCCTTAATATATGGTTCATAATGCTACTTGCTGATATTCTGCCTTTTGTTCCAATTTTCCCCTACATCTGGCATTCTAGTGGCTTCCGCAATAATAGTCGGTGAAAGAGTGAAATTGATCCCAGCAAGGTGTACCACATTATTCTCCATGTTTATGACAAACTGCCTAGCTAACGCATGATGGTATTTAACCCTCTCAACCATCTCACAAAACTCAAAGCAAGACTGATATCTGAAATAAGTGGTAGAAAGGGGGCAAGCAAGGAATTTAGTCATGCTAATAGGTTCCTCTCTAATAATTTTTCCACCCTTGTGAGGTCTCCTAGGCTGTACATTTCTTTCTCTTGAACTGTCACTTAGTGTTTCTTCTTCATAACTTGATTCACTATTTCTTGTCATGGTGCTTGGTGATTTTCTTAGGGAAGTGATGTGATGATAATATGGTGGAAAATGATAATGGGGAAGGACAAGGGAGATGAGTATGAAGAGATTTTACAAATGTGAAATGGAGTTGGGGAATGAAGGGAGAGGTTTTGGGAAATTAGGGTTTTGAGAGGAACTTAGGGTTTGATGAAGGGAATGAGTTTTCTTAGGGGAGTGGGATATGGAAAATGAAATTAATGGATTAATTTAGGGAAATGGAGTATAGAAAAGGGGGAAAAGATGTTGGGTTTTGGTTATGGAATGAAAGTTTTAAATTGAAATGGAAATTGATGAAGACAAGCTAGGGTTTGAGTTTCAAGATGCAAAACTTATGAAGAAAACATGTAGGAGATCAAATTCAGCTCAAGAACAATGATAACTTACTTGTAGGAGAGAAATGCAGCATTTTTTAGGGTTTTTGGGTGATTTGGAATGTTTTGGCAGCTTCTTGATTGATGCGCAACGCACTGGGCCCAATGCACATCGCCCTCTTGATGCGCAGCGCACTGGGCCCAATGCACAGCGCCCTCCTGATGCACAGTGCCCTTGTCAATTTACACTGGCTGAAACCCGCTGATGCGTAGCACCAGTTTGATGCGCAACGCACTGCCTCTGATGCACAGCACCAAGAAGATTTGCTAGAAAAACAGGGTTTTCACCTTCTTTTGCCCAATTTTCCTCCAAATCACGATTTTAGCTCTTCATGGATGTCTTGCACAATGAAATAGATGACTAGCATGTTTTCACTTTATATATGGATGCCTTTTGATTTTTCCTTATTTCAAACCCACTTTTATAATGTCAAAATCACTTTTTCTCATAAACTCTGTTTTTCATTTGAAGTGTGACTTTTCTTGATCAATCGATGAACTGGTGCATTGATGCTTTTGTTTTTTGCAGTGGATGGAGTTGGCTAGATGACCAAGGGCAGCAGCTGGAACTTATTACATATAGAAAACATTTTAAATTACATAAAAATTTGTACATAAAATAAAAATCTCTGTTTTCACCTCAAAACATAGTTTTGAGGTAAAAACCATTTATTGAGCATATCATCAGTGAATTTATGATTTTATAAACTTATAAAACCCCCTCATGTGCCTGCTGACCTTTTATTGAGTTTTGGATGACCATGGCGGCAAACCCTAGACCTAGTGAGACTAAAACCCTAAAACTGACTTTTGGTAAATGAAATGAAACAAAATGACATTAAATGACCTAACCATGTGAAAATAGGCCAGCAGGTAAATGCCACAAGGGAAATTAACAATGAACCACTACCACCAGTTGATCCATGACCTAATGGAATGCAGCTGATCAGATGGGACACCTAATATGCATGCAAAAAGGGAAATTTGATCATTGATGGAAGGATGAAGATACCAAGGAAACTAGGGTTTCTTCTGGGCTAGAGAAAGGGAATATTCTGGGGTAGTGCGAAGTTTCGGGCAGCAGTTTCTTCTGGGAAGTGCGAATTTTTGGGCAACAATTTCTTCTAGGCTGTGCGAAGTTTTGGACAACTGTTTCTTTTGGGCAGTGCAAAGTTCTGGGCAACAGTTTCTTCTAGACAATGCAAATTTTAGACATCAAAATCTTATGGGAAATGCGATGTTAGGGTAGAAATAGAAGGAACCTTCTAGGAGGTTTAAGTAGAGACATAGAGATTGAGTCTCTCTAGAGGAAGCCAGGAAAGACCTAGAGACTAAGATTCTCTAGGGAAAGTGTTATAGACATTTTTGTGCCTTACAGCATTGAGCATGAAATGTCCATAATCTAAGGGATCCAAAGTCCCTAAACATGTTGTTCCTACCCCTAGAGGAACAAGGCTAACAAACCACAACGATTCACAGAAGTTCTCCACCATAAACTGCTCAAAAACAAGTCAATTCAGGATCATTTCAGTGGCTACACTAGCTGTTTGCGCTGAATGTCCAAGCCAACACTGGCTACCTGCGTTGAATGTCAACTAGAACACTGGCTACTTGCGCTGAACGAGAGTGGACAAGTGGCAGACTCATTTCTCAAGGTGTCAAAACCCAGGAAGCTTCCAAAATGACACTTGCCTCAAGGAATTCGACTGGTGATGAGTAAGAGGTTCCAAATCTCCAAGTGGAAGCAAGAACCTCCAAGTGGACTCAAGAACTGACAGAGGGAGAGGACACTAGTCAGATCTTAAGCTGACTCATCCTCTCTACAAACATCTATATATGGATCTCTCTTCCATGAGATCTGGGGGCTGGAATTTTGTTATTGCAAAGAATTGCTGTTGGTTTGAGACTGGAATCATTGGGTGCTTAATGCTTTGAAAGGGGTGAAGATAGGAATTCCATTTGCTGGGAAGGAGATGCTGGATTGGAGCCCTCTGGGTGTATCTCTTCCTGAACCTTGTTATTCATCAATAAAGCTATCTTGGTTTCTCCTATATGATGATGTATTTTTGATGTATGAATGCATTAGTGTATTTAGTTTATTTCTAATCCTAAACTAGTTATAAATGTGAATATCTGTCTTTGTGTAGTGTTCTTCTCTTGTCGCAAGTAGCTGTTCTCTTGTGATCTTGCAGGAAGTTGAAGCTAGAGAAGCAAGAAGGCAAGTAGCTGTGAACTCCCAAAGATAAGAGAGACCGGATCGAGGGACAAACGGAAGACACCGGTGAGTCTATTGATCTCTCTTCTTTCACATTTCATAAAGGAAGCAACCAGAATAGCTGTACTCGTTTGTTGCTAAGGCACTGTCACACCTTAGGTGGATAGGATCGTCCTGCATAGGCATTTTTCCCCACAACAAATTGGCGAATCCACTGGGGAGATTTGTTTAGTCATTTTATTTGTATTTCTATCATTGTTTGTTTCACAGACTTGACAACAACAATCGAACTGCATCTTTCCCGGATGCAAAGTAGACAGTTGCTACTTTGATCCAGTTACTGGACTTGTCTATGATCTGAACAATGGACTCACAAATGATTTGATGATCTTTGTGATAGATCTTAGTAGCCCTTCAAAGCATCCATTTGATTACACCTTGCATGTTGCTTTTATTTGGCCTGAAACAGTTGATTAGATAGCAATCTGTGACCCAGAACCTGAGGGAAATGAGAGTTTCTCCTTCAGCGCAGACCCAGTGAAGGGATTTTGCATTTCAGTGTAGGTCCCGTGAAGGCTACCTGCGCTGAATGTCAAAACCCCTGTGTTGAGGTTGCGCTGAACCAGTTTGTCCTTGTGCAGCTGGGGTTCTCTGCTCTATTTTGCCTTGTTTTGATCTCTGATTTTTGAAGCCTGTAACCAGCATAGGTACCAGTCTGATAACTCCTTTTCTTTGCTTAGATTCTGCCTCCTTTTGTACAAAAAGACAGTGAGTGTTTTTATGTGTTTGTGGGGTCATTTACAGTTTTCCTTTGCATGAGTGAAATAGTCATCCTGTAGCCCTTGATTCAGATCTGTTGATTGTGATCTTAGAAGAGAGTTCATTGGCTGTTTGCAGATTGATTATACATCTACTCTTGCTTATTGGTTTGAGTTTGTCTCTTTTAAGTGTCGAAACAAGTCTTCATTTCGAAAATCGTTAAGTGTTGTAATCTCTTCTATCTTCTCTGATTTCAAAAAAGTAAACTTGTTTGTGTTTATCATTTAAAAGCAAATTCAAAGTTGTACAAAAAGCTTTCTTTGTAGGCATCAATACTAAGAAAGCGGAAAACAAACACCTGCATTGTGCATTTGCATTTGATAGTTTGCATGTTGATTTAGGAAAAGTGCATTAGAGTGTGCTAATTGCTCTTTGAGAAAAGATGGTGTCTTTCTTTTCCCTTAGTAGCTAGGATTTTCAAAGTTGAAAAGATATAAAGCTTGCTTATCATCTTTAGACTGCATTTAGGAATTGTATCATACATCTCGTGGTGAACCTTGAAAGGCAAACTTCTAAAAATATCAACCTAAAATAAATTGAATGAACTTAACAATGCTTTGCAACATAACGCACAACATAGAGGTCTAGGCTAGAGACGTGTTCCGGCGTCGTTAAGCCTGGTGACTGTCGATCTCGTGGATGGTGGGTGATTCCTCCTGAGGGACGATAGCACCAGTACGGATTGTGCTCCCACGTACCATCGCGTATATATTGGGAGACCCCTATAGGCATAAAATCTTTATCCTTAGGAAGCCGTGTCGGCCTCCCTACTGATCGCAATGCACTGAACACAGCATTCAGGAAGATCGACCGCCCGTACCCTAAAAAGTATTCTGCGGTTTTGCGAAAGGTTTGGCACACCCTCTGCCTAGAACTCCAGAGCAGTTCCTTTTGGCCTTTTTCAGACTCTATAACGGAAAAAGTCCATTCGAGCATTTGTCACTTCGGGTTCGTTAAAACATCGAAGGAGACTAGAGTCATCTTTAGCTTTTTCTCGACTTTTTAAAATTGAAAAAGCAAGTTGTGTCTAAAGCGTCGTTAAAATTTATTTTAAATGGAACAATCACCCTTTAATTCCTGCTTTGATCTTTAGGTTGAAAAAATGGAGCACATCAACCAAGGAATTCCCCTTGGTGGAAATCCTAGTCCCTTCTCCTCTTGGGGAGATGTTGGTGTGCCCCACATGGCCACATTGTCGCTTCCAGGACTGACAACTGGCCTGCCAGTCTGGCTCTTTTCAACCAATGTCGTTCATAACACCACCATTCCTGAACAGTCGAGTCAACAGTTAGACCAGACCAGAGTTGCCAACCAGCCTTCTACTTCATCTAACTCTTCCTCTCCTCCTTCCTCTTCGCTTGACGGAACTAGTAAAACCAAAAACTAGGTTCCTAAGGAGAAGAAGGAAAAGAAGAAGAAAGAGAAGAAGAAGAAGGAGCCGAAGGCGACTGGGGGAAAACAAGTGTCGTCTGACAAAAATCCACACACAGCACTGACCAGGCCTAAATCGCCATGTGTCATATGCAAGGGAGACCACTTCCACAGAGATTGTCCCTGCATCCCCCGAATACTAAGGGACTGGTCTCCCCATTTGCACAATTCGGTAGCGTCGACCTCTAATAGCCATGTTGACAGCTCACCGTCGACTAGTGAAAGTGAAGTCCCAGGACAGAGAGGGAAAGCTAGATTTCCCTGCAGACTGTGTGAAGGCGATCACGCCATCCACCGTTGTCCCTTCTTAGACGAGGCTAAAAGAGTTCTGGAAGATCGCCCGATTCTACGAGCGCAACTTCCTCCTGGATATCAAAAACTCCTGCCAAGTCCTTCACTAGTTGAGAACCCGGCTGGCCCGCCCAGGTGGTCAGCCGAAGCACCTATCATTGAAGATGAACCGTCTGGATCCATACCTGACGAAAGTCAAAAGGTTGAGACGGCAGTTGACCCGGTTTTGCCTTCAGAGGCTCTATCTTCGAATGATACCATCACAGAGGAGAATAAAGATGACACCATCCAAATTCTCTTCATCAACACTGACTCTGATGAACAAGGGGGCAATGCCCCCATTCCTTTATCGCAGGAAGGAAGTTCGTCAGAGCGATATCCGGCCGTTTATTCGGTCCCACCACCAAGCAACCTGGTTGTGTCCTTTGATTGGAACCAACTAGGCAGACCCTGGTTGCCAGCAAGCATACCATTCAGAATTATCGTTCAAATATACAGAATGGTGATGGCTGGCACTATCATTGATGAGGGGGCATCTGTGAGTATCCTTTCCTCTATTGCTTGGAAAGCGCTTGGTTCGCCAGCGCTTTTGCCTGAAATGAGAAATCTATCAGGTTTTGATAAAGGAACCAGTCGACCTTTAGGGATCCTCCCCAATGTGCCCATAACATTGAAAGGGAAGACCGTTCAAACGAACGTGATGGTCGTTCAAGGACCCTTGGATTATAACCTACTCCTTGGAAGAGACTATATATATTGCATGGGAGCTATAGTCTCCTCACTCTTTAGAGTAATGTGTTTTCCGCATGGAGGAAGAATGGTCAAGCTCGTAGACCAACTTTCGTTTCCCGGATCACGCATCGCAAATAGTCATGTACCATCCCTAAATGGTCTATTCACGCAAGAAGTGTCTCAACCCATGGTCCGTCCTCCTGATGAGCGCGAGTAATCCGGGAGGATATGACTGGAACCCAGGGGGCATGCGTCCTGGTCTGCTTCGACAGGGAAACTTTGGGTATAGAGTAGGTTTCCGCAGGAGAATATGACTAGTCTGTACCCCGTCCGTAGAGGAAGAGGGGTTATTCTAGAATAAGATTCTTTTGTCAAAGTTATGTGAGTTGGCGGGCATCGCCGCTCACCTTTGTCTATTTCGGTAGACATTGCTGAGGAAGTGTTTTGTTTGAAAGATTAATGAGACAATCTTTGGGTAACCTGAAAGAGGTAAGCCTCTCTCTCTTTAAAACAATTGTTTTGAAGGAAAAGAAGTAGAGGTAACCTTGAAATCGTACTTTATACCTGGGGGCATGAAAACCTTTTGGAGTGCAAGCAAAGAGCGGTTATTTATCTGTTTTTTGGGTTAGCCGTTTCCTAACTTGCATAAAGAAAGGATGCGGGGCATAGCTTTGTGAGATGAAGCTCCATAAAAAATAGAATCTCAATGAGACACTCTTATCATATGACTGGGTATTCGAGCAGTTTTAGCACACAGTTCATGCTCGTTAAAAAATAAACACAAGATCCGAGCATTTTTAGCACATAGTTCATGCTCGTTAAAAAATAAACATAAGACCGAGCAAATGTTTCCACCCGCATTTAAGCTCGTTAAAAAATGAACTATCTCGGTAAATAACCACTGTGAATGTAATATCATCAGCCATTAAAGCCTTGGTCGTGTTTGCACCGTCACCTCCACTTTTCCATTGGCCAATCGTTCACCTCCATATGATTGTTTACCCATTTTGAGGAACAGCTGCGAAGAGTGATTTCACCTAGCCATCCTTGTGACACTGCCGTGATTGGAAAATTCCAACCTGTACCTGGAATCAGCTGCTAACCCTGTTTATCACTCGTTCCTCAAAAGACAAGTCTTCTTTAATCTCTTTTCAGCTGACTCGTAAAATATGAAAAGATTGTCGAGTCCTTGGCCTTCCAGCTCGTTAAAGGGGCATGAAGAGCTATCCCTCCTCTAGATTTTAATCTTTTTGGACCCGAGGGATTATTGCACAAAAAGATCGAGCGCTTGTTTTATTCGGCTCGTTAAAACTATTGAAAACTCATCCCTTATGTATTGTTTTATACTTTTTCAAACTTAAGGGATTAGATGATGAAAAAGGAATTTTGGAGTTAACTTTATGTACCTTTTCAGACTCTCTAAAAATGAAAAGGACCGAGTTATCCTTGTCATTAGACTCGTTAAAATCATTAAATAGCGACAAACTTGTCTTTAGACGAGAACGAGTTTCACTATCGCTAGGCTCGTTAAAACATAGCAATGGGCTTGCCCGAAGGGCAGGTTATAGAACAAGCATATGTTATCCTCCTCAAGCTTGACAAAAATAAAGAGGTACTGGTCAGCAATGACTGGGGAAAAATTGGGAGAAACTAAAGAAAACTTTGATGGTAGCAAGTCACTCTTGAACATGACACTTTTCTTCTGTACCACAATCGGGTTGGGTTGTTTCATTCACCGGTCACATCCATGGTCTCGCCATACCATCCATATTTGGGGTAATGCTACCAATCCATCGCATCAGTGTCGCCACATGTTCAAGGGAAGTCGTTCAGAAAAAGTCAACCGTGTCTTATCCACTGCCATACATTATCCTTCATCCTTTCATGACCGCCACCCTGAATCATATGTCACAGATCATTTTCACCTCCATTAAAATCATTAGCTCCGTTCCGTGTCACTGATGTGGGATTCATTAAGGCCCTCTTGTGACGGATCGCTTCTTTTCGACATCAGCTCATTATCCAAGAAGTTGATCTAGGAACAACCCCTTCAGTACTTTGAAGCTTGCATGCCTCAATGGAAAGTTTCTCACTTCCGGCGACAGGTATACATCAATGACCTTCGACCGAAAGATTTTCCGTGGTGTTCGACGCCAAGTCCTTTATTCACACCACGTGAATTGTACTGCAGTACCTTGAGGGTCATTATCATTATCGGTGATTCCTCTCGCGCTTGTTAACGGTTTACATCATTGACCGGTAATCAAGCGATGTCTTTCCATGTTCGACTTCAGAGCATTTCTCACATGGATCGACTTGTACTTAGAGTGAAGATCAAACGAGTTTGAAGACCCCGGATCTAGTTTCATCCATCCGGGCTGCGATATATATTTAGGAAAGATAAAGACATTGACATGTACATCATTGCAGCAGATAATCATCCTACTCAAAGGATGATAATTTCTTCAAAATTATCAGTCTACCATCAGACGATTATCTATTCTATGTACAGAAAAATGAATTTATAAAGCTGAGCATGGGAATTATCGCCTCAGCTAGATCATGAAAGCAGTATGAAAAATAATGTATTGTATTGTATCTTTTTACAGGTCTCCTCTCAACATTGGATGAACTTCGGATCCCCCTGATAAAGCATTTCGCCCGATAAACAGCCTCATACTTTAGGGGGCAACTATTATAGACATTTTTGTGCCTTACAGCATTGAGCATGAAATGTCCATAATCTAAGGGATCCAAAGTCCCTAAACATGTTGTTCCTACCCCTAGAGGAACAAGGCTAACAAACCACAACAATTCACAGAAGTTCTCCACCATAAACTGCTCAAAAACAAGTCAATTCAGGATCATTTCAGTGGCTACACTAGCTGTTTGCGCTGAATGTCAAAGCCAACACTGGCTACCTGCGTTGAATGTCAACTGGAACACTGGATACCTGCGCTGAACGAGAGTGGACAAGTGGCAGGCTCATTTCTCAAGGTGTCAAAACCCAGGAAGCTTCCAAAATGACACTTGCCTCAGGGAATTCGACTGGTGATGAGTAAGAGGTTCCAAATCTCCAAGTGGAAGCAAGAACCTCCAAGTGGACTCAAGAACTGACAGAGGGAGAGGACACTAGTCAGATCTCAAGCTGACTCATCCTCTCTCCAAACATCTATATATGGATCTCTCTTCCATGAGATCTGGGGGCTGGAATTTTGTTATTGCAAAGAATTGCTATTGGTTTGAGACTGGAATCATTGGGTGCTTAATGCTTTGAAAGGGGTGAAGATAGGAATTCCATTTGCTGGGAAGGAGATGCTGGATTGGAGCCCTCTGGGTTGTATCTCTTCCTGAACCTTTTTATTCATCAATAAAGCTATCTTGGTTTCTCCTATATGCTGATGTATTTTTGATGTATGAATGCATTAGTGTATTTAGTTTATTTCTAATCCTAAACTAGTTATAAATGTGAATATCTGTCTTTGTGTAGTGTTCTTCTCTTGTCGCAAGTAGTTGTTCTCTTGTGATCTTGCAGAAAGTTGAAGCTGGAGAAGCAAGAAGGCAAGTAGCTGTGAACTCCCAAAGAGAAGAGAGATCGGATCGAGGGACAAACAGAAGACACCGGTGAGTCTATTGATCTCTCTTCTTTCACATTTCATAAAGGAAGAAACCAGAATAGTTTTACTCATTTGTTGCTAAGGCACTGTCACACCTTAGGTGGATAGGATCGTCCTGCATAGGCATTTTTCCCCACAACAGAAAGCCGAAGAGAAGTAGTAAGAAGGATAGAGACCAAGTTCTCTAGAAGGAGCCAAGGAAAGCAGTGTGAGAAGGGTAGAGGAAAGGAAGAGCCAAAGTATCTAGGTTGGTGACAAGGTTCTGGGAAGGATACAAGAATCAAGGGTACATGTCATGGTCTTGGTACTTATCAATTGAAGATCTAAGAAGAAGAATTTTGATCGGTTTTTCCTCTCAAGAGGTGAGAGGTTTTGCCCTTGGCTGGAGAAGCCTATATATTGTGTCACTTGTCTCTTTTATTATTGAATATTGGTTATTGTATTGATAAAAGTATACACTAATAAGCTAACTAAGGATTGAATATAAGATTAAGAAGAAAAGAGAATCACAAGAAATTATCAAGAAGAGAAATTGTTATTTATTGAATGCCCTACATTTCTCAACATGGTTTTAGAGCTTAGGTGTTGAAGACAAGAAAGGGCAGTCAAGGCAAGTGAGCACACAAGAGACATACTTCAAAGAAGGATCAAATAAAGTCAAAGTACTCTAAGAAAAAAATCTAGATCTTGATAAATCTGAAATCCTAGATCTACATCTACTATATTGAAGTCATCTTCAAGAAGGAAAACAAGAAGAAAGATAGAAAAACCCTAAAATATCTTCTAAGATCATCACTCGAAGAAGTTGAAGCTCTTCAAATTGAATAAAGAATAGAACACTCAGAAGGATCGTGAATCAATCTCTCTCCGATCAACCTCACAAGAAGAAGATTCTCTCTTAACATCAAGGAGGAAGCACACAACAAACTTTCAGGTAAGTCTATGACTACATCCGATAATATTAAAATGTCCCTTTGCAAGGAAAGAAATAAATTGGTTGGGGCTGAAAATTATCTTGCATGGAAGAAAAGGAAAAACTTGAATCTTAATGAAAATTAGGTCATGAATCACATCAAAGTATCAGTAACAAAACCTGCGAAGGAAGATACTCAACCACATGCTAAATACATGAAGGGAGAAGTGAGAGCCTAGAGGATTCTTATAGAATCTATAAAAGACTCTCTAATCCCATATGTATCAAAGTTGGAAACAACAAATGATATATATGACAAATTTGTAGAGTTGCTTTCGGTAAGTATGGCAAGAGAAGTAATTTATCTAAGGAAATAACTCTACAAACTAAAGATATCAAAGGAAGATAGAGTAGCCTCATACTTTATGAGGATATCAAAAATTCATGATCAACTACAATAATGAGGAGACATAATTTCTAATAGTGAGAGGAGCACAATGGTGTTGAATGCACTACCGAAAGAATTGGGTAACTTCAATTCAAGTTTATATGGGAATAAAGACACTATTCCATTTCAATATCTATGGTCACTCTATATGATCAAAGAAAGGAGGCTGAAGGAAAAGTTTGGTGTTGGACCAAGTGAGTAGAAGCAAGCATATGCAGCTAAAACAAGAAGAAAAGGAAAATTTGGAAGATTTGGTCCTTAAAAGAAAAGAAGGAACATGGATAAAGTAAGATGATATGGATGTCAATAACTAGGGCACTATAAAAGATATTGTCATAAACGTGGTAAGGAAAAGAGAAATAGGGAAGAACCCCACATCACCAAAGAAGTGGAAGAACCCGAGTCTAAGAAGTCGAATAATGAAGAAGTAAAATATCTCTATTATGCCTAAGATGATCTTCCTCACAAGAAGGTAATTTTCACTTGTAAATTATAGATAGGATAGAATACATAAACATAGCATCATGATGGGAGCATTAGAAGTAAGATATCGTGACATGGGAAGAAGAAAGTATGTAGGGGATAAATATTATTGGTTACAATAGAATAGGTAGCTCTTAGGAAACCTCAATGATATGTATAGAAATAAATGAAGGTCATCATAGAATGGAGTCATCGTACAAAATCTATAAAGAAAACATCTCCCAGGTGAGGATATGAAACATCCTCAGGTCTCTCTGATGGAATTCTCATTAGAGGATTCACTAATCAAGAAAGAAAGAAACAGGTTTTCAATAGGAATTCCATCTCGTGGGATTCAAGGAATGAAGGTATGATGACATCATAGGAATAGCAAGATGAAGTTTCCTCATTCAATTGAAGCTGCTACAGGAAGTCTGAATGACCAAAAGGAAGATGAGGTATGTATACTTACACAGGTTATGGTAGAAGTCATATGGTTGCAGATAATATGGATCACTATGGTCAAAGTAGAGAAAAGGATCTCGTCCTCTGAAAGTTTGCAGCAAAGCATAAGTCGCACAAGATGAAAACAACATAATATGTTCTCATATGAATCACGAGGAAGCTGACTACGATCAGGAACTAAGATTGGAATCTCCTAAAAATGAAGTGAAGAGATAGGAAGAGATCGTGATGATATGCAACGAAGGCATTCAACATTCAAATTTCAAGAAGATTTGAATAGAAGATCTCCTGGAAAGATGTGAAGAATCTGAGGAAAGTCAGAAAAAGATAGAGACCCTTGACAATGAATATTAGTGGGAGATGTGTCAATCTGCATGCAGGATGGTGATACTTAAAGGAAGATGTCATGGTAACGGTAACCTTGATTTGATATGTTCATTGATTATTTTTGAGCTAATATATGAATGAGATTATGTAGGTGGACCATATAAAAGGATGTAATGTCCTTCTGAAAAATATGCCATGAAAATAGAATTAAATGAAGTAAAGACAGATCAAAGATATGATGGATCACTTTCTGATGAGTTGGAGACATGACTAACTCATGAATAAAAGTGATGAATGAACTCTGCCCTATGTAGAAGTTCCCAAAGTTGAAGACTTCTTAACGTAGAAGAGATTCATGAAATTAAAGGAATGGATCTCCACAAGAGAAGCTGCGGAAAATCCCTAGTTAAGAGGGAGCATGATAAAGAAGTTTCTTACTTGCAAGAAACTTGAAAATTCCTAAGCAGGAGGCTTAGGTACATTCCTTTGTGATGGAATGAGTACATTCCTTTAATGGAATATATACTCCTGGTTTGAAAAGGAGAGAGATAGACATGTTGTTTTGTTCTTCACTTGGGAAGGCAGAATGGAGGATTGTGTAATAATTTGGCATCCGATACTCTTTGAGGATGAGTTATGGCATACAACAGTAAGAGTAGTCATGGAGGAGTGATATTATTTGAGTACCAGGGAGTCCAAGATAATAATAGTCCTCATAGAGCATACCCTGAGAGAACCCGGGTGGGGTATGTTCTGGGAGAGACAATGATGAGTATGCATATAAATCATTGGTCTCGCCAGCATTATGCTTTGATCTTATGGAAAGATAGAGCTGTTAATCAAGGCCTTGCTATATGAAAATTTTGGTTGGTATGATGCTATAAAAAATTAGTTACAAATCTGAATTCTTCTTAAATAGATTCTTCAAATTAAGAAAGTCCAAGGTACCATTATGAATACTTCCCTAGTTAAGAGGGAGTGATGAAAAGTGTAACTAGGTTTGGTCTTCATAATGACATGTAAATATGATTTTATGTAATAAAATGTAAATAAAGAAAAATATTTTATTGACTTGCTTCATGGGTTTCATGAGCAAGGATTTTTGTTTTTGAGTCAAGAATCCAATTGAGAGTCTTTAGGATTAATTTTTCATCTAGTCGTAAAATGTAAGAGTCATTTTCATGTAAATGAAGTCATGTTACACTATGTAAAAGGTCAAGATTATCTATGTAAAGTAACCTCCAAGAACGTGTTACCAAACCTCTTCAAGTCGACCTACAAACGATGAGGAAGTTGTTAGATAAATTCGGCATAAATCCATCTGTCAAGTTGGCCTAAAGGGTAGTGAAGGAGGTGTATATATAGCCTAACTCATCCTTCATTTCTAGATAAGAACTTGACTAACTTGAGACAAGAAGTGTAAAAGAAGGAAGAGAAGTAGTAGTACAAAGAAGGAAGAGAAGAATATGTGAGAAGAAAGAAAGAGGATTCTTATGGGTAATACAAAATTAGGGTTGCTTCTGGGCCAGTGAAAGGGAATCTTCTAGGGCAGAGTGAAGTTTTGGGCAACCGTTTCTTTAAGACACTTGTGAATTTCTGGGCATTAGTTTCTTCTGGATAGTGTGAAGTCTGGGCAGAAAAATCTTTTGGGAAGTGCAAAGTTAAGGTAGCAATAGAAGGAAACTTTTGGGAGGTCAAAGTAGAGACCTAGAGATCGAGTCTCTCTAGAGGAAGCCAAGAAAAACATAGAGACCAAGATTCTCTAGGGGAAGTCGAAGATAAGCAGTAAGAAGGATAGAGATCGAGTTCTCTAGAAGGAGCCAAGGAAAGTAGTGTGAGAAAGGTAGAGCAAAGGAAGAGCCAGAGTATCTAGGTTGGTAACAAGGTTCTTGGAAGGATACAAGAGTTAAGGGTCTGTGTCATGGTCATGGCACTTATCAATTAAAGATCTAAGAAGAAGAACTTTGATTGGGTTTTCCTGTCAAGAGGTGAGAGGTTTCGGCCCTAGTTGGAGAAGCCTATATACTGTCTCATTTGTCTATTTTATTATTTCATATTAGTAATTGTCTTTATGAAAGAACACATTAATAACTTAACAAAGGATTGAATATAAGATTAAGAAGAAAAGAGCATCACAATAAATTTTCAAGAAGAGAAATTGTTATTTATTGAATGCCCTACATTTCTCAACAGATATGATGGTTTCTCTACGTTGGAGTTGAAATGGTATTGCTCTATAATTTAATGGCCATTTGTGTGTTGTTTAGCAAGGAGGAATTCTTTACCAACTATGTTTAAGGTTTTTTTTCCTAGTTATAGTCCCCATAAGCTAAGAAACCAATCCAACAACTCTTTAATTGCTTCCATTCATTAATTTTGGAGATGGGAGATTAATGCCTCACATTTTAATGCTATCGCAAATGAATAAGGAGTTTATAATTTGGTTTCTACATGGTTTTTTTTGTGTATATATCCCTTATGTAGGTCACTCTCTCACTTCCTAATATAAAAATTTATGTTGGCTAAGTGTCATCCATTCTCCTAAGTTAAACTCCCCCTCTAGGTGCATTTTCCTTGCTACCTAACATTCTCTATATTTTTAGGGGTTGTATGCTTTAATTGTCCACTTACCTTCATGACTACATCTCACGTACTTTCAATTATTTAGGGAGATCAACTATGTGTAAGAGTGTCAAATGTCCAACATTTTAAGTCGACACTCCACCCATATTTAGGGATAGTAAAACGTGTAGAAAGATATTAGAAGAGAGTGAAAATATTTAATTTATAAACAAAGGTAATAATCATTGTGGGAGAGGGTAATAACTGTTGGTGGCTAAATTTGCATGTTTTTACCCACCTTTTTACCCTGTTTCATGTATCCATTTTACACCAATTACCAATGACGCATAGCCATAGGGGATTGTTGCCTAAGTGGATTGTTAATTCAATTATTCTTGCGAATTTGGAGAGAGAATGATCAAGACCGTGGTTCAACAAATGGTGAACATCAAGCTGGTAATGCTATCTTGAGACATCAACTACATTGGTGGATCAACCTTTCAATCAACTCACTACTAGCTTTATATTATGTTTTGCTTAAGAAACCATTATGTAATTGTAGGCAGACAATTACTGCAATTCTAGGATTTGTTAGTGCTAACAAATTGTATAAGTGGAGTTATGGGGCTGTGAAAGCTGGCAGTGAAGATTAGAGAGAATTTCGTTAACTTTGAGTCTGTAACAACATATGTTGTAATACCTCTTTTGATTAATGAAGTTCTGATCTTTTAAGAATTTTGTGACTTCTTGATCTTGCCACAGTCCTGATCAGGGAATTGGGCCCACTCTCCTGACCAGGTTCTGTTGGATAGATGTGTGCATAGGTTTATTTTAGTTAATTTATTTATTGTAGTGAATGATTATCAATGTGTTGTTGTGAGTCTGCTTTGTTGCTACTCTTATTGTTGTTACAATCATTACTCGCTGTTACTCTTATTTTGTGTTACAGTTGTCGCTTGATGTTACACATTGCTAAGTTTATAATTGAATGTTTAGTACTGGGTAGGGAAACTGTGGCCTGCATATACTTTGCATGATAGCCTTGAAATAACTTGTAGAGCCCTGGGTTGACAATTAATGTGGAATTGGGTGAATTGCATGATTCATATCTGAACACCAACATTTTGGCGTTGTTGCCAGGGAGGCTATCAAAGGCGTGAAAGTACGACCAATATTGACCATAGGACTGATCTCTCATCTTGGGGAGGGATTTTTTCACCTTGCTCCAGGTCTTGAGCATTAGATCATTTTTTTTGTTGCTTTGATTGTCTTGTTTTCTTTTTCATAGGAACCACTCTCTTGTCCTGGGAATGAAAGTTTTTATGTCACCCTATTTTAGGTCCCGATCTTAAATTTGTGATTGATTTATTTTCTTATTTTTCTTTAATTTTAGGGGCCACTCTCTCATCCTAGGGAGGGAATTTCTCACCCTACTCTAGGTCTTGAGCTTTCAATTTATTTGAATGTTCTTGTTAGGTCCCTATACTACTAGTGTAACCCCTTATTTTTATTAGTGCAACCCCCTTATTATATTGTTATGCCTATGTAGTCCCCATATTGTTATTATTGTGCCCCATAGAAGCCCACTATTGTTATTGTTGTGCCCTTACATTATTATTGTTATGTCGGCTCTGATTATATTATGACCCCTTAGACTCCTATATATAGAGAGTAGGTCTTGTCATTTGTATCATCCAAGAATTGTTCATTTGTGTAATGTAAAGGAGGTTGCCCCCTTGAAGTGGTTGATTTCAAAGGTGTTTATATTTATTTTCTATCTTTTACTGAGCTGGTTTCATAACATTTGGTATCAGAGCTTTGGATTCTAGGGTTTCATTGCTCCAAATAGGTCATCGTGGAATTTTCGCTATAATTTTCTTTCTGCGACGTTTTAGAAGCAAAAAAAAAAATCCCATTTGAGACGAAATCATTCGGAACCGCGGGAACAAATTTCAGAACTTGATTCACTATATTTTCAGAGATATGATCTGAGGAAATTAGTGTTTGTAGAATCCCAAATTATATTCCAAACATGTGACCTTGGGAAAATCGACATAACTTTCTCTCTAAGCATCAGATTAGAATTTCATAAGAAGTTACAGAAAGAGGCTGGACAATAGTTTTTGGTGTATTAGTTTCAAGTCTTAAGACCAAAATAGTGACACGTGGAACGTAGTACAAGTTTGATCTACTGAAAAGGTATATAATTAGGTCATCTTCGGAGATTGGGCATAACTCTTTCTTGGATAATGAAATTTCGATCAGACTAGTGGCATTGGAAAGAGGACGTAGAGGGATACCGCAGGTGGTAATTTAAGACCTTGGAGATTCAAAATTTCAAATATAAAACATATTCAAGATCGAGCTCCTAAAATCAAGGAAAATCAATATGAGGAAGTTTGATGGCAATGATCTGGTAAATTGGATACAATAGATGGATCAATATTTTGATCTACATGATGTTCAACTGTTAAAACAGGTACATATTACATCTTTATATTTAGAACCAAATCAATTTGTATGGAATAGAGGCCTTTGTTCTCATTAACCACTTGTCACCTGGTTAATTTTCACAGATGAAATGATAGCACATTATGAGGATACAAAGAGCAACACCTTCTTTAGCTAATTGATAAATCTCAAACAAAAGCGTTCTATGGCAGAGCACATTAAGGACTTGCAAAAATTGAATATAAGGGTAAATGATATTCCAGAGAAGCAAAGGATTGATGTCTTCATAGGGACTTTAAAGGACAAAATTCAACATGAGGTTCGTCTTTGGGAACCTGATTCATTGGAGAAGTCATTCAGATTGGAAAGAAAAGTTGAAAGCGGAATTATGGAAACAAGGAATCCTACCACTCACAACTATAAATATGGAAGTTTTTTTTCTCCTATCCTTCCACAACCTACAAGGTTTACACCACAACAATTGGAAGAAAAAATACAAAAGGGGTTTTGTTACATTGGTGGTAGAAAATACACTAAAGGTCATAAGTGTGCTGAGAAGAAATTATTTTACATAGATTGTGAAGAGGAGGAAGAAAAAGATCAAGAAACGTAAAAAGAAGAGGATATACACCAAGAAAAAACCCTAGAGAAAGAATAAATGAATCTAATCATATCTTGTAAAGCATTGGCAAGAATTACCACTCCTCAAAGTCTCAAGATAGAAGGACACATCAAGAAGAAAAAGGTTCAAAAAGTGAAAGATCACATCGAGCATCAAGAAATGAATCTGAACATATCTTGTAATGCATTGGCAAGAATTAAAACTCCTCAAACTCTCAAGATAGATGGACATATCATAAAAAAAAGGTTCAAGTAGTGAAATATCACATTGAGCATCAACAACAAGTTCTCCAACTTTTAAAGGATAACCCCACTTTGGTGCAAAATTGAATGAAACAATAGGAAAATCAACATCGCAGTGAAAGACATTGTGATGTAGGCAATTGGGTCCTTTTACGAATACAACCATACAAACAAATGTCCCTCAAGCAAGCTAAGAAGGATAATAAATTATCACCAAAGTACTATGCTCCTTACAAGGTGCTCCAAAAGATTGGTACTATGGAATACAAATTAGAGCTTCCTACATCTTCTTGAGTGCCCCCAATTTTCTATGTTTCATGCATAAATAAGGTTGTAGGTGAAAATCTCCCAGTTTAAACAATATTGTCGGAACTTGACGAGGAAGGAAAAGTCATATTAGAACCTGAAGCAGTCACGGAAACAAGAACCCAACAACTATGAAATCGATCAATTTCAGAGTATCTCATCAAGTGAAAGAACTTACCTGCTGAAGATTCCACATGGGAGGATGAGAATTTTATACAAAAGCATCTAGAACTACTCAAGCATTGAGGACAACACTTTTTAAAGCAGAGGGGCATGTTAGGTCCCTATACTACTAGTGTAACCCCTTATTGTTATTAGTGTAACCCCCTTATTATATTGTTGTGCCCATGTAGTCCCCATATTGTTATTATTGTGCCCCATAGAAGCCCACTATTGTTATTGTTGTGCCCTTACATTATTATTTTTATGTCATCTCTGATTATATTATGACCCCTTAGACTCCTATATATAGAAGGGAGGTCTTGTCATTTGTATCATCCAAGAATTGTTCATTTGTGTAATGTAAAGGAGGTCTCCCCCTCGAAGTCGTTGATTTCTAAGGCGTTGATCTTTCTTTTCTATATTTTTGTGAGCTGGTTTCATAACAGTTTTCTTTTTATTTCCTAATTGCGTGAACAGAGATACAAATAAAAGGGTTAGAGGAAGACCCTCGAAAAGAAGAGGAAGAGATCTAGGTAGAAATACCTACATCCAAGAGATCATTTCAAGAGCTGAGTTAGGAGCATCATCATGAGCTGCTATTAGGGTTAGATCTCATACGAGATTTGGAGGGAAATCAATTTCACAACTAGAACCCTCCCTAATAACAGAAGTGCAATTCAGGGAAGAAGAAGTAGCAAGTAGAGGATCTAAGGAACTACACACTGCAAGTTCAGAGGAAGAAGATTTGAGAGAATTCTCTACACCATTTGATCGAGGGAGTGTTGTTAAACAACCTCAACCACCTATTATAGAACAGCCAGAGCCAAAACCTATTGAGATTCCAAGTGAATATTGGAAGATATTCATGGATCCTGCAACTTCTTCTATTGAATTCCCAATTGGAGATATCAGAGGTGATGCACCTATGAAGCCTATTCCTTTGACAACATTACCTAATCTCAATGGTCTTTCTTCTGTGAATCCAGAGACATTCTTTTTGAATTTGACGTTGTTTTTTGGGGGTACGATTATATTTATGATGCTCATAAATTGAAGATATTCCCCTCTACCTTGAAGGGAACAACTTTGAGATGGATTATGGGTTTAGGGGGAAAATCTATTACTACATGGGATGATATGAAGACAATTTTCCTCGAGAAATATCAAGATTACTGCAAATCCCGAGATCTGAAGGAAGAAATCTTTAAGAATATGCAAAAAGAGAAGGAGAACATGGAGGAATTTGTGGAGTGTTTTCAATATAGTTTGTAGGGATCAGGGGATTATGATCCAGATAAGAATATCTTGAAAATAATCTTCCTCCGAGCACCGAGGGAGGAATCTTTGGAACTATTGAATGTAGTAGGGAAAGGGGACATATCACAAGAGGAATTTGATGCCATCTGCGAATTATGCATCAAGTGCTCACGAGGGGCTGCAAGGAATAAGAAGGGGACCCCATCTCTTAAGACATCCAGCGGTGGAGTTACAAAAGTAGAGATTGGGAACTTGTTGGACAATTTGAGAACCGATAGCCTGAGCACACTGTCATCACAGCTAGACGTGTTACAAGTGAAACAAAAGCAGATAGAAGCAAAGAGGTTATGTCCATTTTCTGTCCTCAATGCAGGAAGAAGCATCTTCTGAAGGAATTTTCATTGAATTCCATTGAGACTTGTGTGATATGTAAACAAAGTCATTCCATTAAAACTTGTCCTTCTCTTCCTGGGATGAAGGCAATTTTTTAGGGAACAAATGAAGAAATAGATCAGCTGGATTTTATGGGATCAAAGAAACCATGGTAACCATAGCCATAAAAAATGAATCAAGGTATGCCTCAAGACCCTTCTCAGTATTTTAATAATCTAAATTTTGGGCCTTAGTCTATACCTTCTTCACCCTCATGGCCACAATCTTATCAATATCCAATGCCCTGGAAACCATGGTACCCTCAATCTGGTCCAAACTCTTCATGGTCCCATAATTGGCATGGACCTCCAACTCCCCCTTTAGGGAAATTATCACAACCTATGCCACAACAAAAACGATAACTGCCTTCTAATGCGTCCACTAGTAATCCTCCTCTTCGTCCACAACTACTCAATGTTCAATCCAATCCAAATCTAAACAATAGAGGGTCTCACCAGGCTGAGACAATCAACCTTCTTGTATATAGTATTACCATCGCAGAATGTAACAAATTGAATCTCCGATCCGGTCGGATTGTGAATACTCCGACTTCATCAATAATTGTTGAACATATCGATGATGAAGTCTCAGAACTAGAACCTAGAGATTCTACTAGAAAAACTGGGATCAGTCAATACAAATTCCTAAGAAATAACAAACCCCTTCAAATATGATTATTACTAGAGGATGTCAGACTGTTCAACCTTATCCTGAGAGATTATCATTCAAAAAACAAAGTCCTCATCCTGAATTTGACTTTTTAGGGGAACTGCAGAATTTATTTTTCAAAATCTCGTTACTTCAAGCTATGAAGGACGTATTGATTTATTCCAAAATAATTAAAGAATATTTCTCTAAGAAACCTGGCAGAAAACCAAAGGACCCACTCACTATTCACGTTATGGGAAAATTATCAGATATAATGTTGGGGAAGCCTATAACTATTAAATAAGGGGATCTAGGGAACCTGGTTCTAACAATATAAATTAATGGGGTTGATATCCCAAATGTGCTGGTAGATTTGGGCACAACAATTAACATTATAAACTCGGCAACTATGATTACCTTAGGTCTGTGAAACCTTATACCAACTCCCACCATCCTAGAATTGGCAAATCAATCTACTATAAGACCGGTAGGGAAGCTGGAAGATATAATTATTTTAGTAGAATCATGGAAATACCCTGTTGATCTTTTGGTTTTACATACTCAATCCTCAATCGGTGGACATCCTTTGATTTTAGGAAGACCTTGGCTTGCGACCATAGATGCTTTGGGTGTTGGTCTGGAAATATGGTAATATCCAATGGGGAAGTTACAAGGAATCTTATCCTCTACCCCCTTGCTAAACCAAGTTCGTTAGATAAACTGGGATTTACCTTGATGCAAAAATCTCTACCTATGAAAGAGCTTGAATCTAAGAATGAAGAAGTTGGAAATATCCTTACCATCAGTGAGGCTCTTTGTTTCAAGGATGAAATAGAGGATGGTGCCATTAACACCTTTCTCATCACTCCCAACTCCATTTCTAGCCCAAACCACTACCTATTCGAATTTGTCATGAGTTGCAGCGTTCAAGAAGATATGGACATAGAAACAGAAGTTGGAAATATTCCTGTAATTGTACCTCGTGACAGTATTTCTATAGAAATTGAACCAGGGAAAACATTGAATATTAATCCTGACCTTTCCCCCTCCCAAACTGAACAGTTACTGAAGGTCCTTCGAGAACATAAAGAAGCCTTTGCTTGGGAGTATATAGATATGAAAGGCATCCCTGCTGATTTATGCACTCATCACATATACATTAAAGAAGAATGTCGACCTATTAGGTAGCCACATAGAAGAATGAATCCTTATTTAAAAAACATTGTCAAAGATTAATTATAGAAGCTATTAGACGTGGGTTTTATTTATCCAATATCGGACAGTCAATGGGTTTCCCCACTGGTCATTGTTCCTAAGAAGAATGGCAAGTGGCAGATTTGTATGGATTAGAGGGAATTAAATAAAGAGACTTCAAAAACTCATTTTCCCTTACCCTTTATTGACCAGGTCCTTGATACATTAGCTAGAAAGAAGTTTTTCTCATTTCTAGATGGATTCAATAGATACAACCAGATACAAATAGCTCCTGAGGATCAGAATAAAACCACCTTCAAATTTCCTTGGGGGACCTTTGCCTACCGAATCCTCCCATTTGGTCTGTGTAATTGTTATAGACATTTTTGTGCCTCGCGACATGGAGCATGAAATGTCAATAATTACAGGGATCCTCAGTCCCTAAACATCTTGTTCTTACCCCTAAAAGAACAAGGTCATCAAACAACAGCACTTCCAATCAGTTCTACACCTGGAAACACTTCAAAACAGGCTAATTTTGGATCATGTCAGCTGCTCCACTGAGCATCTGCGCTGGAATGCAACTGCTCCTCCTTGTACCTGCGCTGGAAGTCAAATCTAATGAAGGCTACCTGCGCTGGGCGAGATTGGCCAAGTGGCACAGTCATTCTGCAAGGTGTCAACTGCCCAGGAAGCTTCCAAACTGACACTTGGTTCATGAGATTCGCCCTGTGATGAGTAAGAGGTACTTGATCACCATGTGTAAGCAAGGATCTCCAAGTGGACTCAAGAACTGAAGATTAACTGAAGAGGGAGAGGACACAAGGCAGCTTCATGTCAGTCTCAAGCTGACTCATCCTCTCTTCTTCTCTCCTATATATAGAGCTCTTCTATGAGGTCTAAGGAGGCTGGAATTTGGTGTAAAGCAAGGAGGTGCTGTTGGTTTACAGTTAGAGCTATTGGGTGATTGTTTTACTAGAGGTGAAGAGGAGAGTTCTTGCTGCTGGGGAGGTGCTGCTGGATTGGAGCCATCATTGGTTGTAACCTTCTCAGAACCCTGTTACTTCTATCAATAAAGTTTTGCATGTTCTCCTATATACTTGTATTGCATTGATGTATTGTATTTACATGTATATTTGATTCACTCTAATCCATGCATCAGTTATGAGTACTTGTATCTTGTAGTTTCCTCTCTTGTTTGTGCAGGATCTGTGTGTAGTTGGACCGGCAAAGAGAGCAAGGAGCTGGGAACAAGAGACAAAGAGAGAGGATAAGGATCGACTAAGCGAAAGAAACCAGGTTGGTTAATCTCTTCTTCCTTCTCTCTGTACTTTCATAAAGGAAAACATCAAAGCTTTACTTTCAGTTGTTGCTAAAGACTGTCACCTTTAGAGTAGGGATAGGGTCATCCGAGTCGGATACTTTTCCCCACAACAAACTGGCGACTCCGCTGGGGAGCCTAGTATCTTGTTGGTGTTTGTAGTATTTTGCTATTCATTTCTTGAAGAAAAGAGTACCAAATCGAAAAGCTTTTGACTATATCAAAAGCGAAGTAGAGGGACTGTTACTCTTGCTCATTTGCTGAGCAAATTCAAGATTTGAAGAGCTTATCTACAAAAGACTCTTTACTCTTTGTGATAGATCTTCATCCTCTTGATCATCCCTTAACCTGTACTTGACCTATAGCTTTTTATTTCAGCAAAAACAGTGCATTTTTGAGATTTTTATGACCCGGAAAACTTTGTAGACGCAACTCTCGTGTCCCAGAGCAGGCTATCCACAGGCAGTCTGCATTACAGCGCAGGTACTCCCTTCGGGAACTGCGCTGAGAATCAAACTGACAGACCAGAGCCTGCGCTGGTCCAGTTAGCCAGTGTCTTGCTGAGGTTTCCCTTAGTGTCTGAGCCCTGTTTTCACTGAATTTTTTGCTGATTGCTTGCTGGTCATTATACTTGCTGTAAACCATTCTCCTTGACATTATTCCGCCTCAGTTGTGTGATGAAACTGTGAATGTTCTTTTTGTATTTCTTGCTTCAGTTACAGTTTCCCATTGTGAAAAGCGAACCAGTATAGCTGTGGCCTCTTAGATCCTGAACTGTAAAAGTGTCTTTGTGATCTTAAGAGCTAGTTTTATTACTGTTCATGGCTGTTTGAGTTTGTTTGTTTTTCATTTTATGGTTTGGATCTATACATTTCCTGTGTTTAAACAAGTCGATCATAAGGTGTCTTTTTGATTTTGGACAAGCTTGTTTATTTCTACTTGAAATTAGATTCAAAATTATACAACAGTTTCCTTTCTGTCTTACATCAACATTAAGGATAACGAAAAGAAATACATGCATTGTGCATTTTGCATTTGACTGTGTGCTTGACGATTTAGGAAATGTGCATTTTAGTGTGTGTTCTATGATCTGTGGAAAAAGTTGTGTCTTTCTTTTCCCTCAGTAGATTAAGGTTTTCAAAGTTGAAAGATTGAAAAGATTTGCTTCTCATCTTAGATTGCATATAGGAAGTTGTATATATACATCTCGTGGTGACCCTGAAAGGCAAACTGTTAAGCAAGATCAACATTAAAATAAACTCAATTTACATAACAACGCTTTGTAACATAACGCAAACATCTAGAGGTCTAGGTAGAGACGTGTTCCGGCGTCGTTAAACATAGTGACTGTCGATCTCTACGAAGGTGGGTGATTCCTCCTGAGAGTCGGTGGCACTAACACGGACTTGTGCTCCCGCGTACCGTCGCGTATATTGGGAGACCCCTATAGGCTTTTATCCTTTATCCTTAGGAAACCGTGTCGGCCGCCCTACTAATCGCGATGCAGTGAACACAGCATTCACGAAGATCGACCACCCGTACCGTAAAACGTATTCTGTGGTTTCGCGAAAAGTTTGGCACACCCTCTGCCTAGATCTCCAGAGCAGTTTCTTTTGGCCTTTTTCAAACTCTATAACTGAAAAAGTCCAACCGAGCATTTGTCACTTCGGGCTCGTTAAAACATCGAAGGCGACTAGAGTCATCTTTAGCTTTTTCTCGACTCTTAAAACATGAAAAAGCAAGTTTGTGTCTAAAAGCGTCGTTAATAAAATTTATTTTAAGCGGAACATAATCACCTGTTATTCCCACGTTGATCTTTCAGTTGAAAAGTATGGAGCCCACCAACCAAGGAGGTAACCTTGGCGGAAGTCCAAATCCCTTCTCCTCTTGGGGAGATGTTGGTGCGCCTCATATGGCTACATTGTCACTTCCAGGGTTGACAATCGGCCTCCCTGTATGGCTCTTTTCAACTAATGTAGTCCAGATCGCCACTAATCTTGAGCAGTCGAATCAACAGTCAGAACAATCTAGAACTACCCACCAGCCTTCCACTTCTTATGATACTTCCTCTGATCCTTCATCTTCGCAAGGTAGAGCTGGCAAAAGTCAGCCTCCCAAGGAGAAGAAGGAAAAGAAGAAGAGAGAAAAGAAGCAGAAGGAGCCTCTGGCGAAGGCGACTGGGGGCAAGCAGAAGAAAGCTGACAAAAACCCACACACTGCACCGACCGGGCCTAAATCGCCATGTGTCATTTGCAAAGGGACCCACTTCCATCGTGATTGTCCTTGTATTCCCCGGATACTAAGGGACTGGTTGCCAAGGTTGCACAATCCGGTAGCATCAACCTCTGGTTGTCATGTTGATTGCAATCCGTCAACTAACGAGAGTGAAGGACGAAGAAGGGGACCAAGATCACCCTGTCTATTGTGTGAAGGCAATCATGCCATCCACAAATGTCCATTCTTAGATGAGGCAAAGAGAGTTTTGGAAGATCGCCCGGTTTCACCGTTGCGACTTCCTCCTGGATACCAAAAACTCGTGCCTAATCCCTCGATAGTTGAAAATCCAGCTGGCCCGCTCAAGTGGTCAGCTGAAGTGTCGGTCATTGAGAATGAACCTACTGAATCCAGACCAGATGAAAGTCTAAAGGTCGAAACGACAGTTGGCCCGGTTCTTCTTTCAGAGGTTCTATCGTCCAATGACTCCGTCATTGAAGACCCGTCTTCAAATGACACCGTCGCCAAAGAGTCGTCTTCATGCGACACCCTCACTGAAGAGAATAAGGATGACACCATCCAGGTTCTTTTCATCAGCACCGATTCTGATGAGCGTCAGGGCAATGCGCCCATTCCTTTATCGCAGGAAGGAACATCATCAGAGTCATATCCGGCCGTATATTCGGTCCCACCACCAAGCAACCTGGTTGTATCCTTTGATTGGAATCAACTAGGCAGACCCCGGTTACCAGCCAGTGTACCATTCAGAATCATTGTCCAGATCTATAGAATGATCATGGCTGGTACTATCATTGATGAAGGGGCGTCTGTGAGTATCCTTTCCTCTGTTGCTTGGAAAGCACTGGGTTCCCCAGCGCTTTTACCTGAGTTGAGAAATCTCTCAGGTTTTGATAAAGGAACCAGTCGACCATTAGGGATCCTCCCCAATGTACCTGTTACATTGAAAGGGAAGACCATCGAGATGAACGTGATGGTCGTCCAAGGACCCTTGGATTATAACCTACTCCTTGGACGCGACTATATTTATTGCATGGGAGCGATAGTCTCCTCACTCTTTAGAGTAATGTGTTTTCCACACGAAGGAAGGGTGGTCAAGCTCGTAGACCAACTTTCGTTTCCGGGATCTCGCATCGCAAATAGTCAAATACCATTCCTAAATGGTCTGTTCACTCAAGATTCGCCTCCACCCCCAGTCCTCCTTCCCGATGAGTGCGAGTGATTCGGAAAGAAAGACTAGGACCCAGGGGGCATGCACCCTGGTCTGCTTCGGGCAGAAGAAACCCCGGGTATAAGGAAGAATTTCCGCAGAAGAATATGACTAGTCCGTACCCCATCCGTGGAAGGAAGTGGGGTTGTTCTGGGATAGTGTTCTTTTGTTAAAGTTATGTGTTTGGCAAAAGAGTCATTCACCTTTGTCTAAAAAGTGGGCAATGCCCAAGTAGGAATTCCCTTATCGCAACGAATAGTAACCATCTTTGAATTCAAGCCTCGCCCATTAAAACATATGTTTTGAAGGATAAGCAGGGGCAGCCTACAAAGTAGGAGACTATATTGTTGTGACAGAGGGTAACCATCTTTGGACAACCCAATGATAGACACCGCCGAAGAAAGGGATTGATTTGCGGCAGCAAATAGAACCCTCTTCGGATAATAAGAAAAAGGCAAACCTCGTTAATAAAGGGGCAGTCTCGAAATTCTACCCTATACCTGGGGGCATGCAAACTTTTGGAATGCAAGCAAGGGACGACTATTTATTTTTTAAATTTTTAGGTCCTCCCTTTAAACCTGTAGGTCTAACCCGTTAAACTCGTAGGATTAGCCGTTTCCGACCTTGCATGAAGAAAGCCTGTGGGGAAAAGGTAAAATTTGCCAAAATTGGAGCATAGCTTTGTGAGATAAAGCTCCTTAAAAAATAGTTATCTCATAGGAGGCGTTCTTATTATGACTGGTATATCGAGCAGTTTTAGCATATAGTTCATGCTCGTTAAAAAATAAACGCAAAATTCGAGCAGTTTTATGACTGAATTTATGCTCGTTAAAAAATAGAAAAGTGTGAGCAAAAGTTTCCGCCAGAGTTCAAGCTCATGAAAAAAATGAACCTATCCTGGTAAATAACCTTTTGAGATTGTAAATTCATCAGCCATAAGAACCTTGATCATGTTTTCATCCATCACCTCCACTGTTCATTTGGCCGATCATTCACTTCCATTTGTGTGTTTACCTCTTTTGAGAAACAACTGCGAAGAGTGATTTCACCTAGCCATCCTTGTGCCACTGCCGTGATTGGAAAATTCCAATTTGTACCTGGAATCTGCTGCTATCCCTGTTTATCACTCGTTCCTCAAAAGACGAGTCTTCTTTGAGCTCTTTTCACTGACTCGTAAAATATGAAAAGTTTGCCGAGTTTTGGCCTTCCAGCTCGTTAAACGACCGGAACGCTATCCCTCATTTAGACTTTAATCTTTTTGGACCTGAGGGATTATTACACAAAAAGATCGAGCGCTTGTCTTGTTCGGCTCGTTAAAAGTACCGAACACCCATCCCTTCTGTATTGTTTTATACTTTTTCGGACTTAAGGGATTAGATGACGAAAAAGAAATTATGGAGTTGACTTTCTGTACCTTTTCAAACTCTCTAAAAATGAAAAGGACCGAGTTTTCTTTGTCGTTAGACTCGTTAAAATGATTAAATAGCGACAAACTTGTCTTTAGACGAGAACGAGTTTCCCTATCGCTAGGCTCGTTAAATCTTAGCGATGGGCTTGCCCGAAGGGCAGGTTATAGAACAAGCATATGTTATCCTCCTCAAGCTTGACAAAAATAAAGAGGTACTGGTCAGAAATGACTGGGGAAAAATTGGGAGAACATCAAAGTTTAATGGTAGCAAGTCACTCTTGAACATGACACTTTTCCTCCGTACCACATCGGGTTGGGTTGTTTCATTCACCGGTCTCATCACCATGGTCCTCGCCAAACCATCCACATTTGGGGTAATGCTACCGATCCATCGCATCAGTGTCGTTATATGTTCAAGAGGGGTCATTCTGAAAGTGTCAACCGTGTCCCATCCACTGCCATACATTATCCTTCATCCACTCATGATCGCCACCCTGAATCATATATCACAGTTTGTTTTCACCTCCACTAAAATCATTAGCTTCGTTCCGTGTCATTGATGTGGGATTCATTAAGGCCCTCCTTTGACGGATCGCTTCTTGTCGACTTCAGCTCATTATCCAAGAAGTTGATCTAGGGACAACCCCATCAGTACTTTGAAGCTTGCATGCCTCAATGGCAAGTTTCTCACTTCCGGCGACAGGTATACATCAATGACCTTCTACCAGAAGATTTTGCGTGGCGTTCGACGCCAAGTCCTTTATTCACGCCACGTGAATTGTACTGCAGTACCTTGAGGGTCATTATCATTATCGGTGATTCCTCTCGCGCTTGTTAACGGTTTTCATCATTGACCGGTAATCAAGCGATGTCTTTCCATGTTCGACTTCAGCGAAATTCTCACATGGATCGACTTGTACTTAGAGTGAAGATCGAACGAGTTTGAAGACCCCAGATCTAGTTTCATCCATCCGGGCTGCGATACATATTCAGGAAATATAAAAGCATTTGTCATGTACATCATTGCAGCAGATGATCATCCTATTCAAAGGATGATAATTTCAGCAGAGAATTATCAGTCTACCATCAGACGATCGTCTGTTCTATGTACCAAAATGTATTTATAAAGCTGAGCATGGGAATGCCCGCCTCAGCTAGATCATGAAAACAGAATGAAAAATAATGTATTGTATTGTATTGTATTACAAGGCGCCTTCTCAGCACTGGAATGAACTTCGGACCCTCTAGATAAAGCATTTCACCCGATAAACGGCCTCATACTTTAGGGGGCAACTGTTATAGACATTTTTGTGCCTCGCGACATGGAGCATGAAATGTCAATAATTACAGGGATCCTCAGTCCCTAAACATCTTGTTCTTACCCCTAAAAGAACAAGGTCATCAAACAACAGCACTTCCAATCAGTTCTACACCTGGAAACACTTCAAAACAGGCTAATTTTGGATCATGTCAGCTGCTCCACTGAGCATCTGCGCTGGAATGCAACTGCTCCTCCTTGTACCTGCGCTGGAAGTCAAATCTAATGAAGGCTACCTGCGCTGGGCGAGATTGGCCAAGTGGCACAGTCATTCTGCAAGGTGTCAACTGCCCAGGAAGCTTCCAAACTGACACTTGGTTCATGAGATTCGCCCTGTGATGAGTAAGAGGTACTTGATCACCATGTGTAAGCAAGGATCTCCAAGTGGACTCAAGAACTGAAGATTAACTGAAGAGGGAGAGGACACAAGGCAGCTTCATGTCAGTCTCAAGCTGACTCATCCTCTCTTCTTCTCTCCTATATATAGAGCTCTTCTATGAGGTCTAAGGAGGCTGGAATTTGGTGTAAAGCAAGGAGGTGCTGTTGGTTTACAGTTAGAGCTATTGGGTGATTGTTTTACTAGAGGTGAAGAGGAGAGTTCTTGCTGCTGGGGAGGTGCTGCTGGATTGGAGCCATCATTGGTTGTAACCTTCTCAGAACCCTGTTACTTCTATCAATAAAGTTTTGCATGTTCTCCTATATACTTGTATTGCATTGATGTATTGTATTTACATGTATATTTGATTCACTCTAATCCATGCATCAGTTATGAGTACTTGTATCTTGTAGTTTCCTCTCTTGTTTGTGCAGGATCTGTGTGTAGTTGGACCGGCAAAGAGAGCAAGGAGCTGGGAACAAGAGACAAAGAGAGAGGATAAGGATCGACTAAGCGAAAGACACCAGGTTGGTTAATCTCTTCTTCCTTCTCTCTGTACTTTCATAAAGGAAAACATCAAAGCTTTACTTTCAGTTGTTGCTAAAGACTGTCACCTTTAGAGTAGGGATAGGGTCATCCGAGTTGGATACTTTTCCCCACAACAGTAATGCACCCGCTACATTTCAAAGGGAAATATTAGGATTCTTTTCTGATCTAATCAATGAAAATGTTGAAATCTACATGGACGACTTCACCCCATATGGGGATTTATTTGAAGAAGGTCTAGAAAACTTAGAGAAAGTACTTAAAAGATGTAAATAGACACATGTTTCTCTTAGTACAATAAAATGTCATATTATAATGGAGGAAGGAATAGTGTTGGGGCACCTACTTTTAGCTGTAGTTGATCCTTCTAAGGTAGAGGTAATTTTGATTTTTCCTACACCTAAGACAATGACACAGGTATGTAGCTTTATTGGTTATGTTGCCTATAGAAAACATTCCCACTTTTTCAATTGTTACCTAAAGATGCGGAGTTTGTGTGGAAAGATGAATGTGAAGCAACCTTTAAGGAAATCAAAGAACTAGTTTGTAAAACTCTAATATTATGAGGTCCTGACCAGAAGCTCCCATTTCACATCTCTATAGATTATTCTCAAATAGAAGTAGGGGCGGTCCTAGGGCAATAGGAGGATAAGGAACCATATGCAATCTATTATGTCAGCAAGAACTTGACTCCTGCTGAACTGAACTATACAGTAACTGAAAAGGAGTTCCGAGATGTTATTTATGCCATTAGTAAGTTTTGGCATTATATTACAGGGTAACCTACTTTTGTGGAGATTGATCATACAACTATCAGTTATCTGATGAATAATCCAATAACCATTGGTCATATTACAAGATGGTTGTTGTTAATTCAAGAATTTGATATTACCATTGTAGATAAGCCAAGGAAAGATAATGTTGTTGCAGATTTCCTGTCTAGGATGGATACTAGTGATGAAAGTACACCTATTGAGGATAGTTTTCCATATGAATGTCTCTTTGCAATTTCTACTCACACTATGGGTATGCAGATATTGCTAACTATCTTGCTATAGGAAAAGTGCCCAACACTTACCTTATAAAAAACAACGAAATATTATCCATCATAGTGCCCGCTATTCATGGATAGAAAGATATCACTTTTACATAGGACTCAACCAATAAATTCGGTGCTACATAAGTGAGGATGATATCTATGATGTCCTGAAATATGCTCATGATGGCCCCTACAGGGGACATTTTGCAGATAAGCGGGCAGGTCATAAGGTGTTGCAAATTGGGTACTACTGGCCTTCTATTTTTCATGATGCAAGGAAATATGTTCGAGGGTGTGATAGTTGCCAACATATGGGTCAACCTGGTCGAGCAGATGAGATGCCACTACAACCTCAACTAGTTCTTAAACCCTTTGAAAAATGGGCTATTGATTTTGTTGGGCCATTCAATCCGCCTTCACATCAGAAAGTTCACATTTTGTTTTGCACGGATTATTTGAAAAAGTGGGTAGAGGTCAAGGCTGTTGTGAAAGCAACAGAACAGGATGTATCAGACTTCTTATTTGAAGAAATTTTTGCTCGATATGGAGCTCCTAGAGAGATAGTTTCTTATGGAGGGGCGCAGTTTATATCACGTATGATAGCAGTAGTTATGAAATCAAGCATAGGGTAACATCTCCATATCACCCTCAGGTGACTGGCCAAGTCAAGAGCACAATCAAGGTATTGGAAAAATATTATTACAAAGGCTATAACAAACCATCGCCGAAATTGGGCTGAAAAAATTCCTGAGGCACTACGGCCGTATAAAACAACCTGGAGAAACACAACAGGATTCTCAACATACGAGCTTGTCTATGGGAAATCCCCTTTGTTTCCAATGGAATTTGAAATTAAGATGCTCAGGACATTCCTTGAAGTAGGTTTGAATCTTTTAGAAGCCCAAAAACACTGACAGGAATAGTTAAATGAGTTGGATGAAATTTGTTTGATAGATGTCCATAATACTACTGCAATTCAGCAGCAATGAACTAAATGGCATGATAGATTTATCAAGAAAAATGTGTTTCAAATGGGAGATTGGGAATTTATCTATGACTCTCGGTTCAAATATTTTAAAGGAAAACTTTGCTCCAGATGGATGGGACCATATGAAGTTGACACAGTGTTTGATAACGAGACTGTTAGACTTATAACAAATGATGAGGCACATACTCCTCTGCTTGTAAATGGACATCGCCTCAGACTATATCACTGTCCAACTTCTAAAGACACCTTTATTAAACATTTCTTTGATAATTTTTCTTTTGAAATTATTAGTGTAGAGAACCCTTCCTCTGCACCTTTGATCTAATAAGAAAAGAAATGAAAAAAAACAATAATATATATATAATATAATAAAATGTTGTTACTACTCTATCATCTTTTTCCTGCAGGTACTTCACTGGTGTTGTTAATATGATCATGGAAATTTTATCTAAGTACTTCACTAGTGTTGTTACTCCTCTAGTGTTTTTAATCTGATCGAGGTGATTTCATCTAAGTACTTCACTATTTTCGTTACTCCTTAAGTATTGTTACTCTGTTCGTGGTGGTTTTGACTAAGTGTTCAAGCAGTTTTGTTATTCCTCAAGCGTTGTTACTCATCAAGTGATGTTACTCCCTATGATGTTGTTACTCCTCCGCTACTATTACTCTGTCAAGGTAAGTCACCAGGTACATCCCCGATCAACTTTGTGGATTTGATTGATAATTAATTTGACATGACAAGATATGACTGTGGATGGTCATCCCTTAGTTGGGGGGAGGTATTATAATAAATATGAAGATGACATAATTGAAATGTAGTAATGACTTGTCGTATCACCATTAAACCCTATGCTAAGTATGTACACTACACGACCCCCACCATACCTCGCACAATTATCTATATGCATCAGGACTTGAAATAAGTAAGATTGTGTTAATGGATAGTCCTTTCCAATGCTATGAAATAATTACCATAATTATCACTCATTATTACCATAATCCGCCATGGAGTTTTCCATATTTGATCATTATCTTCCTGGATTTCACTATGCGGCACCCCATTGCTGCCACAACCATGTCACTGCAAATTTACCCACCGACACTCCTCCTCAATGGTCTTGTTGTTACTCCAATTGTTTCTATAGAGCAACTACCGAATGGGTAGGCAAGCCATTAGGCACGAACTAGAGAATGTAGTGTAGGTCTGAAGCAATCTAGATGTATGGTAGGTCTTTTTAGATGCAAGATGGCATGTGTATTTTGAGAGGCTACAGGGATTTCATGAAGCTATCACAGTCAAATTCACATTGAATTTGGATGGAAATCATTCCAGAGTTCGTGGTTTGGATATTTCTATCACAGAGAAAATAATTTACACTATTGGTGGATTGCCTCAAGGAGGGCAGAAATGGGTTTCAAGGAAATCTCCTTTGCCAGAGTTCCCAAAATATTTTTTGCAGGCTGGAGAAACAATGACCTAGAAGGGTGGGGGGGTGATCAAAAGTACTTTCCACACCCATGGGCTAAGATTTCATATTTTTTCATGAGGTACATTATTTTGAAGGTTGGTTTTCTACCATGTTTAAGTATCATTTCAGGCTTCTTGCATGCCTTCAGTTACGGCATGCACGGATTCATTCTCTAGATATACCATATTTTCTATGGAACAGTCTTTAGTTAATGTCATAGTCTGCTCATCGGTACCAACAAGCTTTAGCAGTCCTTACAAATCATGGGTTGGTTAGACTATTAGTGGTGCATGTTCTGTCTTGAACTTATGTGGCTTGACCACAATTCACCGAACTTGCGACTATGACATATACAAGGGAGGATGAGGAAGAATTGATGGTATAAGAAGAAGAGGCCGTAAACGAAGTTGCTCCATAAGAACCAACATCATCTGCTGGACCATCGGGAGTAGAACAATGGAGATAGGAGAGGCCACAGACGACGCTGCTCCACAAGAACCAATGTCACCTATTGGCCCATCGGGAGTAGAAGAAATGGAGATAGAAGAGAATGTAGTCGACGTTGTTCCACAGGAACCAATGATGACTGCCAATTTGAGGAGAGAATCAACGCCCTTGGGTGAAATTGTAGGTGGTATTGACACACAAGAACCAGGATCACTTGTTCAAGAAAATTAGGAACCTTTGGATGAGGTTGCAAGTGGTGTTGATACACAAGAATCGACATCACCTGCTCAAGTGATTAAGGAACCCTTGAAAGAAGCAAGGGCACAATCGACACTGCTCCACAAGAAATAATGTCGACTATTGAGCAGGAGGACAAACTAGAAGAAGCATAGGAAGAAAAAGAAAAAGGGAGCACAAACCAGCTAGTGAACACAAGGGAAGGAGGGCTTGAGGCAACAGGCACTGAGAGAATGGACACTGAAGAAAACATTTTTTGTTCTCCACTTCTTGTGTCCTTACCAAGAGGGGCAAGGAAGTTTCGTTCCTCTAGGTGTCTAGTGAAGGAGAAAGCCTCTTCCTTGATCTTAAAATTTGTCAGGGCAGTTAATGGCACCAACATCAACACTGTTACACAGGAACAAGTGTCGACTGGTGAACAAATTGCACAAATTGAGGGATTGGTGATCAACACTGCCACACAAGAACCAGTGCTAACCAAAGTAAAAAATGAAGAAATTATGGTTGATACTATCTCCACAGGGCCATTAGAGGAGAATGTTGTTGTTGACACTACCCCACAGAGACTTGCAATGGCTACAAAGCCACCAAAGGAAGGTGTGGAGGATTCGAAACACGAAGGAGAAAACGGTTAGGAAGTGGAGCAGTCACAAGACAAGGGTGTCGAAGACACTACCTAGGAACAGAATTCAGTGACTCCAGAACCACTAAGAGAAGATATGGATATTATGATACCTGAAGGAGAAGATGTTGGGACTATTCCCTAAGTCGAGGAACAAACAGAGGGGGTCGGGGTAAAGCAAGAACTGGTTCACAAATTTGTTAACTTCAATCCACCAAACCCCACACTAGTTGCGAGACCAGTCAAGGAGGTTGTTGTCAATCAATAATTCATTGAGAAATGTGAAAAACAAAGGCCTCCTCTTAAAGAAAGGTACCAACTACAGTTTATGGAAAACATGCAGCTAAAAATGGAAATCGTCAAGCTAACGAGGTAGGTACTACACTTACGAAGGAAAGTGAGGAGGCATAAGAAGAATGCTGTGAAACCTGGGGCTAAAACCATTTCAGCAGTAGTGCAGATCGAAGACAGGCCCACAACCTCCGCAGCTACATAGACCAAGTCATTTTTGTATGTGATCAAGGTACGATAATTTTTCAAGACTGCAAAGATTCGTAAGTGGCAAGTTGTTGTAGCTTGACTTTAGTGAGGGATCATTCCTTTAGAAGCCCACCGAGAAGGAGTGAGGGTTGTTCATGAGCAAGCCACGAAAATAGTTATCGATTGCATGGAGCAGATACAGAAAGAGAAACAAAAGTAGGAGAAGAAGTAGAAGGAAATTGAGGAACTGTAAGGGCATGTGCAACTACTGAAGAAGGAAGAAATGTTCGCTCTGGCACATCAGGTAATGGCTTGCCAACCCACTGCCCACAACTATGCTTTGTTCCTCCATAAAATTTATTTATTCTTTTGTTTAGAAAGCATCCGTTAGGAAATCATCCATGTAATAGACGACCCGATGCATTTTTTGCGCATCTTGAGAAGCCACAATATTATGAATCAACACCTGGTGTGCGAACTCTATATGCATGATTACTTTCTGGGTGATGATTAGTCATTCAATCCAGTGCCATATGTGGGAGATATTCAACTGAGAGCCTTTACCTCCTACCTAGTTAATCAGGTTAAGTGGAAGAAGGCCTTCGACACTTTCGAAGAGAATCAAGAAAACATGCCACTTGTCCTTTGGATGGAGAATTGTGAGTTTGTCAATGTCTATAATGGGCACCAAACTTTCTTTGTAATCGAAGGATGAAAAGAACAGATGTTGGCAACCTAGAAATGGTGTGTTGACATATGAACAAAACAAATTTCTACTTGTCAAGAGGAGGCCCGGGACAGCTGCTAGAAATGGTGGATGCTATCATCATCAGCCCTCAAGATACGTGAACCTTTTGGGGTCCCCAATTTTGCTTGGAATTTAAACATAGTACATTGGTATATTCCATGCATGTAGCTTCCCGAGGTCCAATGGATGGGTTTGAGCTTCTGGTTCCCCATTATCTGGCTACCAGCGATCAGTATACTCCAGCTTACAAAGTAGGCGAGGATTGGTGGAAGGAAGTGCTCAAGATAGATGGATATAAGCATTTGGGGACAGAAATGGCTGCAAAATATGATCTCACATAGCTTCATGCAGATCACCATAACTCCAACCCAGATCTGTGCAGGTGACAGGCTGCATGAGGACATGCAAAAAGACTAGTTGGGGGAAGATGTTGGTAGCTTAATTTGCATGTTTTTACCCACCTTTTTACCCTATTTCCTATATCCATTTTACACCATTGTTGGTCAATTTACAGTCTAACTGCACATGTATACCTCTTGTCATGTCATTATGAATCATTAATCAATGAAGCATAGTCATATGGGATTTTTACCTAAGTGGCTTGCTAATTCGATTATTCTTGCAGATTTGGAGGGAGAATGATCAAGACCATTGTTCAACAAATGGTTACCATCAAGATGGTAGCGCTATCTTGAGACATTAGCTACAATGGTGGATCAACCTTTCAATCAACACACTACTATATTTATATTATGTTTTGCTTAAGAAACCACTATGTAATTGTACGCAGATAACTATCATAATTCTAAGAGTTGTCAGTGTTAACAAATTGTATAAGTAGAGTTACAGGGATGTGAAATCTGGCACTGAAAATCAAAGAGAATTCCATTAACTTTGAGTCTGTAACAACATATGTTGTAATACCCCTTTTGATTAATGAAATTATGATCTTCTGAGAATTTCGTTACTTCATGATCTTTCCACAACCCTGATCAGGGAGTTAGGCCCACTCTCTTGACCAGGTGTTGTTGGATAGATGTGTGCATAGGTTTATGTCAGTTAATTTAATTATTGTTGTGAATGATTATCAGTGTGTTGTTGAGTCTTCTTTGTTGTTACTCTTATTGTTGTTATAGTCATTACTTGTTGTTACTCTTATTTGTTGTTACAGTTGTCGCATATTGTTACACATTGCTAAGTTTATAATTGAACGTTCAATACTGGGTAGGGAAACTATGGATTGCATATACTTTGCATGATAGCCTTGAAATAGCTCATAGAGCCCTGCGTTGACAATTAATGTGGAATTGGGTGAATTGCACGATTCATATATGAAAACCAACAATAACCATTGAGTAAATTGAATAAAGAAAAATAATTAATTTAAAAATGGTTGCAAATATAAAAAGAATATTTAAAAGATAATTAAGAAAGAAAAGATAAGAAGTAAAATGATATAACTAAATTTTAGCCTTATTAAATAATTCTATCTTGAATGAGAGAGGTTGAATAGCTATTAAATTATATCATTCTATCATTATAACAAAGGGAAATAGCTTGAGAATATAAATATTCTCATGTCTATCCCTATATTTCCTGGATTATTTAAGATAACAACCAATATGTATAAAAACCCAACTCTACTTAAGTCATGGGAAATATGGGGATAGAAAAAGGATAGAGAGAAGCTATGCTTGTAATCTACAATTTGAATTATTAATATAAGCTCACATCTCATTTAAATTTCTTTTGTCTCAATGGTGTGGTGATTAATGAGTGTATTGTTGCTTTTATAACAAGTGCCTCACCTAACAAGGTAGGCCGCCTTCCTTAGATAAGTATTTCTTGTAACTATATAGTTTAGTTTCTAATATTTCCTTACATTTAGCTTAGAAACTATTTTATTTTCTTACATTGTTTTAACTCACTAATAAAATAAATACAATACTCTATTTTTGGGATTCAATCATTTACTTTGCATCACATTGCATCTCATGTGCAGATATTTGTTACAAAATTTAGGATCATCTAATCCTTGATAAAATCACCATTTTGACGCTTGTGTGATTTACTTCCTGCCTATATGGTGTGTTCTACCTGTGTTGGGGGTTACAACAAAAATATTCCTAAGCCCACTAGGTAGAGAAGTGATATTTCCTTTCCTACAACTTAGATTAGTATGCTCCTTGTGTTCGGGGTTTGAACAATAAGCTTCCTAAGCCCATTAGGTAGATGTGTGTCAGTTCAATTATGTAAGTGTGGTTTAGTTTTCATTGTGACTTGTGCAAAAAATTTAATATCTTGCTCTGTGAAATTCATTTAGAATACTACAAACTCATCAAAAAAATAACAATATTATGATAGCATGGTGCACGAAGGTTAACAAGTTCATACAAACATTGAATTGATAATTAAATGAAAAATTCATCAATTATCTGATAAATAATTAAAAGGTAATCAAAGAGCCCATTAAAGTGTCCATCCTACATTCTTTAAGGTGGGATCTAAAAGATATTCTTGTTTTCCCTATCTATGATTTGGTATAGGAAAATTAAATTGGTTTTAACATAGGGATATATCTATTTTTGGTATTCTATTAAGTGTGTTAGTATTTTGAGGGATTCAAAAATGGTTTTTATATTCTTTTTGGATAGACCTTTCATATTTTTCCACTAGTTCCTTGAATACAGGTAAGGGAGATGAGGGTTAAAGGACAGGAAGAGGTAGTGAATTTTGTAGTATAATTATTACAAGTAGAATAAACAATTTACGGATTTGTCAAGGTGATTATCCATTTTCCTTAAATGATTTTGTAAGATGGGATTTCTCCTCCTGAATGAACTGAGTAGATATTTGAAAGGCATGGGTGGCAAGAGTGTAGGTCATACACACTTCATAAGCCATAATTTCATTGCTAGCTATTATTTTTCTAATTCCTTGTTAGGTGGATAAATCCCTCTTGCTGAAAAGAGTGATATCCCTAGATCCTAAAGGAAACTAGAAAAAAACAAACAATTGAATAACTTTTTCCCCAAGATTATTTCATTTTAATTATGTGAATAAGACTCTCTCCTATTTGTGAAATGCTTGATGAAGATCCCCACTTGTCTTGATGTAGCTTCTCAATGCTTGAAATGGCTTGCATCCACAAACATAAGAAAGATCAAAGGCATATGCAACATAACAATTCAAACAAGCTTAATATAATGATCAAGGAGATTTGAAATTGAAATTGCCTCAAAGAATATCTAAATAACTATAAACCATTCATCATTTCAGTAAGACAATACAATGGAAAAAAGGATTCATTTGTATTAATTCAAGGATAATGAATAGCCTTACAACCTTTGCCTTGATGTCATGAGGTTACTCCAAAATGCATCAAATCTCCTCCTTATATGATAAGATTTGCAATATTAAACAAGCAGCGTAAGTTTATCTTCTCTGAGTTCTGACCTCTTCAATCCATCTGCCCTGTAATCATTTTATAGGCCAAGAGGAAGAAGCTTCAGATCCAAAAGAGGAGGGTGAGATCCTCTAATTGGGGGATTAGGTTTCCTTGAGGAAAGGGATTAAGATCCATCATCTGAGGGTTATATCTCGAAGGGGCATCACCTAGAAGATTTTAGTTGGGAGATCTTAGACCAACTATATTTCTATAATGTACTTTTTAGTTTTACTTTATTTGATTCACCTGCGCGGTCCAAAGTGGTAGACAAGTGCAATTCTGCGTTGTTCTCAGGGATAAGTTTAGCAAATGCGTAGAAAATTTTAGAGAAAAGTACGCATGACCTACTTAACAAAGTAAACAAGCTATTTTTTCCCAAAGTTTTGATCTTATTCAAGGTATTTTTGGTTGTTTGAACTCTAAGGTAGTTCATGAAACATGTTCACGGATGGCGAGAAATCCATTTATATCAATCAAGTGTCATGGTGACAAAATGATGTGTAACATATTTCCCCCTAAAGTGTGAAGTCTGTATAATAAGTTTTTAAATATTGAAGTGCTTTATTATGCTAAAGATCGAATCAGAGACAATGGTCAGAAACCTGCAAGAAACATTCAAGGATTACAATGCATATATATATATATATATATATATATATATATATATATATATATATATATATATATAGATAGATAGATAGATAGATAGATAGATATAGATATAGATATAGGGAGTTCATGAAACATGTTCACGGATGGCGAGAAATCCATTTATATCGATCAAGTGTCATGGTGACAAAATGATGTGTAATAGATTTCCCCCTAAACTGTGAAGTCTATATAATTTTTTAAATATTGAAGTGCTTTATCATGCTAAAGATCGAATCAGAGACAATGGTCAGAAACCTGCAAGAAACATTCAAGGATTACAATGCATATATCTATATATGTGTGTGTGTGTGTGTGTGTGTGTGTGTGTGTGTGTGTGTGTGTGTGTGTGTGTATGCATATGTTATCATCAATGAGGTAGGCATTACCATACTTAGAGTAGATCTAACTCAATGAATAAGTATGGAAAAACTATAGAATCATATCTATAGTAGACACAATATGGACACAATCATCCGTTTATGATTTTTTCTACAAATCATGAATATAAAACTCCTCACAACCTAGATTGATGAAACTAGTTCCAGGGTCTTGATCTTCATCTTCTCCATCCACAATACGAATCTAGAAATGCGAGTGAATGTCTCCAAGTTGAACATGGTAGAAACCACTTGATTACCGGTCAATGATATGAACCATTAACAAGCGCAAGAGAAACCATGAATAATGAAAATGGCTCTCAAGGTACTTCCAATACAATGTATAAAGTGTGAATAGGTGATATGAAGTCAAACACTCATAGAATCATTTGATTGAAGGCCAATGATGAGAACCTGTGATCGAAGTCGAGAAACCTGCCATTAAGGAATGTAGGCTTCAAGGTACTAAAGGTTTCTAGATGAACTTCCTAGATAATGAGTTGAACTCGATAGGAAGAAATCCATCACAGGAAAGCCTACGACACGAAACATAGTGTCAAGTTTTGAAAAATAGTTTGCAAGGACTAACTCAGGGATGTCCAACACGATTGAAGGCTAAAATTTGCAAAGGAACATGAACTGAGATTTAACTTCTCTTGAACAAATAACGACACGACAATTGACTTTGCAACATTTGACTCAACTATAATACTCAAAACCAACTGAATACTTTCAATGGGCTTCAATTATCTGTAAGACAAATGAATTTCCCAACCTAGACACCACTGTGATGGAGTCTCATGTTCAAGAGCAACACACTGCCTTTATGGTAAATGTGAAATGAACACCTTTCCCAATTTCCCCCCACCATTGCTGGCAAGTACCTCTTTATTTATTACAAGCTTGAGGAGGATAACATATGCTTCTCCTGTAAGCTCATCCTTCGGATGAGTCCATCAAAGTATTTTTAATGAACCCTAAAAAGGAATGGTCCAGTCTCATTATGCTTAACGAGTCCTATATTGTTTAACTGTTACGAGTCCAGAAAAGGGGTAGCTCAATGTCGTTTTATTTTAAGAGTATGAAAAAGACACAAAAATGAAACTCATTCAGTTCTTTTACTGTAAAATTTTAACAAGCCTAGAGAAAGTAAAGCTCAATGTTTTTCACTTTTAGGTAGTCAGAAGAAAAACATAAGTAAACCCCGTCATCTTATTTTTCATACATTTAGTCAATCAAGTCTGAAAAAAATAAACTAATACAAGAGACAACTCTATTTACCATGTTTGATCAACGTATACCTTGTTCGCAAACAATCCTAGCTCAGTTTGTAAAAGGGGTAAACTTGTACTGAGTGGACGATTGTTCATTTACTTTTACAAGTTCAAACAATTAAGTACTCGACAATCTCTTCATATTTCAAGAGTTTGAAAAGGGCTTAAAAGAGGACTATAGGGTTTTGCTTTTCATAAATTTTAACGAGTTCAAAAAAGTGATAAAAATATACTCATATTACCGAGTTTCAATTTAATCAATGAGCAGGAAAATACGAAAAGAACTCGACATTTTCATGTACATTTTACGAGCATTAAAAGATAGCAAATGTAGATCAGGATTTTCATGAGTTTAACGAGTCTTGAAAATAATAATCGAAATGGACTTGAGATAGGTTTCATTTTTACGCAAGCTTGAAACGTAGGAAATTTTTTCTTGACATTGGTTTCATTTTAACACAAGCTTGAAACAGAGAAAATTGTGCCTGAGATAAGTTGTCATGCTCCCAACATAATGATTGCAAGGGCACATTCCCCCAACATAATGATTGTGAGGGCACATGCCCCAAAAACTTAGTTTAATTCACCTCAGTAGACTATTGGTTACTAATAGGTGGATGCAATGAAGATTCATTTACGAGATCAGATGAAAAACTTGACTCAATTAGGGGAGGATTTGTTTCATTTTTTAATGAGGTTGACATAGTAAAAGAACTATCCTCAATTAGACTTGTTTCATGGCTTCCAAATGGAAGAAACACATGTCAAAGGACACCTATTGATCATGGCTTCAAAAATGTCTTCATCAGATGGAAGAATAGTTCCTTGCAAGGGACACATGTCAAGGGGATTAATAGGGAGAAGAAAACCGTATTCAAATGCCCCCATTGAAGTTTTGACTATGTTAGTTACCAGATCTAAGTCAAAAGAAGTCGAGCAGACAATGAGAGGCTCACTTGCATTGGTAACTAAAAACATGGGACTAGTTGGCACATAATTAACCTGTGACAGGGTAGGTACCACTTCCATATAAGGAATATTTAGAGGTGTCAGATGACTGGTAGTCGAAGCAAGATCAACATATGAAAGTTGATCAACCATCATAATGTTTCCATTGTGAGGGAAGGAAATCATGTGAAAGAGTGTCGATACAACAACTTTCATGGCATATACATAGTCTCGCCCAAGGAACAAATTGAAATCTAAGGGACTTTGAACTGCCATATGATCAATACAGACAATTTTACCTTCCAAGGTAATAGGTAACTTAAGGAGGATCCATAAAGGCACGCAAATGGTTTTTTTAAAAGCTAATAGATTTTGTGTAATAGGCACAAGCTGAGGGGAGCCCAGAGCTTGTCAAGAAGTTGAGGACAAAATAGTGATAGAAGAACCTTCGTCGATGTTTGTGCATTGCAAATTCTTACCAAAATCCTTCACAATTATTTGGAAAGGGGTGGAAGAAAGAAGATGAGGTTCTTTTAGTCAACTCCAATCAAAATAAATATCCTCATTACTTGGATGGGGTTCAAAATAAATAGATGAAATGCCCCCATGTGTATAAGAATCTAAAGTAACATGAAGAACATGAGTGGTATGAATTTCACTCTCTAAAAGGGAGGGTGGGATCGACTGAAGATGGAATCGATTCAACCACTTGATCAATGAATAGTCCATCAACCTGAGTGATACATGTTTCACCCTTGAATGGAAGAGTGCGATTGAATGTACTTTGATTTAGATCAATCACTTTGTCAACTGATGGTAGGGGGGGAGAAATTTTGTGGTAATTAGTTGGATGTTGGAAGTTGTGATACAATAAGTTTTTCTAATAATTTTGAGGCTTCATCCATGTGAGGGAAAATGTGACTATGATGAGTCCCTTTGCATAACATACAAGGAAACCTAACTTTAAGATTTTTCACTGGAATCTGAGAATCATGGGTTGATGGATCAACAATAAGTTGATGAGAATTATTTGACCATACTTCCAAAACCTTAGGAATACCGGAGCAATTGATAAGGAAGTGGTCACCCTTACAGAGCTTGCAATGGTATTTTGGATTACGATGCATTGTAGAAGTTCCCTGAACATTACCAATGCTTGTGGCTATGGTTGGTTGGTTGACTACTTTCTTATATTGCTTCTTCTTCTTCTTCCCTTTCTTCTTCTTCTTTGTCACTTGGTTACTAGCATCAAGGATTTTACCAAGCGAAGAAGAAGAAAGGGAGGAGGACATGTTGGATGAAGAAGGTAAAGGGTTAACAGTAGGTTGGTGATGTTCAGAAGGAGAATTTGGTTGAGGTGAAAAACTTCATTGAGCTGGTACAATTGGAGTATTTGAAATTAAAGAAGTTGAGAACATCCATACAAGTAAACCTATCGTGAATCCAAAAAGTGACAATGTATCCATATAAGGAGGACCGACATTTGCAAAATCAGGAAAAGGATTAGGATTCATGTTAAAAGGGAGGTATTTATTGGTAACTTTTGACATTGTTTCCATTAGATTCAATCCAAATAAGTTTTTATTATTAAAATTAAATAATATTCACAATCCACACCTAAGGTCTTGTAAAAGGTAATAAAAACCAAGGTAACACACTAAAAAATCTAGGGATTCAAACCATACAAATTGACTTGTCACAGAGATCAATAATTACTAGTTGGTGATGAAATCCAATGTCTCCAAGATCAAAGTGAAAAGTTTATAGATATTAGCATTTGGAACCAGTTACCCTGACAACCTACTTAATGAAATAGTCTGGTGCAAGTAACTTTGCTTATGCCATCTCAAGCAAAGATTACCCTCCAAAAAGTCCAAGTAAGTCTAGTCAATGTCTGTTCCAGGTACAACAGGACCTTCCCTCTTCCATCACCTTAGGTAGAGCCCTAGGATTATGGTCACTAAGTTTACCAACTACAACAATTTCACCTATGGGGACAGTCGTAGATTGAGTGTACACACAAGGGCAGAGTAACAAAGCTCAATCCCTTTGAAATCTCCTCAAGGTGGTTAATTAGAGGTTTACTTTTAAGTGACCCAAGTACCTTCTGAAACCATTGTAATATGTACAAATCACTCTATCATAGCTAATGAAGTGGGTACGATCACTTCACTAGATCCAACATGATCTCGTGCTTAACTCATGTGTTAAAAAAGCTTCCCAGAGCAAAAATAATTGGATTTCTCTCCCTAACTCAAGATTTTATTGTTTATCTGTAACTTTGTGTTGGGAGCAGGATCCCCCAAGGGAAGTTTTGGGTCTAAAATCCCATGTTTTAGTCAAATTTTGTAATAAAAATGTAAATACTCCGCATTTTGTGGTCGCAGAGCGTGAATGTGTCATGTTTCATAAAGGGTAGTTCGCCCTTAGTTTTGTAAAGTAAAGTCGGCTGTAAGAGATCTACCCATGGTCCGCGAACAATGGAATTGTATAAAAAGAGCTAATCTCTAAGTAGTTAGAATCATCAAGAGATAGACAATGTAAGAGAGTTGCAGTTATGAAGTAAGAAGTCTAAGTCTTGGGTTGTAGCATAGGTAGAGGCTTTGCAGCTGAGTGTGCAGAGGCCTAGGGTAGAAGTCCGCAGCTGAGTGCGTAGACCCCTACAGCCGTGTGCGCAGGGAGGACAGAGTTTGTAAACACTTGGAGGATATCAATAAAGAGAAATATTCGGTAATTCCTGTGTCTTTGTTATGTTAATGCATCTTGATATGTTATGTATGAACTTCCTTTATTATTCTTATGTGATGCACGAATGAATGCAATTACGTTGAATAATTGAACACAATTACGGTTATCTGTTTACGTGGTGTTAACTATAATTATTTGATAAGATAAGAAAGTCACTTAGATTAATTGGGGAATCTACATGGCACGTTGCCATAGCAGTGTGAAAGTACCTGAGCAGCAGGCTAGGGCTGCGCGAAGGTCGATCATACCCTTTCACAAAGGTATTAAAGGATAGAATAAAGGGCTCATCTTGCAAGCCCTAGAGCGAAGTGACCTACGCGAAGGCAGGGATAGAGGGAATCAAATGACATCACAACCATCTAGGGTGTGGAAAATTGGTTCCAACATCCCCCCATACTGCTTCGGGTGAGACTTCGGTCTACACTCCACTTGCTGATGCAGAAAGGGCCAATAGTGTAGGGATTTGTTTGGCTAATTAATGCTGAACTTGGGTGAGGCCCCCTTAAGCCAAAAAATGGTTCCGTTTCTGGGATTGGAATCTACATAAGAGATGTGTGATGTTGTATCACTGGAACCCAACTACGAAGGAGATTAGAGACTGGTTGGATAGTAAGTTCCACGGATCGCAGCACAAGAGAACAAAAACCTGTGACTAATAAAGGAATAGTGGTTGGAAAAATACCTGTATACCGAGATCCACAAGATATTTTTCTACTCCTTCCCAATTTAGCTATATGAGTGGATCGCAAAGCTAGAAGATAGCCAAGGAGGGTGGAAACTTGACGGTCCTATTGTTTGGACCCTGAATCTAATATAGAAATTAGAAGCATCTGAGGACAAGATTGCTCACGCTATTGATCATTGGCTCGATCGCGTCATAGGAGGATTTGTGACTGAATTCATGGTCGACACCTCAGTCAGCTATAGCGAGGCAGAGCGGCATGGTTTCAAAGGACCACGAGGTAAGTACGTAAAATCTTTGAATACCTAGACAAAATGTGATTGTGCAAAAAATGGGTTATGAAGCTACCTTGATGTTCGGCACTACGTAAAGTGGAAAAACTTATAGGGACGAAGGAAAAAATTATCTAGAGTATATTCCATTGATTTCACCTCCACGAGGTGACGAGGAAGAAATAGCGAAGGTTTCTCTACGAAGTGTTATTCAGTTAATAAGACAAGGATTCTTACGAATACCACCTCCACCCACTGCGCGCTACGTCCGCAAGATGGTGGGGTACGCATAAGGGAAGCTTTGATGATTAGCGCGAATGTAGGAGGATGATGAGAACATGATTTGAGAGGCCTAAGATGATAACGATAGACAAGTATGATGGGTAGGATGATCCGCATGCACATTTGGCCAAATGGAGTCAGGCTTATGGAGAAAAGCCCCAACCTGAATGAGTGCACTTGTTCTATCACACCTTGGATATTGTCTCGTTGAACTAGTATGTAGAAACTGAGCTTTGCCATGGGACAGGCGAATGGGATATCCTGCATGAGGGATTCATGATGACAATCAATTTTTAGGATGGGTTTGATAGTATAGATGAAGCACTACAAGAGGTGAAAGCAACAATCATTAGGAGACAGCAGGATCCTTTAGACCTGATTTAGCCTAAATGCACTACTCAGCTGAGTCGCGTGCTAGAATGTTATAATGTAACTGTTGAAGAAGATGTCGAGGATGTGCAGAAGATTAAAATTCTGGAAACAGAGGGTCACCACAAGGTTGAAGGACCACAGATTGAGAACCATGATATAACCGCGCCATTGAAAATGAAACAAGTAAACATTGGTATGGAGGCAGAACCCAAATTTGCAAAGATTGGAGACTACTGGGACGACATGATGGTGGATAAGGTCGCTGAATTGCTCCACAAATACCAAGATTTATTCCCAACCAAGTTCACGGATCTGAAGGGGAAAATCGGGGACCTAAGGATGATGAAGATCACATTAAAGCCCGATGCAAAGCCAGTTAAGCAAAGACCTTACCATCTCAATCTGAAATATAAGGAGAAGGTCTGCTTAGAGCTAGAAAAGATGCTCACAGCAGGCATCATTGAGACTATGGAAGAATATGATTTGGTAAGTGGTGAGCTCCAGTATTGTAGCAATAATGCTACAACTCCTGGGGCTTCCTGTCTCTTAATTTTATCAACCCGGTAGTTCGTACAGACTTGGAAGCGACGGTGCTGTATGCACAAGTACTAGCTCTTGTCGCAGCTGTCACTTGGTCAGCTGGCACAAGTCCGCTAGGGCTCAAGCCAACTTCTATAGGCTCACAGAAGAAGCTTTATCAATGATGGACGAAAGCTAGCTCAAACAAGACTAATCTACTTGGCAAAAATGAACTGAAAGCAAATCAAAACATGGAAACCCTAGGAAACCCTAATTTAACTAGTCTAACCTCTATGATGCAAAGAATGTGAAGGAAACTTCTACCAATGATGCCATTACTTCTAACAAGTGAAAATGCATGAATCTAATCTACTTGCATCTTAAAAGACATGTTTTTGTAATTTTTTCTTTAAGTGGATGGAGTGATTGTGATTTTGTGCTTATTAGGGTTTGGTTGTGCAGATGTGATGTGGAAGGAAGGAAAGCTTGGGAAAGGTTGGGGAGGCTAGGAGAGGTTCCCAGAGATCCTTAGCATCAGTCCACAGAGGTTCCTCACGTTCAGAGGCTCAGCAACCGAGTGAGTGGCCTCCTACAGGATGTCTGCAGGGGTTTCTACAGGAAATCTACAAATTGCTACAGGATGACCTACCGTGGGTGTTTGAAGTGATGGTGGAGTGATGGAATGGTAGGGGGAGATGTGTAAGGTAGGAATAAGGCTGGTGATGGCTCAGGAGTGGAGAAGTAGGATGGAGAACGAGTGTATGAAGTGGGTTGATGGATGGAAGGTTATAACAACGAAATGTCTAAAGAATGAAGTTATGTGAGGAGTGGAGGAGTTTGGGAGATAACAGAGCAGAGCAGAGGTCGAGGATGTGGTTGTATGCATGATCAAGACGAAGAAGGAGGTAATAGAATGATGAAAAGGAGTGTAAATGAAACAAATGGCTTATGACTGTCACCAAGATGAAAATTCATTAACCTAAGCTACCTGAACTCAATGAACAGCAAGATAAAGCGTGTAGAGGAATGTGCATGAAGCGGTGATGAAGGTGTATGGTGCAAGAGTGAAGTGCATGGAAAGATCTATCATAAACGAGACTATGTTGCAGCATGTATAAAGTGAAGAACTGCGTATTTTTGTGGCTGGTATAGGCTGCACTCCAATCTCCAAACAGAGATGGCAGTGGAGCCTTCCTCAACCTTTTTTGCTGGAGCTCCAATGGATTATCAACCTGCTAGTCTAACTAAACAACCGAAAGCATTTCAACCATAAGCTAAACTCATTCAATCTCATAAAACCTAACTCAGCAAACCTGTAATTTCGAATTGCATGGTAAATCAATGAACTAAAGTGCTGAAACGAAATGCAAACACATTACAACACTGAGGAGATCTATTGCTCTCAGGTTGGGACCTAACCTGAGAGCTATAGCACCTTGAGAAAACTCAGAACTAGATCAAAATCTGCCTTCTTTATTCATAATCTGATGTCATGCCAAATTGGCTTACAAAAAGAACTACACCGAGCTGTGCTCAAAAATTAAAATAGTAATGCGAAAGTTTCAACCACCAATCAAAGGCTACGGCCTCCATACTTATGCAAAAACGATCATCCAACAGGTGTCCTTGATTTTAGGAGCTCGGCTGTCCAACTGAAGTTTAAACTGCTGATCCTGTAGGACAGTCATAATTGTTGTTCCTGTAGAACAGTTATAACTGCTGTTCCTGTAGAACAGCTGGCTGCTTTTAAGCTCGGTGGGGAGATGGATTGGAGCTCGGAGCTATGGTGGGAATCACGAGGAGGGTCCCAAGACTGTGGACATCCTCTCCTAAAAACCAGCAGTGCCACCTCATTGTCTCCTTGTCTCCTTTTTCGTTGTCTTTTTCTCCCTTTTAATGCCAAAAACCTGAAATCATCATGCATTAGTCACGTAGATAAAATGTCTACCCTTCTTCCTACAAACAACACGAATAAACTAAGAAATGCATGCATAAGCAGTAAAAAGTGAATGGTTTGAGCAAAGCAAGTAGGCCAAATGAGCCCAAATTATACAAAAAATTGGGGCATGCTACCAAATTTTTTTTTTTTTTGGAAAGATAACAGGGGCACCCCAAAGAGGTTTTCACCCTTGCTACCTGCCCTGAGCGACTCAGAGAGGTTTTCACTCAAGGATCTTTTTCAACCTTTTTCTTTTTTTTTTTTTTTTGAAAAAGCAATAGGAGCGCCTCAATGAGGTTTTCACCCCTACTACCTGCCTTGGGCGCCTCAGAGAGGTTTTCACCCAAGGATCTTTTTTTTTTTTTTTTTTTTTTTTTTTCAGATCTTCTTTCAGGGTGTGCCAGAGGCAGAGGCAGAACCCTTCTCTATGACCAATACAGATTTCTCCATAGTTTTGATAAACTCTTGTCTTGAGAGAGGTCTCCTGTAGATCTTCAATCGATGCCCATTGACAAGCATGGGAATGGCTTCCTCATCAATGGTTCGAATGAGGACAGATCCATTGTCATGGCATTTCTCCACTGTATATGGTCCTAGCCATCTGGTTCTCAGCTTCCCCTTGAAATCTTTGTATCTGGAATCATACAACGAAGCCCAATCTCCTGGCTGAAATTGCTTGTCATGGAGATGTTGGTCATGCCACACCTTCCTCTAAAGTTGAACCACTTCTGAGTGAAGGAGGGCCTGCATGCAGTGCTCGTCTAGGCCATTCAGCTGCAGCAGCCTTTCTTGTTGTGCATGGCTGAGATCTAGGTCCAGCTGAGCTGCCATCCTCAAGGTGTTGTATTCAAACTCAATGGACAACAAAGCTTTCTTCCCATAGACCAGCTCATACGGTGTGAAACCGGTGGTGGTCTTCCAAGTGGTGTTGTAGGCCCATGTGGCTTCTACCAGGCGATCTGCCCAATCTTTTCTGCTGCTGCTCACCACTTTAGTCAAGATCCCTTCTAATGCTCTATTGGTGACTTCCACCTGACCATTTGCTTGAGGGTGATAAGGGGTGGAAGACCTGTGCTTGATCTTGTGATGAGCGAGGAGATCTTCAACCAGGTTGGAGGTGAACTGGCTCCCTTGATCGGTGACCAGCTCTCTTGGATAGCCAAACTTATAGAAGATGTTCTCTCTTAGGAACTCGGCCACCTTCTCTTCTGTTGCTGCTTTGATTGCTTTGGTCTCTGCCCACTTTGTCAAATAGTCAGTACACACTATGATGTAAGTCCTTTGCCTCGAAGAGGGGTTGATTGGGCCCACAAAGTCCATGCCCCACTTCTCAAATGGCTCAAGAGTCACTTGAGGTTGGAGAGGTATCTCATCCCTTTGGGTTAGTTTCCCCATTCTTTGGCATTGGTCACACTGACTGACATATCTTCTGACATCTTGATGAAGTGTGGGCCAATAGTAGCCTGCCTGTAGGATCTTGAAGGCAGTTCTCTTTGATGCAAAATGCCCTCCACAAGGCCCATCATGACAAGTGAGGAGATATCAAAGACTTCCTCCTCCCTCACACAACGCCTTAAGATCTGATCGGGGCCAAGCTTGAACAGGTTGCCCCCGATCCAAGTAAATGAGGCACTTTTTCTGATGATTCTGCTCTTCTCTTTTGAAGAGAGGTGCGGAGGGAACTGAGCTGAAACAAGGTAGTTTGCTATATCAGCAAACCATGGAGAGAGTACTAAGATAGCAAACAAATGTTCATCAGGCATCTGATCGTCCACTGTTCCATCCTCATCTGCAGACAAATCCAATCTAGACAAAAAATCAGCAACAACATTTTCTCTACCTGGTTTATCAACAATGGTTAAATCAAACTGCTGCAATAAAAGTAACCATCTAATGATACGAGCATTCACATCTGGTTTATTCATCAAATATCTAATAGCAGCATGGTCAGTATGTACAAAGGTCTGGTAACCAGTAATATAATGTCGGAACTTGTTCAATGCATGGACCACAGCCAACAATTCCTTCTCGGTTACAGTGTAATTCAGCTCAGCTTTGGACAAGTTTTTGCTAACAAAGTAAATGGCATATGGAAGTTTCTGCTCAACTTGTCCTAAAGCTGCACCTATGGCTTTGTTCGAGGCATCAGTGTGGATGTGGAAAGGTAGGGCCCAGTTTGGACCTCTCAAGATTGGTGTTGACACCAACTTGTCCTTTAACTCATTCAAACTCTTCTGACAATCGTCAGTCCACTTAAACTCCACATCTTTTGCCAACAGACTAAACAATGGTGAGGCTAGCTTTGCTGAAATCTTTAATGAATCTCCGGTAGTATCCTGCTAATCCCAAGAAACTCCGGACATCCCTTACCTTTTGAGGAGGTGGAACCCTCTTGATGAGAGCAATTTTGTTAGGATCCACCTGCAATCCTTGGGAAGAAATGGTATGGCCTAGCACGGTCCCTTCAGTCATCAGGAATTCACATTTTTCAGGACTGAGGGACAGGTTCATCTCAAAGCATTTGGCTAGGACTTTTCCCAGATTGGACAATGCTTCCTGGAAGTTGGCCCCATAAGGAGTAAAGTCATCCATATAGATTTCCACTACATCATGGACCAGCTCCGAGAAGATGCTTAAGACAGCTCTCTGGAAAGTAGCAGGAGCATTGCATAGCCCAAAGGGAAGGACTCGGTAGGCAAAGGTACCCCAAGGACAAGTGAAGGTGGTCTTATCTTGGTCTTCCGGGCTGATTTGGATTTGATTGTACCCGCTAAACCCATCCAGGAAAGAGAAGAACTTCTTTCCGGCAAGTCCATCCAACACTTGATCTATGAAAGGTAGAGGGAAATGGTCTTTCTTGGTAGCTTTGTTCAGTTCTCGGTAGTCCACACAAATTCTCCATTTCCCATTTTTCTTGGGAACCAACACTAGAGGGGACACCCATTCACTATCTGAGATGGGGTAGATGAATCCGGCATCCAACAGTTTTTGCAATTCTTCCTTGACAATGTCCTTAAGGGCAGGATTCATTCTCCTCTGCGGTTGCCTAACCGGTTTACAGTCCTCTTTGATATATATGTGATGAGTACAGACTGAAGGATGGACTCCTTTCATTTCCTTATAGCTCCAAGCAAAAGCATCTAGGTGGTTGGCCAACAGACTACACAGCTCCTTTTCCTAGGAAGGAGATAGGGAGGAGCTGATCTTCAATGCTTTCTCAGGGCCGAACTCCACGTTCTCGACTCTGGGAGCAACAGGGTTGGTTGTATAGAGATCCACTAAGGTGCTAGCTTGGGCATCCTCCACCAATTCCTCTAAGGGTAGTGCACTGGAAAATGGATTCTGGATCAAGGTCTCGATCAAGTCATCCTCGGTTAGGGGGTCTTTCCTAGTGGTATCTAAGGTGCACAGAGGTGCTGAGTACACCTCGTCTTCTTCTCCTTCTTCCAACCAGAGTGGTAAATCATGCTCTAAAGAAGGTTGGGCATGAGGGTATAGGACTAGCTGCTTGGACATGGGACCATTTTTGATGGTCATGTTTCCTGCCCGACAACTTATGTAAGCATCTGCAGTAGCTAACCAAGGCCTTCCCAAAATGAGAGGATATCCAGTAAGCTTTGCCTTTGGTTGCAGAACCAGGAAGTCTGCAGGGTACTCCCAAGAGTCAATGGAGACCAAGACATCCTCCACAATCCCTTCAGGAGTCACGGCGGAGCGATCTGCTAGTTGCAGTACTGTCGAGGTCTTCCTCAAGGAACCTTGAAGATTGAGTTTGAGCATGGTGTCCCTGGTCATCACATTAATGGCAGCCCCCAGATCAATCAAGGTGTGAGGTATGATGGTGCCATTGATGTGAACATCTACTACAGGACTTCCAGGATCTAGGTACTTTGGGCAGATGACTTGTCCTAGCATAAGGTCAGACAGTTGTCCTATGACATTGATAGTTGAGGCATCTTTCTTCCGTCTGCCTAGGTGTTTGAAACACTTCTCCTTAATCATCTTGTTATATATTGGCACATCCTTGATGGCTTGGAGAAGTGGGATTTTTACACACAACTGCTTGAGCTCACCCAAAAGCTCATCTTCTTCTGGGTTAGGTTGTGTGGTGGTTGCTAGTCTCTCAGGAAAGGGTGGAATAGGCTTTGTTTCACTCTCCTGATGGTCTTCCTCATTCTCTGGGGGAGGAGGCTGACGATTTGGAAGAGTCTTTCCAGATCTAAGATTGATCTCCTGGATCTCCACAGCATAGGTAGGGCATGAGGTTTCCCCAGTGTATACCTACTGGGCCTGTCTATTGTTGGGGTTCGGGTTCAGTTGAGCATGCATTTGAGGTTGCCTTGGAGTAGCAGGAGGTAATGGTTGAGGTTGCACTGGTGGTGGAGGCAAAATGGCAGGAGGAGTGTTGTATTGGGGCCTCCACCCCGACTGAGGTGCATTCCATTGAGGCTGTGGCTGGGTATGTGAGTGATATGGATGAGAAGTAGGTTGAGTGGGGTACTGAGGTGGATAAGACCATGGAGGAGGCATGGACCATGAAGGATGAGCAGGGGGGCCCCAAGAAGGCATAGGAGTTGACTGGTTGGGGTTGTCATAAGCTTGAGATGCCCCTTGCATCCCCTGCTGATAAGGTCTAGATCCTTGTGGCCTCCTTTGGTTGAGGTAATAGAGAGGCTCTGTGGGAGCTTCAGTCCCTTGGTACATGGCTTTAAACCCAGATAAGGTTGGACACTTATTTGTGGGATGGTCCTCCTCACAAACGAAACACACTTCAACCGAATGCAATGGACATTCGTTCTTAGGGTGCCTCCTTGTGCACCTAGGACAGAAGACAGCCAAGGCTCTCTCAGCCTCTTCTTTCTTTCGCTGAATCCTGAATGTATCAAGCTACATGGCAATGGTTTGTCTCACCTCACTCTTAAGATCTTCTAATTGGTTTGCAAGCTCATGTTTGGAGAAAGGGACACTAGTTGAGAGGTGGTTTCCTCTACCTCGTTTCCGAGCTGCCCTGGAGTGGTTTTTAAACACAGTCTTGATGTCATCATAAGGCAGTTGGTAAATGTCCCCCCCAGCTAACATGTGAAGGGTATCTAAGAGGTCTTCAGGGACTCCTCGGAGTAGGACCAACTTGAGGGATTCAGGGTCAAGTGTGCACCTGGCCCACTTATAGCTTAGTTGGAACCTCTCCTCATAATCCTCTAAGGACTCATCATTTCCCATGGACATCCGAAAGATTTCCCCCTTTGTTTCCTTGGACCTACAGTAATCCCGGTACTTGGTGTTGAAAGCTTGCTGCATTTGAGCCCAAGTGGTGATACTATTCCCAGGTAAGCCCATGAACCAGCGTAGTGCTGCATCCTTAAGGGTGGAAGGGAAAAGTTTCAACTTTTGCTCATCTTCAGTATAGTCATAGGTTCTACAAAGGACAGCAAACTCAAACAGGAAGGTATCTGGATCTTCAGTGGTCAACCCATGGAAGTGAGGTAAGGCGGAGGGGCTAATGTTTTTCATTTTCATCTCTCCATTGGTCTCTCGGATGGGGAAGGCACCTTCTATTCTCTCATCTTCTCTTCTATTGTCAGCCATAGCTTCAGATGGATTGGTCTCTAACTCTTCTTCTACTATAGGGTCTTTGGACATCTCAGGTTGTTCACCTATAGGTTCCTCTGGGTCACTGTCACCAAAGAAGAGAGAAGGGTGACTCAGTGATGTGGTGGGGGTGTTTGGTAGGAATTTTCCTGATCTATCTCGGTTCCTACGAGGCATGAAATGGAAAAGACTTTCTTTCTCTTTTTCTTTGCTTTTGCTTTGCTTTTCTTTTGGTACCTGCAAAACTGAGACAGATTTATCTACAACTAACTATGAAAGATGCAAAATTAACTGAAAGCAGGAAAGAACTAATCTACTTTGCTGAAATGAAATTGCAGAAAGGAAATGCTAGTCTATGAAAGCAGGAAATGCTAATCTATGAAAGCAGGAAATGCTAATCTATGAAAGCAAGAAATGTCTATGCTACTTTTGCAGAATGGAAATGAAGTAAACTACTAGCAGAAGGCAAGAGTAAGAAAGTAGAAGAAAAGCAACAATTACTAATACTCTGACGCTTCCCCGGCAACGACGCCAAAAAGATGGTGAGCTCCAGTATTGTAGCAATAATGCTACAACTCCTGGGGCTTCCTGTCTCTTAATTTTATCAACCCGGTAGTTCGTACAAACTTGGAAGCGACGGTGTTGTATGCACAAGTACTAGCTCTTGTCACAGCTGTCACTTGGTCAGCTGGCACAAGTCCGCTAGGGCTCAAGCCAACTTCTATAGGCTCACAGAAGAAGCTTTATCAATGATGGACGAAAGCTAGCTCAAAGAAGACTAATCTACTTGGCAAAAATGAACTGAAAGCAAATCAAAACATGGAAACCCTAGGAAACCCTAATTTAACTAGTCTAACCTCTATGATGCAAAGAATGTGAAGGAAAATTCTACCAATGATGCCATTACTTCTAACAAGTGAAAATGCATGAATCTAATCTACTTGCATCTTAAAAGACATGTTTTTGTAATTTTTTCTTTAAGTGGATGGAGTGATTGTGATTTTGTGCTTATTAGGGTTTGGTTGTGCAGATGTGATGCGGAAGGAAGGAAAGCTTGGGAAAGGTTGGGGAGGCTAGGAGAGGTTCCCAGAGATCCTTAGCATCAGTCCACAGAGGTTCCTCACGTTCAGAGGCTCAGCAACCGAGTGAGTGGCCTCCTACAGGATGTCTTCAGGGGTTTCTACAGGAAACGTAGGGGTTTCTACAGGAAATCTACAAATTGCTACAGGATGACCTACCGTGGGTGTTTGAAGTGATGGTGGAGTGATGGAATGGTAGGGGGAGATGTGTAAGGTAGGAATAAGGCTGGTGATGGCTCAGGAGTGGAGAAGTAGGATGGAGAACGAGTGTATGAAGTGGGTTGATGGATGGAAGTTTATAACAACGAAATGTCTAAAGAATGAAGTTACGTGAGGAGTGGAGGAGTTTGGGAGATAACAGAGCGGAGCAGAGGTCGAGGATGTGGTTGTATGCGTGATCAAGACGAAGAAGGAGGTAATAGAATGATGAAAAGCAGTGTAAATGAAACAAATGGCTTATGACTGTCACCAAGATGAAAATTCATTAACCTAAGCTACCTGAACTCAATGAACAGCAAGATAAAGCGTGTAGAGGAATGTGCATGAAGCGGTGATGAAGGTGTATGGTGCAAGAGTGAAGTGCATGGAAAGATCTATCATAAACGAGACTATGTTGCAGCATGTATGAAGTGAAGAACTGCGTATTTTTGTGGCTGGTATAGGCTGCACTCCAATCTCCAAACAGAGATGGCAGTGGAGACTTCCTCAACCTTTTTTGCTGGAGCTCCAATGTATTATCAACCTGCTAGTCTAACTAAACAACCGAAAGCAATTCAACCATAAGCTAAACTCATTCAATCTCATAAAACCTAACTCAGCAAACCTGTAATTTCGAATTGCATGGTAAAGCAATGAACTAAAGTGCTGAAACGAAATGCAAACACATTACAACACTGAGGAGATCTATTGCTCTCAGGTTGGGCCCTAACCTGAGAGCTATAGCTCCTTGAGAAAACTCAGAACTAGATCAAAATCTGTCTTCTTTATTCATAATCTGATGTCATGCCAAATTGGCTTACAAAAAGAACTACACCGAGCTGTGCTCAAAAATTACAATAGTAATGTGAAAGTTTCAACCACCTATCAAAGGCTACGGCCTCCATACTTATGCAAAAACGATCATCCAACATGTGTCCTTGATTTTAGGAGCTCGGCTGTCCAACTGAAGTTTAAACTGCTGATCCTGTAGGACAGTCATAATTGATGTTCCTGTAGAACAGTTATAACTGTTGTTCCTGTAGAACAGTTGGCTCCTTCTAAGCTCGGTGGGGAGATGGATTGGAGCTCGGAGCTATGGTGGGAATCACGAGGAGGGTCCCAAGACTGTGGACATCCTCTCCTAAAAACCAGCAGTGCCACCTCATTGTCTCCTTGTCTCCTTTTTCGTTGTCTTTTTCTCCCTTTTAATGCCAAAAACCTGAAATCATCATGCATTAGTCACGTAGATAAAATGTCTACCCTTCTTCCTACAAACAACACGAATAAACTAAGAAACGCATGCATAAGCAGTAAAAAGTGAATGGTTTGAGCAAAGCAAGTAGGCCAAATGAGCCCAAATTATACCAAAAATTGGGGCATGCTACCCATTTTTTTTTTTTTTTTGGAAAGATAACAGGGTCGCCCCAAAGAGGTTTTCACCCTTGCTACCTACCCTGAGCGCCTCAGAGAGGTTTTCACTCAAGGATCTTTTTCAACCTTTTCTCTTTTCTTTTTTTTTTGAAAAAGCAATAGGAGCGCCTCAATGAGGTTTTCACCCCTACTACCTGCCTTGGGCGCCTCAGAGAGGTTTTCACCCAAGGATCCTTTTTTTTTTTTTTTTTTTTTTTTTTTTTTTTTTTCAGATCTTCTTTCAGGGTGTGCCAGAGGCAGAGGCAGAACCCTTCTCTATGACCAATACAGATTTCTCCATAGTTTTGATAAACTCTTGTCTTGAGAGAGGTCTCCTGTAGATCTTCAATCGATGCCCATTGACAAGCATGGGAATGGCTTCCTCATCAATGGTTCGAATGAGGACAGATCCATTGTCATGGAATTTCTCCACTGTATATGGTCCTAGCCATCTGGTTCTCAGCTTCCCCTTGAAATCTTTGTATCTGGAATCATACAACGAAGCCCAATCTCCTGGCTGAAATTGCTTGTCATGGAGATGTTGGTCATGCCACACCTTCCTCTGAAGTTGAACCACTTCTGAGTGAAGGAGGGCCTGCATGCGGTGCTCGTCTAGGCCATTCAGCTGCAGCAGCCTTTCTTGTTGTGCATGGCTGAGATCTAGGTCCAGCTGAGCTGCCATCCTCAAGGTGTTGTATTCAAACTCAATGGACAACAAAGCTTTCTTCCCATAGACCAGCTCATACGGTGTGAAACCGGTGGTGGTCTTCCAAGTGGTGTTGTAGGCCCATGTGGCTTCTACCAGGCGATCTGCCCAATCTTTTCTGCTGCTGCTCACCACTTTAGTCAAGATCCCTTCTAATGCTCTATTGGTGACTTCCACCTGACCATTTGCTTGAGGGTGATAAGGGGTGGAAGACCTGTGCTTGATCTTGTGATGAGCGAGGAGATCTTCAACCAGGTTGGAGGTGAACTGGCTCCCTTGATCGGTGACCAGCTCTCTTGGATAGCCAAACTTATAGAAGATGTTCTCTCTTAGGAACTCGGCCACCTTCTCTTCTGTTGCTGCTTTGATTGCTTTGGTCTCTGCCCACTTTGTCAAATAGTCAGTACACACTATGATGTAAGTCCTTTGCCTCGAAGAGGGGTTGATTGGGCCCACAAAGTCCATGCCCCACTTCTCAAATGGCTCAAGAGTCACTTGAGGTTGGAGAGGTATCTCATCCCTTTGGGTTAGTTTCCCCATTCTTTGGCATTGGTCACACTGACTGACATATCTTCTGACATCTTGATGAAGTGTGGGCCAATAGTAGCCTGCCTGTAGGATCTTGAAGGCAGTTCTCTTTGATGCAAAATGCCCTCCACAAGGCCCATCATGACAAGTGAGGAGATATCAAAGACTTCCTCCTCCCTCACACAACGCCTTAAGATCTGATCGGGGCCAAGCTTGAACAGGTTGCCCCCGATCCAAGTAAATGAGGCACTTTTTCTGATGATTCTGCTCTTCTCTTTTGAAGAGAGGTGCGGAGGGAACTGAGCTGAAACAAGGTAGTTTGCTATACCAGCAAACCATGGAGAGAGTACTAAGATAGCAAACAAATGTTCATCAGGCATCTGATCGTCCACTGTTCCATCCTCATCTGCAGACAAATCCAATCTAGACAAAAAATCAGCAACAACATTTTCTCTACCTGGTTTATCAACAATGGTTAAATCAAACTGCTGCAATAAAAGTAACCATCTAATGATACGAGCATTCACATCTGGTTTATTCATCAAATATCTAATAGCAGCATGGTCAGTATGTACAAAGGTCTGGTAACCAGTAATATAATGTCGGAACTTGTTCAATGCATGGACCACAGCCAACAATTCCTTCTCGGTTACAGTGTAATTCAGCTCAGCTTTGGACAAGTTTTTGCTAACAAAGTAAATGGCATATGGAAGTTTCTGCTCAACTTGTCCTAAAGCTGCACCTATGGCTTTGTTCGAGGCATCAGTGTGGATGTGGAAAGGTAGGGCCCAGTTTGGACCTCTCAAGATTGGTGCTAACACCAACTTGTCCTTTAACTCATTCAAACTCTTCTGACAATCGTCAGTCCACTTAAACTCCACATCTTTTGCCAACAGACTAAACAATGGTGAGGCTAGCTTTGCTGAAATCTTTAATGAATCTCCGGTAGTATCCTGCTAATCCCAAGAAACTCCGGACATCCCTTACCTTTTGAGGAGGTGGAACCCTCTTGATGAGAGCAATTTTGTTAGGATCCACCTGCAATCCTTGGGAAGAAATGGTATGGCCTAGCACGGTCCCTTCAGTCATCAGGAATTCACATTTTTCAGGACTGAGGGACAGGTTCATCTCAATGCATTTGGCTAGGACTTTTCCCAGATTGGACAATGCTTCCTGGAAGTTGGCCCCATAAGGAGTAAAGTCATCCATATAGATTTCCACTACATCATGGACCAGCTCCGAGAAGATGCTTAAGAGAGCTCTCTAGAAAGTAGCAGGAGCATTGCATAGCCCAAAGGGAAGGACTCGGTAGGCAAAGGTACCCCAAGGACAAGTGAAGGTGGTCTTATCTTGGTCTTCCGGGCTGATTTGAATTTGATTGTACCCGCTAAACCCATCCAGGAAAGAGAAGAACTTCTTTCCTGCCAGTCCATCCAACACTTGATCTATGAAAGGTAGAGGGAAATGGTCTTTCTTGGTAGCTTTGTTCAGTTCTCGGTAGTCCACACAAATTCTCCATTTCCCATTTTCTTGGGAACCAACACTAGAGGGGACACCCATTAACTATCTGAGATGGGGTAGATGAATCCGGCATCCAACAGTTTTTGCAATTCTTCCTTGACAATGTCCTTAAGGGCAGGATTCATTCTCCTCTGCGGTTGCCTAACTGGTTTACAGTCCTCTTTGATATATATGTGATGAGTACAGACCGAAGGATGGACTCCTTTCATTTCCTTATAGCTCCAAGCAAAAGCATCTAGGTGGTTGGCCAACAGACTGCACAGCTCCTTTTCCTAGGAAGGAGATAGGGAGGAGCTGATCTTCAATGCTTTCTCAGGGCCGAACTCCACGTTCTCGACTCTGGGAGCAACAGGGTTGGTTGTACAGAGATCCACTAAGGTGCTAGCTTGGGCATCCTCCACCAATTCCTCTAAGGGTAGTGCACTGGAAGGTGGATTCTGGATCAAGGTCTCGATCAAGTCATCCTCGGTTAGGGGGTCTTTCCTAGTGGTTTCTAAGGTGCACAGAGGTGCTGAGTACACCTCGTCTTCTTCTCCTTCTTCCAACCAGAGTGGTAAATCATGCTCTAAAGAAGGTTGGGCATGAGGGTATAGGACTAGCTGCTTGGACATGGGACCATTTTTGATGGTCATGTTTCCTGCCCAACAACTTATGTAAGCATCTGCAGTAGCTAACCAAGGCCTTCCCAAAATGAGAGGATATCCAGTAAGCTTTGCCTTTGGTTGCAGAACCAGGAAGTCTGCAGGGTACTCCCAAGAGTCAATGGAGACCAAGACATCCTCCACAATCCCTTCAGGAGTCACGGTGGAGTGATCTGCTAGTTGCAGTACTGTCGAGCTCTTCCTCAAGGAACCTTGAAGATTGAGTTTGAGCATGGTGTCCCTGGTCATCACATTAATGGCAGCCCCCAGATCAATCAAGGTGTGAGGTATGATGGTGCCATTGATGTGAACATCTACTACAGGACTTCCAGGATCTAGGTACTTTGGGCAGATGACTTGTCCTAGCATAAGGTCAGACAGTTGTCCTATGACATTGATAGTTGAGGCATCTTTCTTCCGTCTGCCTGGGTGTTTGAAACACTTCTCCTTAATCAGCTTGTTATATATTGGCACATCCTTGATGGCTTGGAGAAGTGGGATTTTTACACACAACTGCTTGAGCTCACCCAAAAGCTCATCTTCTTCTGGGTTAGGTTGTGTGGTGGTTGCTAGTCTCTTAGGAAAGGGTGGAATAGGCTTTGGTTCACTCTCCTGATGGTCTTCCTCATCCTCTGGGGGAGGAGGCTGGGGATCTGGAAGAGTCTTTCCAGATCTAAGATTGATCTCCTGGATCTCCACAGCATAGGTAGGGCATGAGGTTTCCCCAGTGTATACCTACTGGGCCTGTCTATTGTTGGGGTTCGGGTTCGGTTGAGCAGGCATTTGAGGTTTCCTTGGACGAGCAGGAGGTAATGGTTGAGGTTGCACTGGTGGTGGAGGCAAAATGGCAGGAGGAGTGTTGTATTGGGGCCTCCATCCTGACTGAGGTGCATTCCATTGAGGCTGTGGCTGGGTATGTGAGTGATATGGATGAGAAGTAGGTTGAGTCGGGTACTGAAGTGGATAAGACCATGGAGGAGGCATGGACCATGAAGGATGAGCAGGGGGACCCCAAGAAGGCATAGGAGTTGACTGGTTGGGGTTGTAATAAGCTTGAGATGCCCCTTGCATCCCCTGCTGATAAGGTCTAGATCCTTGTGGCCTCCTTTGGTTGAGGTAATAGAGAGGCTCTGTGGGAGCTTCAGTCCCTTGGTACATGGCTTTAAACCCAGATAAGGTTGGACACTGATTTGTGGGATGGTCCTCCTCACAAACGAAACACACTTCAACCGAATGCAATGGACATTCATTCTTAGGGTGCCTCCTTGTGCACCTAGGACAGAAGACAGCCAAGGCTCTCTCAGCCTCTTCTTTCTTTTGCTGAATCCTGAATGTATCAAGCTGCATGGAAATGGTTTGTCTCACCTCACTCTTAAGATCTTCTAATTGGTTTGCAAGCTCATGTTTGGAGAAAGGGACACTAGTTGAGAGGTGGTTTCCTCTACCTCGTTTCCGAGCTGCCCTGGAGTGGTTTCTAAACACAGTCTTGATGTCCTCATAAGGCAGTTGGTAAATGTCCCCCCCAGCTAACATGTGCAGGGTATCTAAGAGGCCTTCAGGGACTCCTCGGAGTAGGACCAACTTGAGGGATTCAGGGTCAAGTGTGCACCTGGCCCGCTTATAGCTTAGTTGGAACCTCTCCTCATAATCCTCTAAGGACTCATCATTTCCCATGGACATCCGAAAGATTTCCCCCTTTGTTTCCTTGGACCTACAGTAATCCCGGTACTTGGTGTTGAAAGCTTGTTGCATTTGAGCCCAAGTGGTGATACTATTCCCAGGTAAGCCCATGAACCAGCGTAGTGCTGCATCCTTAAGGGTGGAAGGGAAAAGTTTCAACTTTTGCTCATCTTCAGTATAGTCATAGGGTCTACAAAGGACAGCAAACTCAAACAGGAAGGTATCTGGATCTTCAGTGGTCAACCCATGGAAGTGAGGTAAGGCGGAGGGGCTAATGTTTTTCATTTTCATCTCTCCATTGGTCTCTCGGATGGGGAAGGCACCTTCTATTCTCTCATATTCTCTTCTATTGTCAGCCATAGCTTCAGATGGATTGGTCTCTAACTCTTCTTCTACTATAGGGTCTTTGGATATCTCAGGTTGTTCACCTATAGGTTCCTCTGGGTCACTGTCACCAAAGAAGAGAGAAGGGTGACTCAGTGATGTGGTGGGGGTGTTTGGTAGGAATTTGCCTGATCTATCTCGGTTCCTACGAGGCATGAAATGGAAAAGACTTTCTTTCTCTTTTTCTTTGCTTTTGCTTTGCTTTTCTTTTGGTACCTGCAAAACTGAGACATATTGATCTACAACTAACTATGAAAGATGCAAAATTAACTGAAAGCAGGAAAGAACTAATCTACTTTGCTCAAATGAAATTGCAGAAAGGAAATGCTAGTCTATGAAAGCAGGAAATGCTAATCTATGAAAGCAAGAAATGTCTATGCTACTTTTGCAGAATGGAAATGAAGTAAACTACTAGCAGAAGGCAAGAGTAAGAAAGTAGAAGAAAAGCAAAAATTACTAATACTCTGACGCTTCCCCAGCAACGGCGCCAAAAAGATGGTGAGCTCCAGTATTGTAGCAATAATGCTACAACTCCTGGGGCTTCCTGTCTCTTAATTTTATCAACCCGGTAGTTCGTACAAACTTGGAAGCGACGGTGTTGTATGCACAAGTACTAGCTCTTGTCACAGCTGTCACTTGGTCAGCTGGCACAAGTCCGCTAGGGCTCAAGCCAACTTCTATAGGCTCACAGAAGAAGCTTTATCAATGATGGATGAAAGCTAGCTCAAAGAAGACTAATCTACTTGGCTAAAATGAACTGAAAGCAAATCAAAACATGGAAACCCTATGAAACCCTAATTTAACTAGTCTAACCTCTATGATGCAAAGAATGTGAAGGAAACTTCTACCAACGATGCCATTACTTCTAACAAGTGAAAATGCATGAATCTAATCTAATTGCATCTTAAAAGACGTGTTTTTGTAATTTTTTCTTTAAGTGGATGGAGTGATTGTGATTTTGTGCTTATTAGGGTTTGGTTGTGCAGATGTGATGCGGAAGGAAGGAAAGCTTGGGAAAGGTTGGGGAGGCTAGGAGAGGTTCCCAGAGATCCTTAGCATCAGTCCACAGAGGTTCCTCACGTTCAAAGGCTCAGCAACCGAGTGAGTGGCCTCCTACAGGATGTCTTCAGGGGTTTCTATAGGAAACGCAGGGGTTTCTACAGGAAATCTACAAATTGCTACAGGATGACCTACCGTGGGTGTTTGAAGTGATGGTGGAGTGATGGAATGGTAGGGGGAGATGTGTAAGGTAGGAATAAGGCTGGTGATGGCTCAGGAGTGGAGAAGTAGGATGGAGAACGAGTGTATGAAGTGGGTTGATGGATGGAAGGTTATAACAACGAAATGTCTAAAGAATGAAGTTACGTGAGGAGTGGAGGAGTTTGGGAGATAACAGAGCGGAGCAGAGGTCGAGGATGTGGTTGTATGCGTGATCAAGACGAAGAAGGAGGTAATAGAATGATGAAAAGCAGTGTAAATGAAACAAATGGCTTATGACTGTCACCAAGATGAAAATTCATTAACCTAAGCTACCTGAACTCAATGAACAGCAAGATAAAGCATGTAGAGGAATGTGCATGAAGCGGTGATGAAGGTGTATGGTGCAAGAGTGAAGTGCATGGAAAGATCTATCATAAACGAGACTATGTTGCAGCATGTATGAAGTGAAGAACTGCGTATTTTTGTGGCTGGTATAGGCTGCACTCCAATCTCCAAACAGAGATGGCAGTGGAGCCTTCCTCAACCTTTTTTGCTGGAGCTCCAATGTATTATCAACCTACTAGTCTAACTAAACAACCGAAAGCAATTCAACCATAAACTAAACTCATTCAATCTCATAAAACCTAACTCAACAAACCTGTAATTTCGAATTGCATGGTAAAGCAATGAACTAAAGTGCTGAAACGAAATGCAAACACATTACAACACTGAGGAGATCTATTGCTCTCAGGTTGGGCCCTAACCTGAGAGCTATAGCTCCTTGAGAAAACTCAGAACTAGATCAAAATCTGCCTTCTTTATTCATAATCTGATGTCATGCCAAATTGGCTTACAAAAAGAACTACACCGAGTTGTGCTCAAAAATTACAATAGTAATGCGAAAGTTTCAACCACCTATCAAAGGCTACGGCCTCCATACTTATGCAAAAACTATCATCCAACAGGTGTCCTTGATTTTAGGAGCTCGGCTGTCCAACTGAAGTTTAAACTGCTGATCCTGTAGGACAGTCATAATTGTTGTTCCTGTAGAACAGTTATAACTACTGTTCCTGTAGAACAGCTGGCTGCTTCTAAGCTCGGTGGGGAGATGGATTGGAGCTCGGAGCTATGGTGGGAATCACGAGGAGGGTCCCAAGACTGTGGACATCCTCTCCTAAAAACCAGCAGTGCCACCTCATTGTCTCCTTGTCTCCTTTTTCGTTGTCTTTTTCTCCCTTTTAATGCCAAAAACCTGAAATCATCATGCATTAGTCACGTAGATAAAATGTCTACCCTTCTTCCTACAAACAACACGAATAAACTAAGAAATGCATGCATAAGCAGTAAAAAGTGAATGGTTTGAGTAAAGCAAGTAGGCCAAATGAGCCCAAATTATACCAAAAATTGGGGCTCATCAGTAAGTCCAATGGTGGTATAGGAAAAGAAGAAGAAGGATGAAATAAGGATATGCATGGATCTCAGAAAGCTAAATAACGCTTATGTACATGATCCTTCCCTAACTCAGTTCACTGATGAAGTTTTGGACAATGTAGATGGCGAGGAAGCATATCCCTTCACTGATGGGTTCTCTAGGTTCCACCAGATCAAAATCACGCCGGAGGATAGGAGCAAGACAACCTTCGTGACTGAGTGAGGTTGTTTTCAATACAGTGTAATGCCGTTTGGATTGAAGAATGCACCTGCGATCTTCTTGCACGTAGTTGTGGCTGCTTTCAAGGAATTTATTCATAAGTTCCCAAAAGTATATTTTGATGACTAGACTATGTTTGGGCTGGTTAAACACCATGTAGCAAGCTTGCAATTGATGCTGGATACCTATCGTAGATACTAGATAGCACTCAATCTCAAGAAGTGTCTATTTTTTGTTTTTTTTGGGAACCTGTTGGGGCATGTGGTTTACAGACAGGGACTGATGGTAGACCCCGCGAAGATCGCGGTGATACTAAACTTGGAAGCACTGAGGAGTGTGAAATAGCTGTGCACTACCCTGGGACATACGGGATACTATAGAAAGTTTATCAAAGGTTATGCCCAAATCACCGTGCTTATGGAGAAATTGTTGAAGAAGGATGTCACATTCTGCTGGAGCGATGACTGTAAGAAGAGCTTGGATATATTGAAAGAAAAGATGGTCACCGCACTGATTCTAGTCTTCCCAGATTGGAAGAAGGAGTTTCATGTACATGTCGACATGTCATGTATAGCGCTGGGAGAAGTACTGACACAGGCTGGTGGAGAAGGGTTGGACCATCCTATCACATTCGCAAGACAAAGATTATCCAAAGTAGAGAAGAATTATTCCACCACCAAACATGAAGGGTTAGCTATGGTGTATGCACTCCAGAAGTTTAGGCACTACTTGCTGGTAGGCCATTTTAAAATGTATACGAATCACTCCGCGCTGAAGTACCTAGTCAATAAGCCTGAGTTAAGGGGAGAATCTACTGGTGGCTCTTATTGTTCTAGGAGTATGATTTTGAAGTTATTGTGAAGCCTGGACGATTGAACGCGATACCAGACTATCTGTCGTGCATCGAAACAGGGGAAGAACCCACTAATTTGGAGGAGGGATTGCCTAACGCGTAGCTATTTGCAGTGCACGTCATGGATGGTCATTTTGAGGATATAATACATTTCCTAATGACAGGTACTACACCGGAAGGATACACTATCCAGCAGAAAAAGGAATTAGTGGTGCGCGCGACAGATTTCTCTGTCATTACTGGGCATCTATACAAGATGGGGATTGATGAGATATTGTGACGGTATGTACCTGAGTTTGAAAGAAGCAGCATCCTTGTGAACGCTCATGGGGGTGTCGCAGGAGGACATTATGAAGGAAGATCAACTGCGTAGAAGATTCTACGTGCAAGGTTGTGGTGGCCAACCCTCCATCAGGACTCAAAAGCATATTGCAAGGTGTGTGATGTGTGTCAAAGGACTGGTAGGCCATCGCAGAGGGATGAGATGCCTTTGAATCCACATATGACGTTGCAACCCTTTGAGAAATGAGCGATAGATTTTTTGGGACCCATTTAGCCACAAGGAAAGACAAGAGCAGGGTACATTATCAACGCGACGGAGTATTTGACTCGTTGGGTGGAGGCACAACCTGTGAAGGATTGCATAGGCACGACTGCTGCAAAATTCCTCTTTGAGCATGTATTGATGCGATTTGGATGTCTGAGGATCTTGATGGGTGATCATAGTACACACTTCCTGAATGAGACGATGAGCGCACTGACAGAGGAATTTCAGGTATACCACTAGAAGACCACACCTTATCACCCAAAAGATAATGGGACAGTGGAGGCGATCAACAAAGTGCTTGAAAACGCGTTGACTAAGGTTTTCAATTCTCAGCGAAGCTATTGGGACCTACGCATACCTGCAATACTATGGGCTTATCGAATGACATGCAAGAAGTTGACTAGACAAACCCCCTTCAAGCTCATCTATGGGGTTGAAGTAGTAATGCCTATGGAGTATATTGTTCCTAGTCTACGCATAACAAGGCTCACAGGTATGACGCATTGTGGAGCCCTAGAGGAGAGGCTCGCACAACTAGATGAAATAGAGGAAGAAATATTTTTAGCTGGATTTCACCAACAGGTTCAAAAGCAGCGAGAAAAGGCATGGCATGATCGACATATTAAGCTGTGCACATTTAAGGTAAATGACCTGGTTTTGTTATATGATAGTAAGTTTGATAAATTTCCAAGAAAATTCAGAATGCACTGGTTAGGGTGCTATGTCATTAAGGAAATTAACAATGGAGGAGCGGTACAGCTAGTCAAATTAAATGGAGAACCCTTCCCAGGAAAGGTGAATGGTAGTCACTTGAAGCCATACACCGACGGTCCGGCCATGTGACTAAATGAAGGTAGCATAGTCATGGCACTCCAGGCAGCTGAAAGGAGGCATGGGACTATAAACTACACTACCCAGGTTGGGGAGCTATGCAATTGGAGGATGGTGCAAAGAAAGGAAGTGTCACTGGGTCCGCGACAGCGTGGAGGGAGCTACGCTACCCAGGGGAAATCGTGCACGTTGGCTGAAAAGTGACCATTACAGTCATTGTTCATAAAAAGACGACAGAAGCGAGGCCAAATAGAGCGAGCAACCGACATTTAAGATGAAATTTATGGCTCAGATCCTTGAAAATTTACTGCCAATCCAGCACTAATGAACCGATTGTGCAGGGAATGGTCAGATTTGAATTCAAAATTCCCTATAAATTACAAGTGCTTGTCTAGCAAGAAACACTTGGCATTTTGAGTATTCAGTTGTTGAGCTCTCAGACACCTATGGACCAAGAGTTCTTTGAGGCTTTCAAATAGACTCCCGCATTTGTGAACTTGCCTGAGACGTCGCGAGAACTATTTGAGAGTGTTATGTCATCAACCCCAGAAATTATAAATACAGAGCAAGTAGTAGAAGAGCCAGTAAAAGAAATGAAAAAAGAGGTAGAAGTAGTTGCTCCAGAAGTAGCCGAAGTATTGGAAGAGGCCCCTAAATCACCAAGAATGCCAAGACCAAAGCCAACCCCAACTAAGGAGATTGTGAAGGAAAAGAAGGACAAGAAACTTGCCATACTGGTGCACGCATCGCCAAGGAGAAACCCAACAAAGACCACTGCATAGGAGAAAGGCAGGGCTATAAACCTAGAACCAGAGGAGGAAGATATCAAAGACATTCCGATGGATGATGAGGATGTGGGACTGGAAGTGGAGGAGGTTGAAGCCCACGGTGTGGACCCTAATACGTGGTTGCCGGTGTATGTCCCTTTGCGCAAGCCTAAGTCCAAGGTCCCAAAGGGCATTAATGAGAGTAAGACTCCCCTGCAAACCCCTCTGCTACTGGATGAAATTGCTTTTGATGATTTGCATTTGGCACGGGTACCGATACTAAAGCTTGAAGACTGGGACTTGGTGGACCACGAGAAGTTCCCACACCTGGTGACCGAGTAGCCAATGTGCCACATCATTATCATGAATACAGGAATGACCGCATTGGAGCCGCAGAGGTGGCTCAAGGGGGTATAAAAGGCAGGGTTTCTCAACCTACTCTTGGTGTCGCACTATAACCACACCCCAGTGACAATTTTGGTCATCAAGCAACTGCTGCACTTGGTGCATGATGTGTGTTTGTGGTTGGAGGAGCCGATACCCATCATAGATAGGTTGATTCGTCAAATAACATGCCTGCCATACATAGGTGAGAATCTGGCGATGATCTTTGGCGGCAAGGGTGACGAGTAGGCTCTCGCAGAGTCAATGAAGGGGAAATTTAAGATGGTGAAGAAGCCATGTTGGTATGCTATCTCTAGCATCTATGACCCTGCTGTGAAGGTAGAAACACAAATCCTTGTAGGGAAGGTGATGCAGAAGTGCCGCGTCGATGAGGTTCCAGTGCCTGTCGTTGCAATCACACAACAGTGCGTAGAAGGAGTACAATTTAACTAGTTGGACTACCTTCGCGGAGAGTTCCTAGAGAACTGCCATGAAGCACAAGAGCTTAGCAAAACATTATACTACACGTGGCTCTTGTTGTTGGTTGTGCTGGTAGTGTGGGAGCTACCAAAGGACAACCAGTTCCCATCGGTCACGCAAGACCTCCCTGAAGCAGTGAAGTATGCTTTGTTGTGGGTGACGAAGGACGCACAACGAGTTCGGGACATCAAGATTTTCTAGATCTTGATGGAGATGAATATTAGGATGGACATCAATCACAAGCCGCGATTGTCGCCCATGGTGTATGCTAAACTACAAAGCTATGCCGAGTTCAAAGCCGATTTCCATCGAGTCTTCGTTAGGGCATGGAAGGACCCTGCGTAGAAGTGGTATGACTTACCGTATCTGGAAACGGATGATGCCATCGATGCTGTGTGTGATCAATGGCTGGCGGAGTGGCGCACTACCATAGACTTAGCAGTGGGTGGACAAGTCCGCCACACAGAAGAAGGAGGAGGCCAAGTTGAAGATGGTGCAACTGGTCAAGAAGAGAAAAAAGGAGGCCACTTAGAAGGCCTAGTTTAAACATATAGGAAAGTAGGTAGGAAAATAGACAGGTGGCACAGAGCAGGGCTTTAACAAAGGCGTGAGGTCACCTTCACCTGAGACCGAAGAGGAAGACACATAACAACACAGTGCAGGCCCTCAAGAGACGTTCACCCGCATTAAGCGCCCAAGAGAGATGGAGAAGGGAGGGTCCAGAAAGCAATCCAAGACGGCCAAGACCTCGCTGGACCCTATCACATAGATGAAGGGCAACTTACATGATATCGGTGACACCATCAGAGATGTCACCGCGGAGGCCCTGCAGTAATTTGAACAACAACAACAGATCATCCTAGGGGCCATCCAGACTAGGCTGTAGGAGTTGCAGACCTGCGCGTCGCAGGCTAGTACGGTGTCTACCAGCTTGGCTATCGACACTTCAGAGGCTGCCGATATGCTGTGCATGAAGGCTTCCAGTGCAATAGTGCTACCGGATGGAGCACTAACCATAGAAAATGAGGTTGACAAGCCCACTGTCAGTGCCTTCAAGGGATTTGGGCTGAACCTGGCAGTGCTTCCACGTGAAGCACTCCACCTCTTGTAGGATGAAGTAATTTTAGAACTGAGGGCCTGAGAGCACCGTGCCCTCTAGGTGATCAGCGAACAATGGATCAACAATGAACATATGTCCCTACATAGAAATGTTTTCATCGTTGCTGAGACCGAGGTGACCAATCAGAGCAAGAAGATTATGCTGGTCATTGAGGAGGCATGCAGAATGGTCCCAAAGTTAGCCATTCTGGAGGAAGAGCCAGTCGAGTTTTGGATCCAAAAGTTGGCCACAGGGGTGCGCGACACTTGGATTGAGATGGCGCGAGTTCAGTTGGAGTTGAACCTGCAAATTACCAAGCTACAGTTGAGGGCCCAACCCTACACACCACCAAAAGTAAAGGAATAGCAGGCAACTGTTGTCACAAAGGCATTCGCAATGATGGAAAGTGCAGTAGCAGACTGCACGTAGTTATTCGAGCAATAATTTGAGGTTCTGACAAGCTTGTAGGAGGACCCAAATATACAGAGGTTGGAGACGGAAGCGTGCAAGCTACAATAGCGCTATGATGAAGTTAAGGGCATAACACGAACTATCATGCTGACATAGAGGCTAGCCAAGCTGGAGGAGGCCAAGCAGCTAAAGGAACAGGTGGACGCAGTGCTGCACATGGAAGAAGTGTTGAAGGCAAGAATAAAGCCCTGGCTAGAGGAAGCTTACACAATCACATGAAATATTGAAGGCAAGCTTGCGACTCTACAAGTGACACAACAAAAGCTTCAGTATGACAGCACAGGAGCAATGATCGAGTAGACAATGGAAGACGCGAAGCAGGCAACAACTCAGTGCATGGCCAAGGTTGCAGTCATACGGGTCGAGTTGGACGAGCTTCATGCAAAGATCTCTGCTCCTACCGAGTGACTCGAGGGCAAGTCACGATGTTTGTGTTGGGGGCCTGTTGGGAGCGGGATCCCCCAGGGGCAGTTTTTGGCCTAAAAGCCCATGTTTGAGTCACATTTTGTAATAAAAATGTAAAGACTCTACATTTTGTGGTTGCAGAGCGCGAATATGTCGTGTGTCATAAAGGGTATTCCGCCCTTAGTTTTTTAAGCTAAAGTCAGCTGTAGGAGATCTACCCATGATCCGTGGACCATGGAATTGTATAAAAAAGAGCTAAGCTATAAGCAGTTAGAATCATCAAGAGACATACAATGTAAGAGAGTCGTAGCTCCGAAGTAAGAAGTTTCTGTCCTGGGTTGTAGTGTAGGTAGAGGCTCTGTAGCTGAGTGCTCAGAGGCCTAGGGTAGAAGTCGACAGTTGAGTGCGTGAACCCCTGCAGCTATGTGCGCAGGGTAGACAGAGTTTGTAAACACTTGGAAGATATCAATAAAGAGAAATATTCAGCAATTCCTGTGTCTTTGTTCTATTAATTCATCTTGATATGTTATGTATTAACTTCGTTTATTATGATTATGTGATGTGTGAATGAATCCAATTACGTTGAATAAGTGAACACAGTTATGATTATCTGTTTACGCGGTGTTAACTATAATTATTTGATAAGATAAGCAATTCACTTAGATTAATTGGGGAATCTACATGGCACACTGCCATAGCAGTGTGAAAGTACCTGAGCAGAAGGCTAGGGCTGTGCAAAGGTCGATCATACCCTTTCACAGAGGTATTAAAGGATAGAATAAAGGGCTCGTCTTGCAAGCCCTATAGCAAAGTGACCTATGCGAAGGCAGGGATAGAGGGAATCAAATGACATCACAACCATCTCAGGGTGCAAAACCTTGGTTCCAGCATCCCCCCATACTACTTCGGGTGAGACTTCGGTCCGTGCTCTGCGGGCTAATGCCGAAAGGGATAGTAGTGTAGGGATTTGTTTGGCTAATTAACACTAAACCTGGGTTAGGCCCCCTCAAGCCAACACTTTGGAAAGTTTTCTTCCTTTCCTATTCCAAAGCCCTACAACCTAATCAACTATAGGTGGAAAGAGCCCTAAAACTAATAAAAAAGTTGGTTTGTGTTATATTCTTTCCACGCAGTTAACAGGGGGTGTGAGGGGCACTCGTAACCCCACTTTACGGGGCTCGGGATAGCGCCCCAGAAAATTTTGGTTTTGGACCATATGTTAGGTTGGGCGGACCCACCTATGGTTTTGTGCATGATTTTCACACATGTTTTTTGGACACAATGGTTTTCGGTCCATGCTATTGGACACAATGGTTTTCGGTCCATGGTATTGGATGCAATGGTTTTTGGTCCATGGTATTGGATGCTTCGGCATGTATAAATATGTATTATAACATTGAAAGGAAAATCATGAAAAATCAAACTGGTAGTCTTGGTTTTGGGATCCAGGGAAAAATCTCTGTGTATATGTGTTTTATGTGTTTTGCTCTCGCATTATTTATTTTTGTGTTTTAGAATTTGTATGCAGGTAATTTCTGTACGGGGTTAAAACCTACATTTGGTATGAGAGCAGTTTTGGCTTCAAGGGGACGCCTTTGTTCTGAGGGGTTTCGCTCGAGCCTATGGTAGACCCTGTTCAGTGGGAGATCTGCAAGATCGATTCTAGTGGTGAAAGAAGATGGCGAGCAGTGGAAATATAGAGATCGAGAAATTTAATGGTCAAAGTTTTGAGTTGTGGAAACTCAAGATGGAGGATTTTTTGATGGATAAAGATCAGTGGATCGCGATAGATCTGGGTACTAACCCAATGGGAGTGTCCGATGAAGAATGGAAGAAGTTGGATCGGAAGGCAAAGAGCACAATACAATTGTGTGTCTCAGATTCAATATTGTTGAATGTATCAGGGGAAGCTATGATGAAATCTTTGTGGGACAGGTTAGGGACTTTGTACCAATCTAAGTCTTTGGTGAATAAACTGTTCTTGCAGAAAAAGCTATATAACCTAAGGATGAAAGATGGAGACTCGGTGACAAAGCATCTAAACTCATTTAACACTGTGGTAAGTCAGTTAGCATCTGTTGATATTAAAATTTCATATGAAGATAAGTGCATCAGTTTGTTGTGTTCTCTACCAGATTCATGGGATAGTATGGTTATTGCAACAGGTAGCAATACAATTGCCTTGCATTTTGATGAAAGAGTCTCATCCTTGCTGACGGAGGAGATGAGGTGGAAAAAAACAGAGAGCCAAAATGGTGATGCCTTATCTGTACGAGGACGGTCCCAGAACAGAAACAAAAACAAGTCATCGAGTGGGAGATCTAAATCTAGAGGAAGATCTAAATCTCCTGGAAAACTTGTAAAGGTGGTGTGCTGGAAATGCGGAAAGGAAGAGCACTACAAAAGGGACTGTAAATATAAAGCTCCTGATAAAGGAAAGGGATATGATGATGCTCCTTCTGCAGAGGAGAAAACCACTTCAAATGAAGGTGGGGATGTGTACTTGGCTTCTTCAAGTACACATGTAGATCATGAGGCATGGTTGATTGACTCAGGTGCATCCTTTCACTTCACTCCCCATAGAGAGTGGTTCTGCGAGTATGAGAAATACGATGGTGGTGATGTATTCTTAGGCGATGATAGGAAGGTTAGAATCATTGGTCGTAGAAAAGTAAAGTTGAAGTTGCAAGGTGGACGGGTTAGAACACTTCCGGGTGTTCTACATATTCCTGCATTGGCCAGAAATCTGATTTTTGTAAGCAAGTTGGATGATGCAGGTGTAAAAATAGTGTTCGAGAAGGATACCTACAAGATGATTCGAGGAGCACTGGTATTGATGCGGGGAGTTCAAATTGGAACTCTATACAAGCTGCAAGGTAGCACTGTTATTGATGGGTGCAATAGTTCTCTGATTCCTGAAAGTGGAGTAGAAAATCTAGTGGTCTCTGGAGAGAAGACCATGCTGTGGCATCAAAGGCTTGGACATATTGGACAGAAGGGCCTTCGAATACTTCATGGTAAAGGTATGGTAGAAGGTATGAGTAATAGCTCTTTGGATTTTGATTTTTGTGAAAAATGTGTATATGGGAAGCAGAATCAGGTGAGTTTTCCCTCTGGTAGTAAGAGGGAGAAACAGATATTAGAGCTTGTGCACAATGATGTGTTTGGACCTGTGAAGGTTCCATCACTAGGTAAGTTTGTGTACTATGTATCATTTATAGATGACTTCTCGAGGAGTACATGGATATATTTCCTTAAGAAGAAATCTGAAGTCTTTGACAGGTTTAAAGAATTTAAGGCTCTCATGGAAAATCATACAGAGAAGAAGATAAAGGTGCTAAGGACAGATAATGGTGGAAAGTTTTGTATCAAGGAATTTGAAGAATTCTGTAAGAAGTGTGGTATATCATGGCAGAAAACTACTCCATATACACCTCAGAAAAATGGAGTTGTAGAAAGAATGAACAAGACGTTGATGGAAAGGGCAAGAAGCATGCTCAGTGGTGCCAGGTTAGGACAGGAATTCTGGGCAGAGGTGATGGATACTGCATGTTACCTGGCCAACAGGTCACCTTCATTGCCGTTGGAGGATAAGACTCCACAAGAGTTATGGACTGGTAAGAAACTCTCTCTTTCACATCTGAGGGTATTTGGATGTGATGCATATGTACATGTTCCAAAGGAGTAATGAACCAAGTTGGATAGTAAATCTGAAAAGTGCATCTTTATTGGGTATAAGGATGGTTTAAAGGGTTATAAGCTTTGGAACCTAGTCACACGAAAGGTTGTGTACAAATGAGATGTGGTTTTTAGAGAGGTGAAAGATGTTATTAAACATGAAGTCCAACGAAAGGAACCTGAGAAGATAGAATTTGCACTAGAGGAAGAATCAGAATCTACAGCAGAGGAGAAATCAGAAGATGAAGAGCCATAAACTCCAAATGTGAGAAGATCAGTTCGAGAAAGAAGTTAGCCTGAAAGGTATAGTCCATCTACTTTCTGTTCAAATTTTTCTCTACCTATTACTGACGATGATCCCAGAACTGTGAAGGAAGCAGTAGATTAAGAGGATGGAAAACTTTGGAAAGAGGCCATGGTTGATGAAATGACATCTTTGCACAAAAATGAGGCTTGGGATCTGGTGGAGTTTCCAGCTAGAAGGAAACCCATTGGCAGCAAATGGGTGTTCAAAAAGAAGACAAATGCAGAAGGAAAAGTGGAGAAATATAAATCTCGGTTGGTAGCAAAAGGTTATTCCCAGGTGCCGGGAATTGATTTTGGTGATATTTTTTCTCCTGTTGCCAAGGTAACTTCTATTAGATTACTTTTATCTGTTGCGACTACTTTTGATTTTGAGGTAGAACAGATGGAGGTGAAGACAACATTTCTTCATGGGTATCTGGAAGAGGAAATCTACATGAAGCAACCCGAAGGCTTTGCGGTGAAGGGTAAGAAAGAACTGGTATGCAAGTTAAAGAAGTCTCTGTATGGGTTAAAACAGTCACCAAGGATGTGGTATCAGAAATTTGATACATTTATACAGGGACTTGGCTTCACTAGAAGCAAGGCAGATCATTGTGTGTATTTTAAATTAACTGGTGACCGTGTTATTTATCTAGTCTTATATGTGGATGATATGTTGCTAGTTGGAAATGACAAAGAAATTATCCAGGATTTGAAGACCCAATTGTCCTCCAAATTCGACATGAAAGATATTGGTGCTACAAACTATATTTTGAGCATGGAAATTAAAATATATTGAGCAAAGAGGAAGCTCTAGTTAAACCAGAGGAAGTATGTCGAGATAATACTGCGGAGGTTTAATATGCAAGACAGTAAACCGGTGAAGGTTCCTATTCCTGTAGGTGTGAGGTTATCTGCTGAACAATGTCCCAAGGCACAAGAAGAGGAAGAGGACATGTCCCGTGTTCCATATGCAAGTGCAGTTGGTAGCCTGATGTATGCAATGGTCTGTACTAGACTAGACATTGCACATGCAGTGGGAGTATTGAGCAGGTTTATGTAAAAACTAGGAAAGGAGCATTGGACAACAGTGAAGCAGGTTTTCAGGTATTTGCGTGGCACTAGTGATTATGGTTTTTGCTACCAACAAAGATCAGGATTGGACAGAATGTTGGATATTTGTGGCTTTGTTGATGCAGACTGGGCTAGAGATCTAGATCAGAGAAGATCTACAAGTGGGTATGTGTTTAACCTATTTGGAGGTGCTATCAACTGGATGAGTAAGAAACAATCTATAGTGGCACTATCCACTATAGAGGCTGGCAGCAACTCATGCAAACAAGGAAGAAGTTTGGTTGCAGAGATTGTGTTCAAGTATGGGGTTAGTACAGGGAGCTATAAGGATAGACTATGACAGCCAAAGTGCAATTTTCTTGGCAAAGAACCCCGCATATCATTCAAAGACAAAGCACATTAATGTTCAGTATCACTTGGTGAGGGATATGATAGAAGACAAAAAGGTGTTGCTGGTAAAGGTGGACACTTTGAAGAATATTTGCAGATGCATTGACAAAATCTGTGAGCTCTGAGAAGTTCTCTTCGTGTAGAGAGACAATGGGCATTTCAGGGCTGGAAAAATGATTAAGCTCTCTTGTGGCCTCCTATGGAAAGAAAACAACAAGTGGGAGAATGTTGGGTTGTGTTATATTCTTTCCACGTAGTTAACAGGGGGTTTGAGGGCCACCCGTAACCCCACTTTATGGGGTCCCGCGTAGTGCCCCGGAAAATTTTGGTTTGGGACCATATGTTAGGTTGGGCAGACCCACCTATGGTTTTGTGCATGATTTTCACACATGTTTTTTGGACGCGGTGGTTTTCGGTCCATGGTATTGGACGCAGTGGTTTTCGGTCAATGGTATTGGACGCAGTGGTTTTCGGTCCATGGTATTGGATGCTTCGACATGTATAAATATGTATTATAACATTGAAAGGAAAATAATGAAAAATCAAGCTGGTAGTCCTGGTTTTGAGATCTAGGGAAAAATCTCTGTGTATATCGCATTATTTATTTTTTGTGTTTTAGAATTCGTATGAAACTAATTTCTGTATGGGGTTAAAACCTACAAAAAATTCTAGATGATGTTTATTAACATTGTATTATTAAGATGGTATTTACTCAAAGGGTAAATGGACGTGAAACTTATGGTATTATGACTTGACTCAAAACTCAAAAGCATCAAATATGAAATTTGTAATCTCTTCATTTCGATGAATTCTAGCTAGAGTAAGTAAAGAGGTTCTTCTTTAAAATATTAACTCTAGAGTGTACCACTTCTAATTTTTCAATGCAATTCAAAGATCTAAGTTGCAAACCATGCAATGTAATCTATGCAGAATTTGCTTGAAAACTATGCAAATGTAATCTATGCAAGATAATTCTTCAAAGCAAACTCAAGATGATTCCAAATCAGCGAAAGAACATCAAGACTAATTTCCTTCACGAATATAACTAAAGAACCAATCAAGTATAAGTAAAGGAAATCAAGTGAAATTCCAAAGATAAAAAAATAATGACACTCAAAGGGGATTAATACTCAGACACAATTCATCCCGCCCGGTGACTAAGGGGGATTTGTTTTTGCAAAAATGAAAGAAAAAAAATGCAAAAATTGTTAAGAAACTGAGACAAATGTTTGAGCAATGATCAAAGGAAATCAAATTCAAAACACCTAACGAAATCCTTAAAATGAAAATGCTTTAATGAATGTTATGAAATCAACGCTTAAAGTGTAATTCTGATTAAACTTCAGTACTGGAATAAAATAACTCCTATTTTCAATGTAGTACAAGAAGTAAATCTCATCAAAACACTAATTCTTTAGAAACCCTACCTTTCAATCCTTGAAAACAAAAAATATCAAGAAAACACCTTCATAACACTCGATTAAACACACAGAGACTGACTAGAGGCATAGAAAATGTAATGAAATCTTCGGAAACAAAAATTTAGATTCTGGGTAAGAGAAAACTTAGTTTTTCAAAAAATTCTAGGAACCGTGCAGGTAAACAATGTAAACGAGTGCACATGCGCAAGTTGTTTAACACACAAATTACACAAACATGCATTCTGTGTATGAACATAAATCGCGCAGGTTTATGAAATCCAAGAAAAATAAAAAATAAATCAATTAAACCAAAAGGATATGAAAGATCATAAATTTTCTAAGACTCAGGTCCAACTAGACAAAGAAGATCGGAAAGAAAAACCAAGAAAAGAGAAGAGAATAGTAACGTTCCCCAGTATGGTCGCCAATTTGTTAGGCAGATAAATCCCTCTTGCTGACAAGAGAGATCTCCCTAGATCCTAAAGGAAACTAAAAACAAGCAAACAAATGAATAACTCTTTCCCTAAGCTTACTTTGTTTGAATTATGAGTATAAAATATGGTGAATAAGCCTCTCACCTATTTGTGAAATTCTTGATGAAGATCCATGCTTGTCTTGATGTAGCTTCTCAATGCTTGAAAAGACCTACAACCACAAACATAATAAAGATCAAAGGAATATGCAACATAACAATTCAAACAAGCTTAATCTAATGATCAAGGAGATTAGAAATTGAAATTCCTTAATCAGTATCTAAAGAACTATAAACCATTCATCGTTTTAGTAATAAAGTACAATGGAAAAAATGATCCATTTGTATTAATTCAAGGATAAAGAAGAGCCTTACAACCTTTGCCTTGATGTCATGAGGTTCCTCCCAAATGCATCTCATCTCCTCCTTAGATGATAAGATTTCCAATCTAAAACTAGGAGCATAAGTTTATCTTCTCTACGTTTTGACCTCTTCAATCCCTCTGCCCTCTAGTCATTTAATAGGCTAAGATGAAGAAGTTTCAGATCCAAAAGAGGAGGGTGAGATCCTCTAATTGAGGGATTAGGGTTCCTTGAGGAAAGGGATTAAGATCCATCATCTGAGGCTTATATCTCAAATAGGAATCACCTGGAAGCTTTCAGTTGGGATATATTCAACCAACTATATTTCTAGAATGTACTTTTTATTTTTACTTTCTTTGATTCACCTATGCAGTCCACAGTGGTAGAAAAAATGTAGTTTTGTGCTATTATCAAGGATAAGTTTAGAGAATGCACAAAAACTTCAAGCGAAAAGTGTGCAGGACCTACTTAACAAAGTATACAAGCTATTTTAACCAAAGTTCTGATCTTCTTCAAGGTATTTTTGGTTGTTTTCCCTCTAAGGGAGTTCAATGAAACATGTTCAAGGATGGCGAGAAATCCATTTATATCTATCAAGTGTCATGGTGAGAAAATGATGTGTAACATTCCTCACAAGTCGGATGCTCTCCCTGGACTATAGATTCGATGTCAAAGCCTATTTAATTTAGTCCTAGCCACATTTACTTTATTTGGTCACAATTCACTAGCTTGGTAGACTTCCATCTATCTGGGTCAATTTAATCAATTCCCATGATGACAACTTATCTTTTACTTTAGTTGAGTTTCATGCATAATTGAATTTTTGTGAAATAAAAGTGGCTTCTCTATTCATTAATAAGTCTTTGGTTATTTATACACATCACTGGTTTTAAAGAGGAGTTCATTATGTGTGCATGAGAGAGCTAAGCTCCAATCATATTAATAACAACCAAATGAAGGATATGTAAAATTTGGTTGATTCTTACCAATAGATACTACCCATTCAATTATATCTTGAATGATTCACTCATCCCATTATTTCCACCATCATACATAGTTGTTCATTACTTCAATTCTAATGTGTTGTTGGATTCGGATGAGTAGCCACAAAACATACTTTTTGTAGATGGAAATGGGAACATTACTTTCTCATAAAAATAGGGAGTAATAATACTTTGGATTGTGAGTTGTTGTGTGAAATCCAACACCATACAGAAAAACCATTTGTGTAATACTACCTTGAATGGTTAGTTGTCCACATAGGTCTATTCAAATCTAATTGTTTCATTGAGTTGTACTTAATCCAAGAAGTTGATGTAAATGTTAGTATGGAGCCTTCGTGTTATGTATGATAATTGGAATACTAAGAATATGAATTTAATATATGTAAGAGGTTGGTATTTAGGGTATTATAGCTAAGAAATATAATACACTCATCTTCCCAGTTCCTTGATTATATTCAAGAGACCCTAGATACAAACATTTATGTGGAACATTTTTGCATTTGTGCATTACTAGGACAACAAGTATACCCATCTTACTAGACCTTAGAAAGAGAAGCAAGAACAATTTTTTTTACTCAACATCTCATTTATGATTACCATTGTTAGTATATTTAGACAATTAAGAGTTAGTCAAGTTTAACTTGGTCAATATGTCAATTAGGTAAAAATATGTTTCTTCAGTATGCATCAGTTGCATTGTAATTTGATGGTCATGATATGTTTTGGACATAGAGTGATCCAATGACTCATATACTCTTGATACTAATGACTATAGATTCATGATCTAAAACATGATTGATCCATGAACTCTATTTAAACAACATGGATGACCATGGCTAATAATCAGTTATGAGAACTCTCTTTTGTGAAGTTTTTTCTTTTGCATTAATAAAATTGCCTCAAGTGCCCATGTTTGTTGAGGAATTGTACTATTTCACTCTCAGAGGGTTTTAACCACATAAAAATCATTAAAGAAATTTTGAGTTTTGAAATGGACCACCTAAGGAATATTATAAAATAATAGTGGAAATAATAAAATAACATTATATTACATCATAAAAGTTTAGAGGGAAAAACGAGAAAACTACCTTTTCAACTCGTATTTTCAACCTATCTCCCTATGGTTTTACTCAAATTTTGATAAGGAGAACTCGTTGAATTCATAATTTAATTCATCATCGAAGGATTACCCATTTTTCATACTTTTGATGGACCACACTACACAAAAAATGAGAAATACATGAAAAATTGTGATTGCAATCACATTTTTCACATATTTCTCATTTTTTATGTAGCGAGGTCCATCATAAGTATGAAACATGGGTACTTCTTCGATGAGGAATTAAATTCTGCATCCAATGACTGCTCTCACTCGAAATTTGAGCAAAATAGTAGGGAGATAAGTTAAAACTACGAGTTGAAAACGTAGCTTTTTTATTTTTAATCTTTTTACTCCAAAAATGGTGAATCATCCCCCATGGTTTACATCATCATCTTGAATATTATTGGTTCTTATAAAGTTGAATTTTGGTTGTACATTTTTGTTTTGAGGCCCATTTTAGACTTCACAATTTCTCTAATGATTAACGTCGTGATCTTTGACTTTGTTATGTGAGTAGTTACTGAAGTGTTTGTCCTATATGGAATAACTCATTTCCTTGAACATGGTATCAAAGCATGTTTGAAGAGCTTCTCCTATTGCTGATTGAGATATTGGGCTTTTTTTGTTGCATTTTTGAGATCTATTATCTGCATACATTTATGGCCTAAACAAACTATCATGTTGCATCTAGAGCATTGTTATCAGTTAATAATTCATTCCATTTCATTCAAAAAGGTGTATATTTTCCTATGATGCATTGTTTTTTCTCAGATCCAAACATATACAATTTGAATATGCTTTAGAAAAAAATATTGATAGACTTAATTTTTCATTGTTTCTATTTATATTTTTTGTTTGCTACTATTTCTAATCTATGTATGATTTTTCCCTTATGCCTTATCTGATCTCAGCAAATCCAAAATATAGTGGAAATTTCTTTATTCATTGCATATTTATTTTGTTATGTGCTTTATGAAATATTGGAAAATCATAAATAGAGAGAAACTGTTCATTTCCCAGGTAAGCTAATTGATATCTAACCCCATTGTTATTGAGTTTTGGATTTTTTTCAAACAATTGTTTGTTTTTGGATGAACAATTTGTTTTTTAAAGCACACACTTTGAGGCAGATATCCAACAAAAAAAATACCAAGGGCAACACAATTTTCATTCACTTCTATTTTTATGCGTTTTCTACTAGCTCACTTGGTTAAAAGTTACTTTATTTAATAAGAGGTATTGAATTCACATCTCTTATTTAAATTTACTTTTTGAAAATGTTCATGCAAACCTAAGTTATTTCATAATTTTACTGTAAAGTGTATTTCACTTATATTATTAAAGTAAATGACTATAACATAGCTTTAACATTTTTAAATTATTTTTTGCATGCTTCTCTCATTTATAAAGTAACTTCGTTGTAAAATTAATTTTCACTTGTTTTATAAAATTGAGTCACTTCATACAATAACTTATTTGTAAAAGTGAGTTTCATTCCTAGTGATCTTGCTCGACTAGACCATCGAATGACCAAACTCCATTTCCCTTATATTACCAACAAAAAGTATAATGCCTTGAAATCTTCTACCTACACGGCCTAAGAAATGGGATCCCCTTCTTTACCATGTGGTCCCTTAGGCTATCTTACCTCCCTCTAGGGCTCTAGGATGGGTTTTCTAGTAAAGTTCTAAATTAGGGACACTAAGAATCTTAGTTGTAATGGGAGTGCTCATAGTAGCCTTTTCAAAGGCTCTTGGGTAGGTTCCTTAATAAAAAACACCTTTAAATTCTTAACAACTATTTTTTCATGTAATCCATAGCTTCAACAAGCTTCTTTCCATACCCACTATGGTTTCCTTCCATTTCCAACACCAAGCACTCCTCCTCCTTTACCAATATATAAAAACTCTCTTCTCTACCTATTTGAATTTCCTCTTTTTCTTATGCATGTTGATTCTCACAATTCCCCAAAGGGTAATTGTACTTATCCCATGCTATCATAAATAGGTGGTGTTACTTTTCCACCAACCTCTAACATTCATTCAATAATTCATTTCTCAAAATAATAAGAAATGAAATAGAAGGTTCATCCCCAAAATGATTCAGAAAGATAACTTGGGATTATTGGGCATGTAGAACCTCCTTAGAACACCCCATTCAACCTCCTCTCTTATGGAATCATAGCCCCCATATTATCATCCCTCTCATATTGCAACGAATGGTGCATTTTTATTTAATCGATGTGTATATAAATTATAATGTTAGGCTCTTTGACCCAAAACATATTGGCTCATCGTCCTATTTAATATATGTACAATTACATTGTAATTCATAGGGATAAAAAATGGGGCATTATAGTCTATGAGAGTCAAAAAATTCCATTCTTGGTAGATTTCTTTGGATCTTCATTCATTGACCTATTTCTTTACATCTAATCAAAACTAATTATTAGTCAATCAAAAGAAATTTTAGGTCTTACTGTTGAGCTAATTTATGTTCCTAAACTAACACAATTATTTACTATCAATCCGGGTTGTTTATTCTTTGAGGCAAATTCACTATTTGTGAAGATCTAATATAACCAAATCTTGAAAGATAAATGATTAAAAGCTAAAGAGAATATATCTGATAGCTCTAACTCAATCAGCTCAAAAGAGAACACATTGAAAGGGTTCTTGAACTCAAGAAGTCCACTTCCACCTCAGTTATTACTTAATGAATTAGAGATTGTAACTTAAAAACTCAAGATGCATAAATTATACATGAAAGAGGCTCTTAACTTAAGAGACACTTAAATTTTTCCATCATAACTCATTCATCTCAAGATATAAATCTAAATGGAAACAAACTATTTGCATGTAAACAAAAGAGACTAGTTCTGCTTCACCATTTCATAGAGGGAATGCCCAACTTGAACACTTGTTTTACAACTCAATTAGATGATGAATAAACCATTAACAAATGAAATCAATCACTATGAATAACCATAAGGCAATCTGAAATAAGACTTTGAAAAACTAAAGCTACCATCAACCAGATTTGCAATGAAATAAAACTAGTTTAACTTGGAAGTGTACTTAGCTTGGAGTGGGGGCCCTCCACCCTTGCCTTGCACACTTTTGAAGATGATATCAGAAGCTTTATATCAGTCACACATCCATGTATTGAGCAGCAAAAATGAGAGTAACACAAGTCTTCAAATTAAGTCTTCAAACCAAAAATATTACAGCATAAAAGTATCATAAGTCAATGTGTTGAGCCATCAAAGTGTGGCTCTTAAATAAGGAGTTTCATGAAACCAACTGACCTACATTTACTCTAACAATCTTATCTACTCAAAGCCACCTATCCAAGTCGAATCCACTCCTCTCATCCCAAGAAATATGACTAATATCATGGAATCTCAAAACTGCCCTATTTAGATGGGATTTCTGGATGACTAGTCATGATTGACTAGCTCCAAATAGGCATAATAAAGCTCGTTCTGTTGGAACCAAGCATAGGTGGCTTGGTCCTAGTTCCCAAGCTTTTCATTCATGTATCCCATTCGTGCTGAAGTGGCCTGCATCCATATCAACCATGAAGTGATTACGGGAATTTCTGAAATTGCCAAAATTGCACTTAAAATCAAACTTTTATAAAAACTTTAGAAATTGACAAATTAAAGCTAAATACCTGATTAAACATCAAATATTCATTAAAATGGAATGGATGGAGTGAAAATGAAGGATAAATGGATGGTTAGGTAAGTTTCTCAAAGCAAAATAAGATCAAAACTGAGTCTCAACATCTCTCCCATGCTTATGATCAAGCATGTCCCCATGCTTGCTTGCTTCTCTTGGACCTTCTGCCCTCTGAAGTGGATGTTGTACCTGTAGTTGTTTCCCTGTTCAAACAATTAGATTCTGATTCCTGCTTTGCCTTCAACATTGCTGCTTTAACCTTTTGTTTTTCATATTTAGCTTGCCACATATTTTTGTCCTTTAACCACTTGAATGCCTGTTTGGAAAGCAATTCATTTCTCCTTTTCAACCTGCTTATTTCTTCTTGTAAATTTTCATTTGTTTTCATTAGCTTTGCATTGTCCTTTTTCTGTGCCTTATTCTCTGATTTTAATTGCTTTTCCACAATTTTGCTTATTTCTATCTGATCAGTTAAGTCTTGGATTTTGGCCAAATTAATTTCCTTTTCAAAATCCTGGGTGGTTTTCATTAATGATTCTCCTGCATCATTATCATATATGGAATCCCTTTCAAGGGGTTCTTGTGCTATATCCTGTTCTTCTGGTTTTCTAGGAGAATATGCTTCTACTTCTTTTTCAAAATCAATAGAATTCCTATTTCTAGGAACAGACATAACAGATGTTTCAGTCTCATGCATGGCCATATTTCTAGCTCTTGTTCTTGGATATAGGGGAGAATTCATCATGCTTCTGTTTTCCTGCTCTACTTTGTCCTGTATATCAATAAGCTGTTCAGTAAAATGATTTTTATGCATGAATTCTTTCCATTCTAGGCCCTTTGATTTCACCTGGTGTTCCACTAAGATTTTAATTAACCCCTGATGATATATCTGTGCTGCCCTTGGCCTATGCTCCTGTTTCACTGTTTCAATCATTTTCACAAGACTTTTGTATAGGAAATATGGTAAGTTAATCCTATCATCCCCTTTGATATGCTGTAGTAATCTAACATGATATAAATGAGCAATGTTGTATCCACGATCACAAGTCAAGAATTTTTGAATAACCAAGACCAGTTCCCCCCATGGTTCATTAAACCACTCCCTGGGTATCCCTTTAGTTCTATCAAATGTCCCCTTTCGGTTCTTTTCAAGGAAGAAAGTCCACACTTTCTCCTTGAAATGTAAACCTTTGTGATAGTTCTCCCCTATCATCGGCAACTCTAAGGCTTTGGACAAGTACTCTTGAGTTACTGGGACAATGATTTCTCCTACTTGAGTTTGGTCTTGGTTGAAATTATTGATGAAATCTTTAGTTATCTGCTCAGAATGGCCATTAAACTTCTGTAGAAATCCTATCATCCCTGACTGATACAGTTTTTCTACAGTTTCTTTTCCCCAGCTTTCTATTTGAAATCTTGGTTCTACCCGGTTTGTCATGATTTCTGTGAACCAATCAATATAATCCTCTGCTGCTACTAACTTCATTTTAACAAAAATTATGACTATTTTTTTTAAATGAAATTGTAGAAGAAACGAGGCTTACCTTCCCCCTCTGACTCAACTTTAATCTGTTTGACTCTGTCTTCTTTAACCTCTGTTGTCTTTCCTCTGCACAAGCTCTGTTTCAATTCCCTGTTTAAGGCAAACAACACCTGAATATCTTCTATCAATACACTATTCTCTGTTTGTTTTTGAAAATTAAATACACATGCAGCAATAACCATGTTTTCTTAGCTCAAAATAACATGCTTTACTGTGTATTTAAACAAAAAAAACTTGAAAAATTTTGCTCTCGGCCTCTCACCAGATCCTCAAAAACATTCTCTGCCTATTCACAAAAAATGACTGTGTAATGTAACAAATTGCTCTCGGCCTTGCAACAAATTCTCAAGAAAATTGACTGTATAATGTGGCAAATTACTCTCGGCCTCTCAAGAAATATTCCAAAACATTCTCGGCCTAATCCTTTTCATCATTTTTTTCACAAAAATATGACTGTGTAATGCACACAGAGTTATAAGCCTAGAGGACTAATCACATGCGCTCGGCCTCATCATATTCACTGCTTATAACAAATGTCAAACAAATTTTTTTTAAAACGCAGACTATAAAACTCTCGGCCTCAAGGCACAAAACAATGCAAATTTTGGCATTCAACTAAATTTTGCAGTCAACATAGCATGTATGCAGGCAATCCTACGCATTTCAATCCTCTGTAAATGGCACAAATATATTAAAATCTCAATACATAGGCGCGCAGTGAAGGCATAAATGCATGTCACTTGTTTTGAATATGCGCAATCTACAGCATTCCTCTGTTTTACATTTGACAATCCACCTCTCTCGGCATATACTAATGCATTTCTCGGTTTGGCAGCCCATAACACATGCAACAATGCTCAACAATCTGACTTAATGCGTTCAACAACACATATGACAAACACTCTGTGATTTAATGCGTCCTCTGTTCTGGTCAAACCACATATTCACATGCATATGACAGAGACTAGCGCGCAGCAAAAATGAAGGTTAAATGCAACAGTGGTTTAACAATCAGCGCTCATATATAAACATCCCTTGGCACTTCGGCATTCAAACTAACTCTCCGCGTTTGATGCATTAGATTCCATATTTAACTCAAAATCCTCTATCGTGTTATGCATGCAATATGTAAACTTTAAATGCTGGATTGTTGACCGTTGTTTCTACACCATAATTTACGCATAAAAATCGGTTTAATCTATCCATACGTGCTGCAAACTTGGAGTTATCCCGGTTTTAGTGTTACCTGACTGTCACTGGCCGCGTGGGATGCAAACAAGCACTTCAAATCCCTCTGTCTTCGGTCAGTCGAACTGGTGGCAAAACAACAAAATCTGTGAGTTAATGGCGAGGACTCATACATATCTACAGTAGCCGAGCGAAATAAACTCCAGTCTTACCTTGTTTGCTTCCAACACTCGGCGTTCTCCACTCATTCAACTCAGATTTTGTCTTTAAAACCACCTCAATACACTTCTTTCTCCCTTTTACTATGCTGCAGCCCAAACACAATTTTCTGAGCTATGGCAATGAGGATTTGTTGTTTGAACTACGCAGGGGAGGTTTGTTTATGACCGTTTCTTCACTGTACCCTGCGTTTTATTCATTGGTGTTGGTATGCGTGGTTACATGGTCGTCCTCATTGACTCAGTCGCCCGACTGAGTCATGAGGATGGCCGTATTGTTGTTTCATACGCATATCTTCCACCGCTCCATCATCCAATAACCATACGCTGCCATAACACCGTGTCAAAATCCGTACCTGCGTGTTGGCCTGCGTGGTATTTGTTTTGTTCATTGCTACGACCCTCGTTGATTATGGCCACCATCATGCGCCTTCATTGCAACGACAGTTACATATTTCATTTCATTACTTGGTCGCAGCACTGCTGTTTGATTATTATCATATGGCTTGTGCATAAATGTGCCAAATACATACCTTATCCTCCATATGATATGCGCCCCAAAATTTTAATCCCTGCACTTTAAATATCATAGGTCTGCGTTTATATGCCATAATGTTTATTTGAATAACATGCTTCTCCTTATATCATTCCTTGTAACCCATGAACTTCATTATCATAACCCACGGCCCTTCATTACTATGTTATATGCTATTGGATATGCGCATTTAGCTTATGTATATTCCTTATTCCTCCATGTTATATGCGCAATACTTTATACCTTAATACATTTGATATATGCGCATACTATATTCTCTTTGCAACATATATGCCTTATACCATTAGCTTTTGCGCATTTGAAAAAATAACTTTAGCCCTCATATAACTTATGATATATATGTTCAATGCCTTTATAATTTATAACTTTAGCGCATACCTTTTATAACATAGCTTTATAATTTTAAAATGACCATTGGGGTCATGTTTAAAATTATAATCATTCTAATGCTCTGAGTTTATGTGCAGGTGAAAAGAGTTATCCTAGCTTGATCTTTTTTCATTTAAGAAAAATACCTAGGGTTATTAAAAAGATGTATAGGGAATGTATGTGAATGAAATGGAATATGTATAGGGATGTTGGGGTATATATTGGGAATGAATATTAATGAATATTTGCAGATACTAACTTCAATTAGATCAAAACTAAAAGTTTCTAAAAAAAAATTGAATTTCAAGCACAAAATGGCTATGAATATACTCCCTTGAATGCTATTTGTACTGGTGGAATGTTGAATGTTGTTTGTACAGGTGGAATGTTGAATGTTGTGGATAGATGAAAAGTAGACTTTTATTACTGCTCCTTCTTTACTATGCTCCATTTCTTGAATTGTTCAGGTCCCTTTTAATAATGTTTTCCTTTCAGGTCCCTCTGCACTGCTTCTGGTATATTGTGTCGGCTTTGATCTGGTTCTCAACAAGTTTGCTTCAGGTCCCTCTGCAATAGTATTTCATCTCAGGTCCCTCTGCAATGCTTCTGGAATGATTTGATCTGCTGCAACTCATGTTTGCTTCAGGTCCCTTCTGTAATGATGTTTCTCTCAGGTCCCTTCAGGTCCTGCTGCAACAAATTTGCTTCAGGTCCAAAGTGGACAACACAATCCCTTAGCTGTGGCAGCTAAAAGCTTGCTACAAGACTCTCCCTTGCTGAAAGTTTGACTTGTCCTCAAGTCAATTGTGGAAAGGTCCTGCATTGAAATTATGTGAGAATAGTAAAACAAGAATATAGAATTCATAGAGTCCAGGTTTCCCTGGTTTTCCCCTATGAATTCGTGTTTGCTTGGTGCCAGTTACCTGGTTTTCACCAGCAAACAAATTATTTTTTATGTTTTGTTTTTTTTTTCTTTTTCATATATCTTTTTCCTTTTTTTTTATGTTTTTTTTTTTTATATATATATTTTTTTTCAAAAAAAATTTTATTCTTTTGTTGAACTGGAAGATGGCAGAGCCATAATTTCCAGTCCTGTTTCTTCTACCAGTTGTTTCATGAATGTCTCTTTACTAATAGGCTGATGATACACTTTTAGCCTATGACCATTTACAACAAATGAGGTGGGGTCCTGGTCAATGGTCTTTATCTTTACTGCTCCATTGTCAAAGATTTCCTCAATTTCATATGGCCCTAGCCAGTGTGTTGTAAACTTTGCTTTGAAATCCTTGAACTTGGAGTCAAATAATAAGGCCCAGTCTCCCTTTTGAAATGTCTTTGTTTTAATGTATCTATCATGCCATTTCATTCTCTGTTGTTGTACTAATGTTGTCTGTTCAATTGCTTGTTGACGATGTTCATCCAATTGGTTAAGTTCCATGATCCTCTGCTGTTGTGCTTCAGTCAGGTCCATGCCCAATTCTATTGCTAGTCTGTAGGTTTGTATCTGAAATTCAATAGGCAATAAGGCTTCTTTCCCATAGACCAACTGGTATGGACTAAAACCAGTTGTGTTTTTCCATGTGATTCTGTAAGCCCATAATGCATATTTTAACTTCTCAGACCAATCTTTCCTATTCAGCTGCACCGTCTTAGTCATGATATTTTCTAAGACCTTGTTTGTGGATTCTACCTGACCATTTGCTTGAGGGTGATATGGAGTAGACTTCCTATGTTTTATCTTATATTTCTCTGTCAGATCCCGCACTAACTTTGAGGTAAACTGCATTCCTTGATCTGTCACTATTTGTCTTGGTACTCCATATCTTACAAAAATTTCTTCAAAGAGGAAGGTACCCACTGTGTCCTCTGTCGCTCTGCTCACTGCTTTGGCTTCCACCCATTTGGTTACATAGTCCGTGCACACTAGGATGTACCTTTTTCCATTTGATGGTGGATTAATGGGTCCAACAAAATCAAGTGCCCACTGCTCAAATGGCTCAATGAGGACCTGCGGTTTGAGCGGCATTTCATCTGACATGATGGGTCTCCCTATTCTTTGGCAACTGTCACATTGCTTGACATATGCCTTAGAATCCTTGAAGACAGATGGCCAGTAATAGCCCAATTGCAGCACTTTATATGCTGTTCGTTTGTCTGCAAAATGACCACCACATGGTTCGTCATGACATGCCCTGAGAATATCTAGTATTTCATCTTCACGCACACACTTTCTAATCATTAGATCTGAACCAGTATAAAACAAATCACCATTCACCCAGCTATACCTAGAACTTTCTCTAACAATTTTCTTTCTTTGCTTGCTAGTGAATTGAGTTGGAAATTTTCCAGATGACAAATAATTAGCAATATCTGCAAACCAAGGTGTTTTAACTGTTATGGCAAACAGATGTTCATCAGGGAAGTTGTCTATCACAAGATTTGGGTCTTCTGGTGATTGGATGCGGGACAGAAAGTCAGCCACCTGGTTTTCTTTGCCTGGTCGGTCTTGGATTGTAATGTTAAATTCTTGCAATAACAGGAGCCATCTTGTAATTCGTCCATTAGTGATGGGTTTGTTCATCAAGTATTTTATTGCTGAATGATCTGTGTGAATAAAAACTTGATATGCTGTTATGTAATGCCTGAATTTGTTTACTGCATGTATAACGGCTAACATTTCCTTTTCGGTGACTGTATAGTTTGTTTCTGCAGGTGTCAAATTCTTACTGATAAAGTATATTGCATAGTTGAACAAGTTTTCTTTCTGTCCCAAAGAGGCACCTATTGCTGTATCTGATGCGTCAGTGGAAATATGAAATGGCAAAGACCAATTTGGTCCTCGAAGTATGGGTGCTACTGACAGCTTATCTTTTAAAATTTGAAAAGCATTCTAACAGCTATTCGTCCATTGGAATTCAACATATTTTTCTAATAATTTAAACAGGGGTTGAGCTATTTTGCTAAAGTTTTCTATGAATCGTCTGTAATAGCCCGCATAGCCCAAGAAACTTCTAACCTCTTTTTGTGTTGTTGGTGGCATCAGGTTAACTAGGACTTGAATTTTGGCTGGATCCACCTTAATTCCGGAGCCGAAAATATGGTGTCCCAGAACTATACCCTCTGTTAACATCATATAGCATTTCTCATTACTTAATGAGAGATTTGTTTCAATATATCTCTTCAATACTTTCTCAAGATTGTTCAGACAATCATCATATGTGTTTCCATACACTGTGAAGTCATCCATATAAACTTCTACACATTCATGGACTAGATCAGCAAATATCGCAAGCACTGCTCTCTGAAAAGTTGTAGGTGCATTGCATAAACCAAATGGCAAAACATTATATGCATAGGTTCCCCATGGGCAAGTAAATGTAGTTTTGTCTTGGTCTTTTGTTGCTATTCTAATCTGGTTGTACCCACTAAACCCATCCAAGAAAGAGAAGTATTTCTTTCCAGCCAAAGAATCTAGCACCTGGTCAATGAATGGTAAAGGAAAATGATCTTTTAAGGTAGCTTTGTTTAATTCTCGATAATCTATACATACCCTCCATTTTCCATTTTTCTTTGGTACAACAACCAATGGTGAAACCCATTGACTATCTGAAATAGGATAGATGAATCCTACATTTAACAGTTTTTGCAATTCCTCTTTCACTATTTCTTTCATCATAGGATTCATTCTTCTTTGAGGTTGTCTAACAGGTTTAAGTTTATCATCTGTATAGATGTGGTGGATACATGTGGTAGGATGGATTCCTTGCATATCAGTATAATCCCAGGCAAATGCTTTTGAGTATTTCTGTAGTAATGCAATTACCTCTTGTTCTTGTTTTGATTGCAGCTGGTTTCCAATATTTAAATGTTTTCCAGGATGTACGTCAATTGTTTTAATTATTGGGTTGCTAATTGTGTTTACAGGAAAGATGTCTCCCAAAGAATTCTGCAAAGTTCGAATAGTACATGTTTCCTAAAAACATTGATTCAGAAGTTCATTTGCAGCTTCATATTGAACTTTCCTAAGCTGCTCTGAAATGCTTGGTTCTGAGATAAAAAGGTCCATCAGATCTTCATTCTCCTCCTCTTCTCTAAAATCAAAGAATTGATTAATACTTAAAACTGCTTTTGTTTGTTGCTTTTCCTGGGTTTCAAGTATTGATTCTAAAGAAGTGGTTTGTGCGGGTGAATAGAGAGTGATATGTTTCCTTTCATCTCCATGTGATATTATCATACTTCCAGATCTGCATCCTATGAAGGCATTAGCAATGGCTAACCATGGTCTGCCTAATATCAGAGGATGTCCTCCCAAGTTTGTCTTTGGTTGCAAGATCAAGAAGTCAACAGGATATTCCCATGAATCCAAGGAAACTATGATATCTTCTAACATTCCTTCAGGAACAACCTTAGATCTATCTGCTAATTCCAAGACTGTTGAGGTTGATCTAATGTTGTTTAATTGCAAAGTTTTCATGGTTTCCATTGTCATTACGTTTATAGCTGCTCCCAAGTCTATTAATGTGTTAGGTACAGAGAAATTATTTATTGATATGGTAACCATTGGGATACCAGGATCAATATATTTTTCTATTACAGTTTGAGTAGACATGAGACTTGCTAATTTACCAATGACTTGGATTGTTACAGGATCCTTTTTCTTTCTTTCTTTCCTAATGCATAATTCCTTTATTGTCTTTGCATATATCGATATTTCTTTAATGGCGTTTAATAAAGGAATCTTAACATATGCATTTTTTAACTCGTCTACGATATCAAATTCAGGAAGGGTTATTTGATTTTGAGTTTGTTGTTCTACCAACCTTTCAGGATAAGGTGGTGTTTGTGTAATATTTGCTCCTTTCTGATTTTGTACCTTAGTTTGTGCTGTTTCAGATGATTCTCCTTGTTCAGCTGGTTCTTCTATAATTGGAGGAGAATCCTTCTTAAGTACTTTTCCAGACCTTAAATGGACATCATCAAGAGGAAGAATTGAATATGCAGGATAATATGCTGTTTCCTCTACTGTATATGCAGATTTGTCCACTTTGTTATTCGGATTAGCCACCGGTTGGGATGGTAATTGTGTTGGTCTGGGTTGATTTGAAGGTAACTGTAATTGCTGTGGTTTTGTTAACAATGGTGGTGGATTCTGCTGTTGGAATGGATATGTAGAATTTTGTTGCGGAAATGGCATGGATGAAGGATGTGGTGGGTATGAAAATGGTTGTTGGTACTGTTGCTGGTAATGTTGTTGATATTGTTGAGACTGTTGTGGTTGTTGGTTTCCATAACCATATCCTCTCCAACCTTGTGCAGGTTGTTGTGGATATTGTTGTGGAGGCCAAGCTTGCCATGGCATAGGAGGGGTCCAAGGATTATAAGATGGATAAGCATAATTTTGCTGAGGGATTTGTTGCTGATTTGGTTGAGGCATTCTAGGTGGCCATGGTCTTCTTGGTGCAACGTAATAGAAACCTTCTGCTCCTTACCTTTCTTCCATTGAATTAGTTTGCAAGTCTTTCAATGTTACACAATTTTCTGTGGAGTGATTGCCTGTACAAAGACCACACACTTGAATGCTATCTAAAGGACAGTCTCTCAAAGGATGTTTCTTTTTACATTTTGAACAAAATATTGCTAAGGCTTGTTCTTGTTCTTCTTTCTTTTTGTTTGCCTTTAGCACATCTACTTGTGTCCCTAATGTACTCAAAAGATCTGTTTTGAAATTTTCCAGTAGACTTCCTATTTCAGCCCTTGTTATCCCTCCTGCAGCTGACTTTGCCGCTTTAGAACTTACTTCCCTTCTTCCAGTTTTTGATCTTCCTCTAGAATATTTCTGACATAACTCGACAATTTCATCAAATGGAAGATTTGAAATATCTCCTTTGCCCATTACATTTAAAATGTCAAGGTATTCATCTCTTATACCTTTGAGGAAGATTGTGCGAACAGTTTCTTGATTTAGGGAATGTTGTTTAGACTTCTGAAGATTATATGCAAACCGTTCTAAATATTCTTCTAGATTTTCATCTTCTTGTTGTGTCATCCTAAACACATCTTCCTTTGAATCTCTAGATCTACAATAAGGCTGATATTTCTTAAGGAAGACAGTTCGCATATCATCCCAGAAGGCTATTGTTTGTTCTCCTAAACCCATAAACCATTTTAAAGATGCTGCCTTTAATGTTGCAGGAAAAAGACGGAGCTTATGAACGTCATCAGTATAACCATATGTTCTACATAAGATATCGAATTCAAACATGAATGAATCCAGATCTTCTGTAGACATTCCATAGAAGTTTGGCAACACAGAAGGTGGAATGTTTTTAATCTTTACTTCTTCTCCTAGTATTGCACTTGTATCTATTATTGGGAAACCAAAAGTTGATTCTTGGTCAAGTCCATCTTCTTGTCTTTTCCTGTCATTTTCTAACTTCCTATCATTTTCGTGTTTCCTTTCTTCCTCTCTCTTCCTTCTCCATTCTCTTTCTTGTCTTTCATTTTCAGCTCTTTGTTCTTCAGGAGTAAGATGAATGGATCCATGTCCCTCTTCTTCTACCATTGGTTGAGTTGTTTCAATTTCAGGTGGAGGTTCAAGTTGTGGGAAGATAGGAGGATCGATGGATGGAAAAACAATTTGTTTTCCCTTCTCTTTTGGTTTTCTGAAAGTGGAGAATTTTTGCTTTGCTTCCCAAGCTGACAAAGTTTGCCTTTCAATCAAGGTTAATCTTTGGCCACTTCTTTGTTTTTCAATCAGGTCTTCAATGATTGGATTACCAGTAACAGGTGTATGTGATGATCCTATCTCTACTTATGGGGGGGTTTTGATAAATCTACCTTGAGGATCTCTAACTCTAGGCATAAAGTAACATAATTAAAGAAATGAAATGTAACTAATGTTTTTGTGTATTTTGGATTTTATCTCTCTATTGACTATTCCGATATTTGCCTCCCCGGCAACGGCGCCAAAATGTTGAGCTAATTTATGTTCCTAAACTAACACAATTATTTACTATCAATCCGGGTTGTTTATTCTTTGAGGCAAATTCACTATTTGTGAAGACCTAATATAACCAAATCTTGAAAGATAAATGATTAAAAGCTAAAGAGAATATATCTGATAGCTCTAACTCAATCAGCTCAAAAGAGAACACATTGAAAGGGTTCTTGAACTCAAGAAGTCCACTTCCACCTCAGTTATTACTTAATGAATTAGAGATTGTAACTTAAAAACTCAAGATGCATAAATTATACATGAAAGAGGCTCTTAACTTAAGAGACACTTAAAGTTTTCCATCATAACTCATTCATCTCAAGATATAAATCTAAATGGAAACAAACTATTTGCATGTAAACAAAAGAGACTAGTTCTGCTTCACCATTTCATAGAGGGAATGCCCAACTTGAACACTTGTTTTCCAACTCAATTAGATGATGAATAAACCATTAACAAATGAAATCAATCACTATGAATAACCATAAGGCAATCTGAATTAAGACTTTGAAAAACTAAAGCTACCATCAACCAGATTTGCAATGAAATAAAACTAGTTTAACTTGGAAGTGTACTTAGCTTGGAGTGGGGGCCCTCCACCCTTGCCTTGCACACTTTTGAAGATGATATCAGAAGCTTTATATCAGTCACACATCCATGTATTGAGCAGCAAAAATGAGAGTAACACAAGTCTTCAAATTAAGTCTTCAAACCAAAAATATTACAGCATAAAAGTATCATAAGTCAATGTGTTGAGCCATCAAAGTGTGGCTCTTAAATAAGGAGTTTCATGAAACCAATTGATCTACATTTACTCTAACAATCTTATCTACTCAAAGCCACCTATCCAAGTCGAATCCACTCCTCTTATCCCAAGAAATATGACTAATATCATGGAATATCAAAACTGCCCTATTTAGATGGGATTTCTAGATGACTAGTCATGATTGACTAGCTCCAAATAGGCATAATAAAGCTCGTTCTGTTGGAACCAAGCATAGGTGGCTTGGTCCTAGTTCCCAAGCTTTTCATTCATGTATCCCATTCATGCTGAAGTGGCTTGCATCCATATCAACCATGAAGGGATTACGGGAATTTCTGAAATTGCCAAAATTGCACTTAAAATCAAACTTTTATAAAAACTTTAGAAATTGACAAATTAAAGCTAAATACCTTATTAGACATCAAATATTCATTAAAATGGAATGGATGGAGTGAAAATGAAGGATAAATGGATGGTTAGGTAAGTTTCTCAAAGCAAAATAAGATCAAAACTGAGGCTCAACACTTACTCTGGAACAAAAAGTGTTGTTAACATAGATAGCATTTGGAAGAAAGTTTATTTCCCTTATGGAGACTATTAGGGTTACATCCAATGATTTTACATCCTAATATAATTTATCTTTAATCTTATTATTCCCATTACAATTTAATTTTTTAGCTAAAATAAAAAAAGGTATCACATTGTATAATCATAATTATAGGTTAAATTTTTATTTTAATGAGAATTCACCTTCGATATTCATTTACTTCTATCAGTGAATGAGATAAGTTTTTATATAAATTCATCTTTGATTTTTTATATATGTATTAGTCCATGCCTTGCCATGGACTATAACACTCCCCTAATAGCCAAAGTCCCTTGACTCTTCATTAGTTTGCCGAGTTTTTGTGGCTTTTTAGTAAATTTAACCAAAGTTTTCAAAAGGTGCTCAATATTTCCATTTTAACGTAAATTCAAAGATATTTTCCTAATTTTTTAAAATTTTATTTCTAATTTTCAATTGGTTGAGCGAGACTTGACATAATTCCCCTGACAAAGGGTGATTTAATTTTCATATTTATTATTTCATGACAAATAATTTTAAAATGAAAATTAGAGTGATTTTGTAAATGGCCAAGTGAGTGTTCTGACACTGACATTGACACGGTGCTTTGAGCAGGTCCTTTATGTAAGAGTGAGAGTGGGGGGGCGGGAATTCCATCAGTGAGTGCTCTGACATTGACATTGAAACTGACACTAAAAAAAGGACTCCTAATGCATTTACCTCTTATTGCATTTTAAACTTGTACATATTCAGCTGTGTGGGAGAACTATTGTATGGAGCCGTGAATGTGTGTGGAATGAAGGATATGCAAAAGAAGGGGTATCTGTGGACAAAAGGGGATGCAGAGGGAACTTTGTTTCGCAAACATGAAATTATTTTAACTTTAAGTAGAAACTTAGTATCCAATATTAAATGAAGTGTCTTTTTAATGTGTGTGAGAAAGAAGTGTTGTGCGAGAGAATGAGTGTGTGGAGAAAGGAACCAAAACCTTCATTCACAATTCCATACATCTCCGCATACATTTCCCCTTTGCACACTTCTTCCACACACCTCTCAACACTACATATTAATCAATTAATTAGTGTTTTTGGTTTATTAAAGTTTGGGGCATGAAAATTTTGTTTACGTGTATATCAGATGTGAAATAAGGGTGGGTTATTAACTCTCTCCACTACTATCTCGAAGTGGGCTCATTTTGTTTGATATCGGGATGAAAACGAGTTATAGAAATATTTCTTTGCCAATGATCCAATGTGTGGTTTTCAAAACTATGTTCTACGACTTTGATCATTTAAAAACTATATCAAAGTACAAACAACGAATCTTGGTACTCATTGTTCCTGAATATTATGTGCATTTCTGATCTCATATTTATGAATTAAATACTTATTTTCCAATATTAAATGAAGTGAATTTTTAATGTCTGTGAGGAAGAAATTTTGTGTGGGAGATCAAGTTTGTGGAGAAAGGAACATCAAATTTTTTCGGAATGTTCTATACCACCACACACTTATTCCACACACCTCCCTCCCACATAACACTACATATTAATCAATTACTTAGTGGTTTTGGATTATTAAAGTTTGGGGCATGAAAAGTATGGTTTATGTGTATGTTGTTTTATTATTAGTTAGTATCTATAACATATCATGAATAAATAACATATCATGGATAATATATTTTGATTAGTTAGTATCTAAAATGTATCACAAAATTTCAAAAGGTAATGTGGCAATTCTAACCACTGATTCTATTTATTTTGTCTACAAGTGCATTGGTGAGGTGTTTAAAAGAAGATATCATAAATACCATATCATCATTAGTTAGTATCTAATACATATCTTGAAATTTTAAAAGGTAATGTGATAATTATAAGCACTATTTTTACTTGTTTTGTCTGTAGGAGCATAGGCCAAGTGTTTATCATGCAATTTTTAACATGCATGTTGCTAATGCAACTAAGGACTTTGAACATGTTAAATAGGCAATGTGTCAAGCTCCAGTCTTAACTACACTAGAATTCACAAAATACTTTCTTGCAGAATTTGATGCATCAAGAAATAACATTTGTGTTATTTTAATGCAAGAAAGAAGACACATTGCCTTTCAAATTCATCCTATCAAGGGAAATAATTTATATAAACCTATTTATGAGAAGGAAATGTTGGCAATACTACATGCCCTGAAGAAATGATGCACTTACCTAATGGGAAGACACTTAAAGGTAAACAAATATTAGGATAGTATTAAATACTTCTTGGAACAAAGATTATCTCTAGAAGAGAAGCAAAAATGGGTCACATTATGTTGGGTTATGACTTTGAAATCATCTACAAAAAATAGAAACAAAATGCAATTGCAGATGCACTTTCAAGAAAGGATGACGATGCAGAGGAATTTATTTATGCCATTTCTATTATCCAACCTAATTGGATAACTAAACCAAGGGATGAATGGAAGAATAAAAAAGAGGTGTGGACACTCATTTGAAAGTTGCAACAAGATCCTAGTGCATCAGATACATTTATCCAGAAAAATGATTTAGAACCATACAAATATTGTTTATATCTATGTAAGAACTCACAACTCAAACAAATGGTTCTTTTCGAATTGCAAACCTCTCTTACAAAAGGGCACTCAGTATTTTTAAAAAATTACCAAATGGTTAAGAAGGATTTTTTTTTTGGGATGGCCTTAAATATGATATTCATAACTTTGTGGTAGAAGGTTTGGTTTTCCAACAAAATAAATTTGAGACAATTAAGACCCTAGTGTTAGGATCTTCCAACACATAGGAAATAGTTAAGTATAACTTGGTCTAGTGTAGAGTTAAGTAAAGTGTGTTTCTTTACTTTGTACTTTTGTAACTTACAATCCAACGGTCACGATATGTTCTAGACATGAAGTGATCCAACGGTTCATTTTCTCCTCGGCATTAACGACACTTGATCCATGGCTTAACACCTGATTCGTACATGATCTCTATTTAAAGACCATGGAGGGTCATTTGTAAGGTGACCGTTCATGAGAGATGATTATGTAAATTTTCTTTCTTTTACATTAATAAATTGCCTGAAGTGGCCATGTTGGCTCAAGCCGTGGACTGTTTCCCTCTTTGAGGGTTTTAACCACGTCAAGAATACTGGTGTACTAATTTCTGATCTATTTTTGAGTGGTGTCCCTTGTTGTTCTATCTAAGGAACTTGCCCTATAAATTCCTACATGGTATAAGAGCTATTTGAGGGTCGCATCCATTGGTGATCCAAATCTGAAGCCGGTACAACTGAATCTGATTGTTGTTTCCTAGATCTATTGTTTCTGACCACTTTAGGGCTGAGAGGACTACTCTATTGTGTTAGGAGAATTTGTTACAGTGAGGAACCCCTTTCGTTTCACGCGAAAAGGTTTCTGGTAGCCCTAGCTACGTCATTTTTAAGATCTGGAGGTATACAATCTTTATTTGCAGTTTTAGTTATTTATCTCTTTGTTTTTATTACTGGATCTATACCTTTCAATCTTTGCATATGCTCTTTGTCCCACAACTCTATGCGATCTGGGCAAATTAGAAATAGAAAGGAAGGATTTTTCTCATGTGTATGTACTTTTTCGTCGAGCCTTAGCTTGATCTCGGAAAATCAAAAACATTGAGTAAAATATTTAGTTTCTGTAAAAATCTAACTTTAAGTCGTAAGGCTTGTTTTTTTTGCATGTTTTTTTTGGGTTGTGTGTTTTTTTTTTTTGTTTTGTAGGCAAAATAGGGTTTTTCAAGTAAGCATGCACCCCAAAGCTTCAGTGAGTAAAAAAAAAAAAAAACTCCTTCCTCTTTTTCAAAAGTTACTAACCTTTTAAACTAGCTCACTTGGTCCAAAGTTACTTTATGAGAATAGAGGTCTTGGGTTCAAGTATTTCTTTTTGTTGAGTTACTTTTTCAAAAAGCACATGTAACTTATGTTTTAAAGTTACTTTATGTAACAATGTTCTCGCCCATTATAAAAATTGAGTCACTTATAATTTTTTTGAAGCCCCGAAAACCGGGTCGACAACAAGGGGGATACTCGCCCGGTCCGGACCTTGGTTGGCAGCTCCTTATCCATTTGGTATAGCGGGTCCGACTGGGGATAATGGGACCAGTTTCCAAATCTATGAGTGTGTGTGTGTGTGTGTAGAATTCGATGTTGTTGATCTAACAGTTCCTATTTAAGATATTCTAATTCAAACTTTAATCTAATTCTATGCTACTGTAATCTAATAAGCAGTAACATCTAAGTCTATACTAACTCGGGATGTAATTCTTCTATTATGTGATCTAAAGAGATTTCAAATAACAACTTGTAATAAAGATCATTCAGCGATTATAAGAAAGGAAATCAATAGAGATGAACCACTTCGCATAAAAAGTTATATGAAATAGTTGTGAAAAACATATCGCATAATGAGTTGTTCATACATTAAGCATAAATAAATAGCTATCACCGTACAAAAAGTGCCAAATTATAACTCAGGCATTCATGCAATAATACATAAACAACTAAAAATTGTCTATCACTTTAACATATAAGCAGAAATGGTCAAGAGATAAAAGTACCATTTATGACTAGTCCTACTCATAAGCTTCAAACAACAATGATTTATCTCTCCTTGCTCTAACATCCACTAAGAGTACAGAAGTGCAACATCAGTAGTAGATATCAAATGCAAACATCAACAAATCTTGATCCATTCATTCACTAAAACCTCCTCTGAGGGTGCAAAAGTGCATGTTCTGAGGGCAAGTTTTTGATAAATTTCTGGACCCTTCTCTAAATGCATGAGAAGGGTTTAAATACTAATAACTAAATAACTTAATTACACAGATTCAGGATACAGTTTAAATGACCACCATTTTTCTAAGCAAAACTATTTCTAAAAATTAAATCTAATATCTAAATATTTTTGCATTTGCTCCTTAATGTTGCAAGCATTCGGTATTTGCCTGGGTAGAGTCGGCTGACTATCTTCCGCTTTTGGTTGAGCTAAGCAAATAGAAATGGTAAGAGCCGGCACCATCTTTTTAGCAAAATCGATGATATACTCGAGAGTCATACTCTGACTATGTGGAATTATTGCGTATGCCCAGTAATAATTCAAGTGCAACTTGGTTAACCCTTGAATTGCTTCTGCCTTTTTCTTTAGCTTTCTGTTTCCAGTTTGTTCTTTACCATTGCTTTCTTGCATTTTTCGGGCTTTACAAATGACTGAGTAGTTAGAGGCTTTGCTTTTTGAGCAATTTTCTCAGCGATTAGCACCGCATTGGAAACTGCCTCTATTCTTTGATCTGGGCTTCTCTAATGTGTTTTTCGCATTTAGCGCCTTTTTCTTCACTGGGTATAAAGCTTCAAAATTTGCAAAAATAATGCTTTCATGAGCTCTTGACCTTGAGTCATTAAACTGCCTGTTGATATCAACATCATTCAATACTCATTCAACCATGGCTGTAAATGAAAGATCTATAATGGATGGCTCAGCAACGTTCTGTGAATCTACAACTCTGTTGCATGCAGTATATATTTATGAGGGCGTCTTTTCTCTGTCTTTGAACATTGGAGCGTTACCCTTCTCCCTCATAACTTCCTGCACATCGCTTTGGGTAACTTCTGTTTTTCGTTCCTGCAGTTCACAAGTGAGGAAAGAGTAATGACAATAAAAATCGACAGGAAAGCCTTAAACTCTACGGATGTACAAAAACATGCCACCTGACGGGAACTGACTCTTCGAAAAACACAAAACCATCTTTCATTAACAAATTGTCATATAATTCATTAATTATCATTAAAGCGCGTATCCAGTTCTTGGTTTATGGAAAACATTTCTTGAATATTGAGCCGGGAAATTTTTTGAGATGGAATGTTTCTGTGATCTGTATCGCAGTATCGCATTTCGCTGTTATTGCATTACCGCAATTTCATCGTGTTGTGCTATCGCAAGGTTGGTTGATCGTGCTATCGCAAGATCGCGAATCGCAATATCGCAATATCGCGGATCACAATTTCATCGTGTTGTGCTATCGCAAGGTTGCTTGATCGCGCTATCGCAAGGCCGCGGATCGCAGTATCACAATATCAGGGTCGCAGTATTGTTATAATCGTTATGTGTCTTTCCTGCAATTTTTCGATATGCGATATGTGATATCGCATATCAGTGATTTTTTAAGGTTTTCCAATGTGAGTGTTTATTAATGCATGCGATGCGATGGGGTTCGCGTCGAAATCTCGCAGTTTATCATTTTTACTCATAAGGAAATGTCCTATCCTTCTTTGCACGATGTGATGTTTCTTTAAGGAGTAAAATACATGAGCCTTAATTGATTTTTAAAATTTTTTTACTAAGGGTCCCCACATACCTGGTGTTATTGCTAATACTAAAGAAAGAGGGGGGGGGGGGGGGAGGTTGTTGGTGGCCACAACAATTGGCGATTCACTTGGAAGAACCAGTTATCTCTGTTTTTCTATTGAATTTTCTAAACTTCCAAAACAGAAAATTTTTCAGGAAATTAAACTTTATTATAGAAAGATGAAGTACATTATGCTCCAACTTGTCAATGATATTTTGTTTCAACCATTTTCCGCTTTGATTATTTGCTTCCTCAGGCTAGTCCTTGTATTTACATCAGCCATTACTTGGTCTTGTAAAGATAAAGCAAAGTCTCCTCTGTAAACCAGTTTTAAATATGCTCATTTGTCGTAGGTAGAGCCTTTGCTGCCAGCAGGCATTTGTAGCGTCGACAGGGTTACCTGTTACCCAACAATGATCCTATATCCTACTTAAGGCAGCCTACGAATTTCAAAGGAAAATCCATATCCACACTTATTGCTTTGATTTTCTTTTTTATTCTTAAAGAACAGTGTCTTGGTTTGGCAGACAAATTATGACATAGTCATTCACTTGATTTATAACTTTATTGAACAAGCTGGCTCGTGATGAGCCCCCTTGTCTTTTGATTGCAACAATCTTGAGTCATTGCCCTGTTGTGGTGTACAGTATTGGCAAAGTCAGCAAGTTATAATATCTGTGATAATGATAAGCTGGCTCTTGATGAGACCTTTTATTCTTCAAGATAAAGTGTATCCTTGGGTTGTTCCTTTGAAAGTTGTGATTTCCTTAGCAGGGAGGAAGTCATTGTTTCCTTAAGATAGCTATGGACGACAATAATAAAGTTTTTGGAAACAACTGTTCTACATAGAATCTTTATTTTTTTATTGATACCTTTCATTGTACTAAGATAAAACAATTTCTTCACTAAAGGTTGTTTTCATCAAACTTTTTGAAGTTGAAACTAGTATCATATCTGAGCTAGAGTCTTTAACTGTATCTATCAATAATAAAGATCAGTTTTCCAAAAGATTTGCTATTTATACAAGTGAAAAGTTCAAAATCTGAAAGAGAATTGGTGTCTTTTTCGTAAATGCCTAATGTAACCACTCACAACTGGTTTTATTATGAAAAAGAAAAACAACTACTCTACAAAAAATAGAAGAATAATCTTCTATGGAAAATATTTCTTGAGAATTTGTCCATTAACAGGCAAAGGGTACCTCTTACCTGTTAAATCTTGTAACACAAACATTGATGGACCTATGACTTCTACAAATTGAAAAGGACCAAGCCACATTCTTTGAAATTTTGTATGTTTGCCCTTTTCTTCATGAGCCTTGTCCCACTTTAAAACTAAATCTCCCATCTGAAAATCTTTTTTGGTCATAATGTTTGAATCAAAAGAGGATTTTACTAGTGCTTGATGATGAGCATGCGTTTTCCTAGCTTGTTCTCGTTGTTCTTCTAATTTAATTATTTCCATTTGTCTCAGCTGTAAGGAGGAAGTGGGTACTTCATCAATGTATTGAACTAAAGACAAAGAGGGGATTGCTAGGTGAGTCGAAAGAACCACTTCTTTCCCATAAACTAAATTAAAGGGAGAAGTGCCGATAGAATATTTTTGCGTTATTCGGTCTGCCCATAAAGCATATATCAAAGCTTTGTGCCAATTCTTATGAGTTTGGTCAACTGTTCTTTTAATAATCCTGATTAGGTTTTTATTTGTACTCAGCTAACCCATTGCCTTGCGGGTAATAATAGGCCGAATATTTAAGTTTGAATCCTATTTTAAGTGCGAATTAAGTCATTGCATTTCCAAAAAAGTATGATGCATTATCAAACATTAAAGCAGATGGCAATCCAAACCTGGTGATTATAAATTGATCTATGAATTCAATGATATTTTCAGAATTAGTCGTCTTGAGTGGAACTGCTTCTACCCACTTAATAAAATAATTTGTTGCTGTGAGGATGTATCTATGCTGCTTAGAAGAGTGAGGAACGATATCACCTATTATGTCCAATCCCCACTGACTGAAAGGTTGCTCGATGTTTACCGGCTGTAGTGGCAAGGTTGGCTTCTTTTGTCTTCCAGCAGTAGTTTGGTAAATTTTACATCTCCTCACGTAATTGTGCAAGTCTCTAAATAACGTGGACCAGTAATATCCTGCGCATAAGATTTTATGTGCAGTAGCATCTCCAACATAGTGTCCGCCTGCCGGCCCATTGTGGAGTTCCTACAAAAAAATTTCAGCTTCAGCTTTCTCAAGACACCTAAGAAGAACAGAATCATAATTTTTTCTAAAAAGAATATCATTTATGAGTTGATATTGTTTGGCTTTCAACCTAAGAGCTCTTTTCTTAGTATGATCGAGGTATGAAGGAGCATACCCGTTCTTAATATAATAAATGATATCAGCGTATAATGACTCTGTATCGTTTAGGTTTACCTCGCACATTTGTACCTCTTCATATGGAATTTTAGAAATTTACGATGCTCCAGCCAGTATTTTGCAGAAGCCTTGACCTCTTAGAATGTTTGCTAGTTTAATCTCAATGTCATATTCCTGTAAGGTAGTAATCCCATTGGCCCTTTTTTCACCCACCTCCTTCTATACTAGAAGATTCCTTACTGCTGGAAACGGTACTATAATCTTAGTATGGGTTTTAAGTAAGAAAGGTCTGAAGTATTTGACCGCTTTGAAAACGGCATAAGCCTATTTCTCCACGTCTGAATAATTTAATTCAGCACCCTGTAAATTTGAACTGAAAAATGCAATTGGAGCTTCCTCTTTTTCTTGATTTGCTTGAGTTAGTATCGCAACATATGACTTATCTGAGGCAAATGTGCATAAAATAAAAGGCTCTGAAAAATTCGGAGTTGCTAAATATGGAGCATTACTAATAGCTTGTTTGATCAGGTTGAATGCTTCATGTTCATCTTGGCCCCATTTAAAATTTGAATTCTTTTTAATCATGGTTTGCAAAGGAGACACGATTCGTGAAAAATCTGGAATGAATCTCTTTACAAAGTTGATCTGACCAAGGAAAGATTGCATGGCTTTTCTGTTATGAGGTAAGGATATTTAAGAAATTTCTTTAGTTCTGTCGGGATCAATGTGAATACTGGATTTTGACACTATGAATCCTAGAATTTTCCCTTCACTTAGTGCGAAAAAAGATTTCTTTGGGTTAAGTGAAATTCCATACCTTAAACACCGTTGAAATATTTGTTTCAAGTCATTGAGATGGTCGCTTCGCTTCTTCGAATACACTGTTATATCATCCAAATAAATTACTACAGATTTATTGACTAAACCTTTGAATGCGATGTCCACGACTCTCTGAAATGTGGCACCAGCATTAATCAAACCAAATGGCATTTTTCGATATGCGTATGTGCCCCATTTAGTTCTGAATGTGGTTTTCAATTGATCATCAGGATGTACCAACACTTGATTGTATCCTGAAAATCCATCCAAGAAAGACATTAATTCTGAGCCTGCCACTGCCTGCAGTATCTATTCCATAGGTGGTAGAGGAAAATTATCTTTTTGACAGACCTTGTTAAGGTTTCGAAAGTCAATGCAAATCCTAATATCTTCGTTCTTCTTTCTAACGGGTACCATATTGGAGACCCATTTGGAATTTCTGACGGGAAAGATTATTCTGGCTTTCAATAACTTATTGAGCTCAGTTTTTATCTAATTTTCTAAATTGGGGTGGATCTTTCTCAGCTTTTGTTGGATAGGTTTTTCATTATCGATCATGGGAATAGTATGTTGGATGATGGAAGTGTCATATGTTTTCAGCTCATCATAATTCCAGGCAAAAACATTTTTATATTGTCTCAAAAAACGAATATACGCTAATTTTTCTTTAGGGGTTAGGCCGAGGCCTAGATTAATGTTTTGTGGTTTGGCATCAGTTCCTAGGTTTACTAATTCATAGTTCAAGGTTCAACTTTGAAGTTTTGAATTGGTAGACCTTTTAAATCGATCTTTCAAATCGTACAAGTCTTCTAACTTGACCACCGACTTAGGTATAGCATTGTTAGTGTTATCTTGTTGCAATTGTCGATCATGCTGGTATTCATCAATTATTTGATTGGAGTAGGATCCTTCAGATGTGAGGAAATTTACAATATCGGGATCGTCATTGAATACTCTCCAATTTGTGATGTTATCAGGAACGGATGGTCTAAATATTAATTCTATTGAGAATCTACCTGGACTAAAATCTTCGAAAGGAATAAGCTTAGAAGCTACATTATCCAAAAGGTCTGCACTTGCATTTTGGAGTCTGGGGATTGAAGAAATATTAAACGCTATGAAATTCTCAGTCAGATCTTGAACTAAGGATTGATAATGTTTTAAATGACCTGATAGCAATGTATTGCGTTACGTATCTATTTAACAACAATCTCAGAGTCTCCGTAAACTTGAAGATACTTGACGTCTAACCCGATTGCTTTGTACAAGCCTTGGACCAAAGCCTCATATTCTTCTGTATTTTTGGTGCATTCAAATTCGAGTCTGCATGTAAGCATGATTTTATCTCCTTCTGGACTAATCAAAACGCATCCTACTCCTACTCCTTCGTTAGATCTAGAACCATCAAAAAATAATTTCCAAAAAAAAGATTTATTTACAGGTTTACCTAAAAAATTGATACATTTCGAACAATCAGTTCGAGAAAAATTTTCGACTTGGGACAAAACAGAGTGTTCTAACTAGGGTGACGCATGAGCATTGAAATTGCCAAGGAAAGAATCTACCGAGTAATTGCCAATAATGCTGTTGTTATACGCCACTGGTTCATTCTCCCCCTCTAGCTCCGTTACTATGTACTTCTAGTGTAGCTCTCGTTCAACTTTTATTTGATTCAGTCTACCATTGTAGGGCAGCCACATGTGCGACCAGTTGGTTGCGAAGTATCCATGAAGTTTTTCTAAGCAATCCCTACTAAGGATTAAGCCATAGAATTCAGGAATGTCAGCGACTGAAATGTCAATAACTTGACATACCTTTGGGTTGGATGACAACCTTATGGTTACTTGATTTAGTTCGCCAATCACTTCGACTTGAGATCGATCAAGCTGAACTATGCGCACAATGGATTTCTGTGGTTGAATGTTTAACTTGGCACATATGGATTTGGGTAAAATATTCGATGAAGGACCAGAATCTACCAAACAATTGTGCACATTTTTATTGAAGATTTCATAAGGAGAAACGGGGGAGTGTGAGATCTTGATCTTCCTCCAATTAGGGCAATTTCATTTGGATCAATCTTATTGATCACGTTAGTTGGAGGTCTTCCCATGTTATGGGAAGCTTGAGAAAGTACAGTGGCAGGAAAAGGTGCAACTGGCACGGCATGTAACTCTTTCATCATTATCTTCTGTTGATGCTTTAACTTTCTCAGCTCGTAAAGGGTGATGTTGGCCCTAGTCTTTTTCATGTCTTCAATAATATTGTACTCCATTTCATCCGACACGATCAGTGTTTTTGATGGAGTTGTTTCATCTGTTTGGATTGGGCTAGTTTGAGTCGCTTTAGATGTCGTTTTATTTGATGCGACTTTATCCTTTATTGCAGAGCTTGCGCTTTTCGGCTTAGGGGTAGTCTGGGGAGGATCAAGCTAACTTTTTCTTCGTGTGCTAACTGGGAATACTTCTTGATCTTCTTCTTGTGGGAGTATGAAATCCCACATTCCTTGTAATTCCACAACTTCTTCGTCATCAATTTTCCCTTCAGTGGCAATTTCCTCTTCCTCTTCCTCAGATTCAGCATTTGAAATGGCATTGGGTGGCTTTGAATCCGTTGAAGGACCTATTTTAAAAGCTCTATAGGGCTTTTTTGAAGAAGTTTCTACTACTTGCTTTTTTATGTCGACCATTTCATTGGACATGGTCTTTAGAACTTTCTGCAATCTTTCCAAATCGAATGGATCTTTTGCTTGTTTCTTCTTGGAGTCTTCCTTGAAGGTGACTTTTTTGGATTTACTTTCCTCTATCACGGATTTCTTTTCTAGAGCTATTATTCGTTTCTCTACTGCTATTGCTTCTTTCATGTTATCGGCTAAGGTTTTTTTATTGGCCCTGTCCACAAAGATTGCTATGTTTGATGGTAGAGCGGTGATATACCATTCACATCGTACTTCTTTGCTGGTCTGGGAAGCAGTAAGAATTTTGTTGAAAATTTTATTAAAACATAAATTGAAATCCTTGATAAGCTCTCTAGTTTCAGCTCTAAGGTTGGATAGGTCATTGATTAATGTTGTCGTAGATCTGTCATCACCAAACTTGGTCAGGAATTGCTCCTGGAAGATGTCCCAACTTGTGATGGATCCGGAGGGTAATGAAAAATACCATGACCTCGCTGTTCCTTGCAGAGTATAAGGAAAAATCCGAACAACAACATCTTCATTAGTAACCCCATTAAGATTAATGGAAAGCATGAAGTTATTTATGTGCTCTTCTGCTAGCATCCCTGCCTCGGGATTAAATTTAGGCAGCCATTTCTCAGGATGGGCTAGTATTTGACTCAAGGGTGCAGGCATTAAGACTGCCCTAGGGTTATTCCATGGAGATTGGGCCATTATTGAACTGCTAACAGAGGAAAGTGCAGAAGATGATCCCTGTGGCTGGGAGGATGAATATACTACGATTGTAGATGATTGAAGAGGGGTTGTGGGGATTCCAGTGGACAGATGGACGATGATCTGGAGTGGTGGAGTGGATGGTTGACTTTGTGGTGAAGAAGTTGAGATGGATGATGTTGACGAAAGAGTCTCGCTATCGGACTCTTTGGGTGATTTCCTCGCTCTTTTCCTGGTGGGGAGAGGTAATTCGGTTGGCTGAATGCCAAACTTTTCACTCTTTAGCCTAGTCAGGGGATGAGCAGGATTGTAATGCGAAGTCACGCTGCCTTGAGATTTATCAGACCTTTGAGGAGAAATGGAAAATCGTTGAAGTTTGTGAATCAGAGATTCAACTTCAGGAAGTTCAACGGTAGATTGTTCTGAAATGTTAGGGTGGGTAGCAGCGGTTGATACTCGAGTGACTTCTAACTCTGGATTTAAGTGTAATGGAGAAGTCGGGGAAGATGGTGAAGGCGATTTACTCTCATAATGGTATTCAAATATGGATTTACTTGCCATTCATAGTTCAGGCCCTCCTTCTAGTGCCAAATATGATGAAGCCCCGAAAATCGGGTCGACAACAAAGGGGATACCCACCCGGTCCGGACCTTGGTTGGCAGCTCCTTATCCGTTTGGTATAGCGGGTCCGACTGGGGATAATGGGACCAGTTTCCGAATATATGAGTGTGTGTGTGTGTGTAGAATTTGATGTTGTTGATCTAACAGTTCCTATTTAAGATATTCTAATTCAAACTTTAATCTAATTCTATGTTATTGCAATCTAATAAGCAGTAACATCTAAGTCTATACTAACACGGGATGTAATTCTTCTATTATGTGATCTAAAGAGATTTCAAATAACAACTAGTAATAAAGATCATTCAGCGATTATAAGAAAGGAAATCAATAGAGATGAACCACTTCACATAAAAAGTTATATGAAACAGTTGTGAAAAACATATCGCATAATGAGTTGTTCATACATTAAGCATAAATAAATAGCTATCATCGTACAAAAGTGTCAAATGATAACTCAGGCATTCATGCAATAATACATAAACAACTAAAAACTGTATATCACTTTAACATATAAGCAGAAATGGTCAAGAGATAAAAGTACCATTTATGACTAGTCCTACTCATAAGCTTCAAGCAACAATGATTTATCTCTCCTTGCTCTAACATCCACTAAGATTACAGAAGTGCAACATCAGTAGTAGATATCAAATGCAAACATCAACAAATCTTGATCCATTCATTCACCAAAACCTCCTCTGAGGGTGCAAAAGTGCATGTTCTGAGGGCAAGTTTTTGATAAATTTTTGGACCCTTCTCTAAATGCATGAGAAGGGTTTAAATACTACTAACTAAATAACTTAATTACACAGATTTAGGATACGGTTTAAATGAACGCCCTTTTTCTAAGAAAAACTATTTCTAAAAATTAAATCTAATATCTAACTATTTCTGCATTTGCTCCTTAATGTTGCAAGCATTCAGTATTTGCCTGGGTAGATTCGGCTGACTGTCTTCCGCTTTTGGTTGAGCTAAGAAAACATAAATGGTAAGAGTTGGCACCATATTTTCAGAAAAAGCGATGATATACTCGAGAGTCATACTCTGACTATGTGGAATTACTGCGTATGCTCAGTAATAATTCAAGTTCAACTTGGTTAACCCTTGAATTGCTTCTGCCTTTTTCTTTAGCTTTCTGTTTCTAGTTTGTTCTTTACCATTGCTTTCTTGCATTTTTCGGGCTTTACAAATGACTGAGTAGTTAGAGGCTTTGCTTTTTGAGCAATTTTCTCAGCGATTAGCGCCGCATCGGAAACTGCCTCTGTTCTTTGATCCGGGCTTCTCTGATGCGTTTTTCGCCTTTAGTGCCTTTTTCTTCACTGGGTATAAAGCTTCAAAATTTGCAAAAATAATGCTTTTGTGAGCTCTTGACCTTGAGTCATTAAACTGCCTGTTGATATCAGCATCATTCAATACTCATTCAACCATGGCTATAAATGAAAGATCTGTAATGGATGGCTCAGCAGCGTTCTGTGAATCTGTGGCTCTGTTGCATGCGGTATCTGTTTATGAGGGCGTCTTTTCTCTATCTTTGAACATTGGAGCGTTACCCTTTTTCCTCATAGCTTCCTGCACATTGCTTTGGGTAACTTATGTTTTTCGTTCCTGCAGTTCACAAGTGAGGAAAGAGTAATGACAATAAAAATTAACAGGAAAGCCTTAAACTCTACGGATGTACAAAAACATGCCACCTGACGTGAACTGACTCTTCGAAAAACACAAAACCATATTTCATTAACAACTTGTCATATAATTCATTAGTTATCATTAAAGTGCATATCCAGTTCTTGGTTTATGGAAAACTTTTCTTGAATATTGAGCCGGGAAAATTTTTGCGATGGAATGTTTCTGCGATCTGTACCGCAGTATCGCATTTCGTTGTTATCGCATTACCACAATTTCATCGTGTTGTGCTATCGCAAGGTTGGTTGATCGCGCTATCGAAAGATCGCGAATCGCAGTATCGCAATATCACGGATCACAACTTCATTGTGTTGTGCTATCGCAAGGTTGCTTGATCGTACTATCGCAAGGCCGCGGATCGCAGTATCGCAATATCGCGGGTCGCAGTATTGTTATAATCGTTATGTGTCTTTCCTGCAATTTTTCGATATGCGATATCGTATATCGTATATCGATGTTTTTTTAAGGTTTTCCAATATGAGTGTTTATTAATGCATCCGATGCGATGGGGTTCGCATCACAATCTCACAGTTTATCATTTTTACTCATAAGGAAATGTCCTATCCTTCTTTGCGCGATGCGATGTTTCTTTAAGGAGTAAAATACATGAGCCTTAATTGATTTTTTAAAATTTTTTACTAAGGGTCCCCACTTACCTAGTGTTATTTCTAATACTAAAGAAAGAGGGGGGTGGGGGGAATTTGTTGGTGGCCACAATAAATTCTAAAGTCAATTTATCTTTTATTTAAGTTACAATTTAGTGGGTAGCTCATAAAGTACCATTGTAAAAGTGACTTTCACTTATTTATAAAGGTGGGTCACATAGAGTAATATTTTTTAAAAGTGAGCTAATTAGATTAAGTTTGGAAAGGTGGGAATTTTGTTTCAAATATAACATTATCATTTTCTTCCAAACATTCACATACTTCGTCAGCATCTTCAACAATTTCTCTTCAAAAGTCATAACATCTTCATCCGGAAGTCGTTTTTTTGAATCGGCCTAATTTTTTGAGATCTTTCCATTGGAACACTTAGTTTCAACATCTACAGCTTCAGTTTATATTAAAATGAAAATTTCATGCCAAGTTATTCATGACAACACCAACTACTTCCAATGATTGTCCTACGTTATGGATTTACTTAGACGTAAAGGTCTTTATAGCATAGCCTCAGGCCAAGAGTCTAAACCTAAAAATGAAGATAAGCGATACAAATGGGAAAATAAGCAAGAACAAGCACATGGGTTGATAGGGATGTCTATTTCTCCAGGCCTTAGATTCCATATCGCAGAACTTGATACCCCTGATGAAGCAATGAAACAACTCAATAAAGTTTTTGGATTTAAAAATGAAATTAGAGCCCATCAACTTGAAAATGAGTTGCTTACATTTGACCCCAATAAAGTTTCTTCCATTGAAGATTTTTTGTCCAAGTTCAAGACCCTTAGACTTCTATTGGAAAGTGTTAAGGTTAAGAAAGAAGATGGTAGCCTTATATATTCCATTCTTACAAGGTTAGAACCAGCCTACTCTGTGTTTGTTTCCACCTTCCATTCTCCTAGAGAAGCCTTTATTTCTAAAGAAAAATCCTACAAGTCCCCCTCTTTTGATGCCTTTTGTGATTCTTTAATAAGAGAACAAGAAACATTCTTACATCTTGGTATTCTTATACCTGAAACTCCTTTAAGAAAGCCTTATCAGCCCAGCGACAGCCAAATTCAAAGAATCCTAACAAGCAATATCCTAAAAATAATGGTCCTAAACCAAACAAGGGTTCTAAGAAATTTCAGTTTCAAAATGAAAAATCAATTCAACAAAATGATAAGGCAAATAAAAAAAGGGAAGAAGACTGATAGACATCATAACTTTTGTAATCAAGATGACCACTTAGAATCCAAATGCTTTATGAAGATGGAAGCCTTGGAAGCAACAATGAAGAAGCATAACATCCATTTGGAGCACTCTTCAACTTCAACTTCATCTTCACGAATAACACTTTCGGGATGTGGTTGTCAAGCATCTCAGTCTGGTTATGCACTAAATGTATCTACTTCTCATTCTCATGAGTGGCTTATTGATTTTGAAGCTTCTTATCACATGGAAAAAAACAAAGCCATGTTTTCTTCTTTAAATGATTGTAATACCAAAAATATATATGTTGGTGATGATAGATCTCTTAGTGTTGTAGGGACTAGTACTATTCATCTAGACAATTGCCAATTTAATGATGTATTATGTGTTCCTACCTTATCCTACAACCTTCTATCTATATATTAAATAAATCATTTAGGTGAAGGTAAAATTGTTGAATTTCACCTCATGATGTTGTAATTAAGGACCTAAGAGATCCTAGACAGATTTTAGCTACTGGCATTACTGATGATTCTACAAGGTTGTATAAGTTTAACAACTTTGGGTCATCAAATCTTCGCTCGTTATTTGTTTCTCATAATGATGAAGTTAGAAAACTTTGGCATGAGTGATTTGGTCACATAAACTATCACTCCTTCAAAATCTATGTAAAGAAAATATGGTGACGGGTCTTCCTATGGTATCTTGCGGAGATGCTTTTTGTTTTGGATGTATACTCGGAAAACATCATTGAGATAGTTTTGAAAAACGTGCCTCTTGGCATGCCTCAGCCTGTTTACAGCTTGTGCATAGTGATTTATGTGGTCCACTTCCAGTGGTTTCATTCTTTGGCTACAATTATTTCTTAACTTTCATTGATGAGTTCTCCAGACGCACTTGGGTATACTTCTTAAAAGTCAAGAGTTAAGTCTTTAACATGTTCTTAGCTTTTAAGGCCTTCGTTGAGAAACTCTATGGACATCAAATTCTTAAGCTAAGATTTGATAATGACAAAGAATATGTTAACAACAAATTCATAAACTTTTGCACTGAGCATGGAATTCAATTGCAACATACTGTTCCATATACTCCATAGCAAAATGGTGTAGCTGAAAGGAAGAATCACACCTTAAAGGAAATGGCTAATTTTATGCTTCAATCTAAAGGACTTAGTCTTAATTTTTGGGCAAAAGCAACTAACTATGCAAATTACATAGTAAATCACACTCCTACTAAGGTTTTAAAGAATATCACTCTAGAAGAAGCATGGAGCTCAATTAAACTAGATGTAAGTCACTTTCGTGTTTTTGGAAGTGAAGCATGGGCCCATATTCCAGATGAGAAACATAAATCCTTAGAACCTAAGAGTGAAAAATGTATTTTTGTTGGATACTCTGAAGATTTCAAAGGATATAGACTTCTTCCACCTAAATCCAAAAATGTTATCATTAGAAGAGATGTAATTTTTTCTGAAAATATATCGTCCTACAAGCCTAGTTCGGTGGATGTGCCACCTCTCTCTATCCATTCTACTTCTGAAAATATTTCTTCTTCAGATGATGAAAGCGAGGATGGAAATCCTCCCCGACCTTCTCTGGATCCTTCTTCAACTCCTCAGCTTCCAAAATGGGTCTACGCTACTCAGGATGAAGCAGGTGCTCTTGCAGGTGATCCTACAGATCAACATCGTAAACATTCTTAGTTTGATAGAGCCTCTTCTTTAATGGCTCAGGCTTCAGCGAATTATAATCCTTACACCTTTGCAGAAGCTTCAAGCCATCTAGATTTGGACACAACTATGAATGAACAGTATCGTTCACTATTGGAAAATGATACATGGGACCTTGTTCCTCTTCCAAAGGGACAAAAATTTGTTAGATGCAAATGGGTTTACAAAAGTAAGTTTGGACCATATGGAAACTCTGATAAACATAAATCTCGTCTTGTTGCTAAGGGTTTTTCACAAGTTTAAGGCATTAACTATACTGAAACCTTCTCCCTTGTTTCCAAAATGAACTCTATCTACCTTGTTCATTCCCTTGCTACCTCTTTCAAATGGGAATTCCATCAGATGGATATTAAATTTGCCTTCTTGCATGGGGACATGCATGAAGAAATCTATATGGAAAAACATCCTGGATTTATACAAACAGACTCCAGCCTTGTATGCTGGCTTAAGAAATCCATTTATGGTCTCAAGCAAGCCCCTTGGGCTTGGTATGCCAAAATGGATAACTTTCTTTTAGATACTAGCTTTTTTAGGTATCATTATGACAATACTGTCTACACCAAGAAAGTGGGTAAGTCTCTTATCATTCTTGTTCTTTATGTTGATGAGCTTATCCTTACTAGTAGTGATCCGAACCTTATAAAACATATGAAGTCCAGCCTTAAAAATAAGTTTGAAATGACAGACTTAGGACACTTTCATTATTTTCTTGGTCTTCAAGTCTTGCAATCCAAAGAAGATATTTCCCTTTCCCAGCCCAAGTATGCCTGTGATCTTCTACACCACTTTCACATGGAAGACTATAAGTCAGTCTCTTCTCCCTTTAAGTTTGGAAACAAACTTTTAGTCACTTGAACTTCCCTTGAAGTTGATTCTACCTTATACTATTATCTTGTAGGAAAACTTTTGTGCCTCACCCATACTAGTCTAGATCTTTCCTTTGTTGTTGGCCTTATTGCTCGGTTTATGCAAAACCTACATGAAAGTCACTGGAAAGCGGCTAAAATAATAATCCGTTATGTTTGAGGTACAATTCAGTTTGGGATTCATAACAGTGCAGAAGCATCTCCTCTATTGGTTGGTTTCACTGATTCCGATTGGGCTGGTGACCCTGATGATCAGAAATCTACTATAGGTTATGTCTTCACTCTCGTTTCTGGACCTATTACATGGACTTTCAAGAAACAAAGTGCCATTTCTATTTCTTCAGCAGAAGCAGAGTATTGTGGCATTGTAGAAGCTAGTAAGGAAGCCTTCTGGCTTTTTCAAATCCTGTTTGATTTTGACTTTTAGTAGCAACATCCAACTACATTTTGGTGTGATAATCAAAGTTCCATTCAACTATGCAAAGATCCAGTCAAGCATCAACACAACAAACACATTGAACTACACATGCAATTCATCGGAAAGATCATTTATGACCATGTTCATGAAGTGAAATATTGTTCAACCGATGATCAAGTCGCAGACATCTTTACAAAGGCACTCACAGAGGCAAAGTTTACTAAACTTCAATTTATGGTTGGAGTTCAGGAAGTTGTCACTAAGGGGGGATAGGATCTAATGCCTACTTATTTCTCCTATTATGTCATATTTGTACATCCTTCGATCATATCCCAAGTTGTTCTTAAGTGGGGATGTTAGGATATTCCGACTCATAGGAAATAGTTAAGTATAACTTGGTCTAGTGTAGAGTTAGGTATTGTGTGTTTCTTTACTTTGTACTTTTGTAACTTACAATCTGACAGTCATGATATGTTCTAGACATGAAGTGATGTGACGATTCATTCTATCCTTGGTATTACTGATACTTGATCCATGGCTTAGCACCCGATTTTTCCATGATCTCTATTTAAAGAGCATGGAGGGTCATTTGTAAGGTGTCTGTTCATGAGAGAAGCTTATGTAAAATTTCTTTATTTTATATTAATAAATTTCCTGAAGTGGCTGCGTTGGCTCAAGCTGTGGACTGTTTCCCTCTAGGAGAGTTTTAACCACATCAAGAATACTGGTGTACTGATCCGTGATCTGTTTGTGAGCGGTGTCCCTTGGTGTTCTATCTAAGGAACTTACCCTGTAAATTCCTACACCTAGGTATTTTACAACCATTAGCCATTCCAGGTCACCATTGGGAGGAGGTCTCAATGGATTTTATCATGGGTATACCCAAGTCCAAAGAAAAGAGTGTCATCATGGTGGTAGTTGATAGATTTACCAAGTATGCACACTTTTGTGCACTATCTCATCCTTTCAAAGAATTTACATTTGCTACTACATTCATGGATACAATTAAAAGCTACATGGAAACCCAAAGATTATTGTAAGTGTCAAAGATTACATTTTCACTGGAATTTTTTGGACATCATTATTTTATTGTATAAGAACTTAATTGGCTCATAGCTCATCTTATCATTCTCAATTTGATGGGAAAATTGAGACAGTGAACAAATGTTTGGAAGTATAGATTCGTTTCATTGTATCTGATAAACAAACACAATCAATCAAGTGGTTAACTATGGTAGAATAGTAGTATAACACAACCTTCCATATGATAGCAAAAATCACCCCATTTAAGATGCTTTATTGATATTATCCATTGTCGATCACATCGTCTCTAAGAGAAAATCCTAAGGTTCAAGCAGTGGAAGCAGTGGGGTTGTTGATGTTGTTGGTCAACAAATAGAACACTTTGTAATAAGTTGTGATGAATTGATGATTCAAACCTAGATTTTTCAAAATATTATGATATCACATGTTATGATATTGGATGTTTTTATATTACACCCTCATTCATAAATCTTCAAAATTTGATCATGAAATCAATTATTCATATTTTGACCTTCTAAATTATTTCAAGATATGTAAAAACTTAGAACTTGAATACCATATAATGTGAGATAATGGATAAATAAAGTTGATAAATATTCCTTCATCCAAGAAATATGAAAAAAAAAAATGGATAGAAAATAAATCCAAGGATAAATAAACAACGAAAATAGATTTTTACCTATTGATGAGTGTGGCCACCTAGACAGCCCCATAGTAATTCGTTGATAAAATCTTCATTTGATGTCCAATTCGAGTGATTCTAAAGTTATCTTGAATAAATATAGAGGGAAATGTCTTGTATAAACAAGTTTGAAAAGTGATTTGAATTCATCGAGTATGATATCCTTCAGTATTTTTAACCTATATTTTTTATTTGATGATAGATTCATGTGATTCCACTTAGAGACTATATCATATTCAATTATATATCTCATTTATTAACATGTTTTGAAAACATCAAAATTTTATATGTCAGAAGAAATGAAGAACAAGTCACAAAGCATAGTTGTTTTTTACTTCTAGTTTAGTCCAACATTTACTCCTTTTAGCATGATTTTTATATTTGAAGTTTCATTAACATGATTCTAGTGGGATATTAAATTGGATGCAAGTGGGTATATCCCATAGAAACAAGTTAAAAAAAAATGATATCCAAATGCTTCTAATAAACAATCTAGGAGGCATAGTTTAACAATGTTATTTCTAGGACAAACAATTACTAATTTTGAATAACTTTTCATACAACATCAAAAGGTATTGGTTAAAGTTGTTATGTATACCTATTTCACGAGATATCTCCATTAGAAATAGATTTTAAAAATATTTCCATTAGATCCCTCAAATCATGATTATATCCACTCTATTTTTAGTCATCTTATGAATTCGATTAGTTGCAAGAGTTTGAAAATCATATTATTTCATGATTTGATAGACCAAGAATAATAATTGAGACCCTTTGAACCATAATATTTTTTATGAATATCCCCTTTCCGTTATTAAATAATATGTCGACCAATGGCATCACATCCCTTTGTGGTTTTACCCAACAAGTTGGGTTATGCATCTTAAAACTAAGATAACTCACAAACCGTGAGGGCTCGTTGGGTATACCACCAGAATCAACATAACGAGGAGAATCAAATGACAAGGATATTAAAGGAAAATGTAGTAATTTTATTTTTCAAAAACCTTCAACAAGTGTGGGGTATGTCCATCTTCGAAGGAATCTAGACTTTAGAGCTAGAATTTCTATCCATTCTTCCATTGGAGCTTCCAACTTGATGCAATCTAGATAGATATAAGAGAATTAACTAACTAGCATTGGCATAAATGACAACACCATTCAATAATATCCCCCCTTTTCATTGATGGAAAAAAATGTACTCCTCTTGCAATCATTGCTACCCCTGCCTTCATGCCTTAATCTTCTTCTCCTGATTTCTCTCCCCCTTTGACATCAATGGAAAAGGGTGACTGCCCCTGACAATTTACTTGCTTGTTGTCGACTTGTATCCCCTTGTGCTCCTCCTAACAAGAAGCATTTTTTTGTCTTCCTTCAAGATACCTTATCTACTTCAAAATGCCTTAATCAATGCTTGCTACAATAAACAACATATCTCTCCTTGACATGTGCTTCATAATAATTTCCATAATTGATAGCTTATACAATTTTACTCAGCAAACTTGTTATTTATCAAGTAGATTAATCTTTCCACAATTTTGATGACTCCTTTGACTTCTTCTAATGATATTCCTTTCTTCCTATCTGTCAATTTGGAAGAGATGAAGATAATTGTCGACATGTATTCATTTAACTTTTCTTCTCCCCCTAGCCAAATATCTTCCTTGATGCTTCCTGCAATATATTATTTTACTTTCTCTGATTGTTTCTCTTCCCCTATCCTATTATGATCCCATGACTTGACACATCTGATTCTACCTAAGTCTTTCTGCAATCCTTTCTATGACTTGTCAATTTGAATCTTCTATTCTACTGAAGTTTCCCATGATGTTGAAAACTACTATGAATTCTTATTCATTCTATCATTTTCCATCTGTCAACCTATTGTATAGGCTCCCCCTATTCAACTTTTATCAAACAGGGAGCCTTCAACAACAAAGTTCAGAAAAAGGTATAAGGTAGCTCTGTAGTCAGATCATCTCAAACCTTGACATCTTCTACTATGGATTCATCACGCCCTTTCTCCTTTACAAAACCTGAAAGCATCACTACTGACACTTTCTCATTTTCTTGGTCTTCTTGCATCTATTTCTTCTCCAAACTTTCTTGTACCTGATATTAGGATTGTCCATCATGAATGATTCCATATTGTACCTACAATTGTGTGTTATTTGTCCATAGTTATGGAATTTGTAGCATTCAACATTTGGCTTGAATGATGGAGTGAAAAACATATACTTTTGGCTGAGAAAATGATTGAAGTATCTGTTTTGAGTTCTTGCAATGTTACTTCTAGGGTTTCGATAATGCCCTTGATAATTGTACCTATCATAAGATTTACAATCCCTAGCCATATGTCCAAAGTTAGTGCATGAAAAATATAACCATTAAACAAATTAGCATACCTGGATGAGTTACCTTGTTTGGATTATATTTTGTATTCATTCTTTCTTAGAGGAGGTGCAACCTCTCGTTGATCCTTGTCCTTGAATCCTTCAACATTACTTCTTGGAGCCACACCATTTTTAAACTTCTTTTGTCCTTCATTTTGATTTGTCCTTTGACGAATAATAATGTTAGTCTTCTCATTAATCTTCTTCTTGGATCTTGTACTTTCGTCACGTGGGGCTTTACCTACTTATTTTTTTCCATCTTCAATTTAGCCATGTAATTATTCTTCCTTTTGTCATCCAGAAATTTCGCCTTCCTGAGCTTATTTATTTCGAATAAGGCAACATCAAGTTCTCCTTGCTTTTGATCAATATATTCTTGAAAATATATTTTCAATATTTTCCTTCTTTCTTTTGCTTCTTCTACTTGTAGCTTCAGAATAGTGACCTTGTTTGCTTCTCTATTAAGAATTTGTATTTGCTCCCTTCACTTTTCATGCTCCTTTTTGAGCATACTAATTTCTACCGAAGATTCATTTAGTTCCTTTTGTTTTTTATTAGTTTCAGATACGTATCTCTGATTAGATTCCTTTAATTGTCTTTCCATGTCCTTTTCTTTCATTTATGCTTCCTACACTTGTTTCTTAAGTGTATTAATCTCCACAATAGCTACATCAAGTTCTTGTTTTTTGATCGAATTCTTCCTTGAGCTTGTGATTTTATATTTTTGTGTTCTTCAACTCTTTCAAAGCATTGATTAATACCTCTTCCTCCTCTTCATCTTCTTCCTCATTGTTAGAAGCTTTCATATGAGAGTCTACTTGACTTGAAGCATGATCATCATCATCTTTGTCTTGACCAACATGATCTAGACCTACATGACGATTTTGAATTCTCTCCCAAATATGTTTGGAAGATGAACATCGTCTTATATTTGATTTCATAGAATCTGGAAGCACATTTAAAATGATACTCATGGATTTGGAATTGTATTTTCTTGATTTATCATTAGAGACATCTCTAGAAACAATAGAATCCCATACATCATATCCAATAACTTGCAAATAGATTTCCATTTTATCCTTCCAAAATACAAAACTTGATTCACTGATCAAAGGAATTGGACCAACATGTTTCTCTTCATCAGTTGTAATAGGTTTTGAAATAATTTCAATACTAGGAACTTCCTTTGGCTTTTTTGAATGCTTGGTGCCTTGCTTCCTTGACTTTCCCATCTTGATCCACCTACGATCTACCTTCCAACTATTAAGCTTCTAATAAAGGAAACTTCTCTTATACCAATTGTTGGAAATATTGAGAGGGAAATGAATCAATATTTCTTATAAATTACTATATTTTTAACTTCACAAATCTTTAATTATTATTATAATTTGATAATCATTGCCAAAAGTTTTCTCAATAATTCATAAATACCATTCAACAACAAAAAATAATAGAGACAATAGACACATAGATTTTTAGGTGGAAACCCCTCCGAGACAAAAACCATCAAACACTTTTTGATATTTGTCTTTAAAATATTTACATCAAGTTTTTAGCTCCAATTGAAGGAGGATCCAAATCCTTTATTTACAGTCTCCAACCTGTAGGACGCTCTTATGCCTTGTTTACCAACTACAACTAGAAGGATGCTCCAATGCCTTAGATTTTGGGCTCCAACCTGACGAATGCGACAACACCTTGTTTACCAGCTTCTACTGGAAGGATGCTCCAATGCCTTGTGAAAGCTACAACCTTCCCTAGCACTGCCCTGCCACCCTGAAGTTTTTTTAGGCTCCAACCTGAAGGAGACTCCACTCTCCTGCCTTGCATCATCCTGCCACCCTGATAAGCCAATGAACCACATTTCACAATTTTAATACGAGATCCATCCATGATTTGAATCAATACTAAGAAACTACAATATAATAGAGCTGCAACAAAAAATCCATCAATAAAATCTACCTATGCACATTAAAATCTAGTTGTCAATGTCAATTATTAACACAATTTTTCCTTTACCCTAACTAGTCATCATTCATCAAGTTCATTATCACAATATGATTCTATTAAACATCAATATCGAACCATAGCAATGTTACAACTAAGCTCACATCAAAACCAAACTGTCAATGCCAACCCTAGCCACACAATTATGACCAACATTGCTTGTCGTATAGATATAGTTGTTATCTGCTCAAGCAGCAATATGTTCAATCCAATGACCCAATGACCCATACTTACTTTGCTTTGGGATCACAAAATGCAAAAATACTTCTACAAGCATAACCCTAAATTCCACCAATTTGACCAATGCCCAACTACAGATAGTATCATATGTTATTTCAACAAACCCTAGCTATAATGCATCAAAATCATAGCCACAAGTTAATATTATGAAGTACTAAACATTCAATAACTTGACTCATGAGATCAAGTCATAACAACATTCCCAACTCATCATATCACATATCAACATCTAACTCATCAACTCAATTATGCTTCAGTGTAACAACTTCAAGAACGATGAGACAATTGTAAGATAAAGAAGGTGATAGAACCCAGAATTCTCACACTTGACTTTACAAAACACTTACTGTTGTAGTGATATCGAAGACTTTTGGAAGTGAGGCAAACAAACTACAAAACCACCCCTAGAGCTATTTATAAAGTAATGTCTTGAAGATGTTCAACACAACATAAGTATTCAACTGCAATTTTATTTCTTGTTAAAGGAGTGTCACTACACTTTTGTATATATCTATATCTATATATATATATATATATAGATATATCCTTATTGTTGCAATAGGTGTCCAAACTTTATGAACCAAATACTATTGTAGATGAACCAACTACTGAATGCAGAAAATTGAAACATAATGTTGCAACTGATATATTGATGTGACACAAACACAAAATTAACTTCTCACTTCTTGTTATTGATATTCCTCTATCCTTGCTACAAGTATTAATATTGAAGAGATATAATGAGAGCTACAATTTATTGTCAAATATCCTTCAATATCACTTATTTCTTGGTATATATTCTAAGTAGTTGGCTTGCTTCATAGGTCAACAATGATGCCGAACATTTCTCTTGCTACCTCATTTGTTCAAGGCCTAAATACAAATCTGAAGAGAGTCAAATTGTTCCAAATGAGGCCACATAGGTAGTATAACTTTGTAGCCATAATTATTTTAGTTCTTTGATGCAAAGGTCGACTTAACTAGATCCATGGATAAATAAGTATAATTTTTGTATATATGCCAACATGATTTTCATCTCATTGTTTGCATCTATTTCTTCTCCAAAATTTCCTATACATGATATTAGGGTTGTCCATCATGAAGGATTCCATCTTGTACCTACAATTGTGTGTTATATGTCCATAGTTATGGCATTTGTAGCATTCAACATTTGGCTTGAATGATGGAGTGACAAACATATACTTTTGGCTGACAAAATCATTGAAGTATCTGTCTTGAGTTCCTGCAACCTTACTTCTAGGGTTTTGATAATGCCCTTGATAATTGTACCTGTCATAAGCTTTACAATCCCTAGCCATATGTCCAAAGTTAATACATGAAAAATAATAACCATTAAACAAATTAGCATACCTAGATGAGTTATCTTGTTTGGATGATCTTTTGTATTCATTCTTTCTTGGAGGAGGTGCAACCTCTTGTTGATCCTTGTCCTTGAATCCATCAACATCACTTCTTGGAGCCACACCATTTTTAAACATATTTTGTCCTTCATTTTGATTTATCCTTTGACGGATACTCATGTCAATATTCTCATTAATAATCTTCTTGGAGCTTGTACTTTTATCATGTGGCGCTTTACCTGCCTCTTTTTTCCATCTTCAATTTAGCCATGTAATTATTCTTCCTTTTGTCATCCATAAATTTCTACTTCATGAGCTTATCTGTTTCGAGTAGGGCAACATCAATTTCTCCTTGCTTTTGATCAATATATTCTTGAACTATATTTTCAATATTTTCCTTCTTTCTTTTTCTTCTTCTACTTGCAACTTGAGAATAGTGACCTTGTTTGCTTCTCTATTAAGAATTTGTATTTGTTCGCTTTGTCTTTCATGTTCCTTTTTGAGCATGCTAATTTCTACTAAAGATTCATTTAGTCCCCTTTTTTTTAATCAGTTTTAGATATGTATCTCTAATCAGATTCATTTAATTGTCTTTCCAAGTATTTTTCTTTCATTTATGCTTCCTGTACTTGTTTCGTAAGCCTATTAATCCCTGCAATTGCTACATTAAGTTCTTTTTTTTTTATCTACTTCTTCCTTGAGCCTGTGATTTTATTCCTTTGTGTTCTTCAACTCTTTCAAAGCATTGATTAATACCTCTTCCTCCTCTTCGTCTTCCTCCTCATTGTTAGAATCTTCCATATGAGAGTCTACTTGACTTGAAGCATGATCATCATCATCTTTGTCTTGACCAACGTGATCTAGACCTACATGAAGATTTTCAATTCTCTCCCAAATATGTTTGGCAGATGAACTTCATCTTATATTGGATTTCATAGAATTTGGCAGCATATTTAAAATGATAATGTTGGGCGCGGGATTCCCCGAGGGTAGTTTTGGGGCTAAAAGCCCATATTTTGGTCATAATTTTGTAATCCAAGGGTAAAGACTCCACATTTTGTGGTCACGTAGTGTGTAGATGTTAAAGAGTCATAGGGTTGTTCACCCTTATTTTGAAAATGCAATGTCCGCTGTAGAAGATCTACCCATGATCCGCAGACCATGGGATTGTATAAATAGAGCTAAGTTTTAAGTAGTTAAAAGACAGATCAATTAAGAAAGATCAAACATGTATGAGAGATAGCTCTGAAGTAGAAGTCTAAGTTTTGGGTCATAGCATAGGTAGAGGCTCTACAGCTAAGTGCGTAGAGGCCTAGCAGTCCGTCGCTGAGTGTGCAGGGCGGGTCGAGTCTGTAATTGATCAGAATTATAAATAAAGAGAAGTATGCTACAATTTCTGCGTCTTGATTTCCTGTTTATGCATCTTGTTATATTAGGTATGAATTTCACTTATAATTCTTATATGATGTGTGATTGTGTTAGATAAGTGACCAGAAGTAAGAACATCTGTTTGCATGAATTTAACTAAGATCTGTTAATAAGATAAGAAAGACACTTAGCCTGGTTTGGGAAATATCACAGTTCGCTACCCTAGCAGTGAGAAAGTATATCAGCCCTAGGTTAGGGTTGTGAAAAAGCCGATTGTACCCTTTCGCGAAGGTACTGAAGGTGGAATAGAGGGTTAAGCAACCTGCGCAAAGGCAGGTATAGCTGGAATAAACCGACATCACAAACATCTCAAGGGTGCAGAAACTTGGTTCCAGCATTCCCCCATACTGCTTTGGGTGAGACTTCAGTTTTTGCTCCATGGGCTGATGTCGAAAGGGCCAGTAGTGTAGGGACTTGTTTGGCTAACTAACGTTGAACCTGGGTCAGGCCCCCTCAAGCCAACAAATGGTTCCATTGCCGAGACCAGAATCTGCATAAGAGATGTGTTATGTCGTATCACCGGAATCCAACTAACAAAGAAATTGAATGCTGGTTGGACAGAAGGATCCACGAGTTCGCAGCACAGGAAAACAGAAACCTGTGACTGTTAAAAGAACAGTGGTTGGATAGATACCTATATAAAGAGATCCACACAATCTTTTATGCATCCTTTCATACTGAGCTATACAAGTGGATCACGAAGCTAGAAGATAGCCAAGGAAGGTGGAAACTTGATGGTCCTATTGTGTGGACCCCAGAGCTAGTGTGAAGGTTGGAAGCATCGGAGGATAAGATCGTACACGCTGTTGATCATTGGATTGATCACATCATAGGAGGATTTGTTACTGAATTTGCGGTCGACACCTCAGTCAACTATAGCGAGGCAAAGCGATGCTTTTTCAAAGGACCACGAGGTAAGTATGTAAAATATTTGAATACTTGGATTAAAATGTTGTTGTGTGAAAAACGGGTTATGCAGTTACCTTGATGTTTGGAACTATGCACAGCGAATAAAAGAAAGCAAGATCTTTTGGATCTTAATGGAGATGAATATTCGGATGGGGATCAATCACAAGCCATGGTTATCACCCACAGTATATGCTATTTTGCATAGCTTTGCAAAGTTCAAAGTAGATTTCCACCATGTCTTTATAGGGTTGCGGAAGGACCCTATGAAGACATGGCATAACCTACCATATATGGCGACTGATGATGTAATTTTCGCAGTCTTCGAGTCTTGGCCGCCGGAGTGGCGTGCCCCAGTAGGCTTTGCAGTGGAAACGGACAAGTCCATCGTGCAACACAAGAAGGAAGAAACAAAGCTTTGAATGGCGCAACTAGTGGAGAAGCACAGAAAGGAGGAAGCAGAGGCTAAGGGCCAGGTAGCTCGCGACGCCGTGAAATTGGCAGAGTAGCAGAAAATAGGAGGAGAAGAATGTGAAGGATAGAAGTCACCTTCACCTAGAATTGAGGCAGAAATAGAGATAGAACAAGGTGGCGTGGACCCGTAAATGACGTCCACCCAACTCAAGCGTCTGCGACCACGAGAGCAGGTGGTGTCACGAAAGAAAACAAAGGCATCAAAGACATCCTTCAACCCAATCACCCTCACTAAGGGGGATTTGCATGATATCAGAGAAACGGTAAGGGATGTCACGCAGAGGCCCTCCAATAGTTCGAAGAGAAGCAGCAGTTGGTATTGGGGGCTCTCAGAACAGAGTTGTAGGAGTTCCAGGTTCGCACTCCACAGGCTAGCACAGTGTCCACTAGCCTCGCGATTGGCACTTCAGCTGCTAAGGAGATGTTGCGCACAAGGGTGACCAACATGATAGTGCTACCAGATGGGGTACTCACTATAGAGAATGAGGTCGACAGGCCCACGGTCAGCAGTCTGAAAGGGGTAGGATTAAATATGGTCATGCTACCTCGGGAGACGCTCTACCTCTTATAGGATGGAGTCACCACAGAACTCAAGGCCCGGGAAACTCACGCTCTATAGGTGATGAGCGAGTAATGCATCAACATCGATCAGTTGGGCCTACAGCGCAATGAGGCAGTGGATCAAAATAAGCAGATTATGCAGGTGGTGTAGGAAGCTTGCCGAATGGTACTGGAGTTGGCCATTCAGGCAGAAGAACTGTTAGAGGCGCGCGTGTGCATGTTAGCCATAGAAGTGCATGATGCTCGAGTAGAAATGGCCAAGGTTCAGCTAGAGATGAACATGTAGATCATTGAATTGTAGTTGAAGGCCCAACCTTCAACTCCACTAGAAGTCAGCGAACAACGTACCACCGCTATTACAACAACAATAGCGGTGGTTGATAGTGCAGTGGCAGACTGCATGCAGCTTTTCGAACCGTCATTTGAGGTCCTAACCACCCTAAAGGAGGACCCTCATGTAGAGCGCCTAAAGACAGATTTGCATGAGCTACAACAAAAATATGACGAGGTAAAAGGGACCGCGCAGACAGTCGCCCTTACACAGTGACTCAAACAGATGCAGGAGGCAAAGGCGCTCAAGGAACATGTGGATGTCGCTCGGCACAAAGAATCGGTCTTAAAAGCATGCCTACAACCATGGATAGATGAGGATTATGCGATCACAACCTCCATTGAAGGAAAGCTCGCGTAACTACATGTAGCTCAACAGAAGATTTAGGGTAGCAATTCAGTAGTAGTCACCAAGCAGCAAATGGAAGAAGTCCAGCAGGTAGCCGCTTAGTGCGTTACCAAGGTTGCGACAATCCAGACGAACCGAGGAGGTATTCAGGCTAAGATCTCCGCACCTGCAGAGTGACTCGAGGGCAAGTCACAATGTTTGTGTTGGGTGCCTGATGGGCACGGGATCCCCCAAGGGCAGTTTTGGGGCTAAAATCCCATATTTTGGTCATAATTTTGTAATCCAAGGGTAAAGACTCCGCATTTTGTGGTCGCAGAGCGTGTATATGTTAAAGAGTCATAGGGTTGTCCTCCCTTATTTTGGAAATGTAATGTTAGTGGTAGAAGATCTACCCATGGTCTGCGGACCATGGGATTGTATAAATAGAGCTAAGCTCTAAGTAGTTAAAAGACAAATCAATTAAGAAAGATTGAACATGTATGAGAGATAGCTCTGAAGTAGAAGTCTAAGTTTTGGGTCGTTGTTATAGACATTTTTGTGCCTTACAGCATGAAGCATGAAATGTCCATAATCCAAGGGATCCAAAGTCCCTAAACATGTTGTTCCTACCCCTAGAGGAACAAGGTCAGCAAACCACAGCACTGAATAAAAGTTATCCACCTGAAAACACTCAAAAACAAGGCAATTCTGGATCATGTCAACTGCTCCACTGAGCATCTGCGCTGAATGTCAACTGCTCCACTGTCTACCTGCGTTGAATGTCAACTGCAAAGAAGGCTACCTGCGCTGGGCGAGTTTGGACATGTGGAACAGTCATTCCTCAAGGTGTCAATGCCCAGGAAGCTTCCAAAATGACACTTGGATCAGGGAATTCGACTGGTGATGAGTAAGAGGTTCTAGATCTCCAAGTGGAAGCAAGAACCTCCAAGTGGACTCAAGAACTGAAGAATAACTGAAGTGAGAGAGGACACTAGTCAGCTTCATGCCAGCCTCAAGCTGACTCATCCTTTCTCCAAAACTCCTATATATAGATCTCTCTCATGAGGTCTAGGGAGGCTGGAATCTTGTGAATGTAAAGAATTGTTGTTGGTTTGAGTTTAGAACTATTGGGTGATTTGCTTTGAAGGAGGTGAAGAGGAGATTTCTTTCTGCTGGGAAGGTGATGCTGGATTGGGCCTCTTATGGTTGTATCACTTCCTGAACCTTACTTCTTCCATTAATAAAGCATTTGAGGTTCTTCTATATGCATGTGTCTCAATGGTGTATTGTTATACTTGTGTATTTGATTTATTCTAATCCTTGAATCAATTATGAATGTATGCTTCTTGTAGTTTCCCTCTATTGCCATTTTGCAGGATCTTGGTGTAGCTGGGCCAGTGAAAGAGCAAGGAGCTGGGAGCAAGCAGCAAGGAGAGAAGATTGGATCAATCATTAGCGGAAGACATCGGTTAGTGGATCTCTTTCTCCCCTCTTTTACATCTCATAAAGAAGTAATCTCAGATAGCTTTGCTTTGATTGTTGCTAAGGAACTATCACCCTTAGAGTGGGATAGGGTCATTCCGTATTGGATACTTTTCCCAACAACAAATTGGCGACTCCGCTGGGGATCGTATCTTGTTGGTTGTTTGTGTTTTTGCTATTCATTTCCTAAACACAGGGAGTACCGAATCGAACTGCATTTGGATCTTTCAAATGCAAAGTAGAGGGCAGCTACTCTGGCTCAATTTCTGGGCATGTTTATGATTTGAAGAGCTGATCCACAAAGACTCTGAACAGCTCTTAGTGATAGCTTTTCATCCTCCTTTGAATCATCCTTTAGTGTGTACTTGATTGATAGCTTTTATTTGGCCAAAAACTGTTGATTTTTGAGAAATTTGTAACCCGGAAACCAAGAGAAACGAGAGTTTCTCTCTTCATTGCAGGCACTGTGAAGGCAGTCTGCATTTCATCGCAGGTCCCGAAGGGGCTACCTGCACTGAATTTCAAACTGACAGTGTTCTACCTGCGTTGAACCAGTGTGGCCTTGTGCAACTGGGGTTCTCTGCTTTCTGTTGCCCTGTTTTCATCCCTGTTTTTGCAGCCTATTATCAGTCAATGTACCTATCTGAAACCACCTTTCTTTGCCACTATTCCACCTCGGTTGTATAAAGAAACTGTATTTGTTCTTTTTGTATTTCTTACATCATTTGCAGTTTCCCATAACGAAAGTGAACTAGTCTTGATGTGGCCTCTTAGATCTAGACCTGTGATAAGTGTCGTTCTGATCTTAAGAGTTAGTTTGTTTGTTGTTCATAGCTGATTGAGCTTTTTCTTTCGTCATATGGTTTGAATTTATGTATTTCTAGTGTTGAAACAAGTAAATCTTAAGGTGTCTTTTGATTTTGGACAAAAGCTTGTTTGCTTTCACTTGAAATTGAATTCAAAGTTATACAACAGCTTTCTTTTTGTAGTACACCAACATTAAGAAAGAGAAAAGAAATACCTGCATTGTGCATTTTGCATTTGATAAGTTTGCATGTTGGATTTAGGGAAAGTGCATTAGTGTGTGCTCTATGATCTGTGTGAAAAGATGATGTCTTTCTTTTCCCTCAGTAGTTAGGATTTTCAAAGTTGAAAGATTGAAAAAGCTTGCTTATCATCTTAGACTGCATTTAGGAATTTGTATCATACATCTCGTGGTGAACCTTGAAAGGCAAACTTTAAAAAGATCAACTTAAAATATATTGAATGAACCTAACAACGCTTTGCAACATAACGCTCATCGTAGAGGTCTAGGTAGAGACGTGTTCCGGCGTCGTTAAACGTAGTGACTGTCGATCTTGAAGAAGGTGGGTGATTCCTCCTGAGAGTCGGTGGCACTAATATGGACTTATGCTCCCACGTACCGTCGCGTATATATTGGGAGACCCCTATAGGAACAAAGCCTTTATCCATAGGAAACTATGTCGACCGCCCTACTGATCGCAATGCAATGAACACAGCATTCACGAAGATCGACCACCCGTACCGTAAAACGTATTCTGTGGTTTTGCGAAAAGTTTGGCACACCCTCTGCCTAGATCTCCAGAGCAGTTTCTTTTGGCCTTTTTCAGACTCTATAACAGAAAAAGTCCATCCAAGCATTTGTCACTTCGGGCTCGTTAAAACATCGAAGGAGACTAGAGTCATCTTTAGCTTTTTCTCGACTCTTAAAAAGTGAAAAAGCAAGTTGTGTCTAAAAGCGTCTAATAAAATTCATTCAATTCGGAAACACAAATTTCCCCTTTTAATATTTTGGTTGATCGAGTAATCCGCAATCGTGGAAGAAATTCAATTGAAACCCCGTCGTTCGCGGAGGCTTACGAGTCAACCGTATTTGTCTCCGGAATCGAAAATAGTACGGACAAAGCGAACTCGTTTAACCGGTTCAAAATCTCCTATAAAAGTTAGAACAAGTGTTCCAACTACATCTGAGGTTCCGGTTACTCCAAACATTTCTGGAAACCCTGCCTCTATAGAAGAAGTTCAACAGCCACAGAAGGACAATAATACTGATCCTAGTCTGGGGGCAAATACTTGTATAACTGAACCAGTTCCATCTGTAACCGGTCCAGAAAGTTTTGTTCCTCAAACAACTGTCGCTGTCGAAACAACCACTTCTTCGGCACCAGAAATATTTTACGGACCTGACGGTCTTCCTCTTCCACCGGGTTTGATTGCGATAGAGGAAATTGCAGAGGATCCGCAAGCAAGTACTCCAACCCATTTTGGAGTCGGGGTCACTCTATTTCCTTCATTAGAAGTTAATCCACCACAAGTGGAGGTTCCTGTAGAATCGCTAGGCAATCTATTGGATAGACTTAAAATGTCTGAACAACCGTCATCATATAGGACTGTGTCAAACGACACAGCGACAGCAGAAGCCCCTGTCGTCACTCCAACAATGTTTGCCGGCATACCAGCTGTCCCGACTAGCTCACAACAGCTAGAAGGAGTCCACCGAGGGACTATTTCGACAGTGTGGTCTGTTCCAGTTTGTTCATCCGGAGTAATATCCGGCAACTCTTATGTTGAGACTCACCAAATTGATCCATTTGGAGGTCAATTTGGGCAATCCAGTCCCCAAGGACAATCAATCCCCTTGAGTTTCGGATTGATACCGTATGGGGGGCAGTATGCCCTTTCATTACCCCCTCCGGGAGGGCACCCATACGGGAGTTCACAACAGTATTCAGGTTATACTGGAATTGCATCAAGTAGTTGAGTACCTATGCTACCTCAACAACCAAGGATTGTATATTCTATGCAACAGTGTGTACCTATAACGAACATCCCAACCACACCAGCTATTGTAACAATGTCACAAGTTCAAGCGATGCCTGTTGCATGTCAACCTCAGATACCTCAATTTGTAGTGCAACAGCCCCTTGAACATGGGTCACAACCACAATCGCCAACTGGTGGGGCGACACAGGTCCAAACGGGTACAATTACCCCACACCTTGGTCCAACGGTTAGCATAGCACAACAGAACATGGCTTCACAACCATGGCTAGTGCAATACCATCAACCAAAATTCCAGCAGGTGTACCAAGGTTCTGAGCAGCAGATCTTTGCGAACAGTGGACAACCGTATATCCAAAATGGTTAAAACCAACCACTTTACAGTGGTCAGGTCCACCAACATCCAAAATGGTTAAAACCAACCACTTTACAGTGGTCAGGTCCACCAACCATATCAGTCATACCAACATCAATTACATTATGCTGGTATGCAAAGGCCCACTGCTCAAGCGATTCCATCGTACCCTGGTTATGCTTCGCCTAACCTGAATCAACAGTTACCATTCGTGGCAACTTTAGAGTTACCTGATTTAAACTGGTTAACCAACAATCCGATTGCTTATGCCCCTTGGTGGCCACCGATTCCTCATAAACTTCCATCTGACATTCCTAAATTAAATGGAAATCCAGGTGAAGACCCATCGAATCACGTGATGACTTTTCATCTGTGGTGTTCGTCGAACACCCTAAACGACGATTCGATAAGGCTTCGCCTTTTTCAGAGGACATTGACAGGTCCAGCGGCTAAATGGTATATTGAATTACCTAGAGCCTCTTTCGACAATTTTAGTTCCCTAGCCACGACTTTCTTAACCCATTTTCAATTACCGATAAGGTATGAAACGGGAATAGAAATATTAACCAACTTCAAGCAGACAACTGCGACCCATATATCTGATCATATACATGAGTGGCGTCGTCGTCGTAGGATGGTGAAAACATACGTTCCTGATCAGTTGTTAGCTGAATGGTTTATAAAGTTGTTACTTCCTGCTATAACGGAAGATGTGGCCAAAGGGGGAGTCGTGACAGAGGAGCAAGTTATCGCTCGTGCACAATATTTGGACTTATTTTATACTCAGTCCGACACGCTCTACGACAAAATACCTGACGCCCCTAGACCGGAATTTTCAATTCCTCCCCCTCCTAAATCCAATAGTGACTCTCATGCCGGTGATGGTGTGATTGGCACGGCAAGCGCGAAATCGATAAAGGCTTCGTCTAAGAAAGCCCGTAAGAATTCGGATCAAAATGCAAAAGAAAAAATTCTTGCTTCGGAAGTAAATGCCGTATCAACAGATAAAGGCAAAGAAACCAATCAACCAGGAAGCAAGAAGAAGCAAAACAAAGGGAAGAAGAAGAAACAGGGTGAATCATCTCCTGGAAAAAATTCTTGAAACCCTCCTGGGAAAAGGAAACAAAATTTTCCGTGTCAAATATGTGACGAGGAGGATCATCGGACAGGAAATTGTCCGTACAAGGCTGAGTTAAAAAGATTCTTTAAGAGTCCTAAAAATCCAACTGTGTTAATTGATCCATTTCCTAATCCAGGTCAAAATCTGGTTGATAATGGAAATGCTTCCCCGTCGCAGGTACTTATGTTGTCAGTTTCAAAACAGCAGAATGATGCTTTAATTTCGACAAGGAACAAAGATTATGGGAATCCTCAGCTGTCGAATGACAAAGGTAAAGATCAACCAAGTAGTTCGACAACAACTTCGGCAGAAGTTGTATCGCCCATCATTCCTGAATTAACAATCAAACCGCCAAAGGGTGTAGTACACAAGTCGACATTTAATCCTCGCGCCAGAGCGGCGCAGCATTATAACATAGTGGAAGATTTGCCACAATCGCCATCCGCTATGTCGACTCTTGAGGTACTACAAAATTGTCCAACCCAAAGGCAGGCGTTGTTATCAGCAATTGGTGGGGTTGATCCTAAGGATTCCAATCTTGTATCCTTTGATCAAAAAGGATACGATCCTCAGTTACCAGCTCAACTAGCTTTCCTTATTCAAGTGAAAGCCCTCAACAAAACTGTTCATAGAACAATTATTGATGAGGGAGCATCAACATGTATTATGTCGATGAGTTGCTGGAAAACTTTAGGATCTCCAACCTTGTCGCAATATTCGACGACATTAAAAGCTTTCGACGGAAGGACTTATACCCCATACGGTATCCTTAATAACTTGAAGGTTGAACTAGGAGGAAAAACAGTAGAAATTGATGTTGAGGTCATCGATGGAAATCTTGACTACAACATCCTACTGGGTAGACCATGGATTTATGCCATGGCAGCTATTGTGTCGACTTATTTTAGGAAGATCGCATTCCCGTTTGAAGGAGGGATTACGGTCGTTGACCAACAGAACTTCCTCCCTAATGGTTCACAAGTTACAGGAAGCATTCCCATGATTCATGAGAGCAACCATTCGCTTCAAGATATCGGAGTAGGATTATTGAAAGACCCCACATTGATGGGAACTTTCACACTACCACCTCCTATTTACATAGGAAATATACCGTTTGTAGCAACCTGCAACATGATATCTTCCACGAAGGTCGCAAATGATAATGTCAACATGGATCATGCAATTGTTTTGCCCCCAAGCCCTTTAGAAATATTGTAGCAATCAATGTTTCAAGCATGGGAGGCGAACCCAAATCAACGCTCGTCAAGCGTTTGGGTAGATAGGTCTAGAGAATATGGTACCTCATTAGATCCTTGGTCGAAAGTACATGGGACTGACGAAGGAATCTTACAATCAATGTTGATTGAGGGGGCACCATGGAATGATCACCACCATCGTTCCCTTCTTCCGGAATACGAAGAAGATACTCAACATGACCTTTATCACCCTTCAGTTTTTGAATTCCTAACGAATACTGTAAATACGGTGGATTCCGAGCGAAACTTATCCAATATTGAAGAGACTATAGCCATAAATATCTCGACTAAAACAAATGTTGTAGAGAATATTTATGTCGGCAAAGGTTGCTCCCCTTCAGAACTGGAAATATATGACGCTCTTTTTCGCGAATTCAGAGATGTCTTTGCTTGGTCATATGATGAAATGCCAGGCATTGACTCGAATATCGTTGAACATGAAATTAAAATGTATCCTGATGTCAAACCAGTAAGACAACGGCTTCGGCAGGTGCACCCCAAGAAAGCCGCTGCCATTAAGGCAGAAGTTGAAAAACTTCTCCATGCTGGATTCATCTACCCGGTTCATCTAACCGATTGGGTATCGAATATTGTCCCTGTTATGAAAAAACAAGGGACGATTAGAGTGTGTGTCGATTATAGGGATGTAAACCAAGCTTGTCCGAAGGACAACTACCCTACACCCTTCATCGACCAGATAATTGATGAATGCGCCGGATGTGAAATCTTTTCATTTATGGATGGATTTTCCGGGTATAATCAAAAAAATATCCGCCCACAGGACCAGTCAAAGACTGCATTTATTTGTCCGTGGGGCACATTCGCTTATCGAAAATTACCCTTTGGTTTAAAGAACGCAGGGGCGACGTTTCAGAGGGCAATGAATTATGCCTTCCATGACATCAAGAACATTTTTCAACCTTATCTCGACGACCTTCCGGCTCATTCACGAAAGCGGACTGATCATCCGCAGCATTTAAGAGCGATATTTCTACGTTGCCGACACTACAAGATAAGACTCAATCCGCACAAATGAGTGTTTTGCGTCAGTTCTGGTCGTTTACTTGGCTTTGTAGTCTCTAAGGATGGGATTCGTCTCGACCCCTGCAAGGTTCAGGAAATCATTAATTTGCCTCCACCTTCAAATTTGCTTCAGATTCAGAAACTCCAAGGGAAAGCAAACTTTCTGAGGAGGTTCATTCCAAATTACGCAGAACTTGCTAAAGGTTATACTCGTCTTTTGAAAAAGGATGTACCTTTCGTCTGGGACCAGGTGGCGCAAGCTTCCTTTGATGCTCTGAAAGATTGTCTAGTAAAAGCATCATTAATGTACGCCCCAGACTATCAAAAATATTTTAACCTGTATCTGGCTGCAGCAGATACAACCATTGCAATGGTTTTAGTTCAAGAGGTCGATGGAATTGAACATCCTATCTATTATTTAAGTAAAAACTTAAATGATACAGAAAGTAAGTATTCTTATGTTGAAAAACTAGCGCTTGCAGTTGTTCAAGCGATTCAAAGGTTTCGACATTATGTCCTCTTTCGGAAAACTACCATCTTGTCAGATTGCAACCCCATGACTTATATACTGTCGCGACAGTTGCTGGGGGGCAAATATTCAAAATGGATAGCCATCCTTCAAGAGTTTGATCTGGAATTTGTAAAATCCAAATCAAAGAAAGCTCTAGTTTTCGCAGAATTATTATGCGATCTCCCATCGTCGTCCAACGATGAAACATCAGAAGAGTCAATCGTGGACGAAAGTTTGTTTCTGATATCTACAAGCGATGAGTGGTATGGAGATATCATAGTTTATCTCCAAACCCAGAAATTCAGGCCTAACACCTCTCACTCCGAACAAAAACGTATACGATACCAAGCAAAAGACTACATGATCGTCGGTGATACACTTTACCGTCGTAGTATCGATACAGTTCTGAGGAGGTGCCTTACCCATGAGGAGGCCGAAAAAGCCCTGAATGAATGTCATTCAGGCACGTGTGGGGGGAATCAATCTGGATATGCAACAGCACAAAAAATCTTACGAGCAGGATACTTCTGGCCAACCATGTTCAAAGATTGCATAACCGCAGTCAAAAGTTGCCATGCTTGTCAAATTTTTGATAGCAAAACCAGACGACCACCCGCACCTTTACAGCCGATAGTTGCTGTTGGGCCATTCGCCAAGTGGGGCATCGATTTCATGCAATGTAACCCCACCTCGACCGGGGGGCATGGGTATATTATAGTCGCTGTTGACTATTTTACCAAATGGGCCGAGGCAATGCCTACATTGGATAACACTGGTGAAACAGCTGCCCTTTTCTTTTTCAATCATGTAGTCGCCAGGTTCGGCGTACCACAAGCTATAGTTACAGATCATGGGTCGCATTTTCGCAATCACATGATGGTCGAATTAGCTGCCAAGCTAGGGCTATCTCACGACAGCTCTACCCCATATTATCCGCAAGCCAATGGACAAGTTGAAGCAATCAACAAGGTCCTGAAGCGTATGTTGCAAAGAATGATCGGGGTTCATAAAAGAAGGTGGCACCTAATCCTGTACTCAGCCTTGTGGGCCTACCGAACGTCGGTAAAGAACGCAACCGGGTTCACACCTTTTCAACTGGTGTATGGCCTGGAAGCAGTCTTGCCAATCCAGTGCGAAATTTCGTCGCTTAAACTCGCAATTGATCTCCTCCCCGGAACTTCAGAAGAAGAGGCTCGTTTCTTGGAATTAATCCAATTGGATGAAACCCGTCGTGACGCCGCTTTGGCTAACGAAGCCCATAAGAAACGAAGGCTCAGTTCGACAAAAATGTCAAACCCCGTATCTTCTCAGAAGGTGATTTGGTCTTGCTTTATGACCAAGAATCCGATAAACTGGGAGCGGGTAAATTCAAATCCTTATGGATGGGCCCCTATATTGTTAAAAGGGTGTTAGCAAAAGGAGCCTACGAGTTAATGGATTATTACGGAATTCCACTGGCGCAGCCCCGTAACGGGCTGTACCTCAAGCGTTGTTATGCTTAAATAGTAACCTGCATGCTTTTGTTGTATTTTGTTTTCGCTAAAGTATTTTTTCTGGTCGAGTGATCCACCTTTTTCATTTGTTGCAGATGTCGAACCTTCTAGAGACATGTGTTGGATATGCCGATGGAGCGAGTCGTAGTTCGCGGAACCTATCCTCCGCAGCCTGGGCCTTTTTTGATCCAAGCGGTGAGTTAGTAAGTTTCAGAGGTGTGTGTATTGGGCAATCAACGAATAACATCGCTGAGTATAGCGCGTTGATAGAACTACTCTCTGATGCCATCACACGTGGCATATGCCGACTAATTGTCAGGCTAGACTCACAGCTCATAATACTACAACTCAATGGTATATATTCCGTTCGCAATCCAGCTATTTATCGCATGTTCCTAAGGGTTAAGATGTTGGAAAGACAATTTGATTCAATTCAATATCAACATATTTCCAGAGACTTAAACACATTAACCGACTCATTAGCAAATTATGTGTTAGATAGACATTTGCGACATTTATAAAAGAGACACATCATCAATGATTGTACATATGGATCATATAACTCAACCAGAATAAAACTCGAAAATCAAAATATATATAAGCTGTTTATAGTTCATACATAATGTTCTGTAATCAAGACAAAATTGGTCATATGACCTGAAACTCAAAAAATTCTAGGGGGCACCCTAGCCTAGTGGTGCTCATGATAGCACGTCATGGCCTGTGCAATCATGCGCAAGAGACGAGTCCATCGTCTAGGCACGCCAGTAGTATGCCGCTGCAGCTGTAAAGGTAACTCATCGATCCGTAAATCCGGAATACCGAGAGTAAGGCCCTCAACCTGCTCCTGCACAGCTGTAAGGGTCTCAGTATCGTCAAGGTCGCGAAGAATAACTCTCCTAGCAGGCTCCACTGCCGGGGCAGTAACAGGCGGTCTCGGACGAACTGCTGGACGAACAGGACCAACATCTGCATGCACCCAAGAGTATGATTAAAAGTCTTGATAGAATAAAGCACAACAACATTATGAATAAAACAGTAAACAGTGATATGGTCAAAGAGTTTACCAGCAGCGCCCCACTGTTCGCCATCCGGTAGCACCAAATCCGGATCACCTCGGAAATCCATACCCACATACGGATACTCGGAAAATACCATCTCCTGGTGCTCGAACCACCTAAAGAAGGCATCAGTGAAAGTAATCTGAGGTTGACCAGCATGCCTAGACATGTGATCGACCCACCTCTGCATACGTGGCTCGGTCGGAGAAGGCAAGTCGAGTATAATACACTGAGGCTCCATCAGTGGGATTTTCTCCAAGGCGAAGGCAGTCAGAATAGAACCAAATCCAAAGTTCTTCAGCTTCCCGTCCTTTACCTTGGTCAATTGACTTTTCATCTGAACAAGTACTGCATCACACCAGTTGAATACTTTCGGTTGGAGACACTCCAAGGCGTGTTGCACATAAGATCTGTTGGCAACATGTAGAGCTGCGATACCGGCCATCCTACCAATGGTATACAGAATGGACCTGAGAGACCTGTCAGTAATCTCACGGATAACAACCTTACCGTCTCTGCTCGGCTGGGAACCTTCCCTGTAATACTGGCAGACATAATCTCTCACGGAGTCAGTCCCCCAGGCCATACCTGACAAAGAAATGGGGGCACCTCGCCTTGACAATCCAGTCAAGAAGTAAATGTCCTCTATGGTCAAGGGGATGGATTTTCCCCTAATCTGGAATACTTGGTTAATGGGATCCCAAGCATCAAGCATATACTGCAGCAAAGTAATCTGTGCTCTCATGCTAGAAATACGGAAAAACTTCAGCAGGCCATAGTTCCGTAGCGCGTTCACCGTGACAGGGTCATGGAGGGAAATCATGTCCTCCTATTCATGTTCTCGTTCTCGCCATGTAAGGGACATTTTCTTCAAAGTTCCCTGCAAAGCAAACAAGAGAAGGATTAAGTTCCTGAGTTTGATGAGAAACTGGCGAAAATTCATCAAAAAATGAGCTGAAAACTCAGTTTTCTGAGCCCAACGCAGGCAGAGAGTGTCCCACCTGCGTTGAAGGTCAGGCTGCCTTAAGGCAGCTTGACATTCAACGCAGGTTTCGAATGGGAAACCTACGCTGAAGTTAGGGCGCCCTGGCAAAACCCCTGAGGCTCAGAAAAGCTAAGAAACAGGCACAAAACTAAAAAAGGAAACCATGAAAAGAAAGAGCTAGGGTTTAGCTCCTACCTGGTCCAGACGGCGCTGAAAATCGTCCGCAGAATCTCCCGAAATCCGCTGGTGAAAATCAAGGGGGAAGAGGCACCTCCAGAGCTCCAACAAACCAAATGCAAATGAAATGGTAAAATGAGAGATAAAAACACCTTTTAATGGCTTTTTACGTAGTTCAAAGCGAAATATTAGGGTTATAATCTCATTTTCATGCAGATATTATTCATTTCTAACAAAGTTTGTTGCAGCAATTGAGAATGCAGTACTATCCTTGAAAAGGGAAAAGCTAGTAATGGTAAAAAATCAAAATTTGACCATATAATCGAGCAGTTTTAGCATAAAGTTCATGCTCGTTAAAAAATAAACGCAAGATCCGAGCAGTTTTAACGCGGTCTTCATGCTCGTTAAAAAATAAATATAAGCAGTGAGCAATGTTTCCTCCAGAGTTTAAGCTCATTTTTAAATAAAAAATGAACCTATCCCGGTAAATAACCGCTGTGATCATAAATTTATCAGCCATAAAAGCCTTGGTCGTGTTTGCACCTGCCACCTCCACTTTCATTAGGCCGATCGTTCACCTCCATATGATTGCTTACCTATTTTGAGGAACAGTTGCGAAGAGTGATTTCACCTAGCCATCCTTGTGACACTGCCGTGATTGGAAAATTCCAACCTGTACCTGGAATCAGTTTCTATCCCTGTTTATCACTCGTTCCTCAAAAGACGAGTCTTCTTTAAGCTCTTTTCAACTGACTCGTAAAATATGAAAAGTTTGCCGAGTTTTGGCCTTCCAGCTCGTTAAAATGATCGAAAGAGCTATCCCTCCTCTAGATTTTAATCTTTTTGGAACTGAGGGATTATTGCACAAAAAGGTCAAGCGCTTGTTTTATTCGGCTCGTTAAAGTTATCGAAAACTCATCCCTTTTGTATTGTTTTATACTTTTTCGGACTTAAGGGATCAGATGACGAAAAAGGAATTTTGGAGTTAACTTTATGTATCTTTTCAGACTCTCTAAAAATGAAAAGAACCGAGTTGTCTTTGTCGCTAGACTCGTTAAAATGATTAAATAGCGACAAACTTGTCTTTAGACGAGAACGAGTTTCCCTCTCGCTAAGCTCGTTAAAACATAGCGATGGGCTTGCCCAAAGGGTAGGTTATAGAACAAGCATATGTTATCCTCCTCAAGCTTGACAAAAATAAAGAGGTACTGGTCAGAAATGACTGGGGAAAAATTGGGAGAACCTCAAAGCTTTAATGGTAGCAAGTCGCTCTTGAACATGACACTTTTCCTCCGTATCACATCAGGTTGGGTTGTTTCATTCACCGGTCTCATCACCATGGTCTCGCCAAACCATCCACATTTGGGGTAATGCTACCGATCCATCGCATCAGTGTCGTTATATGTTCAAGAGATGTTGTTCAAAAAGAGTCAACCGTGTGCCATCCACTGCCATACATTATCCTTCATCCATTCATGACCGCCACCCTGAATCATATTTCACAGATTGTTTTCACCTCCATTAAAATCATTAGCTCCGTTCCGTGTCACTGATGTGGGATTCATTAAGGCCCTCCTTTGACGGATCACTCCTTGTCGACATCAGCTCATTATCCAAGAAGTTGATCTAGGAACAACCCCCTCAGTACTTTGAAGCTTGCATGCCTCAATGGCAAGTTTCTCACTTCCGGCGACAGGTATACATCAATGACCTTCGACCGAAAGATTCTGCGTGGTGTTCGATGCCAATTCCTTTATTCACACCACGTGGATTGTACTGCCGTACCTTGAGGGTCATCATCATTATCAGTGATTCCTCTCGCGCTTGTTAACAGTTTACATCATTGACTGGTAATCAAGTGATGTCTTTCCATGTTCGACTCCAAGAAATTCTCACATGGATCGACCTGTACTTAGAGTGAAGATCGGACGAGTTTGAAGACCCCGGATCTAGTTTCATCCATCCGGGCTGCAATATATATTCAGGAAATAAAGACATTGACATGTGCAACAGATGATCATCCTGCTCAAAGGATGATAATTTCAGCAGAGAATTATCAGTCTACCATCAGACGATTGTCTGTTCTATGTACAGAAAAATGTATTTATAAAGCTGAGCATGGGAATGCCCGCCTCCGCTAGATCATGAAAGCAGAATGAATCATAATGTATTGTATTGTATTTTATTACAGGTCACCTCTCAGCAATTGAATGAACTTCGGATCCTCCTGATAAAGAATTTCACCCGATAAACGACCTCATACTTTAGGGGGCAACTGTTATAGACATTTTTGTGCCTTACAGCATGAAGCATGAAATGTCCATAATCCAAGGGATCCAAATTCCCTAAACATGTTGTTCCTACCCCTAGAGGAACAAGGTCAGCAAACCACAGCACTGAATAAAAGTTCTCCACCTGAAAACACTCAAAAACAAGGCAATTCTGGATCATGTCAACTGCTCCACTGAGCATCTGTGCTGAATGTCAACTGCTCCACTGTCTACCTGCGTTGAATGTCAACTGCAAAGACGGCTACCTGCGCTGGGCGAGTTTGGACATGTGGCACAGTCATTCCTCAAGGTGTCAATGCCCAGGAAGCTTCCAAAATGACACTTGGATCAGGGAATTCGACTGGTGATGAGTAAGAGGTTCTAGATCTCCAAGTGGAAGCAAGAACCTCCAAGTGGACTCAAGAACTGAAGAATAACTGAAGTGAGAGAGGACACTAGTCAGCTTCATGCCAGCCTCAAGCTGACTCATCCTTTCTCCAAAACTCCTATATATAGATCTCTCTCATGAGGTCTAGGGAGGCTGGAATCTTGTGAATGTAAAGAATTGTTGTTGGTTTGAGTTTAGAACTATTGGGTGATTTGCTTTGAAAGAGGTGAAGAGGAGATTTCTTTCTGCTGGGAAGGTGATGCTGGATTGGGCCTCTTATGGTTGTATCACTTCCTGAACCCTACTTCTTCCATTAATAAAGCATTTGAGGTTCTTCTATATGCATGTGTCTCAATGGTGTATTGTTATACTTGTGTATTTGATTTATTCTAATCCTTGAATCAATTATGAATGTATGCTTCTTGTAGTTTCCCTCTCTTGCCATTTTGCAGGATCTTGGTGTAGCTGGGCCAGTGAAAGAGCAAGGAGCTGGGAGCAAGCAGCAAGGAGAGAAGATTGGATCAATCATTAGCGGAAGACATCGGTTAGTGGATCTCTTTCTCCCCTATTTTACATCTCATAAAGAAGTAATCTCAGATAGCTTTGCTTTGATTGTTGCTAAGGAACTACCACCCTTAGAGTGGGATAGGGTCATTCCGTATTGGATACTTTTCCCAAAAACAGTCGTAGCATAGGTAAAGGCTCTGCAGCTAAGTGTGCAGAGGCCTAGAAGTCCGCAGATGAGTGCACGAACCCCTGCAGCTAAGTGCACAGGGCAGGTCAAGTCTGTAATTGATCGGAATTATCAATAAAGAGAAGTATTTTACAATTTCTACGTCTTTATTTCCTATTTATGCATCTTGTTATATTGAGTATGAATTTCACTTATAATGCTTAAATGATGCACGAATATATATAATTGTGTTGGATAAGTGACCACAAGTAAGAACATCTGTTTGCACGAAGTTAACTAAGATCTATTAATAAGATAAGAAAGATAGTTAGCCTAGTTTATGAAATATCATAGTTTGTTGCCCTAGCATCATGAAAGTATATCAGCCCCAGGTTAGGGATGTGCGAAATCCGATTGTACCCTTTCACAAAGGTAATGAAGGGTGGAACAAAGGGTTAAGCAACCTGCGCGAAGGCAGGTATAGCTAGAAGAAACTGACATCACAAACATCTCAAGGGTGTGGAAACCTGGTTCCAACATCCCCCCATATTGCTTTGGGTGAGACTTTGGTTCGCGCTCCATGGGCTGATGCCGAAAGGGCCAGTAGTGTAGGGATTTTTTTGGCTAACAAATGCTGAACCTGGGTCAAGCCCCCTCAAGCCAACAGATACTCATGGCTTTAGAATTGGATTTTATTGATTTATCATTAGAGATGTCTTCAGAAACAACAAAATCCCATACATCATATCCAATAACTTGCAAACATATTTCCATTTGATCCTTCCAAAATACAAAACTTGATTCATTAATGAAAGGAATTTGACCAACATGTTTCTCTTCATCTGTTCTAATAGGTTTTGAAATAATTTCAATTCTAGGAACTTCCTTTGGCTTCTTTGAATTCTTGGTACCTTGCTTCCTTGACTTTCCCATCTTGATACACCTAAGATCTACCTTCCAACTGTTATGCTGCTAATAAAGGAACCTTCTTTGATACCAATTATTGGAAATATTGAGAGGGCGATGAATCAATATTTCTTATCAATTACTATTTTTAACTTAACAAAGCTTTAATTATTATTAGCATTTGATAATCAATGCCAAAATTTTTCTCAATAATTCATGAACACCATTCAACAATACAAAATAATAGAGACAATAGACACATAGATTTTTAGGTGGAAACCCCTTCGTGACAAAAACCATCAAACACTTCTTGATATTTGTCTTTAAAATATTTACATCAAGTTTTTGGCTCCAATTTGAGGAGGACCCAAATCCTTGATTTACAGGCTCCAACCTATAGGACGCTCTTATGCCTTGTTTACCAACTACAACTGGAAGGTTGCTCCAATGCCCTAGATTTCAGGATCCAACCTGATAAATGCTCCAACACCTTGTTTACCAGCTTCTACCGGAAGGATGCTCCAATGCCCTATGCAAGCTGCAACCTTCCGTACCACCAGCTTTCCACCTTGAAGTGCTTTCAGGCTCCAACTTGAATGAAACTCCACTCTCCTACCTTCCACCATTTGGCACTCTGATCAGCTAGAAAACCACATTTTTACAATTTTCATATGGGATCCATCTATCCTATGAATCAATACTAAGAAACTATAATACAATAGAACTGCAACAAAAATCCATCAATCAAATCTACCTATGCACATCAAACTCTAGTTGTCAATGTCAATTATTAACACAATTCTGCCTTTACCCTAACTAGTCATCATTCATCAAGTTCACTATCACAATATGATTCTATTAAACATCAAAATCAAACCTTAGAAATGTTACAACTCAACTCACATCAAAACCAAACTGTCAATGGCAACCCTAGCCACACAACTATGACCAACATTGCTTGTCGTATAGATATATTTGTTATCCACTCAAGCAGTAATATGTTCAATCCACTGACCCAATGACCCATACTTACTTTGCTTTGGGATCACAAAATGCAACAATACTTCCACAATCATAACCCTAAATTCCACCAATTTGACCAATGCCCAACTACAGATAGTATCATAGGTTGTTTCAATAAACCCTAGCTATAGTGCATCAAAATCATAGCCACAAGTCAATATTATCAAGTAATAAACATTCAGTAACTCGACTCATGAGATCAAGTCATAACAAAATTCCCAACTCATCATATCACATAACAACATGTAACTCATCAACTCAATTATGCTTCAACGTACCAACTTCAAGAATGATGAGAAAATTGTAAGATAATGAAGGTGATAGAACCTAGACTTCTAATGCTTGACTTGACAAAACACTTACTGTTATAGTGATACTGAAGACTTTTGGAAGTGAGGCAAATCAACTAAAAAGCCACCCCTAGAGTTATTTATAAAGAAATGTCTTGAATATGTTCAACACAACATAAGTATTCAACTGCAATTTTATTTCTTGTTAAAGGAGTGTCACTACACTTTTGTCCTACTCAGAATCAATCAATCCTTAGAAATTACATATATATATATATATATCCTTACTGTTGCAAGTGTCCAAACTTTATGAACCGAATACTATTGTAGGTGAACCAACTACGGAGTGCAGAAAATCGAAATGTAATGTTGCAACTGATATATTGATGTGACCCAAACACAAAATGAGCTTCTCACTTCTTGTGATTGATAGTCCTCTATCCTTGCTACAGGTATTAATATTGAAGAGATATCATGAGAGCTACAATTTATTGTCAAATATCCTTCAATATCCCTTATTTCTTTGTATATATTCTAAGTAGTTGGCTTGCTTCATAGGTCAACAATGACGCCAAACATTTCTCTTTCTACCTCAATTATTCAAGGCCTAAACACAAATTTGAAGAGAGTCAAATTGTTCCAAATGAGGCCGCACAGGTAGTATAACTTTGTAGACGCAATTATTTTAGTCCTTCGATGCAAAGGTCGACTTAACTAGATGCATGGATCCTACAACGGCCATTTTTATACAAAGCCACTGACAGAAGCTACGTGCCCTAACACAGGCCCGGGTTTTCAAAGTAATGTGGCCCGCATAAAAACCAGATTTCATGCATAGAAATGGTGGCCAGTTCGAGTCGTGGGTGGGGGCTTTTTCATCTAGTTAAGAGTATTTTACTCTTCCCTGAAAAAATATTTTAGTTTTCCCTGAAAAAATATCTGTCACCCGGTTCCTCGTGGTCCCGTACCTTGCAACTTGTTTACGCTCCGACGACGTCATCTGTATGTACAGGATGTGTGGAAAGTTAAGTTTAAACATGAATGGGTCAGCACTGCGTCAATATAGTTTAATACATGGTCAGCTATCAATTCCGTCAGAAAACTTTCAGACGGACTTGATGGATCATGGTGACTGCGTCGTATTTAATTTTATTACGATTGGATCGGGTTCCTTGGCCTCCCGCTTGGTGAGGATTACGACGGCTCTTTGTTTCAGAAATGGTTTTGTTTCATTTATCCACGACGGGGAGTTGGTGAGTGATGAAATTTGCGAGATGGACTGCGGCCAAATTGCTCCCAATATGTCAACATGACAGTACCTCTTTTAACTTATCCAATTGAACAGACTTGAAGCATACGGGTAATGCATTTATTATGTGGCTAAGACCTTTTTTTTTGGGGATGGGTTGTTTTAATTATATGGTTGTAATAACATATAAGTGAGATCGCTGGGAAATGAACTATCTCACAAAGTTTCATTGAATTTTATATGGTTGACATCATTTTGATGGTGAGCAAATCGTTTTTTCATTCCAACTCAAATTGGTTTTCACATAGGCTCCATCTAAGTTAACAAGAAAAAGACAAATTCAACGCTCAAATTGGTTTTCACATAGGCTCCATCTAAGTTAACAAGAAAAAGACAAATTCAACGCTCATATTTTGTATGATTATATAACTTTTTATTATAATATTTTTTATTAAAGTGTATCTTTTTAATCTAAATTTTAAAAAGTTTTTTTTGGGTTAAAATACTTTATATTATTTTATGAAATTAGAGATACAACATATACTAACTAATGTTTAGAGAGAGGAAGCAAATCTATTCTGTTATACTGACAACACTGGACTCCTTGTCTAAGGATGGGCGGGTTTTATAAACACTCCTTGTCTCGCTTTCTGCTTTCTTGTAACAATACAATTCACAATTTAGAGTTGGTTCATCTATCAGCGGTCCTGTCAAAAGGAAAGATTGGACTCTAGACACAACATACATTCCAACTTCCCAAGTCCAACAAATGCTTTAGTCCATAAACTTAGCATTCTCTTCTTTCTTTACCCCTCACATATTAAAGTTCATTTCTACATTACCCCTAATTCTAGGCGAGGTCAAGAATCAAAGACGTATTACACTCATGGCCTCCAATATTGACATAGTCACAAACTCACATAGGACATAGCTAGGCTCTAGCGAATGAACTTCGATCAAGAATTTTTTTTATCCAACGGTATTTTGTGGAACCTTTAAACGTTCAACCTTGACAAGCAGTGGCTCATGTAACAATATGCTTTTGACTTTTGGAAAAAAAATAATTGTTGAATCTTTCTTGTATATTTTCAATCTACTTTCATATCTGCACAAAATATGACAATTTTCTCCTTTCATATCCGAAAGAGTTTGCTCTGAATCTCACCTACCTTTGAGGCATGAAAATATATTCTTCAGAAGTCTCAAATCGCAAAAGTTCACCAAAATCCATGCGCATGTTCTTAGAAAAAAATTGACTTAGCATTTCTTCGATGTTGTTCATATATTTAATAAAAGGCTCCTTAATTAGTTGTAAAAATTATCATAATTCTAAATAAGTAACCCCGGGCACTGCCTAAAATCATGCTTATCAAAAGTTAGTAATGTTAATTCAAAACTTTCAAAATGAGGATGATACTTATGTCTGCTTTAAGTCGTAACAAACTATTTATTCATCCCATGTTGTACATGGAACTTAGAAAATTTGAGAGAGATCACATGCACGAGGTTTAATACTAGAAAACCATTAAAAGTATTAGTTTATGTTTTGATGGTTGCATAAACAATATACATAATTATTGTTACTTTAAACACAAATTATCATATATTATAGCTAAAAGATCAAAGGTGTCATGATTGGGCTTAGCCAACAAATCATTTGTGATGGGAAATGGTTCTTCGATAACTAGTTACTTCCATTTAGTATTTTCCTCTTGATGCAAGTTTGCCACATCTAATATGACTAAAGGGATGCATAACACCATCTCATCTAATGATGGTTGAAGATCCTCATCATCCTAACTATGTGGCCTTCTGTAGTGCCTTTCACATATTAAAATTTAAATATATAATCAAAACTATTAACCCAAAAAGCTGAAAAGCCTTAAAAAACCTTAAAAGTGTGGTTGTATGCTATTTTGAAACACATATGTTAACTTAGGGAAAAACAAGGCACTCACTTCAGAGAGATTAGAGAAATTTGAGATGCAAAAATAGTTGAAAGAGAGTTTCCAGATAAGAAAAAATTGACACTCACAACTTTGTGTATAATAAAAGACATAAAAAAATATAAAAACCTCATTAAATTTTCATCTCACAGAGAAAAGAGATTTGAAATTCCAAACTCTGTGTGGGAGTATCTCCTTATATTCTTGTTCTAGGTGATAAGCCTTTCATTTAATAAGTGTTAATGATGAAACCACGACTCAAACAATGAAATTATATATCGAATTAATCACAAATTAAAATGGTTAGTGGGAATTTGAATGGTTTAGTTACATGAGAAATATAATGAGTATCAATCAGACCTAAGCATGTCCACGTGTGTGATGAATAATGATGATTAGGTAAGAACTAAGTGCGTTTGGGAGTTTGCACCTATCCCGAAGGTTGCGCTATTGGAGGATGCATTATTGGTTGTGACAATGTAATTTTATCTCTTAATGCAACCACAATTTTTGGGATGAGCGTCAAATACTTAGTGGTGTTTAGCACTTATAAATAATGTTGCGAATATGGGCATCATCAGGCTAAAATCGGTAAGAGTCTGCAAAACTAAAAGATCATGAAAATTGGAAAAATATCATATTTTCGAAATTTCATAATTTCATACTTAATCACTAATAATTTAATAAAGCTATTACTTTTGTAAACTTTTTTCTAATCTCACAATGCCTTAGGCTTAAGATATATAATTGTTCCCTAACATCACTATTCAATTCTTTTTCCACTTGTTTATCATTTTCCTAGTGGGGGCTCCCAAAGGTTGGACTACCTATTATCTAGTTTTCTCTGAAGGCAACCTCAGTTGCTTCAACTTTAGTATAAGTCATTGTCAATTATCAAATACATGTAAAAGATAATTTAGTGGGGAAAATATGTATTTGTTGTTATTATTTAAAGATACTTGTAAGCTTATTTTCACATTTCCTATATTGGTTATAAAATGCACCTTTTTGTACCATCATTTAAAATGGATTTAAATTTAATTTTGTTAATAAAATATTCTACTAACGCTTCTTACTTTTAAAATTATAGAATTTTTTTCAAGATGTCATAGTTTTAAAATCAATCAATTACTATTAATTAATAAAGCTATAACTTTTGCGAAGCTTTTTATAATCCTCACATTGTTGTTGGCTTGTTGGGGCCTGACCCAGGTTCAGAGTTAATTAGCCAAACAAATCCCTGTACTACTGGCCTTTTCGTGGACTGAGGTCTCACTTGAAGTAGTATGGGAGGGTGCTAAAACCAGGTTTCCGCACCCTTGAAATGTCTGAGAGGTTTGACTTGTACTTTGTTTGTTCCTACACACAGGTGGCTTCACGCACCTTTCGTTCCTCGCGGTTGATACCCTGCCTTCGCACAACCCTAACTAGGGTCTGTGTCGCGCTCTGCGCTATTTCCCGAGACCTTATTTATCTTCCAGTATTACTTAAGCACCTTCGCCTACTTAAATGTCTTAATTTATATATAGGTTCACGCAGTAAATAAACGATATACTTGCAAATTATATCCAATCATGCATTAAACCAGGAAAAGATACACATAATTATAGCGAAACTTCTCCTTATTGATTCTTCCAACGGTTATAGACTCGACCTACCCTGCGCACTCAGCTGCAGGAGTCCGCGCACTCAACTGCTGACTATTAGGCCTTTGCACACTCAACTGTAGAGCCTTCTCCTACTCTACGACCCACATACACACTTTACACTTCGACTCAATCACTTAGACTTCTCATGTTTTTCTTCTATTAGTTTCTTAGTTCTTTTCTTCTATACTTAGAGCCTCACTCTATTTATACAATCCCATGGTCCGCAGACCATGGGTAGGTCTATCCAGCTGACATTACATTACAAAACTAAGGTGGAAAACCCTATGACTCTATTATATTTTTGCGCCCCGCACCCGCAATTCATGGAGCTTTTACAACAATATTTGGTTGAAACTTGGGCTTTAAACCCCAAAACATGCCCTAGGGGGATTCCATGCCCAACAGGCCCCCAACACAAACATCGTGACTCACCCTCGAGTCACTCTGTCAGTGCGAAGATCTTTGCACGGAGTCCCTCCAATTGTTCCCAAATTGTGGCTAGGTCAGCGACACACTGAGCTGCTGCTTGTTGGATCTGCTGCATACATTGTTCCGAGACCTCTGTGTCGGCAGTGCTTCTTTGCATTAATGCGTGCATCCCCTGCATTTGTGCGAGCTTGATTTCAATTTCTGTTGTGATGGTGAAGGCCTCGTCGGTCCAAGGCTGAACACACACCTTCAGGACTGCTTCCTTGTGTTGTGCCGCATCCACCTATTCTTTTAGCGCTTTAGCTTGTTGCATCCGTGCAAGCCTCTTAGTGAGGGCCACCGTCTACGCAGTTCCTTTAACGTTGTCATACTGCTGTTGGAGTTCTCGCGCCTCTGTCTCTAAGAGCTGGATGTTGGGGTCCTCCTACATATTTGTGAGGACCTCAAATGATTCTTCCAACATGCTCGTGCAGTCTCGCACTGCACTACCAATTTCCTCCAGTCCCACTGTAATAGCGCTAGCACGTTGTTCTCTGACTTCCCGGGGGGTGGACGACTGCGACTTTAATTGCAGCGTGACGATCTGAAGGTTCAACTCCAATTGAACCTTTGTCATTTCTTCCCTCGCCTCGCATACCCTTGCTGCTAACCTATGGATCCACGCCTCTGCTAGCATGTCTGATAGGATGGCCAGCTCCGGGACGCTTTGGTAAGCATCGTCTATTACCTGTACTAGTTGTTGGTTATGTGACACCACTTCGTCGCACTGCAAACTCAATTGTTCCATATTGATTTTCTGCTCGCTGAGGACTTGCAGTGCGCGAATCTCCCTAGATCGCAGCTCAGTTGTTATCCCATCCTATAAAACATATAAGGTCTCTCGTGGGAGTGCATCTATGTTGATACCGAGACCCTTTAGTGCACTAACCGTAGGCCTGTCGGCCTCATTTGTTGTCACTAGTGCCCCTTCTGGCAGCACTATGGTATTCTTCATCTGCGCGCGCAACATCTGTTCTACTATCGTTGTTCCGACTGTGAGGCTGGTTGAAAAGATACCAGCCTGAGGAGGGCACACCTGCAACTCCTGCAGCTACACTCTGAGGGCCCCCAACACAATCTGGTTCTCCTGCATGAAATTCTGGAGGGCCTTGGAGGTGACATCGCGCACTGTCTCACCGATGTCATGCAGATCACCCTCGATTAGGGTGATCGGGTCAATGGACAACTTCGATGCCTTGACCTTCTTACGCGACCCTGCCCATTCGGCTGGGTGTTGGCACTTTAACTGTGTTGACGCAGTCCATGGGTCGGCACCTTCCTCTTCTTCCTCTACTTCTTGCCCATGCGAAGGCGATGGTTGGACCTTGCGCGCCTTCGCAGCTGCCTCCTGTGTTGTTGTTGCGACCTGTTCCTGCTCAAGTGTTATATGTGCAGCGTCCCGCGCCACAGGCACTTCTGCTGTTGCTGCTTCTGGTGCACGAATCTCCCTAGATCGCAACTCGGCCGTTATGCCTTGTCTTTATTTCTTTATGCCACCAACTTCTCTATCTCTGCGATGTCTGGGGTGCACCACTCCGGCGGCCATGCCTCTAGTACGTTAAAAATGACGTCATCTGTGGCTATGAAGGGTAGCTTTATCCACTATTTGGTCGGGTCCTTGTGCGCTCTGATGTAAATGTTGTGGATGTTCGCTTTGAATTCTGCAAAACTCTGCAGGCTGTTGTAGACAGTGGGCGACAACCGTAGCTTGCGGTTGATCTCCATTCTGAGGTTCATCTCCATGAACACCCAGAATATTTTTCGTGGATCCTCTTGGCATCCTTTGTGGCCAAGAGTGAAGCATACTTCGCAGCCTTTGACAGGTCCCTGTAAACTATGGGGAATTGACTATCCTCTAATAATTCGCCTTCCACGAGCACTATGGATAGCAGAAGCCATGCATAGTGGAACGTTTTTCCTGTTCCTAAGCTTCACGACAATTCTCTAAAAACTCCTTGCAAAGGAACTCGAACCAGTTAAACTGGACCCCCTCCACGCACTGCTCAGCCAATGCGACCACCGACGCGGGTACTTTGTTTGTGCGACACTTGCACATAACCTTACCAGCCAATATTTGGGTCGCCACTTTCATCGCTTTGTCACTGATGCTGGATATGGCATAGCCCCTTTTCTTCTTCGCTAACTTGTATTTTTTCTTCATGGCCTCCGCGATGGCCAAGTCACTGTTCTTCCCCTCTGAGATGTCCACGGGGTCCTCTCCTTTGCATGGAATCCGGGAGATGTGGTGAATCAAGTCTTCCGTGATGGGGATGGGCTCCTCTAGCCACAAACACCCATCATGCACTAGGCAGAGCAGCTGCTTGATGACGAAAATGGTTATTGGGGTGCGGTAGAAATGCGACATCCAAATCAGGTTTAGTAACCCATCCTTTTCAACTCCACGCAACCACTTTCGTGGCTTTAATTCTGTAACGCCCGTTGTGGTGTTCTGCTTGGGCTTCATGAGGCACCTAGTCTCAAGGTGAGGGAATTTCTCGTGGTCAGCGCGGTCCCAATCTTCGAATTTTAGGCTTGGCACCTGTCCCAGGTGCATGCCCTAAAAAATAATGTTGTCTGGAAGGAGTTGGGTTTGGAGTGAGCTCTTGGTCTCATCCAGGTCTTTGGTAACTTTATCCTTTCCTTTTCACGAGGGGACATAGGCGGGCAACTTTGTCGGGTGGTTTGTAGACTGAATTTCCTCCTCCATGCCTTCATCCTCATCTTCTGCGATGAGTAGGTCCTCTAGGTCCTCTTCTTCTTCATCAGTCTCTATGGTGATGGCTTTCCCCTTCTCCTCCATTGATAGCTTGGTGTGCAGCAGGTTCCGCGGGGACACACATACGTGAACCATCGCTTGTTTGTCCTTCTTTGGTCTTGGCGTGCGTGGTGATTTTGGGATTTCTGCCATAATCCCGGCACCTTCCGGAGCATCCCCCACAGTCAGGGCCTGCGCAACCTCCTCAGCGATAATTTTGGTTATCTCCATAACATCCTTAACTGTTTCCATTGTATCTGTCCAGAAATATAGCACTCGCGAACTTAGGGGCTCAATCAACTCTCGGCACACAACAATCAGGGCTTTATTCAATAGCTAAATTTGCAACTGACCAAGTGTTGTTTTCTGGGCAGGCCTTTGTAATTTATAGCGATTTTTGAATTTGAATTCAACCGCTCCCCCCAAATCCGGTTCATTAATGCTCCCTTGGCAACCGATTTTCCCAAATCTTGCCCATAAATCGCATCTTAAATGCCTGCCGCCCGCTCCATTTGGTCTCAAGTCGAGCATCCCATCATGAATAATGACTTCAACGGTCACTTTCTGGTCAACCTACGTAGCAGCGTAGCCCCTCGTGCACGGTTGCAGACCTTGTGACTCTTTTCTTCTGCATGCAGCTCCAACATCGCGCAACTCCCGGGCAGAATAGTTTATAGTCCCACACTTCCTTTCAATTGCTTGGAGCGCTAAGACTGTACTTCCTTCAGCTAGTCAGGTGGTCGCACCACCCATGTAAATTTTCATCCTGTCATCCATCATGTTTCTTGGAGAATACCCACCTTTTATTGTTACGGTCGGCATCGCGCACTTTACCATATGTAACGCGCTACCCTAGTTAATACGCTTAGCAATGTGCGGTCCAAGCCAAGGCATCAGACTAATCAATTTGCGGCAATAGGCCTTAAACCTGTCATCACAATCGTACACATCCTGCCTTATCACTCTAGTTTTTTTTCGAGAAAATATTCCTTTATCTCATCCTCTAGCTTCTTGACTTCCGCGTCCACCAGAGCGCTTTTCTTCCTTAATCGTACCCTTTCTTCTTCAAGTTCTTGGAGTCTAAAATTTCCCTGTTGGATTTCTGCTTCCAAGGTTCTGTGAACCGTCATATCTACTGGTGCTATCATGCACGGTCTAAGCTCTCCAAGTACTATAGGGCTTATAATAGTTGCTTCATACTCCAGCCTTGGCAGTGCCTGCGCGATCAGGTTCTTGCATGCGGTCCTATAAGCCCATAGAACCGTTGGTACGCACAGGTCCCAGTCAGTTCGCTTCACATTGTGGACCTTGTTTAGTGCTCTGCTTACTTTGTTAAAAACTTCTACGTGGATATTCTTCTGCACACTTAGTCTTTCCATACTTCGTGGTCCCAACCAAAGGGGTTGTTCATGCCATGGCCTTACCTGTACTTTCTTACTAATCATGTCTCCTACCGTGAGGACAGTGTGCATTCGTGCAGGTTTTGCACCATATGCCTGTATCCACCTGGATAGGTGGGTGCGCGGGCCAGTTTGTCTAACAATTTTGTCTGTTAATCACATCAGAGGCTTCCCAAATTGTATGTGCATCATCCTTCTACATTCCTGCCAGTCCTCAAAACTTCGTTGGTGCATACCCCACCATCTTGCAGGGTTAGCTTGCAGTACCCATTTCAGAGCGTCGAAACACTACTGTTCCAATACTTCTCTTTCAAATTTGTTCAGGAAGTCATCCACCTCGCTTAACCCATCATACGTAGGCAGATCTCTTACCTCTGTTGCTACACAGCGCAACGACCTTGTCATCATGTTACAATTGAGCGTGGTTACCTCGTGTAACCGGTTCTGCCATCATTCTATCTTTTCATCAAAATCTAATGTGCAGGAGCTTTTGCGCTCCCAAGAGATTCGTCCATCCGTGGTTGGATTCACCCAATCTTTCTTCCGCATGGTTATCTTGTAGATGCAATCCAGATCGTCGTCATTGTCGTAGTCGCGTACTGGCTCTGTGTAGCACGATCCTTCTGTAGGGTCTAAAGGTACCACTAAGCGTAAAGACTTTTTCTCAAAGGTCATCTTGTGCTTCTTTATATTTATCACTCCATTCATGTCAATGGCCCAATATATTCCCAATAGCGCGGGATAGGGATTGCTATCATCAACAATCTCTATCACTTCGAAATCTGCTAACGCACTTGATCCTTCGATGTATACTGTGATTCCCTGCAACCTCCCCATAGGTAGGATCTTTTGCTGGTTCGCCATTCGCAGTTGGATAGGAGACCATTGCAGCACAGGCCTGCCCATGCGTTCCCATGTTTGCTTTGGCAAGATGTTCGTGTCCGATCCTAGATCCAGAATTACTTGGTCCATCTCATATTCCCCGATCTACACGGTCAGTCTCATCTCCCTTCCTGTTTGCGTCGTGTGTTTCCCGAGCTTCCAGACTATGTGCGGTTCTCTTGGTGTGGTACTAGTGCATCTAGTTATGAGTTCTTGCAGCCCCTTTACAGCCTTTCTGTCACACATTAGCTTCATGCATGTCTCCAAGAATGTAGTGAGCACCAATGGGTCCATTTATGGCTCTAGTCTGTCTTTCCTTCCTGAAGTGGAGGCATCAGCGAAGCTCCTCTTAGCTTCCATGAAGGCCTCCTTAGCACGCTCCAAATCAAATTATGGTTCCTTCATTGGGGCCTTGCGAACCCAGGTACTTTCTTCAGGCTACTTGCCTTTGTCATCCCCTATTGTAATACCACTCTGGAGCACGATATTTACATTAGGGTCTTCCTCTCGTGGCTCAGACCTCATCATTTGCAGGTTGTGAGTCGAGGGAGGTTGGAGTGATCCTTTATCACGCAACCTCGCTATCAGTGTTGGACATTCCTCTGTCTGATGATCAAAAAATGTACAATACAAGCATGATTGCCACGTTGGATTCATACAATCGCGGGCATAATGTCCTGACCCTCCGCAATTGTAACTTATCAGCTGTCCACGACCTCTTCCTAGTCCCCCTCCACCTCTGCCTCGTCCGCGCCCCTGAAATCTAGTATGCGTCATTCCTGTGTTTTTATCGAGGGCCCGTGTTTCAGCCTGAACTCTGTAGGTAGGAGTTCAATCCATCATCAATTCATAACTTCTACAGGTGCGCTCATCATGTCCTAGTGACCTGCAGAAATTACAGAACAACTACTGGGAATTCTGCATATACTTCTGTAATAGATGGCAGTTATCTGTAGCATGCTTTCCTCCTATCTGACAAATCGTGCACCATAACACAGGCACCGCACTTGGTCCTGCTTGTGCCTCTAGTCTTAGTGGCATTGGCCCTCCTCCCGCAAGGTAATCGCGAACACTGGGAAGTGGTCGTTTTCGTGCCCCTGGCCCTTGCATTTTACGCACCATACCTCGTCGCGCACTTCTGGGCGAGTTGCCCTGTCTTATTTCAAACTTTGCATCTCAAGGCACAAGTTTTTCAACTGCGTGTGAATATGCTAAACTCCCAGGTTAGGATCTTCTATCGGAGTCTCGTGCAATATCATTGCGACCTCCAGAGCCTCAACCTAACTAGTTAGCCTTTGTTGTGACAACGTGTTTCGTAGATGCGGTGTTAACGATGCTACAAACCATTTGCGGTGTTTCCCATCTGTTAATGTCATGTTTGCTTCGTGAATTGTGCACTTCAGTCTTTGATCCAACTCCCACGGGGTTTTTCCTGGTAGCATTGTGATTTCCTTGAATCCATTGATTGACTGTGCCTCCAATTTTGGCCTGATAAATTCTTTGTTTAGCGCAGCTTGGATATCCACTATCCATGCATTTGGATTATCATTTGAATGCTTAATGTACCAGGTCAGCGCGCGATCCTGCAGAGCATTGACCAATGCCGCCTTCTTTATATTATTGTCCATGACACCCTGTGCTTCCCATACGGCTTTATCACGAACCAAAATTGGTCCGGATCTTCATTCCCTACTCCCTTGAACACTGGTAGCTTTATTGAGATGGCCATACTGCTTCTTGGTGGTGTGGGTGAGGGTGATATGCGCGGAATTCTCTGCCTTATCATATTGATCGCACTTCTTGGCAAAACCTTCGCAAGCTCTTCTTCACCCCCTTGTGGAGGTGAAATCAAGGGGCTAGTTTCTAGTTCTGTGCTACCTTCTTTTCTATAGATTCTCCCACTCCACGTAGCCCCAAACATCAATTTATTCACATAACCCATTTTTCACACAATAGCATTTTAATCCAAGTGTTCAAACATTTAACGTACTTACCTCGCGGTCCCTTAAGGAAGTGTCGCTCTGCCTCGTTATAGCTGACTGAAGTATATACCACGAATTCGGTGATGTATTACTCCTATGATTCGATCGAGCGAGTGATCGACAGCGTGCACGATAGTATCTTCTGATGCTTCCAGTCTGCACACCAATTCTGGAGTCCACACAATAGGTTTGTCTATTTTACACCTTCCTTGGCTATCTGCTAGCTTCGTGATCCATTCATACAACATAGTAGGGAAGGATGCAAAGAAAATTTTTTGGATCTCCATATACAAGTAGTAATCTAACAACTCTTCCTTCTATAGTCATAGATTTCTATTTTCCTGCGCCGCGAACTCGTGAATCTTTTTGTCCAACCACTCTTCAATTCATTTCTTTATCGGAATCCAGTGATATGACATCAGACATCTCTATGTAGATCCCGTTCCTGGCTATGGAACCATTTGTTGGCTTGTTGGGGCCTGAACCAGGTTCGGAGTTAATTAGCCAAGCAAATCCCTGTACTACTGGCCCTTTCGGCAATAGTTCGCGGAGCGCGGACTAAGGTCTCACCCAAAGTAGTTTGGGAGGGTGCTAGAACCAGGTTTCCACACCCTTGAGATGTTTGAGAGGTTTCACTGGTCCTTTCTTTGTTCTTGCACGCAGGTGGCTTCGCGCACCTTTCGGTCCTTTCGGTCTGATACCTTGCCTTCGCGCATCCCTAACCAGGGGTTGTGCCGTGCTCTGCGCTATTTCATGAGACCTTATTTATCTTCTAGTATTACTTAAGCACCTTCGCTTACTTAAATGTCTTAAGTTATACTTAATAATACAAAACATTAATACAGGTTCGCGCAGTAAATAAACAGTATACTTGCAAATTCTATCCAATCATGTATTAAACCAGGAAAAGATACACATAATTATAGTGAAACTTCTCTTTATTGATTCTTCCAACGGTTACAGAATCTACCTGCCTTGCGCACTCAGCGGCGGACTACTAGGCCTCTGTGCACTCAGTTGCAGAGCCTTCTCCTACTCTACGACCCACAGACACTTTACACTTCGACTCGATCACTTAGACTTCTCATGCTTTTCTTCTATTAGTTCCTTAGTTCTTTTCTTATATACTTATAGACTCACTCTATTTATACAATCCCATGGTTTTCGGGCCATGGGTAGGTCTATCCAGCCGACATTACATTACAAAAACTAGGCTGGACAACTCTGTGACTCTATTATACTTTCGCGCCCCGCGCCCACAATTTGCGGAGATTTTACAACAAGATTCGGTCAAAACTTGGGCTTTAAACCCAAAACATGCCTTTGGGGGATTCCATGCCCAACAATTGTCCTATCTTTAAGATATATAATTGGTCCATCACACCACTATTCAACTATTCTTCCACTTGTTTATCATTTTCCTAGTGGGGGCTCCCAAGGTTGGAGTAGTTACTCTCTAGCTTTCTCTAAAGGCATCCTCTATTGCTTCAAATTTAGTATGGGGTCATTGTAAAAAGCCCATTCAATCCCCATTAATGCAAGGTAGGGTTTATTTTTATTCATGGTCTTCATGACCTCAAAATCCACATAGGCCTTTACTACATCAAGGCTCACTTCCATATTTTCTAGCCTCTCAATTGAGAAGCTCCTTAACTACTTAACCCAATCTAGCTAGATTAGTGAGCATACTAGGTTAGGTTGACCCATTAACTTCCATGATATCCTTGATAGAATTTTTATACATGATTTTAGATTGAGCATCACATGTTGGATTCATATCCCATTATCAAATCTGTTATTGTTCTGTATTTTTGAGGTTGAGGGAATGAATACATTGGACAACATCAAACCACTTTTGAAGCTGGGATCCAGCTGTTCCAGCTTCATAGAGGGATCTCTCTTTATGATTTAACTTGGTTTTTAAGTTGATCTTAGGCTAGTTATGGTTATGCTTGGTTGTTTGTTTTAATTTGGTTGATTGGTTTGGTTGATTGATCTGATCAAATTACTTTCTTTCCATTGGGATATGGAGTCAAATAAAGTTGGATATTGCATCAATATGTCTAAAAGAATAATCACAGGGCAAGCTAGTTGCATTTACTAGATCCTTAAAGTGAATTATGAAATGGAGAAGAGGTGATTTCAGTAATGATCGAAAATCATTTAAGAAATTTTCAATCAGACTTTAGAAGAAAAATATACAGATTGTAAAAACAGTGCAAATAAGGTGTTCAATTAACAAATATTATTTTTCACATTTCCTGTTTTACAATTATATTTTCAGATGATTATAACACAAATAAAAACAATGGGAACAATTGTTACAATAGGAAAACCATCACCAGTAAATTGCAGCACAAGAATCTTGTGAAAGTCTTTGTATTATTGATGCTCCAACAATGTGGAAAAAGGTACAATGCTCAATAGAAAAATTACACTGATCAGGAACCGACCCTCAATACTTCAAATGAATGAAGTATTTAAACAATATTTCCAAAAAGATTACAATGAATGCCGCATCGACATGGAAATCTATTATTAACTACAAAATAACAGAATGATTAATGTGCCCAAAAAAGGTGAATCCAGTGAGGTGATATGGATATCTGACACTATTTGAGTGGAGAACAGTTGTTGAGTTGCCATGATTTGGGTGTTGCGTTGGATGTAGCTGATCTTCTCTTTAATCTTGAAATTCACATAGTTTATCCCATTGCTCTTCATCTAGGACAGTGATTTTTTTTCCTTGTGGTAGATCTATGCTTGGAGGAAGGCCATCTCCATTTTGCCTTTCTCAGAGTCAAAGGCTCACAGTAGTGTGCTTTGAGAACTGGAAGTCTGCTTCCAGAACTGATTATATGTATTGATCTTCAAAGCTTCATTTCTCACTTTAATCTCCTTGAATATATCAAATATGTTCTTTTCTATCTCCCCTGTGGTAGATGTGCTGGTTTGCATAACTTGTTGTTGATCCTGTGAAGCTATCGAGGTGGTAGGAGAGAGTGTAGTCTGATCACCTACTAGTGAGGAAACATGTGTCTCTTTGGTGGTGATAATATCCTCTTGAGTTGAATCCTTTCTTAGGTTAACTTTGGGATTGAGCTTAGTCCTCTTCCTATATATGATTTTGAAGTCTTCGCTGTGAGTATTAGTCACTGGAGGTGACTCTTCTTCTCTGATCCTTTTTGCTGCTTTCTCCTATGTGACAAGAGTCTATAATGTTGAAGTTGACACCAATTGCTCCTCTGCCTCTTGTAGAGTGTTCTCAGTCCATTCTAGTTGGTTCTTGTATCTCTCAATCTCTAGTCTAGATGTATGAAAATAAGCTGTAGATTTATTCTCTACCCTTAACTTGGAGATGACCCCTAATGGATCATATGACCATGTAAAGCTGAGGCTAAATTGCATTCTTTCAACAATTTGTCTGCTTCTTCCCCTGCTACCCTGTTGTTGCAGATGAAAGGTCCTATTTGTGTTTTGATCTTGAATTGAGACTTCTTCTTGGCAGACACAAAATGAATCTCATCTACATTGAGCATTTTCCTGATGTATTCTAGAGCAAAAATCCTCATTGGGAGGAATTTTGGCAGTTTGTAAGGAGCAAGTTCACACCCATATATCCTTAACTCTGTGTAATTTTGGTAAAGATACCAATCTCCTGTCTGGACTTGGTCTGATAATTGCAAAATTTTCCTGATTTCTTCACTGATTCTTGGCTCTGACTTGCTGCTTAGGAGACTGAGTGCTGGATGTACAAACATTTCTATGAATTGTTTGTATGAATATTCTTTTTGCTCCTTCATTACTAGTGTAGTCCAGAAGATGACAGATTGTTGATTTCCCTCTTCATCCAACTTTTGTAATGCAAGCTTGAGGTTGTCTCCCTGAAAATACAAAAACATGTATACTAACACAAAAGCATATTTAAATACTTCCTCAGTTTGAAATTTGACAAACTGTTCATGGATGGAATCTGCAAGGAATTGGTTGAAATTGAACAAGATGGAATGCTTGGAGTCTGTGGAGAAAATAAAAAGAAAACATAAAATAGCCTCATATACCCACTGATCTGAGTAATAACCAAGGAGGTAGGAAGTGACAGTGATAATATGCTTAACTCTCTCAGGGAAATTGGACGATAGATAGGGACGATTTTTCTTGGGTAAAGGGGCATCTTCAGTCAAGAAAAGCTCAAGGGTTTTGGCTCTTTTTGCAAAGTCCAGTTTCTGATACAATTCAGTGAGTGCTTCATGAGAGAAAGGAGTGGCATTCTCTGTAATAGGTGCTTGCATCATTTGATCTATGGATTGGGCAGTTATGGTGAATAAAATTTCTCTTGTAGGAGCAATAACAACTCTTTGGCTAGGTAGATAACAAGCATGACATTTCCTGACGAATTCAGGGGCATTGTGGGTATGGGGAAAGATATAATGGGGCAAATTGGATTCCCACAGTCCAATATCATTAGACTTATCAATGAACTTGTCTTCTAGCCAGCAGTACATTTCAAACAAATCAAACTCACACAGGGTTTCATGAATTTTGTAGTCTCTGTCTGCCAAAGGAATATGATGAAAATCGATGGGAGGGTGGATCAGAGGACTTACGGTTCTTCCTGTGCCTTATCTTTAGGAGGCATGATGGGACTGGATTGAGAATACTAATGGAATGGTGATTATGCAGGTTTGGAGGGTGCCAAATGGGCTTGGGTTCAAGACAACAGGAAACAAAGGCACTAGCTTGAAAGTCCGGTAGCTGGTAAGATTCTCGACCGAGTAAAATTGTTGAAATTTGTATTAGCAAACCTGTCACAGAAAAATGATATTAGCAGAGTGTAGAACTGGTGAATAGGCAAAAAGAGGAACTTTATAGCTTTCAGGCTTCCCGTTGATGATGGTGTGGGTCCGTTACATTAATGGTTAAGTAATTAAATTACTTAACAGATTGATTTTGGAGGGAGTGGATGTGATTGGTGGGAGAAATGGATAGATGAGGTGGCGACAATGGATTGGTGGGAGTGTAAATGTTGTTGTGTGAAAAGCAGGTTATGCAGTTACCTTGATGTTTGGGACTATGCACAGCGAATAAAAGAAAGCAAGACCTTTTGGATCTTAATGGAGATGAATATTCGGATGGGGATCAATCACAAGCCGTGGTCATCACCCACAGTATACGCTATTTTGCATAGCTTTGCAAAGTTCAAAGTAGATTTCCACCATGTCTTTATAGGGTTGCGGAAGGACCCTATGAAGACATGGCATAACCTACCATATCTGGCGACTGATGATTTAATTTTCACAGTCTTCAAGTCTTGGCCACCTGAGTGGCATGCCCCAGTAGGCTTTGAAGTGGAAACGGACAAGTCCATTGTGCAACACAAGAAGGAAGAAACAAAGCTTTGAATGGTGCAACTAGTGGAGAAGCGTAGAAAGGAGGAAGCAGAGGCTAAGGGCCAGGTAGCTCGCGACGCCGTGAAATTGGCAGAGTAGCAGAAAATAGGAGGAGAAGAATGTGAAGGATACAAGTCACCTTCACCTAGAATTGAGGCAGAAATAGAGATAGAACAAGGTGGCGTGGACCCGTAAATGACGTCCACCCAACTCAAGCGTCTGTGACCACGAGAGCAGGTGGTGTCACGAAAGAAAACAAAGGCATCAAAGACATCCTTCAACCCAATCACCCTCACTAAGGGGGATTTGCATGATATCAGAGAAACGGTAAGGGATGTCACGTAGAGGCCCTCCAATAGTTCGAAGAGAAGCAACAGTTGGTATTGGGGGCTCTCAGAACAGAGTTGTAGGAGTTCCAGGTTCGCACTCCACAGGCTGGCACAGTGTCCACTAGCCTCGCGATTGGCACTTCAGCTGCTAAGGAGATGTTGCGCACAAGGGTGACCAACATGATAGTGCTACCAGATGGGCTACTCACTATAGAGAATGAGGTCGACAGGCCCACGGTCAGCAGTCTGAAAGGGGTAGGATTAAATATGGTCATGCTACCTCGGGAGACGCTCTACCTCTTATAGGATGGAGTCACCACAGAACTCAAGGCCCGGGAGACTCGCGCTCTGCAGGTGATGAGCGAGTAATGCATCAACATCGATCAGTTGGGCCTACAGCGCAATGAGGCAGTGGATCAAAATCAGCAGATTATGCAGGTGGTGGAGGAAGCTTGCCGAATGGTACTGGAGCTAGCCATTCAGGCAGAAGAACTGTTAGAGGCGTGCGTGTGCATGTTAGCCATAGGGGTGCGTGATGCTCGAGTAGAAATGGCCAAGGTTCAGCTAGAGATGAACTTGTAGATCATTGAATTGTATTTGAAGGCCCAACCTTCAACTCCACTAGAAGTCAGCGAACAACGTACCACCGCTGTTACAACAACAATAGCGGTGGTTGATAGTGCAGTGGCAAACTGCATGCAGCTTTTTGAACAGTCATTTGAGGTCCTAACCACCCTAAAGGAGGACCCGCATGTAGAGCGCCTAAAGACAGAGTTGCATGAGCTACAACAAAAATATGACGAGGTAAAAGGGACCGCGCAGACAGTCGCCCTTACACAGTGACTCACACAGATGCAGGAGGCAAAGGCGCTCAAGGAACATGTGGATGTCGCTCGGCACAAAGAATCGGTCTTAAAAGCATGCCTACAACCATGGATAGATGAGGATTATGCGATCACAACCTCCATTGAAGGAAAGCTCGCGTAACTACATGTAGCTCAACAGAAGATTTAGGGTAGAAATTCAGTAGTAGTCACCAAGCAGCAAATGGAAGAAGTCCAGCAGGTAGCCGCTTAGTGCGTTGCCAAGGTTGCGATGATCCAGATGAACCGAGGAGGTATTCAAGCTAAGATCTCCACACCTGCAGAGTGACTCGAGAGCAAGTCACAATGTTTGTGTTGGGTGCCTGATGGGCACGGGATCCCCCAAGGGCAGTTTTAGGGCTAAAATCCCATATTTTGGTCATAATTTTGTAATCCAAGGGTAAAGACTCCGCATTTTTTGGTCGCAGAGCGTGTAGACGTTAAAGAGTCATAGGGTTGTCCTCCCTTATTTTGGAAATGTAATGTTAGTGGTAGAAGATCTACCCATGGTCTGCGGACCATGGGATTGTATAAATAGAGCTAAGCTCTAAGTAGTTAAAAGACAAATCAATTAAGAAAGATTGAACATGTATGAGAGATAGCTCTGAAGTAGAAGTCTAAGTTTTGGGTCGTAGCGTAGGTAAAGGCTCTGCAGCTAAGTGTGCAGAGGCCTAAAAGTTCCCAGATGAGTGCGCGAACCCCTGCAGCTAAGTGCACAGGGCAGGTCAAGTCTGTAATTGATCGGAATTATCAATAAAGAGAAGTATTCTACAATTTCTACGTCTTTATTTCCTATTTATGCATCTTGTTATATTGGGTATGAATTTCACTTATAATGCTTATATGATGCACGAATATATATAATTGTGTTGGATAAGTGACCACAAGTAAGAACATCTGTTTGCACGAAGTTAACTAAGATCTGTTAATAAGATAAGAAAGACAGTTAGCCTAGTTTATGAAATATCATAGTTTGTTTCCCTAGCATCATGAAAGTATATCAGCCCCAGGTTAGGGATGTGTGAAATCCGATTGTACCCTTTCACAAAGGTACTGAAGGGTGGAACATAGGGTTAAGCAACCTGCGCGAAGGCAGGTATAGCTAGAATAAACTGACATCACAAACATCTCAAGGGTGTGGAAACTTGGTTCCAACATCCCCCCATATTGCTTTGGGTGAGACTTTGGTTCGCGCTCCGTGGGCTGATGCCGAAAGGGCCAGTAGTGTAGGGATTTTTTTGGCTAACAAACGCTGAACCTGGGTCAGGCCCCCTCAAGCCAACAGATACTCATGGCTTTAGAATTGTATTTTATTGATTTATCATTAGAGATGTCTTCAGAAACAACAAAATCCCATACATCATATCTAATAACTTGCAAACATATTTCCATTTGATCCTTCCAAAATACAAAACTTGATTCATTAATGAAAGGAATTTGACCAACATGTTTCTCTTCATCTGTTCTAATAGGTTTTGAAATAATTTCAATTCTAGGAACTTCCTTTGGCTACTTTGAATTCTTGGTGCCTTGCTTCCTTGACTTTCCCATCTTGATACACCTAAGATCTACCTTCCAACTGTTATGCTGCTAATAAAGGAACCTTCTTTGATACCAATTATTGGAAATATTGAGAGGGCGATGAATCAATATTTCTTATCAATTACTATTTTTAACTTAACAAAGCTTTAATTATTATTAGCATTTGATAATCAATGCCAAAATTTTTCTCAATAATTCATGAACACCATTCAACAATACAAAATAATAGAGACAATAGACACATAGATTTTTAGGTGGAAACCCCTTCGTGACAAAAACCATCAAACACTTCTTGATATTTGTCTTTAAAATATTTACATCAAGTTTTTGGCTCCAATTTGAGGAGGACCCAAATCCTTGATTTACAGGCTCCAACCTATAAGACGCTCTGATGCCTTGTTTACCAACTACAACTGGAAGGTTGCTCCAATGCCCTAGATTTCAGGATCCAACCTGATAAATGCTCCAACACCTTGTTTACCAGCTTCTACCGGAAGGATGCTCCAATGCCCTATGCAAGCTGCAACCTTCCCTACCACCAGCTTTCCACCTTGAAGTGATTTCAGGCTCCAACTTGAATGAGACTCCACTCTCCTACCTTGCACCATTTGGCACTCTGATCAGCTAGAAAACCACATTTTACAATTTTCATATGGTGTCCATCTATCCTATGAATCAATACTAAGAAACTATAATAAAATAGAACTGCAACAAAAATCCATCAATCAAATCTACCTATGCACATCAAACTCTAGTTGTCAATGTCAATTATTAACACAATTCTGCCTTTACCCTAACTAGTCATCATTCATCAAGTTCACCAATCACAATATGATTCTATTAAACATCAAAATCAAACCTTAGAAATGTTACAACTCAACTCACATCAAAACCAAACTGTCAATGGCAACCCTATCCACACAACTATGACCAACATTGCTTGTCGTATAGATATATTTGTTATCCACTCAAGCAGTAATATGTTCAATCCACTGACCTAATGACCCATACTTACTTTTCTTTGGGATCACAAAATGTAACAATACTTCCACAATCATAACCCTAAATTCCACCAATTTGACCAATGCCCAACTACAGATAGTATCATAGGTTGTTTCAATAAACCCTAGCTATAGTGCATCAAAATCATAGCCACAAGTCAATATTATCAAGTAATAAACATTCAGTAACTCGACTCATGAGATCAAGTCATAACAAAATTCCCAACTCATCATATCACATAACAACATGTAACTCATCAACTCAATTATGCTTCAATGTACCAACTTCAAGAATGATGAGAAAATTGTAAGATAATGAAGGTGATAGAACCTAGACTTCTAATGCTTGACTTGACAAAATACTTACTGTTATAGTGATATTGAAGACTTTTGGAAGTGAGGCAAATAAACTAAAAAGCCACCCCTAGAGTTATTTATAAAGAAATGTCTTGAATATGTTCAACACAACATAAGTATTCAACTGCAATTTTATTTCTTGTTAAAGGAGTGTCACTACACTTTTGTCCTACTCAGAATCAATCAATCCCTGGAAAGTACATATATATATATCCTTACTGTTGCAAGTGTCCAAACTTTATGAACCGAATACTATTGTAGGTGAACCAACTACGGAGTGCAGAAAATTGAAATGTAATGTTGCAACTGATATATTGATGTGACCCAAACACAAAATGAGCTTCTCACTTCTTGTGATTGATAGTCCTCTATCCTTGCTACAGGTATTAATATTGAAGAGATATCATGAGAGCTACAATTTATTGTCAAATATCCTTCAATATCCCTTATTGCTTTGTATATATTCTAAGTAGTTGGCTTGGTTCATAGGTCAACAATGACGCCAAACATTTCTCTTTCTACCTCAATTATTCAAGGCCTAAACACAAATTCGAAGAGAGTCAAATTGTTCCAAATGAGGCCGCACAGGTAGTATAACTTTGTAGACGCAATTATTTTAGTCCTTCGATGCAAAGGTCGACTTAACTAGATGCATGGATCAATCATTATAATTTTTGTATATATGCCAACATGATTGTCATCTCATTGCTTTCTTCTAAGCTTGATCTTTGGCTTTAATTACTTTAGCTTTAACACAAGAACTCTTGCAATAGTATGCCAAAAGAGGAAGAATCTAGACTTTAAATCTTATTACAAACATATGTTTTGATTCCATAGTTTCATGACCACAATACTTTAGGATGAGATCAATGAATATTTTCGGAAGGGACCTTCAACCGTTTATCTATAAGACATCATACTTCTTCGAAGGTAACCCTAGCAATCTTGTCCTAGCCAAATAATATTTTTATTTATTTGTATTATTCATAGGAACTCGTGTAAACCTTTCATGATAAACAATCCTTCCTTCAAAATCTTAGAAATTTGGACAAGTGAAAGCTTTTAGTCCTTGATAGATAGTCCTGTAACAACTTAGAAAGAGATATTCCCTTCGCTAGTCTTCAAGATGATATAAGTTCACAGAATATGATTCCCTAGAAGGTCAAATAGCTAACTTTTGTTGCTCCTTCAAGCGAAACCTTGATAAACCCAAAACTCTATCTTCCACCTACAATACAACTAGCCCAAAATAATCCCAACCCAACAAAAAACAAGACTCATAAACCTCTTGTCTGTTATAGCTTTGTCTCCACAGGAGCCGAAAAAGATTTCAAAGCTAGATTTAGTCAAATGATCATCATTGAGTACATCACATTAGATTATAACTCAAATGAATTTTATAGAATTAGGAGGGTCTTCAAGGAATAAAATGTTTCCTATTTTGGAGGTATTTTAGGAGAGTGGTCCTCTTTTAAAATCGAACTTTATTTAAAATTAAAACCCATAGATGAGGCTGCGACGCTTTTGGAGATGGGGCTTTTATGTTTCTTGAATTCAAGTCTCCTTTCATGATTTGATAGACCAAGAATAATCATTGAGACCTTTTGAACCATAAGCGTTTTGATAAAGATTCCATTTCCATGATTAAATAATATGCTAACTAATGACATCACCTCCCTTTGGAGGTTTTCTCAACAAGTTGGGTTCTGCATCTTCAAACTGGAATAACCCACAACTTGTGAGGGCTCTTGGGGCATGCCACATACCACCAGAATCAACACGAGGAGAATTAATTGATGAGGATCTCCATGGAAAATTCAATGATATTCTTTTTCAAAAACCTTCAACAAGTGCGGGGTATGTCCATCATCTAAGAAATATAAACCCTAGAGCTAAGGTTTCCAACCATCCTTCCATTGGAGCTTCCAACTTGATGCAATCCATTCAAATATAAGAGCATTCATTAACTAACATTGGCATGAATGATAACACCATTCAACAAATTTCTTCCTCACTCTAGATAATCTAGCCTCATCCTAACCCTCAAAATTTGGAATGTGATATTAGCTCTATAGTTGTTCAAGTTGACTTTAAATATGGCTACTCCCCACTAATTTCCCAATTTAGTTTTATGGATGTGTAATAGGTGTTGAACCATGTCTTCAAAATTGTGTACATCCTCCAAGTAGCAGATTCATTTTTGGAACAACGCTAATATACAAACCAAAGGCTATCATATTATTCTTGTAACCACTAGTATCACAACAAGTCTACATTGTAGGTGATGGAAATTTCCAGCAGTGATCAATGATAATAGGTGGTCTTCTCATGATGTTATATTCATATATTTAAACCCACATTCACGAAAACAATTCTAGCATTTTCGATATTACAAGTTTGAAAGAAAGGACTGTGGATAACTCAATACGCTTCCTAGGGCTACAAAGATACATTTACGATAATACAAACACAAAAATTTTGGTGCTTGAGGTGGCTTGTCACAAGATTTGGTATGATGCCTTTGTAATCCTTTGAGTAAGGAAAAATTAAGTGCTTTGAAGAAGAATTAGTATTTTTTTAATGACCAAAATGTTAAAGACAATCATGATAACAATTTTTAGGCTTGTATTCTTGGTTAGATTTAAGGTAAATACATGAAAACTAAGCAATTATTGTGAAAGGTGTTGTAGCGGCAACATTAGGACCTTCTTTCCTATAATATTTGAAACTTTAAATATATATCTCGTTTACAAGATATTCATGCACATTTCAAATAATGATATACTAGTTGTACTGATGGTCAATTTAATGCATGGATTGACCATTCATTAAAAGTAATTTATACTAGTAATAATGTAGTGTAATCACCTTCCAACCTGTAACAAAGAAAAACCCAAAATCATCAATGTCCTAGTAATCGTAGTAGTGAAATTATCTTCCAAGGGTGAAAGGATTGATATTGATGCAAAACCAAAGTAATGGAAGGGTATCTTCCTTGATTTCTCTTGTTGTCTTGCAATCGATGTTTCTGCATCCTTTCTTGTTTTTCCTCCTCCATAGATATACCTGATAATGAGTTAGTTGATGATTGGTTCTTACTGCATCACAAGATGGAGTAGTTGGAATACCTCACCAAGGAATTATATCCTATAAATTCTAGTTGTATCCATGCTTCCTTAAAATATCATTCTTTGAATTCAGTGGAATAGAGACTCACTAGAGAATTTCATAGTAAGTGCATAGGGAGTTACCATATTACCATCTCTACTTCCATTGGATTCAAAGTGTTTTCTACATTATGCAAATAAATTTATATGCTTCTAAAACAATATAATAAAATTTTTCTAATTTATTTGGCATTTCCTTGACAACGACCCCAAAATTTCAAATAATTTATTTACATAAATCGTGTAACATCGTATTATCAATCTTGAGTACATAAACACATGAAATGCAAACATTGTATGCACATAATTAGATTATTTGCAATATGATCTACCTAAAATTATTAAGGCTTATTTAATTGATGCTTAAACTTGTGAAATGAAACAACTAAAACAAATGAGAAATATATTACTGCATTATACCTCACATTATCCACAAGCATTGTAAATAAGGTTGTAGTTAAGTATTAAATCTTCAACATCTATATCTTTTACAACAATACTCTATTTGGTATATTTCATAATATAATTTAATGAATAAATAGTAACTTTGAAAATGAAAACACTTCACCTCATCAATCAAAAGAAAGATTAATCGTTCTTAGAAATCATCATGTACTTGGAAACCTAATTAGGACCCTATTTTCATCAAGTTATCTCTTAACATGATTTAGACACTTCTTGATTCCATGAATCATTTTCTAAAGAAAAACTAATTTAACTTGCAAAAGGAAAACATTGCTCATGAAATCAAATTATAGAATTAAATTTAAAAATCTAAAATGAAATAAAATACCATCATGATCTTTTGGAGTAACCTCAATCTCCTAAGAAAATGAAACATATTAACTATAACATTTGAATGTTAATCAAATCATACTATATCTAAAACTAGATAATGACAATTTATGTGAAAGAAAATTTTAAGGAGATTTATTCTATTCCATCATCAGTTAGACATATACTCCAAAAGTCCTTTAAAATGAGAAAGCACTATTATTTATACATAGACTTTCTTTGAAACTGAAATAACAAATATTAAGTGGAGATCCACAAGTTTCTCATGTAGTTACAACCATTTGCTAATAATTAGCGAGCGAATATTATTTGGCAAGAACTTTGCTAATAAATCTTAACTGATCCCATCAAAATCTCCAAGATTCCTTGCATATTTTGGATGAGATATTAATGGTCCCAAATCATTAATAGATATTCAATGGATGAAGAGGAAATTCAAATTTAGAGATAGTAGTAAACATCTACATTATTAGAGTATCCACCTCTTCACTAGTAATCACAAACTAACTAACCCAATTTTGAAAGATAAGTGAAAATATGTTATTTTTGTAATATTTAATCATAATTTCACTTAAAATAACAAAATAAATGCATTGGAAAACATCATAAATATAATCTCGTGTAAAACATTAAAATGGATCTAATACAAGGTTATGGAAAAGCGAAAGAGGATTAAATTCAATGGAAATGTTGTGAAAATATGGTAATTTTCATGAATGAACAATGTTTTTTTACATGGCAAAGTTTAGAATTAGGGTTAGAGGTTTTTTGTTAGTGTTAGGTGAATGTTGCAACTCCCACGGCTAGCAACTTTAATTATCAACCCAAGGTTCGTACAAACTTAAGAGGTATTAAAACTATATGTGTAACTAATGGATTAAATGTCATGAAACCAAAGCCTAAACTAATTGTAAAAATGGAATTGTTACTCTATTTGCAAGAAATGGAAATGCTACTTGCTCAACTTGTAAATTCTAACTAATCAATTTATGAAAGGACAAAGGTTAATCCACTTACAGAAAGAAAACTATTTTATCTTGCATAATTCATCAAACTACCAATCAGAATTGCATGTACCATCTACCTAGTAAATCAGTAACCTACTTGCATCATACTTATGATAAAGAAACTAAGTCTACTCTATTTTTGTAGTGAATAAAAGGAAGGGTTGGAGTGGCTTAGGATTTTCCCCTAATCATAAAATCATATATGGGGGTCATTATTCATCTAGACTAAGACATAGTTGCAATGGGAATCAAAAGTGGTGTTCTAGGTTTGCTACAGGAAGTTACAGGGTTGCTACAAGAAGTTACAGGTTTCCTACAAGAAGTTACAGGTTTGCTACAAGAAGAGATAACTCATCGAATGACCAAGGAAATAAAATAAAAATGGGATGGGACAAATTTTTTTATTGAGTAGGTTGTCTTATGTCTCCATTCCAAGTTGAATCACTCGAAAATACCCTTGTTCACATGTGCTAAAAAATAACATAAAATTACTAGTCTAAAATATGGAAATTCGAGAACTAATGAGTTACTTAACCTATCAAATGCCTAAACTAATCAAGTGCAAATGAAATGGGGTGATTGTTTTTATTAACTTGAATGTTTTTATGATATAATGAAATGGAAGAAACTCAAATGAAGCTCATTAACATGTTCTAAAAAATAGAAGAAAATTATTACTATTCGCTACAAGGGACTTCCAGAAATTTTAGATTTGTGAATAAGTAAACTAATCCAAGTAGCTCAATGATGACCATTGTTGGGTTGTGTTATATTCTTTCCATGAATAGACCACGTAGTTAACCGAGCCCCCCTTCGTTGTGTTGATTGCATAGTGAGGGGTCACAGGGATTTTGAGGGGTGCAAGTAACCCCACTCTATGGGGTCCGGGGCAGCGCCTCGGAAAATTTTGTTTTTGGACCCTATATTAGGTTGGGCGGACCTACCTATGGTTTTGTGCATAATTTTTCGCACATGGTTTTGGACGCGATGGTTTTCGGTCCATGGTTTTGGATGCAATGGTTTTCGGTCCATGGTATTGGATGCTTCGACGTGTATAAATATGTATTGTAACATTGAAAGGAACATAATGAAAAATCAAGCTGGTAGTCCCGGTTTTGGGATCTAGGGGAAAATCTTTGTGTATGTGTTTTATGTGTTATGCTCTCGCATTGTTTATTTTCTATGTTTTAGAATTCATATGCAGGTAATTTCTGTACAGGGTTAAAACCTACATTTGGTATCAGAGCTATTTTGGCTTCAAGGGGACGTCTTTGTTGCTGAGGGGTTTCAGTTGGGCTTGTGGTAGACCCTGTTCAGTGGGAGATCTGCGAGATTGATTCTAGTGGTGAATGAAGATGGCGCGCAGTGGAAACATAGAGATCAAGAAATTTAATGGTCAGAGTTTTGAGTTGTGGAAACTCAAGATGGAGGATCTATTGGTGGATAAAGATCAGTGGATCGCGGTAGATCCGGGTACTAAACCAATGAGAGTATCCGATGAAGAATGGAAGAAGTTGGATCGGAAGGCAAAGAGAATAATACAATTGTGTGTCTTAGATTCAGTATTGCTGAATGTATCAGGGGAAGCTATGGCTAAGGCTTTGTGGGACAAGTTGTGGACTTTGTACCAATCTAAGTCTCTGGTGAATAAACTGTTTCTATGGAAAAAGTTGTATAACCTGAGGATGAAATATGGAGACTCGATGACAGAGCATTTGAATGCATTTAATATTGTGGTAAGTCAATTATTATCTGTTGATATTAAAATTTCATATGAAGATAAGTGCATCAGTTTGTTGTGTTCTCTACCAGATTCGTGGGACAGTTTGGTTATTGCAATAGGTAGCAATGTAACTGCCTTGCAGTTTGATGAAATAGTCTCATCCTTGCTGACGGAGGTGAAGAGACGGAAAAATATGGAGAGCTAGAATGGTGATGCCTTGTCTGTAAAAGGACGGTCCCAGAACAGAAACAAAAATAAGTCATCGAATAGGAGATCTAAATCTCTAGGAAAACCTTTAAATGTGGTTTACTGGAAATGTGGAAAGGAAGGGAACTAAAAAAGGGACTGTAAATCTAAAGCTCCTGACAAAGGAAAGGGATCTGATAATGCTCCTTCTGCAGAGGCGAAAACCACCTCTGATGAAGGTGGGGATGTGTACATGGCTTCTTCAAATACACATGTAGATCATGAGGCGTAGTTGATTGACTCAGGTGCATCCTTTCACTTCACTCCCCATAGAGAGTGATTCTGTGAGTATAAGAAATAAAATGGTGGTGATGTCTTCTTAGGGGATGATAGGAAGGCCAAAAACATTGGTCGCGGAAAAGTAAAGTTGAAGTTGCAAGGTGGAAGGGTTAGAACACTTCCAGGTGTTCTGTGTATTCGTGCATTGCCCAGAAATCTGACTTCTATAAGCAAGCTAGATGATGCAGGTGTAAAAACAGTATTTGAGAAGGATACTTGCAAGATGGTTCAGGGAGCACTGGTATTGATGTGGGGAGTTCGGATTGGAACTCTATACAAGCTGCAAGGTAGCACTGTTGTTGATGGGTTCATGTTGTTGGGAAAAGTATCCAATACGGAATGACCCTATCCCACTCTAAGGGTGATAGTTCCTTAGCAACAATCAAAGCAAAGCTATCTGAGATTACTTCTTTATGAGATGTAAAAGAGGGGAGAAAGAGATCCACTAACCGATGTATTCCGCTAATGATTGATCCAATCTTCTCTCCTTACTGCTTGCTCCCAGCTCCTTGCTCTTTCACTGGCCCAGCTACACCAAGATCCTGCAAAATGGCAAGAGAGGGAAACTACAAGAAGCATACATTCATAATTGATTCAAGGATTAGAATAAATCAAATATACAAGTATAACAACACACCATTGAAACACATGCATATAGAAGAACCTAAAATGCTTTATTAATGGAAGAAGTAAGGTTCAGGAAGTGATACAACCATAAGAGGCCCAATCCAACATCACCTTCCCAGCAGAAAGAAATCTCCTCTTCACCTCCTTCAAAGCAAATCACCCAATAGTTCTAAACTCAAACCAACAGCAATTCTTTACATTCACCAGATTCCAGCCTCCCTAGACCTCATGAGAGATATCTATATATAGGAGTTTTGGAGAAAGGATGAGTCAGCTTGAGGCTGGCATGAAGCTGACTAGTGTCCTCTCTCACTTCAGTTATTCTTCAGTTCTTGAGTCCACTTGGAGGTTCTTGCTTCCACTTGGAGATCTAGAACCTCTTACTCATCATCAGTCGAATTCCTTGATCCAAGTGTCATTTTGGAAGCTTCCTGGGCATTGACACCTTGAGGAATGACTGTGCCACATGTCCAAACTCGCCCAGCGCAGGTAGCCTTCTTTGCAATTGACATTCAATGCAGGTAGACAGTGGAGCACTTGACATTCAGCACAGATGCTCAGTGGAGCAGTTGACATGATCCAGAATTGCCTTGTTTTTGAGTGTTTTCAGGTGGAGAACTTTTATTCAGTGTTGTGGTTTGCTGACCTTGTTCCTCTAGGGGTAGGAACAACATGTTTAGGGACTTTGGATCCCTTAGATTATGGACATTTCATGCTTCATGTTGTAAGGCACAAAAATGTCTATAACAGTTGCCCCCTAAAGTATGAGGTCGTTTATCGGGTGAAATGCTTTATCAGGAGGATCCAAAGTTCATTCAATCGCTGAGAGGTGACCTGTAATAAAATACAATACAATACATTATTTTTCATACTGTTTTCATGATCTAGCTGAGGCGGGCATTCCCATGCTCAGCTTTATAAATTCATTTTGGTACATAGAACAGACGATCGTCTGAAGGTAGACTGATAATTCCCTACTGAAATTATCATCCTTTGAGTAGGATGATCGTCTGCTGCACATGTCAATGTCTTTATTTCTTGAATATATATCGCAGCCCGGATGGATGAAACTAGATCCGGGGTCTTCAAACTCATTCGATCTTCACTCTAAGTACAAGTCGATCCATGTGAGAATTGCGCTGAAGTCGAACATGGAAAGACATCGCTTGATTACTGGTCAATGATGTAAACCGTTAACAAGCACGAGAGGAATCACCGATAATGATAATGACCCTCAAGGTACTGCAGTACAATTCACGTGGTGTGAATAAATGACTTGGCATCGAACACCACGCAAAATCTTTTGGTCGAAGGTCATTGATGTATACCTGTCGCCAGAAGTGAGAAACTTGCCATTGAGGCATGCAAGCTTCAAGGTACTGAAGGGGTTGTTCCTAGATCAACTCCTTGGATAATGAGCTGATGTCGACAAGGAGCGATCCGCCAAAGGAGGGCCTTAATGAATCCCACATCAGTGACACGGAACGGAGCTAATGATTTTAATGGAGGTAAAAACAATCTGTGAAATATGATTCAGGGTGGCGGTCATGAAAGGATGAAAGATGATGTATGGTAGTGGATGGGACACGGTTGACTCTTTCTGAACAACATCTCTTGAACATATAACGACACTGATGCGATGGATCGGTAGCATTACCCCAAATGTGGATGGTTTGGCGAGACCATGGTGATGAGACCGGTGAATGAAACAACCCAACTCGATGTGGTACGGAGGAAAAGTGTCATGTTCAAGAGCGACTTGCTACCATTAAAGCTTTGAGGTTCTCCCAATTTTTCCCCAGTCATTTCTGACCAGTACCTCTTTATTTTTGTCAAGCTTGAGGAGGATAACATATGCTTGTTCTATAACCTACCCTTCGGGCAAGCCCATCACTATGTTTTAACGAGCCTAGCGATAGGGAAACTCGTTCTCGTCTAAAGACAAGTTTGTCGCTATTTAATCATTTTAAAGAGTCTAACGAAAAGGAAAACTCGGTCCTTTTCATTTTTAGAGAGTCTGAAAAGGTACAGAAATTTAACTCCAAGATTCCTTTTTCGTCATCTAATCCCTTAAGTCCGAAAAAGTATAAAACAATACAGAAGGGATGAGTTTTCGATAACTTTAACGAGCCGAATAAAACAAGCGCTCGACCTTTTTGTGCAATAATCCCTCAGGTCCAAAAAGATTAAAATCTAGAGGAGGGATAGCTCTTCCGGTCCTTTTAACGAGCTGGAAGGCCAAAACTCGGCAAACTTTTCATATTTTACGAGTCAGTTGAAAAGAGCTTAAAGAAGACTCGTATTTTGAGGAACGAGTGATAAACAGGGATAGCAGCAGATTCCAGGTACAGGTTGGAATTTTCCAATCACGGCAGTGTTACAAGGATGGCTAGGTGAAATCACTCTTCGCAGCTGTTCCTCAAAATAGGTAAACAATCATATGGAGGTGAACGATCGGCCAAATGAAAGTGGAGGTGGCAGGTGCAAACACGACCAAGGCTTTTATGGCTGATAAATTTACGATCATAGTGGTTATTTACCGGGATAGGTTCATTTTTAAGTTAAAAATGAGCTTAAACTCTGGAGGAAACATTGCTCACTGCTTATATTTATCTTTTAACGAGCATGAAGACCGCGTTAAAACTGCTCGAATCTTGCGTTTATTTTTTAACGAGCATGAACTTTATGCTAAAACTGCTCGATTATACCAGTCATAAGATAAGAATGTCTCCTGAAAGATCCCATTTTTTATAGAGCTTACGCCTTACCAAAGCTATGCTCCCTCTCATCCTTTCTTTATGCAAGTTCGGAAACGGCTAATCCTACGAGTTTAAAGGGTTAGACCTACAGGTTTAAAGGGAGAACCTAAAAATTTAAAAAATAAATAGTCGCCCCTTGCTTGCACTCCAAAAGGTTGCATGCCCCCAGGTATAAAATACAATTTCAAGGTTGCCCCTCCTCCTTCCCACCTCTACTTTTCTTTAGGTGTTCACAGCTACTTGTCGTCTTGCTAGTCCAATTTTAACGATACTTGTCTTCTCGTTAATTTTAACGGGTCTATACGATACTTGTCTTCTCGTCAGCCCAACTTTTAACAGATTTTTCGCAAGATCGCAAGAGAACAACTACTTGCGACAAGAGAGCAGCTACTTGCGACAAGAGAAGAACACTACTCAAAGACAAAACATTTGTGTTATTGAGGGTGGCTTACCTCTTTCTGGTTACCCAAAGATTGTTTCGTTAATCTTTCAAACAAAACATTTCCTCGGCACTGTCTACCGAAATAGACAAGGGTGAATGACTGGAGCCAAACACGTAACTTTGACAAAAGAATCCTATTCCAGAACAACCCTTCTTCCAACCACGGACGGGGTACGAACTAGTCATACTCTCTCACGGAAATTCTATCTTATACCCAAAGTTTTTTCTGCCCAAAGCAGACCAGGATGCATGCCCCCTGGGTTCCAGTCCCATCTTTCCGAATCACTCGCATTCATCGGGAAGAAGGACTGGGGGTGGAGACATTTCTTGATTGAATATACCATTCAGGGTTGGTATGTGACTATTTGCGATGCGTGATCCCGGAAATGAAAGTTGGTCTACGAGCTTGATCATTCTTCCTTCATGTGGAAAACACATTACTCTAAAGAGTGAGGAGACTATTACTCCCATGCAATATATATAGTCTCGTCCAAGGAGTAGGTTATAATCCAAGGGTCCTTGGACGACCATCACGTTCATTTGAACGGCCTTCCCTTTCAATGTTATAGGCACATTGGGGAGGATCCCTAATGGTCGACTGGTTCCTTTATCGAAACCCGAGAGATTTCTTATCTCAGGCAAAAGCGCCGGGGAACCCAGTGCTTTCCAAGCAACAGAGGAAAGGATACTCACAGATACCCCTTCATCAATGATAGTGCCAGCCATTACCATTCTGTATATTTGGACCATGATTCTGAATGGTATACTGGCTGGCAACCGGGGTCTGCCTAGTTGGTTCCAATCAAAGGACACAACCAGGTTGCTTGGTGGTGGGACCGAATACACGGCCGGATATGACCCTGACGATGTTCCTTCCTGCGATAAAGGAATGGGCGCATTGCCCTGATGCTCGTCAGAGTCTGTGTTGATGAAAAGAATCTGGATGGTGTCATCCTTATTCTCTTCAGTGAGGGTGTCATTTGAAGATGAATCTTCAGTGACGGTGTCATTTGAAGATGAAACTTCTGAAGGGAGAACCGGGTCAACTGTCGTTTCGACCTTTGGACTTTCGTCTGGTCTGGGTTCAGTAGGTTCATTTTCAATGACTGATGCTTCAGCTGACCACTTGAGCGGGCCAGCTGTATTCTCCACCAACGAAGGACTTGGCACGAGTTTTTTGTATCCAGGAGGAAACCTCAACAGTGAAACCGGACGATCTTCCAAAACTCTCTTCGCTTCGTCTAAGAAGGGACAACGGTGGATGGCGTGATCGCCTTCACACAGTCTGCAGGGGGATCTTGCTCCCCCTCTTTGTCTTGAACCTTCACTTTCGCTGGTTGACGGTAAGCATTCAACATGGCTATCAGAGGTTGATGCTCCCGAACTGTGCAAACGAGGGGACCAGTCCCTTAGTATCCGGGGAATACAGGGACAATCTCTATGGAAATGGTCTCCTCTACATATGACACATGACGATTTAGGCCCGGTCTGTGCTGTGTGTGGATTTTTGTCAGATGTCTTTTGCTTGCCCCCAGTCGCCTTAGGCTCCTTCTTCTTCTTCTCTCTCTTCTCCTTCTCCTTCTTCTCCATGGGAGCTTGGCTTTTGCCGGCTCTACCTTGCGAAGATGAAGGATTGGAGGAAGAGTTATAGGAAGTAGAAGGCTGGTGGGCAGCTCTAGACTGATCTAACTGTTGACTCGACTGTTCAGGAACCATGGTGTTCTGAACTACATTGGTTGAGAATAACCATATTGTCAGGCCAATTGTCAGTCCTGGAAGCAACAATGTGGCCATGTGGGGCGCACCAACTTCTCCCCAAGAGGAGAAAGGACTAGGATTTCCACCATGGGGAATTCCTTGGTTGGTGCGTTCCATGTTCTCAACCTACAGATCAACGCAGGAATAGGAGGTGATTATGTTCCGTTTAAAATAAATTTTATAACGACGCTTTAGACACAACTTGCTTTTTCAGTTTTAAAGAGTCGAGAAAAAGCTAAAGATGACTCTAGTCTCCTTCGATGTTTTAACGAGCCCGAAGTGACAAGTGCTCGGGTGGACTTTTTCAGTTATAGAGTTTGAAAAAGGCCAAAAGAAACTGCTCTGGAGATCTAGGCAGAGGGTGTGCCAAACCTTTCGCAAAACCACAGAATACGTTTTACGGTACGGGTGGTCGATCTTCGTGAATGCCGTGTTCACTGCATTGCGATTAGTAGGGCGGCCGACACAGCTTTCTAAGGATAAAATATATATGCCTATAGGGGTCTCCCAATATATACGCGACGGTACGTGGGAGCACAAGTCTGTATTAGTGTCACCGACTCTCAGGAGGAATCACCCACCTTCTTCGAGATCGACAGTCACTACGTTTAACGACGCCAGAACACGTCTCTAGCTTAGACCTCTATGTGTTTGCGTTATGTTTCAAAGCGTTGTTAGGTTCATTCAATATATTTTAAGTTGATCTTTTTAAAGTTTGCCTTTCAAGGTTCACCACGAGATGTATGATACAAATTCCTAAATGCAGTCTAAAGATGAGAAGCAAGCTTTTTCAATCTTTTCAACTTATGAAAATCTTAACTACTGAGGGAAAAGAAAGACATCATCTTTTCACACAGATCATAGAGCACACACTAATGCACTTTTTCCTAAATCAACATGCAAACTGTCAAAATGCACATGCACAATGCATGTATTTCTTTTCTCTTTCTTAATGTTGGTGTACTGCAAAAAGAAAGCTGTTGTATAACTTTGAATTCAATTTCAAGTGAAAGCAAACAAGATTTTGTCCAAAATCAAAAGACACCTTAAGATTTACTTGTTTCAACACTAGAAATACATAAATTCAAACCATATGACGAAAGCAAAAGCTAAATCAGCTATGAATAGTAAACAAACTAACTCTTAAGATCAAAACGACACTTATCACAGGTCTAGATCTAAGAGGCCACAGCAAGACTAGTTCACTTTCGTTATGGGAAACTGCAAATGATGTAAGAAATACACAAAGAACAAATACAGTTTCTTTATACAACCGAGGCGGAATAGTGGCAAAGAAAGGTGGTTTCAGATAGGTACATTGACTGATAACAGGCTGCAAAAACAGGGATGAAAACAGGGCAACAGAAAGTAGGGAACCCCAGTTGCACAAGGCCACACTGGTTCAGCGCAGGTACAACACTGTCCGTTTGACATTCAACGCAGGTATCCCCTTCGGGACCTGCGATGAAATGCAGACTGCCTTCACAGTGCCTGCAATGAAGAGAGAAACTCTCGTTTCTCTTGGTTTCCAGGTTACAGATTGCTCAAAAATCAACAGTTTTTGGCCAAATCAAAGCTATCAATCAAGTACACACTAAAGGATGATTAAGGAGGATGAAAAGCTATCACTAAGAGCTGTTCAAAGTCCTTGTGGATCAGCTCTTCAAATCATAAACATGCCCAGAAACTGAGCTAGAGTAGCTGCCCTCTACTTTGCATTTGAAAGATCCAAATGCAGTTCGATTTGGTACTCCCTGTGTTTAGGAAATGAATAGCAAAAACACAAACAACCAACAAGATACGATCCCCAGCGGAGTCACCAATTTGTTGTTGGGAAAAGTATCCAATACGGAATGACCCTATCCCACTCTAAGGGTGATAATTCCTTAGCAACAATCAAAGCAAAGCTATCTGAGATTACTTCTTTATGAGATGTAAAAGAGGGGAGAAAGAGATCCACTAACCGATGTCTTCCGCTAATGATTGATCCAATCTTCTCTCCTTACTGCTTGCTCCCAGCTCCTTGCTCTTTCACTGGCCCAGCTACACCAAGATCCTGCAAAATGGCAAGAGAGGGAAACTACAAGAAGCATACATTCATAATTGATTCAAGGATTAGAATAAATCAAATATACAAGTATAACAACACACCATTGACACACATGCATATAGAAGAACCTCAAATGCTTTATTAATGGAAGAAGTAAGGTTCAGGAAGTGATACAACCATAAGAGGCCCAATCCAGCATCACCTTCCCAGCAGAAAGAAATCTCCTCTTCACCTCCTTCAAAGCAAATCACCCAATAGTTCTAAACTCAAACCAACAGCAATTCTTTACATTCACCAGATTCCAACCTCCCTAGACCTCATGAGAGAGATCTATATATAGGAGTTTTGGAGAAAGGATGAGTCAGCTTGAGGCTGGCATGAAGCTGAGTAGTGTCCTCTCTCACTTCAGTTATTCTTCAGTTCTTGAGTCCACTTGGAGGTTCTTGATTCCACTTGGAGATCTAGAACCTCTTACTCATCATCAGTCGAATTCCTTGATCCAAGTGTCATTTTGGAAGCTTCCTAGGCATTGACACCTTGAGGAATGACTGTGCCACATGTCCAAACTCGCCCAACACAGGTAGCCTTCTTTGCAGTTGACATTCAACGCAGGTAGACAGTGGAGCACTTGACATTCAGCGCAGATGCTCAGTGGAGCAGTTGACATGATCCAGAATTGCCTTGTTTTTGAGTGTTTTCAGGTGGAGAACTTTTATTCAGTGCTGTGGTTTGCTGACCTTGTTCCTCTAGGGGTAGGAACAACATGTTTAGGGACTTTGGATCCCTTAGATTATGGACATTTCATGCTTCATGCTGTAAGGCACAAAAATGTCTATAACAGTGCAACAATTTTGTGGTTCCTGAAAGTGAAGCAGAAAATCTAGTGGTCTCTGGAGAGAAGACCATGCTGTGGCCTGAAAGGCTTGGACATATTGGAGAGAAGGGGCTTCGAATACTTCATGGTAAAGGTATGGTAGAAGGTATGAGTAATAGCTCTCTGGATTTTGATTTCTGTGAAAATTGTGTATATGGGAAGCAGAATCGGGTGAGTTTCCCCTCTGGTGGTAAGAGGGTGAAACATATATTAGAACTTGTGCACAGTGATGTGTTTGGACCTGTGAAGGTTCCATCAATGGGTAAGTCTGTGTACTATGTATCATTTATAGATGACTTCTCAAGGAATACATGGATATATTTCCTTAAGAAGAAATCTGAAGTCTTTGACAGGTTTAAAGAATTTAAGGTTCTGGTGGAAATCCAGACAGAGAAGAAAATAAAGGTGTTGAGGATAGATAACAGTGGAGATTTTTGCAACAAGGAATTTGAAGAATTCTGTAAGAAGTGTGGTATAGCATGGCAGAATAATACTCCATACACACTTGAGAAAAATGGAGTTGCAAAAAGAATGAACAATGCGTTGATGGAAGGGCAAGAAGCATGCTCAGTGCTGCCAGGTTAGGATAGGAATTCTGGGCAGAGGCAGTGGAGACAACATGTTACCTGGTCAACAAATCACCTTCATCAGCGTTGGAGGATAAGACTCCACCAAAGGTATGGACTGGTTAGAAACCCTCTCTTTCACATTTGAGGGTATTTGGATGTGATGCATATGTACATGTTCCAAAGGAGAAACGAATCAAGTTGGATAGTAAATCTGAAAAGTGCATCTTTATTGGGTATAAGGATGGTTTAAAGGGTTATAAGCTTTGGAACCCAGTAACAAGGAAGGTTGTGTACAGCCAAGATGTGGTGTTCAGAGAGGTAAAAGATGTTATTAAACATGAAGTACAACCAGAGAAACCTGAGAAGATAGAGTTTGAGCTTAAGGAGGAAGAATCAGATTCTACAGTAGAAGAGGAATCAGAAGATGAAGAGCCACAAACTCCGGTTGTCAGAAGATCAGTTCGAGAAAGAAGGTAGCCAGAAAGGTATAGTCCATCTACTTTCTGTTCAAATTTTACTTTTTCTATTACTGATGATGATCCCAAAACTGTGAAGGAAGCTGTAGATTCAGAGGGTGGAAAACTCTGGAAAGAGGACATGGTTGATGAAATGGTATCTTTACATAGAAATGAGGCTTGGGATCTAGTGGAGTTTCCGGCTGGAAGGAAACCCATTGGCATCAAATGGGTGTTCAAGAAGAAGACAAATGCAGAAGGAAAGGTAGAGAAATACACAGCTCGATTGGTAGCAAAAGGTTATTCCTACGTGTCGGGAATTGATTTTGGTGATATTTTTTCTCCTATTGCCAAGGTAACTTCTATTAGATTACTTTTATTTGTTGCTGCTGCTTTTGATTTTGAGGTAGACCAGATGGATGTGAAGACAACATTTCTTCATGGGGATCTGGAAGAGGAAATCTACATGAAGCAACCTGAAGGCTTTGCGGTGAAGGGTAAGAAAGAACTGGTATGCAAGTTAAAGAAGTCACTGTATGGGTTAAAATAGTCACCAAGGATGTGGTAACATAAATTTGATACATTTATACGGGGACTTGGCTTCACCAGAAGCAAAGAAGATCATTGTGTTTATTTTAAATTAATTGGTGAACGTGTTATTTATCTAGTCTTGTATGTGGATGATATGTTGTTGGTTGGAAATAACAAAGAAATTATCTAGGATTTGAAGACCCAATTGTCCTCCAAATTCGACATAAAAGATCCTAGTGCTATAAATTATATTTTGGGCATGGAAATTAAAATATACCAGGCAAAGAGGAAGCTCTGGTTAAACCAGAGGAAGTATGTTCAGACAATACTGCAAAGGTTTAGTATGCAAGATAGTAAATCGGTGAAGGTTCCTATTCGTGTAGGTGTGAAGTTATTTGTTGAATAGTGTCCCAAGACACAAGAAGAGGAAGAGGACATGTCCCGTGTTCCATATGCAAGTGCAGTTGGTAGCCTGATGTATGCAATGGTCTGTACTAGACCAAACATTGCATATGCAGTGGGAGTGTTGAGTAGGTTTATGTCAAAACCAGGGAAGGAGCACTGGACAACAGTGAAGCGAGTTTTCGGGTATTTGTGTGGCACTAGTGATTATGGTTTGTGCTACCAAGGAAGACCAGGATTGGACAGAGTGTTGGATATTCATGGCTTTGTTGATGCAGACTGGGATGGAGATCTGGATCATAGAACATCTACAAGTGGGTATGTGTTTAACCTATTTGGAGGTGCTATCAACTGGATGAGTAAGAAATAATCTGTAGTGGCACTATCAACTATAGAGGCTGGCAGCAACTCATGCAAGCAAAGAGGCAGTTTGGTTGCAGAGATTGTGTTCAAGTATGGGGTTAGTACAGGGAGCTATAAGGATAGACTGTGACAACCAAAGTGCAATTTTCTTGGCAAAGAACCCTGCAAATAATTCAAAGACAAAGCACATTGATGTTAAGTATCACTTTATGAGGGATATGATAGAAGACAAAAGGATGTTGATGGTAAAGGTGGACACTTTGAAGAATACTGCAGATGCATTGACAAAATATGCGAGCTCTGAGAAGTTCTCTTAGTGTAGAGAAAGAATGGGATTTGCAGAGCTGGATAAATGACTAAGCTCTCTTGTGTCCCCCTATGGAAATAAAACAACAAGTGGGAGAATTTTGGGTTGTGTTATATTCTTTCCACGACTAGCCCACGTAGTTAACTGGGGGGTTAGAGGGGGGGTCGGAGCCCCCCCTTCGTTGCGCTGATTGTGTAGAGGTGGGGTCACAGGGAGTTTTAGGGGTGCAGGTAACCCCACTCTATGGGGTCCAAGGCAGCGCCCCGGAAAATTTTGTTTTTGAACCCTATATTAGGTTGGGCGGACCTACCTATGTTTTTGCGCATGATTTTTTGCACATGGTTTTAGACGCGATGGTTTTCGATCCATGGTATTGGTTGCTTTGCATGTATAAATATGTATTGTAACATTGAAAGGAACATAATGAAAAATCAAGCTGGTAGTCCTGGTTTTGGCATCCAGGGGAAAATCTCTATGTATATGTGTTTTATGTGTTATGGTCTCGCATTATTTATTTTCTGTGTTTTAGAATTCGTATGCAGGTAATTTCTTTACGGGGTTAAAACCTACAACTATGACCATCCAAAGTCATTCCAAGGATGAAATCATGCTTGTGACTCTGTAAATAACCTATAGAAGAACTCACTTAAATGATTTATGGTAATCCTACAACAAAAATCATCAATACTAAATGTAGAAATAGGAAAAACAAGAACAAGAGATGCATGTGAATAAGAAATGAAAATAAGAAAAGATAATTATACAAAACGACTTTGAGGCTCCTGGGATGACCAAGCCCAAGGATACTCAGATTTTTATGAAGGAGACCAAGCTTTAGAAGCTAAAAATGGCACCAATCTTCATTATTTTAATCTATCTAAGTACATCCCCGTTAGAAATAAAATTTGAGCTGCAAAAATACAAGTTTTCTCCACAAGAAGACTAAATAATACCTTCTCTAGAGGCAAATTCGAGTTTGTACTTGTACAAAATGATGAGAAACCATTCTCCTTGAAAGGAGGAAGCTTTCCCATCCAAAATCCCTCAAATAGTGGATATGGTTCTCAACACTAGGAATCTGCATTAAATGACAGGGAACACATTCCTAGATTTTGTCAATCATTGGAGTTCCAGAATTTGTGAAATAATTTCAGAATATCCCATTATTTTATTATCCAATTTTGATCCTCCTGTAGTAGGGAGAAAGTCCCTAGATTATCTCCTACTCCAAATCTTCATAATTTTTCCAATATTCTCACAAAATTCTACAAAAATAAATACTATTAGGCACAAATATGAAATCATCTCTAAACCTTCCTAATGAACATATTAAAGCTAAAAAACATTATTAACTGTAGAAGGAGAGGTTTAATATATCCTTCATGTGCCTAAGAAAGGTTAGATGGCCTTAATTTGTGTCTAATTTAGAGGCCCGTCATTAGGCTCATGGTCATTTAAGATGTCAAAATTTGATTGGAAATATAAATATGCAATATCACATAGTCCCTAACACTATTGTTGAGCCCATGAATACAAGTCATCCAATTGGAGTTTAGTCACTTCATTATACCATTGCAAATTATGAGGTTTTGACAAATGACAAGGCTTGACTAGATTAATACCAAATAAGTGCTTGGTAAGGTCTTCAAAGTTTCTTTTGTATCTAATATCTAAAACAAGGTTGGAATCATTATTTAGAATAATAGATTGGTTAGTTGCAGCTGTTAGATTAAAGTCTCCTAACAAGATAATATTATCCTCATTCCTTAAAGTATAAATATTTTTTTGATAAGTTATTATAGGGGAAACTTTTATCTATATTGTTATTCTTATAAAAATTTAATTAATAGGCATGAAATAAAAAAATCGTTATATATATCCTCTTATCATTGATGTCCAAGATTTCTATCAAAATGTATTAATTTAGAGGGTTTACCTTATGAAGTCGAATATGAGGAGAAATATTCCTTTCTACATAACAACTATACCTCCAATCCCTTTTCCATTAATGAGGTGAATTATTGGATGTGAGGGACCTTAAACTCATTATTATTCCATGTTTCAACTAGAATAGCAATATCAATTTCACTTGTAATCTAACTGAACATAGAATATTTTAAATTGAAAGTCACAACAATTCCTTTATTGTTAGGCCCCTATACTACTAGTGTAACCCCTTATTGCTATTAGTACAACCCCCGTATTATATTGATGTACCCATGTAGTGCCCATATTGTTATTATTGTACCCCATAGAAGCCCACATTTGTTATTATTATGCCCTTACATTATTATTGTTATGTCGGCTCTGATTATATTATGACCCCTTAGACTCCTATATATAGGAAGGAGGTATTTTCATTTGTATCATCAAAGAATTGTTCATTTGTGTAATGTAAAGGAGGTTTCCCCCTCGAAGAGGCTGAATTCTAAGGTGTTCAACTATCTTTTTTATCTTTTTGTGAGTTGGTTTCATAAAATTTGGTATCAAAGCTTTGGATTCTAGGGTTTCGCTGCTCCAAATAGGTCATCGTGGCATTTGCACTATAATTTTTTTCTACAATGTTTCAGACACTAATAAAAGAACCCATTTGGTTTGAAATCGGTTTGAATCTCAGTTTTGAATTTCAGAGCTTTTGGTGCGATATTTGCGGAGATATGATCTGAGGAAGTAGGACTTTTTGCAGACTCCCGAATTACATTCGAAACAGGTGACCTGGGGAAAATAGTCATAACTTTTGTTTTGAGAATCATATTGAAATTTTGTAAGAAGTTACAGAACTAGGATAAATTGTAGTTTCTTGTATACATTTTTCAGATCCAAAGGTCGAAATAGTGACACGTGGCACGTCGTACAAGTTCGTTCTACTGAACTAGTCTATAATCAGGTCACTGTGGGAGATTTGGCATAACTCTTCCTTGGAGAAGCCAATTTGGATCAGACTGGTGGCATTGGAAAGGGGACATAAAGGGATACTGCAGGTCGAAATTTTAGAACTTAAAGATTTGAAAATACAGAGTTACAGTCATTTCAAGATCGAGCTCCTAAAATCAAGAAAAAGCAAGATGAGGAAGTTTGATGGCAAGGATCTGGTAAATTGGATAGTTCAAATGGAGAAATATTTTGATCTACATGGTGCACCACTGTTACAAAAGGTATGTATTGCATCTTCATATTTAAAACTGGATCAATGTTTATTGTATAAAGGGCTTTGTTCTCATAAACAACTTGTTACGTGGTCAATTTTCGTGGAGGAAATGATAACACATTATGACGATACAAAGAGCAACACCTTCTTTAAAGCAACACCACAACAATTGGAAAGAGTAAAAGGGCTTTGTTACATAGTGGAAAGTGAAATTATGGCAACAAGGAAGTCTACCCCTCACAACTATAAAGATGAAAGTGTTGTTTCTTCCAGCCTTCCACAACCTACAAGGGTTACACCACAACAATTGGAAGAAAAAAGAGAAAAAGGGATTTGTTACAATTGTGATAGCAAATGCACTAAAGGTCATAAGTGTGTTGAAAAGAAATTATTTTACATAGAGTATGAAGAGGAGGAAGAAAAGGATCAAGAAACATCAAAAGAAGAGGATATACGCTAGGAGCCAACCCCAAAAAAAGAAGAAATGAATCAGACCATATCTTGTAAAGCATTGGAAAGAATTACCACTCCTCAAACTCTCAAGATAGAAGGACATATCAAGAAGAAAAAGGAGCAAGAAGTGAAATATCACATCGGGAAAGAAGAAATGAATCCAACCATATCTTGTAATTCATTGGTCAGAATTCCACTCCTCAAACTATCAAGATAGAAGGGCATATCAAGAAGAAAAATGTTCAAGAAGAGAAAGATCACATCGAGCATCAAGAAATGAATCCAACCATATCTTGTAAAGGATTGGAAGAAATTACCACTCCTCAAGCTCTAAAGATAGAAGGACATATCAAAAAGAAAAAGGTTTAAGCAGTGAAAGATCACATCGAGCATCGACAACAATTTCTCCAACTTTTAAAGGATAACGCCACTTTGGTGCAAAATCGAATGAAACAACAGGTAGATCAACATCGTAGTGAAAAATGGTTTGATGTATGTGATTGGGTATTTTTACTGCTACAACTCAAGCAAGCTATTTATGAGAAGGAAGTGTTGGCAGTACTATATGCAGTTAAGCAATGGTGACCTTACCGAATGGGAAGACACTTCAAGGTAAAAATGGATCATGATAGTCTTAAATACCGTTTAGAAGAACTATTATCTTTAGAAGCACAAAAAAATGGGTCACAAATATGTTGGGTTATGACTTTGACATCATCTATAGAAAAGGGAAGCAATATTTTGCGGCAGATGCACTCTCAAGAAAGGATGAGGATGTGGAAGCATTGTTTTGTGCTATTTCTATTATCCAACCAGATTGGATAAACGAAGCAAGGGATGAATGGAAGAAGGACGAAGAAGTATGGCCACTTATTCAAAACTTGCAAAAGATCCCAATTCAAACAATATTGCCAGAAATTGAAGAGGAAGGAAAAATCATATTGGAACCTGGAGCAGTCATAGAAACAAGAACCCGACAGCTACGAAATCGATCAATTTCAAAGTACCTCATCAAGTGGAAGAACTTACGTGCTGAAGATTCCACATGAGAGGACAAGAATTTTATACAGAAGCATCAAGAACTACTCAAGCGTTGATGACAACAGCTTTTGAAGGAGAGGGGCATGTTAGGTCCCTATACTACTATTGTAACCCCTTATTGTTATTAGTACAACCCCCTTATTATATTGATGTACCCATGTAGTGCCCATATTGTTACTATTTTACCCCATAGAAGCCCACTATTGTTATTATTATGCCCTTACATTATTATTGTTATGTTGGCTCTGATTATATTATGACCCCTTAGACTCCTATATATAGAAAGGAGGTATTTTCATTTGTATCATTGAAGAATTGTTCATTTGTGTAATGTAAAGGAGGTTGCCCCCTTAAAGACGCTGAATTCTAAGGCGTTCAACTATCTTTTCTATCTTTTTGTGAATTGGTTTCATAACATTTATTCTATATTAACCTGATGAATTCTTGCATGTGAGAAACCTTAAACTCATTATTATTCCATGTTTCAACTAGAATAGTAATATCAATTTCACTTGTGATTTAACTTAACATAGAATTTTTTCAATTGAAAGTCACAACAATTCCAAACAAGGATAAGTAGTGTCCCAAATTCCTATTTATTATTATGATTTGGTATGTATCCATAATACTAACTTTTCTATTTTCCCTTTCTTTGTGGCTTTAGTTACAAAAATTTTGAGATAAAAAACAAGTGTAAAAAAAATGTATTAACAAAAGCAACTTTAAAATAACTAAGGGAATTAAAGGTCATGATGTGAGGGTAAATAATTTTGGAGGTAAAAGAAGAAAACTATTTCTTTTAATTGTATTTCAGAGTAATTTGCTTATAGATTTACTCAAATGTAAATGTTTAAACATCCAATTACTACACACTTTACATACTTTTGAGTAGAAGTACATAAAAAAATAAAAATAAAATTAATGAAAAATGAAAAAATTATGCAAAATAAGTATTATGCAATTTGATAAACAAATTATAAATGATTAACATAAAAAATAAAATTAATGAAATTTGAAAAAAATATGCAAAATAAGTATTATGCAATTTGATAAGCAAATTATAAATGATTAATTTTTTTTTTTGAAATTGCAATTTTTTATTTTTATTTTTATTTTTGTCTTTATTGTTGTTTAAGATGAAATTTGATAAATAAATTATGGAGAGGAGAAATTGCCCAAACATCCAAAAGTGGCTGGAATTGGGAAAAAAAATTTCAAAAATATTTTTTTTTTGAAATTATAAAAATATAAAAATAAAATTTAAAGAATAAAATTATTTTGAATTCCAACCATTTTTATACAAAGCCACTGACAGAAGCTACGTGCCCTAACACAGGCCCGGGTTTTCAAAGTAATGTGGCCCGATAAAAACCAGATTTCATGCATAGAAATGGTGGTCAGTTCGAGTCGTGGGTGGGGGCTTTTTCATGTAGTTAAGAGTATTTTACTTTTGCCTGAAAAAATATCTGTCACCCGGTTCCTCGTGGTCCCGTACCTTGCAACTTGTTTACGCTCCGACGACGTCATCTGTATGTACAGGATGTGTGGAAAGTTAAACATCAAGTTTGAATTTAATATTGAGATTAAACATGAATGGGTCAGCACTGCGTCAATTCATTTTATTATTATATAGTTTAATGGATTGTCAGCTATCAATTCCGTCAGAAAACTTGATGGATCATGGAGACTGCGTCGTCGTTTAGTTTTATTATGAGTGGATCGGGTTCCTTGGCCCCCGCTTGGTGAGGATTACGACGGCTCTTTGTTTCATAAATGCTTTTGTTTCATTTATCAACGACGTCAACGACGGGGACTCGGTGAGGTGAGGGCGATTCCTATTTCTACTATAGTTTTTTAATTAATGCTCTTTGACATGTGGGGGTTATAGGGAAATATAACGCGCCCAGTTATGACTGGAGGAGAAAAAAAAAGGGGAGCGTTATATTTCCCTATCACCCCCACATATCAGGGGACATTAATTAAAAAACTGTGGTAGAAATAAGAATCGCCCTGGTGAGTGATATGAAATTTGCGAGATGGACTGCGGCCAAATTGCTACCAATATGTCAACATGACAGTACCTCTTTTAACTTATTCAATTCAACAGACTTGAAGCATACAGGTAATGCATTTATTATGTGGCTAGGATACGTTTTAATTATATGGTTGTAATAACATATAAGTGTAAGATTGCTGGGAAATGAACTATCTCACAAAGTTTCATTGAATTTTATATTGTTGACATCATTTTGATGGTGAGAAAATCGTTTTTTCATTCCAACCCAAGTTGGTTTTCACATAGGCTCCATCTAAGTTAACAAGAAAAAGACAAATTCAACGCTCATTTGAAGGTTGAAGAGGATTTAAATCAGATGGAATATGGACGTAATATTTGTGCCAATGGACCCCATTTGTGAGAATTTGAATAGAGAATGGCTTTCCTTTTAGGTAACTTGATAGCAATGACAACAAACAATCCAAACTTCAAATTTCATGGACCAATTTAAGATTCATGGACAAATTTAAGAGGTGGGAGCAGGCCTGGAATTTGACGTTCCACGGAACGTTTTTTCGATTTTTAAACTTACTTGACGGCACATATTTTTTTTCAAACGTATAAAATGACAGTTAAAAAAAATCTCAAACGGTAAATTTGACGTTCAGTATCTAAGTTGCCCGTCATTAATTTTAGGGGGGAACGAGGGAGTACAAGCTTAGTGAACCTCAGCGGCTCAACAGTAGATTATTCCAGACCCGATCCAGACCATTGAATACTTGCAGAAGAAAGGACGGGCTTGGTGTAAATGTAAAGGATTTCTTTTTTAAATTAAATAAAGGGCGGTAATTCTTATTTTCTTATTTTCTAGATTTTCAATGTATTTTTTACTCTTTTTGGCAATGTACTTGAATTGAATATCGGCTGTCTTTTAATTTTTAAATATAATTTCATTAAATTTGTAAAGGAAACCGTCAAAACTTAAAACATTGTTTTTCATTTCACACTGATCGTTGTATTGATTACATCTAGCTTTGCTGAGAAAAAAAATCTAATTGAGAGTGGTATGTATAGAGTAAGCTTTTTTGTGAAATCTATGGTTATAACCGCAGGTGTATAGGTGCGAGTTAATAGTGAGAATATACCGTTTCATGCTGCATTTAAGGTGAATTTTTTGTATGATTTTTTTAGTTAAGTAGTGTTTTGTATGATTATATAACTTTTTATTATAATATTTCTTATTAAAGTGTATTTTTTTATTAGATATCATTTTTGGGATTCAACTGCGTTAAGTAAGTCATTCAAAGTATGACCATTTCCATGAGAGGTAGTCGTAAAGTGACTAATTTCTCATGATTTTTGAATAGTTCACTTAGCACTCATTGCATCGGGTGATGCTCACAGGGGTGAAGAAGTGGGATTGAAACTAGTGAAGTGATGATTGATGCTATGTGATTCGTTCTCCACATTTCACTAGTTTCAATCCCACTTCTTCACCCCTGTGAGCATCACCCGATGCAATGAGTGCTAAGTGAACTATTCAAAAATCATGAGAAATTAGTCACTTTACGACTACCTCTCATGGAAATGGTCATACTTTGAATGACTTACTTAACGCAGTTGAATCCCAAAAATGATATCTAATATAATGCACTGCGTAAATCCCCCACACTTAAATTCAAAAAGAGTCAAGGGATCTCTACTTGAATGGTTCATGAGGCACAATACTTGCTAAGGTTTTGTAAATGGGGTAGCAAGCTAAGTGGGCTTGATTGTGGGAAAAACTCCACAGTTAAGCGCGCTTGAGCCAGAGGAGTTCTGGGATGGGTGACCTCCTGGGAAGTCCTGGTTACCGGGTGCAAGCCCCGGAAGTGATGATTGATGCTATGTGATTCGTTCTCCACATTTCACTAGTTTCAATCCCACTTCTTCACCCCTGTGAGCATCACCCGATGCAATGAGTGCTAAGTGAACTATTCAAAAATCATGAGAAATTAGTCACTTTACGACTACCTCTCATGGAAATGGTCATACTTTGAATGACTTACTTAACGCAGTTGAATCCCAAAAATGATATCTAATATAATGCACTGCGTAAATCCCCCACACTTAAATTCAAAAAGAGTCAAGGGATCTCTACTTGAATGGTTCATGAGGCACAATACTTGCTAAGGTTTTGTAAATGGGGTAGCAAGCTAAGTGGGCTTGATTGTGGGAAAAACTCCACAGTTAAGCGCGCTTGAGCCAGAGGAGTTCTGGGATGGGTGACCTCCTGGGAAGTCCTGGTTACCGGGTGCAAGCCCCGGAAGTGATGATTGATGCTATGTGATTCGTTCTCCACATTTCACTAGTTTCAATCCCACTTCTTCACCCCTGTGAGCATCACCCGATGCAATGAGTGCTAAGTGAACTATTCAAAAATCATGAGAAATTAGTCACTTTACGACTACCTCTCATGGAAATGGTCATACTTTGAATGACTTACTTAACGCAGTTGAATCCCAAAAATGATATCTAATATAATGCACTGCGTAAATCCCCCACACTTAAATTCAAAAAGAGTCAAGGGATCTCTACTTGAATGGTTCATGAGGCACAATACTTGCTAAGGTTTTGTAAATGGGGTAGCAAGCTAAGTGGGCTTGATTGTGGGAAAAACTCCACAGTTAAGCGCGCTTGAGCCAGAGGAGTTCTGGGATGGGTGACCTCCTGGGAAGTCCTGGTTACCGGGTGCAAGCCCCGGAAGTGATGATTGATGCTATGTGATTCGTTCTCCACATTTCACTAGTTTCAATCCCACTTCTTCACCCCTGTGAGCATCACCCGATGCAATGAGTGCTAAGTGAACTATTCAAAAATCATGAGAAATTAGTCACTTTACGACTACCTCTCATGGAAATGGTCATACTTTGAATGACTTACTTAACGCAGTTGAATCCCAAAAATGATATCTAATATAATGCACTGCGTAAATCCCCCACACTTAAATTCAAAAAGAGTCAAGGGATCTCTACTTGAATGGTTCATGAGGCACAATACTTGCTAAGGTTTTGTAAATGGGGTAGCAAGCTAAGTGGGCTTGATTGTGGGAAAAACTCCACAGTTAAGCGCGCTTGAGCCAGAGGAGTTCTGGGATGGGTGACCTCCTGGGAAGTCCTGGTTACCGGGTGCAAGCCCCGGAAGTGATGATTGATGCTATGTGATTCGTTCTCCACATTTCACTAGTTTCAATCCCACTTCTTCACCCCTGTGAGCATCACCCGATGCAATGAGTGCTAAGTGAACTATTCAAAAATCATGAGAAATTAGTCACTTTACGACTACCTCTCATGGAAATGGTCATACTTTGAATGACTTACTTAACGCAGTTGAATCCCAAAAATGATATCTAATATAATGCACTGCGTAAATCCCCCACACTTAAATTCAAAAAGAGTCAAGGGATCTCTACTTGAATGGTTCATGAGGCACAATACTTGCTAAGGTTTTGTAAATGGGGTAGCAAGCTAAGTGGGCTTGATTGTGGGAAAAACTCCACAGTTAAGCGCGCTTGAGCCAGAGGAGTTCTGGGATGGGTGACCTCCTGGGAAGTCCTGGTTACCGGGTGCAAGCCCCGGAAGTGATGATTGATGCTATGTGATTCGTTCTCCACATTTCACTAGTTTCAATCCCACTTCTTCACCCCTGTGAGCATCACCCGATGCAATGAGTGCTAAGTGAACTATTCAAAAATCATGAGAAATTAGTCACTTTACGACTACCTCTCATGGAAATGGTCATACTTTGAATGACTTACTTAACGCAGTTGAATCCCAAAAATGATATCTAATATAATGCACTGCGTAAATCCCCCACACTTGTATTTTTTTATTTAAATTTTAAAGAGTTTTTTTGAGTTAAAATATTTTATATTACTTTATGAAATTAGAGATACAACATATACTAACTAATGTTTAGAGAGAGGAAGCAAATCTCGACTTCCAAGGTAGTATGACTCTGTTATAAACTGACAACACTGGACTCCTTGTCTAAGGATGGGCGGGTTTTATAAACTCTCTTTGTTTGGCCTTCTGCTTTCTTGTAACAATACAATTCACAGTTTAGAGTTGGTTTCATCTATTAGCTTTCGGTCCTGTTAAAAGGAAAAATTGGACTCTAGACACAACATACATTCCAACTTCCCAAGTCCAACAAATGCTTTAGTCCATAAACTTAGCATTCTCTTCTTTCTTTACCCCTCACATATTAAAGTTCATTTCTACATTACCCCTAATTCTAGGCCAGGTCGAGACTCAAAGAGGTATTACACTCATGGCCTCCAATATTGACACAGTCACAAACTCACATAGGACACAGCTAGGCTCTAGCGAATGAACTTCGATCAATAATTTTTTTTATCCAACCATATTTTGTGGAACCTTTAAACGTCCAACCTTGACAAGCATTGGCTCATGTAACAATATGCTTTTGACTTTTGGAAAAAATAAAATTGTTGAATCTTTCTTGTATATTTTCAATCTACTTTCATATCTGCACAAAGTATGACAATTTTCTCCTTTCATATCGAAAGAGTTTGCTCTGAATCCCGCCTACCTTTGAGGCATGAAAATATATTCTTCAGAAGTCTAAAATTGCAAAAGTTCACCACAATCCATGCGCATGTTCTTAGAAAAAAATTGACTTAGCATTTCTTCGATGTTGTTCATATCTTTAATAAAAGGCTCCTTAATTAGTTGTAAAAATTATCATAATTCTACTCTTGTCGTCAAAATAAGTAACCCCGGGCACTGCCTAAAATCATGCTTATCAAAAGTTAGTAATGTTAGTTCAAACCTTTCATAATGAGGATGATACTTATGTCTGCGTTAAGTCATAACAAACTATTTATTTGTCCCATGTTGTACATGGAACTTAGCAAATTTGAGAGAGATCACATGCACGAGGTTTAATACTAGAAAACCATTAAAAGTATTAGTTTATGTTTTGATGGTTGCATTAACAATATACATAATTATTGTTACTTTAAACACAAGTTATCATATATTCTAGCTAAAAGATCAAAGGTGTCATGATTGGGCTTAGCCAACAAATCATTTGTGATGGGCAATGGTTCTTCGACAACTAGTTACTTCCATTTAGTATTTTCCTCTTGATGTAGGTTTTCCACGTCTAATATGACTAAAGGGATGCATAACACCATCTCATCTAATGATGGTTGAAGATCCTCATCATCCTAACTATGTGGCCTTATTTAGTGCCTTTCACATATTAAAATTTAAATATATAATCAAAACTATTAACCCAAAAAGCTGAAAAGCCTTATAAAACCTTAAAAGTATGGTTGTATGCTATTTCGAAGCACATATGTTAACCTAGGGAAAAACAAGGCACTCACTTGAAAGAGAGATTAGTGAAAGTTGAGATGCAAAAATAGTTGAAAGAGAGTTTCCAGACAAGAACACTCACAACTTTACATAGAACGTATAATGAAAAGCATGAAAAATATAAAAACGTCATTAAATTTTCATTTGACGAGCAAAAGAGATTTGAAATTCCAAGACTAGGTGGGAGTATCTCCTTATATTCTTGTTTTAGGTGATAAGCCTTTCGCTTAATAAGTGTTAGTGATGAAACCACGACTCAAACAATGAACTTATATATCGAATTAATCACAAATTAAACTGGTTAGTGGGAATTTGAATGGTTTAGTTACATGAGAAATATAATGAATATCATTAAGACCTAAGCATGTCCACGTGTGTGATGAATAATGATGATTCGGTAACAACTAAGTGCGTTTGGGAGTTTGCACCTATACCGAAGGTTGCGCTATTGGAGGATGCATTATTGGATGTGACAATGTAATTTTATCTCTTAATGCAACCACAATTTTTGGGATGAGTGTCAAATACTTAGTGGTGTTTAGCACTTATAAATAATGTTGTGAATATGGGCATCATCAGGCTAAAATTGGTAAGAGTCTGGGAAACTAAAAAATCATGAAAATTGGAAAAATATCATACTTTCAAAATGTCATAATTTCATACTTAATCACTAATAATTTAATAAAGCTATTACTTTTGTAAACTTTTTTCTAATCATCACACTGCCTTAGGCTTAAGATATATAATTGGTCCATAACATCACTATTCAATTCTTTTTCCACTTGTTTATCATTTTTAAGTGGGGCTCCCAAAGGTTGGACTACCTATTATCTAGTTTTCTCTAAAGGCATCCTCGGTTGCTTCAACTTTAGTATAAGTCATTGTGAATTATCAAATACATGTAAAAGATAATTTAGTATGGAAAATATGTATTTGTTCTTATTATTTAAAGATACTTGTAAGCTTATTTTCACATTTCCTATATTGGTTATAAAATGCACCTTTTGTACAATTACTTAAAATGGATTTAATTTAATTTTGTTAATAAAATATTCTACTAATGCTTCATACTTTTAAAATTATAGAATTTTTTTCAAGATGTCATAGTTTTAAAATCAATCAATTGCTATTAATTAATAAAGCTATAACTTTTGTGAACCTTTTTATAATCCTCACATTGTTATTGGCTTGTTGGGGCCTGACCTAGGTTCAGAGTTAATTAGCCAAACAAATCCCTGTACTACTGGCCCTTTCGTGGACTGAGGTCTCACCTGAAGTAGTATGGGAGGGTGCTAGAACCAGGTTTCCGCACCCTTGAGATGTCTGAGAGGTTCGACTCGTATTTTGTTTGTTCCTACACACAGGTGGCTTCGCGCACCTTTCGTTCCTCGTGGCTGATACCTTGCCTTCGCGCAGCCCTAACCAGGGGCTGTGCCACGCTCTGCGCTATTTCCCGAGACCTTATTTATCTTCCAGTATTACTTAAGCACCTTCGCCTACTTAAATGTCTTAAGTTATACTTAACAATACAAAAAATTCATACAGGTTCGTGCAGTAAATAAATAGTATACTTGCAAATTATATCCAATCATGCATTAAACCAGGAAAAGATACACATAATTATAGCGAAACTTCTCTTTATTGATTCTTCCAACGGTTATAGACTCGACCTACCCTACACACTCAACTGCAGGAGTCCGTGCACCCAACTGCTGACTATTAGGCCTCTGCGCACTTAGCTGTAGAGCCTTCTCCTACTCTATGACCCATAGACACACTTTACACTTCGACTCAATCACTTAGACTTCTCATGTTTTTCTTCTATTAGTTTCTTAGTTCTTTTCTTCTATACTTAGAGCCTCGCTCTATATATACAATCCCATGGTCCACGGACCATGGGTAGGTCTATCCAGCTGACATTACATTACAAAACTAGGGTGGACAACCCTATGACTCTATTATACTTTCGCGCCCCGCGCTCGCAATTCGCAGAGCTTTTACAACAATATTCGGTCAAAACTTGGGCTTTAAGCCCCAAAACATGCCTTGGGGGGATTCCATGCCCAACAGGCCCCCAACACAAACATCGTGACTCACCCTCGAGTCACTCTGTCGGCGCGAAGATCTTTGCACGGAGTCCCTCCAACTGTTCTCGAACTGCGGCAAGGTCAACAACACATTGAGCTGCTACTTGCTGGATCTGCTGCATACATTGTTCCGAGACCTCTGTGTCGGAAGTGCTTCTTTGCATTAATGCGTGCATCCCCTGCATTTGTGTGAGCTTGCCTTCAATTTCTGCTGTGATGGTGAAGGCCTCGTCGATCCAAGGCTGAATGCGCACCTTCAAGACTGCTTCCTTGTGTCGTGCCGCATCCACCTATTCTTTCAGCGCTTTAGCCTGTTGCATCCGCACGAGCCTCTGAGTGAGGGCCACCGTCTGTGCAGTTCCTTTGACGCTATCATACTGTTGTTGGAGTTCTCGTGCCTCTGTCTCTAAGCGCTGGATGTTGGGGTCCTCCTGCATATTTGTGAGGACCTCAAATGATTCTTCCAACATGCTGGTGCAGTCTCACACTGCACTGCCAATTTCCTCCAGTCTCGTTGTAATAGCACTAGTGCACTGTTCTCTGACTTCCCGTGGGGTGGATAGCTGCGCCTTTAATTGCAGCGCGACGATCTAAAGGTTCAACTCCAATTGAACCTTTGTCATTTCTTCCCTCGCCTCACATACCCCTATTGCTAACCTATGGATCAACACCTCTGGTGGCATGTCTGCTGGGATGGCCAGCTCTGGGACGTTTTAGCAAGCGTTGTCTATTACCTGTACCAGCTGTTGGATCTGCGACACCACTTCGTGACGTTGCAAACTCAATTGTTCCATATTTATTTTCTGCTCGCTGAGGACTTGCAGTGCGCGACTCTCCCTAGATTGCAACTCGGCCATTATCCCATCCTATAAAACATATAAGGTCTCTCGCGGGAATGTAGCTATGTTGATATCGACACAGTTTAGTGCACTAACCGTAGGCCTGTCGGCCTCATTGATCCGAATTGGATCCATGAAAATTATCAAAGTGCTATGACTGTATCAAATCAGGACAGACTTCAAAAACTTGTGAACAAAGAGCTATCAGGAAGACCTCTGGACAGTGGCAGTTTGTAGCCAGCAAGGAACGATGAGGACCTCAGTCAAAGCGCACTGACCGAGGCCCATGGAGACCGCGCAGTATGTAAACTAGCAGTTAGGAAGTTCAGATCAGAAAACGGAGGTCGTTTCTTAATACCGCTAATCGCGCATCGCTGGGAAAAACCCCTCGAGAAGGAAAAGCCTCGAGCGCTCAGTCGCATGGGAAGCTGGGAAACTGTAGGGAAAGCGCTAAAGCAAAAGGCGGGTCCCGCACTCCAAAACCGGTGGAATATCGGAGGCATATTGGGCAGTAAGCAGATTTGGCAGGAGAACGAGCGATTCCACACATTGCACAATGCATGTCCAGCAGATGAGAGAGAAAACCACCTCTCATCGTGGGTTAACGGTCGAGTAAGTCAACCGCCTGATAAGAGCGAACACCGTAGGATCTGGGGGCTCTAGATCTGACGGCGAAGATTGCGCCTGGTGAATGACCAGATCTGGAGGGAGAATTAAGCCACAACACATAAAATTATAAAGTCCGATTTGACTGCTGAGTTGGCGGATGAATCATTACACAGTGTAACCAAAATACCGAACTGTTTGAGGAAGAGTTGGCGCAGTTCATGAGAGGACAAGTGGCCACTTCCTTGTGAGACATTACACAGTGGAGATGACGCAGAGGCAGGGAACCCCAAGCAAACAACAGTAGGTGATCTGAAGAGGCGAAAGAGGAAGCGAACAGTCAAGGATGTATTGGCTTTAAGCCATGAACAGATAGAAAACAGAACAAGGAGAACGAGAGGGGGGAACAATGGAAAAGGAAGAAGGAGACAGTGAAGCAAGAAGCATAAAACATAGGGCTGAGTTGACCTGCAGAGCTAAGGCAGCATCGAGCAGACAAAAGGCTTGAGAGGTTCAAGCGATCCCTATGAGGATATTTGTCAAGAACTAAGAACCAGTTTGGACTCATCCCATTAAGAACAGTGAGGTCGAGACTTGGTAAGGAAGAGTCTGTGTGCTCTAGTGGCTTGGGGAATCCAAGAACCACCCTGTTACACAAAAATATCGTCACCATGACTATCTGCAGTCAGTATGGGTCTATCAACACTTATGTTGTCCTCCTAAGCAAGTCTCAGACCTCAACTCTTCAAGTCAAGCTTTAAAAATAAGAGAAAGACATTGAAAATCAATAAAAGCTCTAGTTCCGCACTTTCTCTCACTGTCACCTGCGGGCCCGCACCCTTTGTTCGTGTCAACTGCGTATCTGCATGCTCTATCTGTAAAGGGGTGGGTGTGTACCCCTGTGAAAGTCAAAAGGCGCAAAGTTTATTTTAAAAACTCACTTTGGGTTAATTCTAGAGGATTCTAGAAGGAATTTTGACGTGGATTGTTCGCTCTGAGGTGGTTCATGCATCCCAAAATAGAAGGAGCTAATCCCTTGACTAAAGGAGCTATCCCTTTGAAGGAGGGCTTTATCCCTTTGAAGGAGGACCTAGTAACCTCCCCCATTGCACTATAAATACAGGCATTGGGGTGAGGACTAGGGAGGTTAGAAGCTCAACATTTTGAGGGTAAATGCTGGTGAAATTAAGACTCTTTGGTTGAGCTTGAGAGGAGAGATCACATACCTCTTGGTTCCATTAGAGAGTGAGTGAAACTTGTCAAAGTAGAGGAGACATCTTGTTGGACCCTGGGAGGAGCTTGTACAACGTCAAGGCAAAGGTTGTAAAGTTCTTCTTCTTTTGAATTAATACAATCAAACTCATTTTTCTCAACAAGTATCTTATGTTATTTGTTTCATGGACTCCTTGACTTTCATGTTAAATATGTTTTATGCAATTGGCTTTTCAGGTGCTATTTAATTTGTTTTCCTTGTTTGTGTTTGCAGATTTGCGAAAAGGAGCATTTGGATCAAAGGAGCGAGGGCATCCACAAACTTGCGTTGGACCCAAGGTAGGCCCCAAAAACACTTGTTTGCCATTGTTTTTAAAAGCATATTTAGAGAAAGATAGTGTCTGGTTGGTTTGCTTGTCATTAGGTCTTCTTTAGATTCTAGGAAGGTCTATCTTGTCCGCAAGATCGACTCATTCCGTGTGACAAAATGGCGACTCCGCTGGGGACTTGATTGTTTTCCTTGTTTATACTTTGACCTGAGAAACTGTATTTTTCGTTTCTGTTTTTGACTTGATGATTGTGGGATTGGGTAGCTTTATTTAATTTTGAGTTATTTTTTATTTTTCATAGTTTTGGGAGAAGTACGCACCCTCTGAGTTAAGCACAGTGCGTACCCATACGCACTTTTTCTTTGTGCACAGAGCGTGTACGCACCTGTGTAAACAGGCTGCCTGCGTACCCTGTCAAAAGTTTGAGAAATTTTAAATTTTTCTCTTTTTTATCAGTTTAGAATTTGTTTATAGGTTTTAGCCACTGCCTAGACCTACTTGTTCCCTGTCAAAAACTTTCCTTGGTTTAATTTCATCAGTGTTAGGGTTTTAGGTGAGTTTCCTAGGAGTTTTGCTTGTTGGGTTTGTTTTTTGTTTTTGGTTGTGTAGTGGCTCTGAGCTTAGAAGCTGTAGGGACCTCAGATCACATTGGTGTCTACCAACCTTCTTATGAGTCTGACCATTTATGAAATCTCCCCTTGTTGAGGAATCCGCTTTGAGTTTTCTCATTTCAAAATTTCGAAAAGCTTGTATTTGAAAGTTTGGATTTTCATTTTTAAAAAAAGAAAACGAAAGATCTGGTTGTTTTTTTTACTAATTGTGATTCTGCATAAATTAGTCCTTAGCTCACATTTAGCTAAGTAAAACATCCTCAAAAAGACACTTTGTAAGCTTTGAATTCAAATAGATTTTTATAGTTTGTAGAACTCAAGATTAGTCATTTTCATAGTTTTGAATGTTTTATGAAAAATAAAAAAAATCTCTTTTGGAAAAAGTTTGTTTTTTGTAGTGTTTGAGTGCTTTGAAAAGAAAAGGGAAATTTTTGTGAAATAACTAGTTGTCTCGTTTTGAGTGCTTTGGAAAGCAAAAGCTCTTCTTTTAATTTGTTTAATTGAGAAAGATTTGTGTTTACAAAGTATTTGCATTCTCAAACTCTTTCTTAGTTTAGAAGTTCATCGAAGAGAAAAGATTGTTTAAATCATCATAGGTGCATTTTTTTTAGTGATTTCGAGTCGAGTCTTTACACCACGAGTTTCATTTCCGCCACCTCTTGACTTAAACAAAAACCACTAAAATTAACGCTTAAAGTAAAATTCATCTAGTAACATTTTTATTTTCTAGGGCTCTGATACACCAATTTAGCTTAGGCTAGTGTCTTGGAGTAGGAGAGTAATTAACTCTCCAAGACAAGTAAAACAAACAAGTAGCTAAATCTTGTGGTAGGAAGAAATCCAATTGTTGCATTTATGCTCTGGGAAAGCTCCTCTTAAAGGAGAAGCACGAGATCGTGTCCGAACCAGTGTGGGAATCAATCCTTCCTCATTGGGAACGACGCCAGATATTCACGTATTAAAAACGGTAAACCTCGGATTAACCATTGTCGAGGAGCCTGGGGTCACTTGTCGGTAAACCTTGGATTATGTCAAGGAGCCTTCAAGGGGATTGAGCTTGCTACTCTGCCCTTGCGTGCGTATCGGATCGTAGACTGTTCCCCCAGGTGTATTTGTCTCAGTTGGTAGCCTTAGTGACCATATTCTTTAGGATTCTTCTTGAGGTGACAGTGGTGGGAAGATCCCACTGTACCTGGAGCAGACGTCGGCTAGACTCACTTGGATTTTCTGGGGGGTTCGCTTCACTCAAGACGGTTAAGTGGAGGAACTTGTGCCAGTCTATTCATTAAGCAGGTTGCTGGGGTAACTGTTCCAACCGCCATTTCTGTACTGAATTCTGCGACGTTGGATTTCATCACCAACTAGTGTTTTCGGTCCGGAAAGTTACTGTTTGTGTGTGTTTGATCTCTAGATTCTTTAGGCGTGTGATTCAAATTTGTTTGGTTCTTTAGAGACTTTAGGTGGTTTTCATTGAGATTTTACTTTGTTTTCGTGTGAAGTAGTTAAAGTTTTTAACTGTGGCTGAATTACCAAGACAGTCCCGTAGACTTCGGGGCCAGTCTCCTGAGTTTGTAACCATGGCTGATTTATTGAGGAAGTCCCGTAGACTTCGGGGCCAACCTCCCGAAGAAGTCTAGAGCCATCTTGAAGGCTTGAATGTCCTCGTAACTCCTAGTGGTAGTAAAGTTGGGTCACCTGAAGAAGGAGAGTCTTCATTGGTTGTACATCCTGATTACCAAACTCTAGTAACAAGCTATAATCCTAAGTCTATTTCAGTTTCCGAACTTGCTGGTAGCTTTTCATCTACTAGTGATATAGGTGAAGAACCTGAGATATCTGAACCTGTTACTCCAACATCGGGGTTTGTCTCTCCAACTTCTAGTGGTCCTGATTCACCTAGGGTAGAAAGAGTAATCACCGAAAATCATTTTCTAAAGTGAACCTTCGTATAGATCTATAAATGATGATTTGAAAATTACAACTATTTCAGACTTCAGTCATACCCAGATCATCATATTTACAGACTACAATATGCACCAGTTATTCAGATACATGATCAAATCACATAATGATAATTCATTTCAAGCCTAGAGATCCTGATATATCGTTAGATCTTATCATTCATCTAATGCTAAGGTTCATCCTTGGTTCAGATCCAGCAATGCACCATAAGCCAATAACCTGCATACTAGATTTCACACTTTATCAGATATTCGATGCTTGCACACATTGGCCTAATGATCTTCTCCTCCTTTTATAGTTTGTAGGCCTTTCTCAATATCATGGACCAAAACCATTTAGGACCAATACATTGGACCAAATACCTAGGGTCAATACCTAGGACCAAATACCATGGACCAATACCATGGATCAAAATACCATGGACCAAATACTTCAGACCAAAAGCTTAGTTTTCCAAGGTATATGCGCTTTTCCTTCTATGAAAGTGTGTGTTTACATATATGCAACTTGTATACAGTGAACCTGGGTGTATACGCAACTTGGTCGAGGTGAACTTGTGTATACCTCTCTTCCTTCATTCTTTGTAGTATAAATTGTAATTCTTTGTTGTGGTCATGCTATACTGTGATCTTTCATCTGAGTGAGGTGCCTTTTGAACTAATTCCTTGAAATTGCCCTACATTTCATCACATTTGTAAACACTACTGTCATGCATTCTGTCACATCTGATATCTCTTCTGTAGATTCATCTAGTTACCAAATACAAGTGAGTTGTTCTGCTACAAGTGGGTTGCCATCACGTACAACACATGCATCATAATGCCAACAATATCCCCCTTTGGACTTGATGGCAACAACCACACCAAGTCACTCTCCCCCTTTGACATCAAGGGCAAAGGCTCATGCTCCCCCTGAGTACATGCTAAAAGCTCTGATATGCTGAAGTGTATTGAATGAGCTCCCATGATCGAGTCCATGCTCCCCCTGAGCACAAGAAAATTCTACAAGAAGATGACTATATACCAAAGACCTTCCTATCACCAATGACTCATACATACATCCATCTCCCAACCAAGTGGGGATATACCAATTGTTTATACAATACATCATCCTTCCCATGCATAGTGGGGATACAAGGTACATCATATGACCAGAAAAGGGACTCATCAAAAGACTACAACAGACAGAGACAAATTATTACATCATGGGACTTGATATGACCTTTACATTGAATGATATACATGATACTTATAATAGAGACCAAAAATCTACACCAAGTATGATCTGCTCCATAAGCATCTATTAATAGCATCCAGACCATCAACCTGTATATGTCCATCAAAAAGAATCACCTGAATCAAAACAACTATGCGGATCTATACCAAGATCTTATAGGATAATGCCAACAATGCATTATTATAAGCATATGCTCCCCCTGAACCTATGCCAGATGTTCACTGTCAGATCCGATCATTACATATAACAGAAGAATTATCAAGGCATCGTCATCAATCAAACAAGTTATCAACAATTTATGAGAACCAACATATTTCCACATGTCATCAGTAGGTTGTAACCATCATCAAACATAGTAGATAATTGATAGAACCATAGCAGACCCCTTTTTCTTGATTCTGGCCCACTGCTTTTCTTTAAACCAACATATATGCAATTGTTCCCACAAAAACCTGTGTATGTACGTGACTATGCTTCATGCAACTCGCGTATAACAAATTTTCTCTGAAGAATTAGGATTTAACAATAGGATGATGCCCCAACTACTCCCAACTTTTGTTTGAGATATTTGAAGGTCTCTCTGGGCAGTGGTTTAGTGAATATATCAACAACTTATTCTTTGGAGGGAACATACTCCAATTTGACCTTTTGTTCAATCACTTGTTCACGTAGAAAATGATCTTTGATGGGTATGTGCTTGGTCTTGGAGTGCATGACTAGATTCTTTGAAATACCGATGGCACTTCTATTATCACATAGAATGGAGATGGGTGTAGTACATGTGATCTGAATGTCTTGCAAGGTTTGCATCATCGAAAGTAGTTGTGTGCAACAAGATGCAGTAGCCACGTATTCTGTTTCTTTCTGAACCAAGACACTAACCTGGAACCCATATAGAATGCACCACCACTAGTGCTTTTTTTGTCATGAACACTTCCTGCACAATCTGTATCTGTATATGCATGAAGTGTAAGATATTTATCTCTTGGATACCATAAACCAAAGTTCTGTGTTCATTGAAGATATTTGAAAATACTTTTGATTGCCTGAAGGTGTGATTCCTTTGGATTTGCTTGAAATCTTCCAACTATTCCTACTGCATGCATGATATCAGGTCGAGTACCTGTTAGATAAAGCAAACTACCAATCATGGATCCGTAAGTTGGTTGATGTACCACTGTTGATTCATCAATTGAGTGAGACTGCATCCTGTTACCATTGGGTTACATACAGGTTTAGAATCTTCCATGCCATACTTTTTCAAGATCTGTTTGAGATATTTGGTCTGTGACAGAAAAATACCATCTTTATTTTGTTGAACTTGTAGACCAAGAAAATAGGTAAGCTCACCAAGCAATGACATTTCAAATTCTTGCTACATTACTGAAGCAAAATTCTAACTCAAGGATTCTTCATTGCTACCAAAAATGATATCATCAACATAAACAACAATTATTAGCAATTTATTATTGTCAATCTTTGTATATAGATTTCTATCTACTGACCCCTTCGTAAAATCCTGTTGGTGGAGATATTTGTCAAGACAGTAATACCATGCCCTTGGAGCCTGTTTTAGACCATAGAGAGCTTTTCTGAGTTTGCATACAAGTTTTGCATCATTTCCAAGAATGAATCCTTCTGGTTATTCAATATAGACTTCTTCTTCTAAGTCTCCATTAAGAAAAGCAGATTTTACATCCATTTGGTATACTTTGAATTTCTAAAAACTAGAAAAAGCAAGAAAAATTCTTATGGTTTCAAGTCTAGCAACAGGTGCAAAATTTTCTTCAAAATCTATACCTTCTTGTTGAGCATATCCTTTACAAACAAGTTTAGTTGTGTTTCTAATAACTTCTCCATTTTCATTCAGCTTGTTTTTGAATATCCATTTAGTTCCTATGATATTCTTATCATGAGGTCTAGGAACTAATTCCCAAGTATTATTCTTTTCAATTTGCTCAAGTTCTTCATTCATGGCCTTGACCCAACATTCATCTCTGCATGCTTCATTTACATTTTTAGGTTCAGTGGATGATAGTAATGCTAGATAGCTTGAAGCTTCGACAATGGTTCTTCTAGTCTTCACACCTGCCCCTTTTTCTCCTAAAATTTGAGTTTCTGGATGATTTTTCTGAACATATATAGACGAAGTCTTTTCTTTTATCATTATCTCTTCTTCTGGTGCTTCATTGGTTTCTTCTTCAGAGTCAGTGTGATTTGATGTGGGAAAATGATCCTCATCTTCTTCATTGTCATAATATTCGGTTTTTATCTGTTTTGGATTTTTGCATGCTTAATAAACCACAACATCAATACTTTCAATAATCTTCCCGTCTTTTATTGTAACATTTATATCCTTTACTTCAGGAAGAGTAGTCAAGAAGAATACCTTCATCTGCTCTGGGTTCAAACTTACCAAGTTTTTCATCAGTCCTTTTGATGTAACATTTGCTTCCAAAAACTTTGAAGTATTTTAAAGTAAGAGTCTTACCATACCAAAGTTCATGTGGATTTTGAGTGTTGTTTACCCAAACATTCGCTTGGTTGAGAATAGTGATGGCGGCGAATGCAGCTTCACCCCAGAAGGTTGCAAGAGTTCCAGACTCATCTAGCATAGCATGAGCCATTTGTTGAACAATTGTATTCATTCTTTCTACCACTCCATTTTGTTGAGGAGTCCTTGCGGTGGAGAACTTCCTTTTTATTCCATGTTGTTCACACAAGTCAAAGAATTCATCCGAGGTAAATTCCCCTCCTCGATCAGATCTGAGGCATTTGATTTTGCGATCTGATTCATTTTCAACCAAATTTTTGAAGGCTTTGAACTTTTCAAATGCTTCATCTTTATGCTTTAGAAGACCTATCCAACACATTCTTGGAAAATCATCAATGAACAATATAAAGTATTCTTCTCCACGAGGTGACTTTTTCCTTGATGGTCCACATAAATCAGTATGAACAAGTTCAAGAGGCTTACTAGCTGACCCTTCCTTTTCGATGAAGTGAGATTTGGTTCGCTTACCGAATTGACATGATTTGCATATAGTATTTTTAGGAATGTTGATATATGGAAGATCATAAACAAGCTGGAATCTGCATGCTTTTCTTATTTGAGAAAAGATTAGATGTCCCAATCTTCTGTACCATAGCTAGTTTTCATCATTTTTGCTTAAATAGCAATGTTTTTGTCCTCCCTTGAGTATGTATAGGTTGTTTGGAGTTATTTTCCCTTTAATCACGGTTTCTCCTGTATCAAGCTCACGAACAACACATCCATTTGATCGAAACACTACTTCATTTCCTTGATCACACATTTGACTCACACTCAACAGGTTATGCTTTAAGGCATCAACATTCATACATTCACAGCTTTAAATTTTTCTTTCAAGAAAACAGAGCCTTTACCTTTTATGACAGCAAGAGTGTCGTTTCCAAATGAGATACTCTTTTCCTTTTCTAAGGAATTATATGAGTGTAGTTTTTCTTTGTCACCTATCATGTGTTTTGAGCATCCACTATCGATGTACCACTGGTTTTCTTGTCCCTCTGCATACAAGGCTATACCACATCTTTCTGTTTGAAATTCTTTCTTTCTCCATATTTTGGGATTTAATGGAGTTTGCTCCTGCCGAAATTTACTCCTGCATTCAGATTCTTCATGGCCAAGTTTGTTACAGATTAAGAATTCTATTTCATTTTCAAGAAGAGAAAAGTTATTATATGAACTTTTCTTGATCCCTGTCACATTCCTTTGATTTCATGCTTCTCTAGTCATGATAGTTCTGTAAGCAACACATTGAGCAGCTTTGGGCCCAAAATTATGACATGAGAAACATTGACCATTAAAGAAGTTCCTGTGATTATCGAATCTACTGACCTGTTGATTGTAGTTTCTATTGATATTTATCTTTGAAGAAAATTGAGCACTACCTAAGGTTGATTGTGGCTTCTTTTCATCCTTGAAGTAAATTGAGCCTGATTCACCTGGTGATCTGCTTTATGCCTTTGCTGGTGATTGTCAAATTGTTCCCTGCTCTTTGCTGCATCAAGATAGATTTTAGTGGAGGTTGACAGCTTCTGTCACTGAGATGTTTCTTCAGTATATCCAAGACCTGTATTTATCAGAGGATAGCGTTGTACTTTGATAATTTCATTTAAGGTTTCTGATCCTTTAGTAAATCTAAGATTGAGAGCTTTTGTTTTCTCAAGATCCTTTCTTAGACCCACAATTTCACATTCTAGCTTTTCATTATGTTTTTCTTTTTCAACAAGTTGGTATGTCAAGGTATCTATAATCATATTATTTTTTTCTAAACAGATTTTGAGTTTAGAGCTTTCTTCATAAAGATCATCTTCATCTAAAGCATCCAAGAAATCATCATCTTTATAAGCCATCAAAAGTCTATGGTCATTACTATTTTCATCTTCATCACTATTTGATAAACCATCGCTATCTTCATGAGTATAGTAGCTCTTTTTACTTACACTTTGTTTTCTATTCCATTTTCCAGATCCATTCTCTTTATCATATCTATCTTTATGAGGACATTTGGCAGCATATTGACTAACTCTACCACAAGCAAAACATTTGAAAGGTAGTTTACCTCTGAATCTTCTGGAACCCCGTTGAAGCTTATTGACAAAGTTTGCTTCCTCTTCTTCTTCTTAAATATGTCCTGATTCATTAAGTTCTTCTTTTCCTTTTGCTGAAGCTTTAAATATGACTTCTCTCATAACTGATGGACCTCCTTTTCTCATCTCAAAGGTAGTTAAGATTTCGTGAAGTTGTGTCATAGTGATAGTCTGTAGATCCTGCTCTTCTTCTATGGAAGATACTTTTGATTCAAATTTAGTAGATAAGGATCTTAAAACATTTTCAACTAAGGTGACTTCCTTTATCTCTTCACCTAGATTCTTCATGCAATTAACAATCTCATCTATACGTAAGAAGTAACTAGCTATACTTTCATCATTGTGAATCTTGCGAGTTTCATATAGAATTCTGAGAGTTTACAGTTTAGCACATTTTACCTGAGAGTATCCTTCGTAGCTTAGAACAATTTTTTCCCATATTTCTTTGGTTGATTTGAGCTAGATAACTTTGACAAACTCTGATTGTGATAGACTTCCTAATAATGTATTGACAGCCTTGGCATTGGTTTCATATTGCTTTTTACCAGCTGTATCTGTTGGAATTGTTGATGGAAATGTATATCCTCCTTCCACGATTTCCCAGACATCTGTTCCAAGAGATTGAAGATAGGTTGTGGTTCTTACCTTCCAATAAACAAAGTTGCTCCCATCAAAGATTGGCGGTCTGATGGATCCCCCGCTTTCTTGATTACTCGTGATGATGGATCTTCCCTCAAGAGATCAAGATTATTCTGAAGAACTTGGCTCTGATACCAATTGTCGGAAATAATACTGAGAGGGGGGGTGAATTAGTATTATCAGATCAATAATTTACTTTTCAAAACTGATTTTTATACGCTACTTCAGCTTAGTGAACTAGCATGTATACGCAACTGTACTTAATGCAACCAATGTATATGCAGAGATCTTTTGATTTACCCAAATCATCATGCATTGAACTTTAACCAGTATATTAGGAATTCATTAGACAGTGCAGAAAAATAGAATAAAGCATCACACATAAGCAACACACATGAACACCAAGATATAAGGTGGAAACCCAATGTGGGTGAAAACCACCTGTTGCAATCATCTCTTTCTTCTTTTGATAATAAGAAAATACTACTTACAATTTTTGTATTGGTGCAGTCTTATACTAGTACACAGGCTTCTACCTACAGAAGGCTACAACCTTCTCTTGTTCTCCAGCTTCTACTGGAAGGGAGCTACTGCCCCCTAGCTCTTGTACTAGCTAATATGTTTACTAGTACGTAGGTGCTGGCCTACAGAAGGCTACAACCTTCTCTTTTCTTCTAGGGACGACGTTTCATAAATTTTTAGACCGGATCCATCAACAACATCATTCAATCATCAAATATATCTGCATCAACCAAACTCCTTTTGAACCAACCACAACCGAATCAATCAATCACTCCATCAATCTGATCATTTAGAATGCTGTCACCAGAATACAGTAACCAGAACCCAAGTCAGAACCTAGAACACTGCAACAGCAAATAGAAGCAACTAAAACATATTTTATAAGGTATACACTACTTCCATGTGTCAAACCTATGTGCATACGCGCTTTCCTCAAAGTGAACCAGCATACAAATTTGCATATCAAATTTACGATGTATATGTTGCTTTGATATGCAGAACCAGCGTGTATACACCCCTTTTCTAAAGTGAACTTGCGTACAGATTTGTAAATTATGATTTAAACATTACAACTATTTCAGACTTTATTCATACCCAGATCATCATATTTATAGACTACAGTATGCGCTAGTTATTCAGATACATGATCAAATCACATAATGATAATTCACTTCAAGCCTAGAGATCCTGATATATCATTAGATCTTATCCTTCATCAAATGCTAAGGTTCATCCTTGGTTCAGATCCAGCAATGCACCATAACCCAATAACCTGCATACTAGATCTCACACTTCATCAGATATTCGATACTTGCACACATTGGCCTAATGATCTTCTCCTCCTTTTATAGTTTGTAGGCCTTTCTCAATACCATGGACCAAAACCATTTAGGACCAATACCTTGGACCAAATACCTAGGGTCAATACCTCAAACCAAATACCATGGACCAAATACTTCAGACCAAAAACTTAGTTTTCCAAGGTATATGTGATTTTCCTTCTGTGAAAGTGAATGTGTACGTATACGCGACTTGTATACAGTGAACCTGCGTGTATATACAGCTTGGTCAAGGTGAACCTGTGTATACCTCTCTTTCTTCATTCTTTGTAGTATAAACTGTAATTCTTTGTTGTGGTCATGCTCTATTGTGATCTTTCACCTGAGTGAGGTGCCTTCTGAATTGATTCCTTGAAACTGCCCTGCATTTCATCACATCTGTAAACACTACTGTCATGCATTCTGTCACATCTGATATCTCTTATGTAGATTCATCTAGTTACCATATACAAGTGAGTTTTTCTCCTATAAGTGGGTTTCCATCAAGTACAACACATGCATCATAATTCCAACAAAGGTCTTTGCTTAACTGGTTTTGCGTCGGGCTTCAACGTGATCTTCATAACACCTAGGTCTCCTATTATCGCTTTTAGATCCATAAACTTTGTAGGGAACAAACCCTGGTATTTGCGGAGCAATTCAACGACCTTATCCACCATCAAGTCATCCTAGTAATCTCCAATCTTCACGAATTTGGGCTCTGCCTCCATACGAATATTTACCTGTTTCATTTTAGTGGCACGGTTATATCAGGATTCTCAATTTGCGGTCCCTCAACCTCGCTTTGACCTTCTATTTCAAGGATGTTAATCTTTCACAAATCTTCATATTCTTCTTTAGCAGTCACATTATAGCATTCCAACACGTGACTTAGCTGAGTAGTCCAATCAGGTTGAATCAGGTCCAAAGGGTCCTATGGTATCCTAAAGATTGATGCTTTCACTTTTTGTAGCGCCTCGTCAATACAATCAAACCCGTCTTCAAAGCGAAATGTCATTAGGAATCCTTCACGCAAAATATCCCATTCACCTATACCATGGCGGAGCTCCGTTTATAAGTACCGGATCATCGGGATGACATCCAAGGTGTGACAAAACAAGTGCACGCATTCAGGTTGGGGCTTTGCTCCATAAGCCTCGACCCATTTGGCCAAGTGTGTGTGCGGATCATCCTTCCCATCATATTTGTCTGTCATTCATACCTTCGGCTTCCCAAAGTGTGTTCTCATCATCCTCCTACATTCGAGCCAATTACCAAAGCTACCCTTGTGCGTACCCCACCATCTTGCAGGTGTAGTGCGCAGTGCCTAGTCCAAAGCCTAGAAGCACTAATTTTCTGGTACCTCCCTCTCAAATGCATCCAAACATACATCTACATCATTTAGGCCATCATAAGTGGGCATATTTCTTACCTCTGACGACACATAGTGCAGCGATCGGGTCATCATGTTACAACTTAGCATGGTTACTTCATGTAACCAATTCTGCCAGCACTCTAATTCTTCATCAGAGTTCGAGGTGCAGGAACTCTCGTGATCCCATGTAATTCATCCATCCACTATTGGATTCACCCAATCTTGGTCTCACACTGTTATCTTATATATGCAGTCGAAATCGTCATCGCTCTCATAATCACGGATAGGTTCAGTATACTGTGATCCTTCAGCAGGATCTAGGGGTACTATTACGTGGAGTGATTTCTTCTCAAATATAATCTTTCACTTCTTTAAGTTTATTACCCCGTTCATATCAGTAGCCCAATCGATGCTAAGGAGCGCAGGGTAGGGGTTGCTGTCATCCACAATTTCTATTACTTTGAAGTCAGCCAACGCGCTTGCCCCTTCAATATCTACAGTCACCCCTTGCAGCCACCCCATGGGGATGATCTTCTCCTGATTTTCCATCCTTAACTAAATCGAAGACCTCTACAACACGGGTCTTCCCATTCGTTCCCAAGTATGTTTTGGTAGGATGTTCATGTCTGACCCCAGATCCAAAATAACCTGATCCATTTCATATTCTCCTATCTGCGCAGTCAGTCTCATCTCTCATCCTGTCCTTGTTTTATGCTTACCAATCTTTCATACTACGCGCGGTTCACCCGGAGTGTTTCCAGTGCATCTATTTATAAGCTCCTGTAATCCCTTCACGACCTTTCTATAGCGTAGTAGCTTCATGCAGGTCTCTAGGAAGGTCGTAAGCATATAACGGTCCATCTCCCAATCCAGCTTATCCTTGCTCCCTGAGGTGGAGGCCTCATCGAAGCTCTTCTTTCCTTCCATGAACATTTCGCGTGCGGGATCTAAATCAAATTCAGCCTCCTTCGTCAGAGCTTTGTGAATCCATGCACTGTCTTCGAACTATTTCCCCTTATCATCCCCTATTGCACTTCCCCTTCAGAGCACTATATTCACATTCGGATCCTCTTCGCGAGGCTTAGACCTCATCATATGCAGGTTCCGAATCGGCTGAGGTGGTAGCACTCCTTTGTCGCGTATCCTTGTTATCAACGTAGGACAGTCCTCTGTGTTTCATGATCAAACAGAGTGCAATATTTGCATGAAAGACGTGTTGGGTTAGTACAATCATCGGCATGGTGTCCTGGTCCTCTACAATTGTAGTAGATTAGCTGTCCCCAACCTCTTCCAGGTCCTCCTCTGCCTTGTCATCCTCTGTGCCCCTGAAAGCCTGTTCATGCCATCCCTGCGCTCTGGTCAGGGGGTCATGTTTCTGCCTGAACCCTATAGGCGGGTGTTCTATCCATCATCAATTCATAGCTTATGCAGTTGCGCTCATCATGCCCTATCGACCTACAGAAGTTGCAGAACAGTTGTTGTGGTGTTTGTACAAACTTCTGCAGCAAATGACAGTTATTCGTTGTATGTTTTCCTACTACTTGACATATAGCGCACCACAACGCAGGTCCCATGCTCGATCCTGCTTGAGCTTCCGGCCTCAAAGGCATAGGTCCTCCTCCTGCAGTATAGTTCGCAAAGACTGGGCAAAGGTATTTTTCATGCCCCTGACCTTTACATTTCAGGCACCATACCTTTTCGCATACCTCCATTCAAACTATTTTGTTTTGCTTCAAAGTTTCATTTCAATGCAAAGATTTTGCAACTGTGCATGGATTTGTTGAACCCACAGATTCGGATCCTGCATCGGTGTTTCATACAGTCTCATTGCAATCTCCAAGGCCTCTGCCTGAGTCGTTATCTTCTGTTGTGACATTGCAACCCTTAGGTGTGGCAGGAGTGAAGCCACGAACCACTCACGGTATTGTCCATCTATTAAGTTCATATTAGCTTCACGGATTTTACACTTCAACCTCTGATCTAATTCCCAAGGTGTCTCGCCTAGTTTCATCATGATTTCCTTGAACCCTACAATCGTCTGTGCCTCATATTTAGGCCTACTGAATTCTTTATTCAGCGTGGTCTGGATATCTGCCACCCTAGAATTTGGGTTATCATTAGAGTACTTGATGTACTAGGTTAGGGCACGATCATGCAAAGAACTAACCAATGTTGCCTTCTTCATGTAATCAGCCGTGACACCCTGAACTTCCCATGCAGCTTTCACGATGAACCAGAACTGGTCTGGGTCCTCATTTCCCAAGACTTTAAACAAAGGCAACTTCACTTAATTTGCTATGGTAAACTGCGGTGGAGGCGGTGGTTGTATGGGTGAAGTCGCAGGTGATGGTGGTGAAGTTGGAGTTGGTGTGGGTGGAGGTGGCAGTAACAGGAATCCTTGCCTTATTAATTGACTAGCGCTTCACAGAGAAGCCTGCGCTACTCCCTCTTCGTCACCCAATGGAGGTCAAATCAATGGACTATATTTAGGACCCTTTCTTCCTTCATTCCTGTAAGTCTTTCCACTTCACGTAGCTCCGAACATCAAGGTAGCTACATAACCCCTTTTTTGTCACAATAACATCTTAGTCTAGGTATTCAAAGACTTCAAGTACTTACCTCGCAAACCTTTGAAAAAGCGTCACTCCACCTCGTTGTAGCTGACTGAGGTATCGACCGTGAATTCAGTCACAAATTCTCCTATGATGCAATCGAGAAAATGATTGACAACACAAGTGATCTTATCCTCAGATTCTTCCAATCTCTGTACTAATTCCGGGGTCCAAACAATAGGACCATCAAGTCTCCACCTTCATTAGTTATCCGCTAGCTTCACGATCCACTTGTATATATCAACTAGAAAGGAACAGAAAAAGATCTCGTGGATCTTTGTATATAGGTGCCTATCTAGCCACTGTTCCTCTGTCAGTCACGGATTTATATTCTCCTGCGCCGCAAATTCGTGGATCTTCCTATCCAACCAGTCTCTAATCTCTTTCTTATTTGGATTCCAGTGATACAACATCACACGTCTCTTATGTAGATTCTGGTCCTGACAACGGAACCATTTTTTGGCTACATGGGGCCTGACCCAGGTTTAGCGTTAGTTATCCAAACAAATCCCTACACTTCTGGCCCTTTTGGAATCAGCCCGCGAAGCGCGGACTGAAGTCTCACCTGAAGCAATATGGGGGGATGTTGGAACCAAGTTTTAGCACCCTGAGATGGGCATGATGTCAGTTTATTATTTTTGTTCCTGGTTTCACGCAGGTCGTTAAGTTCTAGGGCTTTGTCTAGCTAGCCCTTTATTCTGCCCTTCGATACCTCTGCAAAGGGGTACGATTGACCTTCGTGCAACCCTAATCTATGGTTCAGGTACTTTCGCACTACTAGGGCAGTGTATTGTGCAGATTCCTAAATTATCTTAAGTGTCTTACTTATTAAATGATCACGGTTAGCGCCGCATAAACAGATATTCTTACTTGTGTTCAATTAACCAATGTAATTACATACATTCGCACAATACATAAGCATTGTAAATTAAATTCATACACAATATGACAAGATGCATTAACAGGAAACAAAGAAACAGAATTTGTAGAATGCTTCTCTTTATTAATATTTTCAAATGATTACAGACTCTATCCACCCTGTGCACACAACTTCAGGGGTCCGTGCACTCAGCTGCAGACTTCCACGCTAGGCCTCTGCGCACTCAGCTACAAAGCCTCTACCTATGCTAAGACCCGAAACTTAGACTTATAAAGACTTCCTCCTTATTGCTCAAGACTTCTTACTTCTTTAAAACTACTTAGAGCTTACTTACTTAGCTCTTTTTATACAATCCCATGGTTCACGAACCATGGGTAGATCTTTACAACCAAGTTTACACTTTACAAAAAAAGGGCGGACAACCTGTTATGACTCATTACACCTTCGTACTCTGCAACCACAAAATGCGGAGACTTCACAACTTTATTACAAAATTTGACCCAAAACATGGGCTTTTAGCCCCAAAACTGTCCTTGGGGGATCTCGTTCCCAACAAGTCACTTTTCTCATCACTAGTAGAAAATGATGAAATTAGTGACATGTGGCTAAAAAAGTTAGTCACCACAACTTTTACAAGTGAAATACTACCAAAAACGAGCAATATTAAGTGTCCCAACTAAAAATGACTAACATAGATGACTAATTTAGTCTCGGGTAAGAATACATGACTAGATAATAAGTAATGCAACTAAAAATCACTAACATGAATGACTAATTTAGTTTAGGAACAAAAATACAACTACTTAAAAAGTACTACATGTAGAAATTCTACAAATCTCCCTCCTCTGAGACCATAGAGAAAATCTTACTATAGATTAACCCAATAATGCAATATAACCAAAGCAAAATACTATAACCTACTTCTACTATCAATTTGCGTTGCGGAAGCTTAAAGATTGAGCAAGATCAAGCTGAACACATATAACCAAAAGAAGAAGAATCAATGAACCAAACACATGAAAATACTTTGGGGAAAGCCTCAGCTAAAAAAGCCCCACTATTTGTATTATCATATAGGGTAGAAATACATAGAGATTATACAAAGCCTTAGCTCTCACAGCTAGCCAACTTTCAGTACAATCCTCACAGATGCTCACAGGTAATCAAAGCTTCTCACAAGCCTTCTCCTCTACCCTCCAAGCTCCTATTCTTGCATTGTTCCTCTGGGATAATCTTCTCCAACCAAGTGGAAAATTGATCTCTCACACTGACCTCACACCCTGTCTGAACTGTGCAATCCTCAAGGAACCTTACCTTGGCTGCATGCATGAGTTTCCTTTATAAGAGAAAACATGCAACTGATAGTACATTGTCCTTGACTTTAATCTCAACTGGGTCTTTCTCAGAATAGACATGCATGAGTTTCTGATGACGAAATCTTTAGTTATTTGGAGTACACTGGTTGAGTGCATGCATGCATTAACTGACTGATAACTCATAATTAGTTCCTCAAACAATTTGGAGCTAATTTAACTGGACTTAACTTAGTAAACTGGGCTAACTAATTACAACTCAAATATAACTCAATCTTATCTCCTTAATTAAGGGATAATCTCCTTAATTTAAGGGATAATTGTTGCATGACTTCAGAAAGACTTCTAACTTGAATTTCTCCAACTAATTAATCCATAATGAATTAATTAATTATTTTCAAGTAGCTGGTGAGACCAAATTCGATTTTAATTCACAGTTTTAATTGAAGGACAAATTAAAATTGGAATATCTGGATTCTATTTTTATCATTTCTTGTTGCTATTTTCAACACTACAATAATACAAATTAGTCATTTATGTTAGTCATTTTAATTGTGTCACTTCAACAATCTTAACTTACAAGTAATAAGGGATTCAAAGGCTATTATAAATTGGCTGAAAGGTTTAACTTCCTTGAACATTTATTTATTGTATCAATAGATGATTAGAGTTATGGAGTTGATTAGAACCTTCAAGGTTATATCCTTTGATCACATTCACAAGGAATTAAATTCAAAGGCTTACAATTGAGTCAAATACATTATGAAGAATACCTGCAAAGAGAAGAAAACATTATGGAGAATACTAAAGCAAACCATCTTCCTCAATATTAGAATAACACCTAATTTAACATTGAAAAAAAAAACAACAAAAACACCACCTATAAATATATGTATACCTTCTTTACTCTTTAATAGTTATGAAAATTTTAAAATAAATATATAAATTTATCTATAATTTCTTCCCCACATTAATTGTGATAACCATTGTTGACTCCTAAAAGCCCAAAAAAGAAACATCTTATAAAAAGGCCTTTACCCTAACTAACCATAAAAGCGAATTGGTAAAGTTGATAATTAACTATGAATTCAAGAGTAATACCTTAGTTGTGTGGAAAATTTAAAAATTACTCTTTATCTTCTTCAAGCACCAAACCAAAGAGCCCTTTACCTCAACTACCCATAAAAGTGAACCGGTAAAGTTGCTAATCAACTATCAATTCAAGAGTACTACCTTAATTGTGTAGAAAGTTTGAAAATTACTCTTTATCTTCTTTAAGCACAATACCAAAGAGAAATGCCATACTTTGAAGAAATAGTAATTTACTTTGCTGCCAAGAAAAATATATTCCTAAACTACATTCGAGATTGTGTTGTGTGCCTATTCATATTTTATTTCACCGAGTTCTTATCACTAGTTTGCCAACATGGCACACAATCAGGCTTAACTGGAAAAGGAATTGATATGGGATTCCAAGTGGAATAGATGGGTGACCACTAATATCCAAAATAACACAATGGTTGAAGGTCTTCCTGTTATGAAAAATGAGCATGTTGAACGTGAAGCATGTTTAATTTCATAAGAAAGAAGAATGTTGTTTTTGAGTACTTTAAAGAGTTCAAGAGTATGGTGGAAAAGAAAATTGGAAAATGCATCAAAATTATTAGATCTGATTATGGGGGAGAATATAAATCAAGAGAATTTAATGAATATTGTAAAATAAATGAGATTTTACAACAATTTATAGTGTCGCATACACCTCAGTAGAATGGAGTTGGTAAGAGGAAAAACAGAACACTAGTAGAATGTGCATGCAGTATGCTTCGAGGTAAAAATGCTTCTAATGATTTTTGGGTTGAAACCATTAATATTCCTATTTATTTGAAAAATAGGAGTCCAACCAAAAGTTTAAGTCTTAAAATACATTTTGAAGCATTTTATGGGTATAAACCAAAAGTGAGTCATTTAAGAGTTTTTGGGTGCAAGACATTTGCTCATATTCCAAAAGATGAATGAAGAAAACTTGATGCAAAGTCAATTAAGTGCACATTTATTAGTTATTGTGATGATAAAAAAGCATACAAGTTGTTTGATCCCAGTTCCCATAGATTTCTTGCAAGTAGGGATGTAATGTTTCATGAGAATGCAGATGAAGGTGATAAAATGAGTAATACTGGTGTATGGCATGATACTAATGATTATGTCAAAATATATACAAGTGTTGAACATAAATAGAAACAAGAAGGAATATGTATTGGTTCAAGAGAAAGGAGCATCAAGCGGTCATGACACTCCAAGCATATGAAAAGAGACTCCACAAAGAAGAAAGAAAGATGAAATTAGTAAAACTATAAGAAGGTCATCATGTCAAATTCAGGCACCTATAAGGTATAAATACTATGCATTAATGTCTCTTGTAATGAATGTTGTAGAACCTTCAAGTTATGAAGAAGCTAAAGAATATAAATAATGGATAGATGCAATGAATGGAGAATATAACTCTATAATGAAGAATGATACATGGGAATTAAAAGAGATGCCTAAAAATAAAGTTCCCTTAGGATGCAAATGGTTGTATAAATCCAATTTTAATGCTAATGGAAGTATTTGTAAGTATAAATCTAGATGGTTGCAAAAGGTTATTCACAAAAAGAGGAATTTATTATGAAGATACTTTTGCACCTGTAGCTAAGGCGAACACAATTAGAATCATAATTGCATTAGCTACAAAACATAATTGGAAAATGCATCAGTTAGATGTCAAATCTGCTTTTTTGAATGGTGAGTTAAAAGAAGAAGTTTATTTGGTTCAACCTAAAGGGTTTTTAAAATAGAGACATGAACATTTGGTCTAAAGGTTAAAGAAAGATTTATATGGTTTGAAACAAACACCAAGATATTGGTATGTGAAAATTGATTCTTTCTTTTATGAGAAGAAAAAAATGATTCTAAACAGTACTTCAAGAAAGAGGAAGATGGGAATGTTTCTTTGATGTCTGTATATGTTGATGATCTTATTATAATAGGAAATGCATCCAAGTTGATTGAAGAAATTAAAAATTAGTTGTTACAAGTATTTGAGATGAAGGATCTTGGTGAATTGCATTACTGCTTAGGTCTTGAAGTTTGGAGGGAATGTGGTAAGACACTAATGATACAAATCAAATATATAAGGGAAATCCTTAAAATGTTCCATATGATTGAATGCAAGGAAATATCTACTCCTTTACAAAATAATGCTAAATTGTACACTGATGATGGAACCAAAGAGGTGAATGGAACTTTTTATCATCAACTGGTGGTAAGTTTGAACTACCTCACCACTGCTAGGGAAGATATAGCCTATTTTGTCAACATACTTAGTCATTTCATGGCTAATCCTTGTGAATTCCACTGGAAAGGAGCAAAGAATATCCTTTGATATCTGAAAGGAACACTTAATTTTGGTATTATGTACATTGATGAATTTGATGTTGAGTTGGTAGGTTATTTTGATTCTGACTAGGTTGGAAATCCAAATAACAAAAACTCTACTACTAGATATGTGTTCAATATAGGTTCAAGAGCGATACCCTGGAGCAACAAGAAACAACCAATTGTTTCCTTGTCATCCACTGAAGTTGAGTATAAAGCATTGAGAAATGCTAGGTGTGAAGCAATATGGATTAAAAGGATACTTGAAGATGTTGGAGAAACACAAGAAGCGCCTACAATAATTAGATGTGACAAGAAAAGAAATATCAATTTGGCAAGAAATCCAGTATATGATGCAAGTTCAAAGCATATAAAAACACAAGATCATTTTGTAAGAGAAAAAGTGCAATCAAAAGAAATTGACTTAACATATTGTAACACAGATGAAATTGTCGCTGAAATATTCACCAAGCCTCTTGGAAATACTAAATTTGAAATTTGTAGATGTAAGTTGTATGTTGTAAAAATCCTAATTATGTTGTAAGCCTAGCTGAGACTTAGACCAACAGGTGAGTTAACATATAGTTCATGATTAAGGGGAGGTGTCATAATAATCATGCATGTTAACATTTCAAAGAAGTACATGCTATTAAAGATGATGATTGTTTCCTAGTCGGTAGTAGAAAATTCATAATTAATAGTCAGCAGGAGTAGTTGATAGTTGGTGGATTCATTTTTGAATCTCCAACTCATTTTGGGTATAAATTTCAATTATTGAAATGAAATATTTAATATTTTGTGTTGAGTGTTATCTCTGATATGTTGGTGCATCTAACAAGTGAGGGAATATATAATTATTGTATGGTCCTTTGCTTCTTTTTATTTTTCTAATTTATTGATTAATACATGAATATAAAAGCCCATTTATTTGAGTTAGGTGACAAAATCATAATCGAATATTTTGAATAGAATTTATATTGTTGGTTTTCAATTAACTCAGCATTAAAACATTATTTGTAATCGATAACAAATTCATTGGATATTTGTAACTAATTACAAGTTTTGAGGTTTTGAATATAAATTTTATCAAATTCATTTTTGTTTGACCAAACTACTTTCAATTTTTTCTTAATATTTTATAGAAAAAAATCATAAACATATTAAACAAAAACAAAATTACCAGTTTAGATGCCATGTACCACATTTCAAAAAACTATCAAAACACATTAAAATTCTATAAGCACAAACTGTCATATATAGAGATACATGTGTGTTCTATAAGTAAAGCATGCCACCCAATGCGTTGCTAAGAGTTTCATCACATAAAGAGAATCTAGATGGTCCTTAAAAAATGTACGACTAGAATAAGACCACACAATCCCTTGTATATGTATAGAAATATGACCATAAGTTCCACTTTGAAAGACTAGTCATATAGTTTTATAAATAAAAAATTGAACTACAAATCAAAAGATGGTTGTAAGTATTTATTTAGAAATAGAATCACCAACATTAAAAGATAATTGTTCAAAACATACTACACGAATCTAATATCTAAAGCATTGAAAGATAATTTCTGAGAACACATTCCTTCACCAGAGAATTCTCAAAATTTTGAAGATATTTTGGCCTTTATACTCAAATAGATTTATGAGAAATTTAGAGATATTTTATATGTTTACGAGAAATTTAGAGATATTTTATATGTTTTTTTCAGAATCCAATAAGAAGAAATATTCCTAAAAAAATTTGATGTAAAAAATATTTATAAGAAATTTGAAAATATTTCAAACCTTCAGTGAAAGCTAATGATAAGAAAAAACAAATATTCATCAACACATATATTTTTAGAAGTGTCATCAACACATTTTACCACGTTTCTTTTTTAAAGAACCATCGATGAATTTTTTTAGGTGGTTATTATTGTTGTTTTTATAATAACATTTTGGAAAGCCAATGGTAGCTAAGGTTTTTAAGAAATTTGCACACCGACAAAGAGCCATCAATGCAGATTTTTTTTAACATGATATAAATCTATTTTTTTTTAAAGAGTACTTCGGATGTTTTCTATTGGTATTTAGAATATGCGAAATTATTTATAGTAAATACAAGAATTAGAATTAGTTTATTAGTGAAATATTCATGGATTTGTGGACAAGGTAAGATATTTTATTGATCAAAAGGATTTTACAATAAGATTTATAATCTATTTAATTATGATGTTTATAAATTATTCAAACTTTTAGTTTCATTGATATATTGAAATAAACATTGTTAAACTATTATCGATGTTGTAAACCAACATCATTAAATTAACCATAAAATTTTGCTCAAGTAAATTTAAGTTTTTTACATTTTCTTTTAATTAATTGTTGTCATATTTTAACAATCTCCATGTTGACAATAATTTATTTAATACCTTGCCCAAGTTCATTCATCATCTCTTGTATAAGCCAAGAGAAGCTAAACACTGCCACAACTTTGCCACAACTTCTCTAACAACATTGGTTTTGTAAACATATCTGCACATTGTTCTTGAGTGTGGACCTTTTTAAGATCTACTCCATCTCCATCAATGACCTCTCTTACAAAATAATACTTAATATCTATATGCTTAGTTTTATTATGGCAAGTTGGTTTTTTAGGTAAACAAATAACACATTGACTCTCATAAAATACAGTTATACTACTCTATGTTCTTCAAATTTTACCTAGAAGACCCTTTTCCATAGATCATTTGACTTGAGCATAACCAAATGTTGCAATGAGCATAACCAAATGTTGAAATGACAAATTTCTATTAGCGAGTAAGCAACCATTGAATTAGAAAGTTGTTTGTCATAATAGAGTTTTCTCAATTTTTTTCAAATAATTTTTTATCTAATATGTATTCTATTTAATATAAGATTTTTGTATATTTAGTGGTTTAGTTTTCCAAGATATCTTCCCAAATCTTCATTTTCTTTGGTGTATCTTCCCACCTTTAGAGACAATTGCTAGTAAATAGACTTTGTTACAACACTCTAAACCAATACCATGACTTATTAATATTATATATCGAAAAACAATAAATTATATTTATATGTCATTTTTTAATTAATCAATTTTATTTTTAAAACAAATCTCAATTTTTAATTTGTAACTATTATTAAAAATATTTTTTAAATATTTCAAAGAAATTAAAAATTTATATTTCATGACCATTAAATTCTCACCATTAATTATTGATAATTAAATTAAAATTTTATCAATATTAAAAAACAATTAAAATTCTATCCAAATTAATAAAAAACAAAACCATTTACCAATTCATTCAATATTATCTAAATAATAAAACAAACAAACAACTTAAATATTTGGTGAAATGTAAATATAACACAATAAAAATATAATAAACACATATTTTGCATTAAAAAAATCTTTTAAGTAAAAATCACATGGTTTAGACAACTAGTTTGTTTCATCACGAGAGATATCGAAGCCATAGGAATATTGTGGGTCAAAATTAGGCGGTTGAAGTTTGTCTGCGGGCGTGGCGGCTGTTATATGGTGAAGAGTCTTCACGGATGGGAGAAGGGCAACGCCTAACCAACCATTTCCAGGGTATTTAATGTCCGGGGATATGCATCTTGGTTAATGTGATAACACGGGATCGGGAGTAGTTTCGGTCTTAAATAATATTTTGCTTTTCGAGTATTATCGCGCTAAACTGCATGCATATCCCAAACATTAAATACCCTGGGGATGGCTGGTTAGACGTAGCCTGGGAGAAGGCGCGTGGAACGGAAATACAGGCTTTCACGGTAATAAGTCAAGCAAAGTCTAACTAATGTGTTGACTCTGAAGTTTGCTCCGCTGCAATTTCTTGCCGTTTTCCTCACGCCAACTCTGTCTAATTCCACCGCCCCCCCTTCTTAATGGATTTGGAGAACCCCCCTTCATGCGTTTGTTGTCATCCGAGTTTCATTTTTATCTCCAACAGAAGTTTAGTGCAGAGCATGAGAATACGTGCTCTTCTCCAGAGCAATTCAATGCCTCTCACTCTTCATCTGCCCCTTGTTGCATCTGCTCTCTTCCTTTTCCTCTGTTCCATAACTTCATCTCTCGGCGGTCGATACCAGGATTGTTCTTCGGGTACATTTCCATGTGGGGGCTTTGCATTCGGGTATCCTTTTGGAAAAATTGGCAGCGGATGCGGTGACCCTGACTTCCAGCTTGACTGTCATGACCAGAGCGGCCATCCTCTGCTTATAGTCAATGGAAATGAATATCGCATGTTGGACTTCACTTACTCAGGGAATAATACCTATCATGCAACATTGACAATTGTTAACAACAAGCTGTTTGGGGATAAATGCGATTTATCAGATAATTATTCTCAATTCTGGAGCTCCGGCTCTCTTTTTCACGTTCTCGATACGGTTGACATTAATCTCACCCTTTGGAAGGGTTGCGACCAAATTCCTAATCAGAGAATTGCTGGAGATCCGATCTTTTTGTGTGGTGATTATTGGAACTATAGTTTCAGTTCACATTTAAAGTTGGATAAGCCCTGTAATGGATTTCAACTACCAATTACCAAGTACTCAGCTCAGCAGCCTATTGATAATAACAGTTTACTAGCTTCGGGGTTTGAGGTAAAAGTGCAGTTCGACCCGATTAGTTTTCAAATCTGTGAGGCTTGTTTGAAGAGTAGCGGGAGATGTGGTTATGGCAGCTCAAATCGGACAACATTTCTTTGCATTTGTCCCGATGACACATCGACTCCAGACGTATGTTCCTCCAATGGTAGGTTTCCTCATCGCCTTCTGCAACTCTTAATTTGTAAATATATATTAAATATTCCATTCTACCAGTTCGTTTTATGTCTGCCCAGTCTCCATTCTCTTACCAAAAATTGTGGGTCCTTGATACAGGAGGTCGAAGCAAGCTTATTATAATAGGTAATCATAATTTCTCCCTATTCAGTATCTCCAATTTATTAACCTCGAGGTGAATTTGCATTTTGTTTCCATTGATATTCTGGTGGGAGTTGGACCAAGGTCACATTGATAATAATCTCTTCATTCCACCTCAGGATGTTCCACTGGAGGAGCTGTGCTGGTAGCAATAGTAGCAGTACTATTGTTCTTAGGGCTTTATGCCAAGAAGACGATCAGAAGGCAACCTTTTCCTCCTCCTCCTCGTAGCTCTATTTCAAAGGTGGAGAAATTTCTAAGGGAATATGCTTATGAAATGCCAACCAGATATTCATACTCTCAACTCAAAAAGATCACAAACAACTTTGCAGAAAAGTTGGGAGAAGGAGGTTTTGGTGTGGTATATAAAGGAAAGCTTCGCAACGGCAATTTAGTGGCTGTTAAGCTTCTTGATAGGCATAGACACAGCCAGACCCAATTCATGAATGAAGTCGCCACTATTGGGCATGTCCATCACGTCAATTTGGTTCGCCTGTTGGGGTATTGTTTCCAAACCCATACAAGCGCACTGGTGTATGAATACATGGTTAACGGATCTCTGGAGAAGTTCATATTTGCCGGAAAAGAGAAGGGGCGTGTCTTAAGGTGGCAACAGTTGTATTCAATAGCTTTGGGTGCGGCTCGTGGAATTGCATATTTACACCATGAGTGCGAGAAGCGCATCATACACTTCGACATCAAGCCGCACAATATATTGCTGGACTCAGAGTTTACACCGAAAATTTCTGATTTTGGGCTGGCAAAACTTTGTGGGAAGGGAGATGACCATATATCAATGACTGTCGCGAGAGGGACACCCGGATATGTTGCGCCGGAGGTGTGGTCAAAGGATGCGGGTCCTGTTACTGATAAATCAGATGTTTATAGCTTCGGAATGCTGTTGCTAGAGATTGTTGGGGGCAGAAAGAATATGGATGTGCAGGTGAGTCGTTCCAGTCAGCTGTACTTTCCTGAGTGGGCTTTTAAGTTTCTTGAGAGTGGTGAATTGGGGATGAGATTGAGAGGAGGAGGAGAAATGGAAGTAGAAGATGAGGAGAAGGCAAAGAGAGTGGCTAAAATTGGGTTATGGTGCATCCAGTACAACTACAGAGATCGTCCATGTATGAGCAGGGTTGTTCAAATGTTGGAAGGAAATGGTGACGATGTGAGCAGTCCTCCCTTGCCTTTCAATTCCTCTGCTGAACCTGAAAACCCTGTACTATCTTCGGTTGTAACGTCTTCTACTGAAATTGAAACTAGATTGTAGACCGGTTTACTCAGTGCCAAAGTAACTCGGGTAGTCAGCTGAACCTGAAAAACCTTTAGTCTTTCGTTGTAAATATTTGATTGATAATATAAGATAACATCTTCGATTGATAATAAATTGTAGATGGGTCACTTATTTATGAAAGGAGAGCTGCTTTCTTACTTTTAAATGCTCGTTAATTTGTTATTTATTATATTTTTTATTATCATTAATGCGCATAAAGGGAAAGTGTGATATATTTTTATAACTTAATGTTATGATGTTTTACATATAGATATTTATAATAGGAAAATAATAATAATTTTATTTTATATTTATAAATTTATATATATATATATATATATATATATATATATATATATATAAATAAATAAATAAATAAATAAATAAATGAGGAAATTAATTTTAAAATTTATAAATATTATATTTTTATTAAAATTTTAAAATTTTTATTTTTTTAAGTGTTTAATAGATATAAACTTAATTTTATGTTATTTTGTAAAATATAAATGAATATGTAACAAGTGGTGTAATTGCACAAAGTTTTGAAATTTTAATTAAATAATTTAGTTTGATTGTGTTTTTTGGTGTATGCATTTTCAAATGTGTACTATATGTGTAAGGCAATTTAAATTATTGACTATATGGATGCTTGTAAATTTATGAAGCATTGGCAAAAGATGCTCGTAAATTTATGAAGCATTGGCAAAAGATGCTCGTAAATTTATTACATGTTGGCAAAATAAATGTCGGGTTAGGTAGGAATCTCATCTAATGCACTCACTCATATGAGAGATCACTTCCAAAAATCAAAGTAGAGGGGAAATAGGTTCAATTCTCTTAAAGGTCAATATGACATTTGATTTCTCCCTTACTAGACTAAAATTTGTAGCCTCATCAAATAGTTAGAACTAGAATCAGAAAACATTCAAATTATCAAACCTTTCCCAATGGATATTCTAGTTATAGTTTCAGTTCTTAAGGATCTTTACAACCTCTTCAAGGTTCCTTGGTTTAACAATGTTAAGACCCTTGGGTATTTAAAAACATACTACTAGAATTTTGTTACAACACTATTCAATGAAAGAAGTGCACAAAATTAAAGGAACACAATTGTAATGAAAATTCAAGTAACAATGAACAAGTGAAACCTGCAACTAACAAATATAATGCAACTATCTACAGAAAAAAGAAATGCAAGTTATACCAAAGAGAGGGGGCCCTACCCCTTCCAACACACCTGATGAACGACTTACAGTGCATTGTTAAGGTTGCACAACAAAAGTGGATTTTATTTCAACATCCCAAAGATAAAAATGCAATGGCTCCCACGCAACTATGTCCCTATTGCCTGACCAATTTAATTACTCATAGACTTTTACCAACATAACCTTTCTATGGTCTCTATGAGGTTTGGAGTTACATATTTAAGATTACATTTGAAAGACAAAAGATAGAACTCGTTGATACTTATGCATACTTTCCCTTATATACATGGAGATTGATGTTTAACTTAGAAAATAATTTGTTACATCTCATTGAGTGAATGAAAAAGAGGGAAACTAATTTTGTGGGTGATGAGAGAAGGCAATTTGGAGTATACAAGTTGGGGCTGATTACCCAAGGAGTTTGATTGGTGCCTATTTCTTTGGAGTAGGCTGACTGAACTTAACTAGAGCTCTCCACCTAGATAAAAGAAGGTTTGATCTATTTGGATGACTTTAAATAATATCAACATCACCCTTCATAATACTCAGTTGCTCAATTTCACTAACATCTGGTAGAGGCATCTTGAACAATAAGGTGTTGAAGAATGTAGTTATGGTCGATCTTCATAATCCTTGATGTATTTATAATATTATATAAAAACACGAAAGAAAATTGAATGTTAAATTAGAAAAAACCACCTAAAATTAAGATCCATGAAAATAATGCATACTCACATAAATAACATATTTACCATAAGTTACTACCCACCATAATTTAAGAAAGTATTTGTGTAGAAGATGAGATAATGAACAAGACATAAATAAATATACTTACCAAGAGTTATTGTTCATTGTCATTTACGTGAACTTCAACACTTCAACAAATATGAGTAAAAATGTAAATGTGTAGTCTTACTAGATTTTAATTTACAAGGAGACATGATTTAATTTAAGATACATGTATCTTGGGTATAAAATACACTTGAACTTTTTGATTTCAAATATTGAATCATCATTGTCATATCTCTCTCTCTCTCTCTTAGACATGTGATCTCACATATCCCAACTTTTCAACACTGTGATCTCTACTTTCCTTTCATGGTTATTGGTTGAAGTTCTGAAGTGTGATTGCTTGATGAAGACAAAAGAACTATAATATATATTCACAAGCAATTATCATAGTTCAGAAATAGTGGTTGTATCCAATTACGCTTTATTTTTTCAACATGGTATTAGAGCTTTGGTGAAGTAAGGAAGTTGAATATCACATATAAACCTATGCAAGGAAACGAGTTGATCTTTGTCTACCAACAAAGCTAAAGATTGAGGGCACATGTTCACAAGAAGATTAGTATTAGTAGACATGCTAAGCTTGGTTGATCTCATGTGATTGTCTCTAACAAAAGTTGAAGGACGTGTGTTAGAAAGAGAAGTTGTGGCATAAAGAATTGCCTCTGGGAGAAGTTAAAGAGCCTTCTATTAGCTTTAGAGAGAGTATATCTCTAAGTTCAAAGTTATGGACTATCATTGACATTGTCATAATAGATAGCTAATATGCTAAAAGGCTACAGTGGCAAAGGGAGCAGCTAGAATTACCACAAAAAGATGTGTCTCATTATGTGAGGGAGCACCTCCCAGGATGGTAGGGAAGTAGTTGTGGTGATAGACCCAATAAAAAGGTTGGTGTACCAGAATGGTACAATTATTCATGGAAAAGACAGTTATGTTTTGAGATTTGTCTTAAATGGTGAAGTACACTACATGTTTAGATTAAGCAGAGAGTGTTGAAGACAGGAAAATTTCATCCGAATATTGTTTCAGTCTAGGATCTATTATGACTATGAGCATGAAGTAGACATCAATTTCATTTTGTATTGAAATGGAAAAGTATATTGGAGCTCGATGACAAGTTGTGAAGCAGTAGGGCTTCAAAAAATACTTACAAAATTATTTGATCAAGTGCAGGTGATAACATGTTGAGAGGTTGCGGCACCTTGAGATGTAGTACCAAGACATGGTACAAAAGAGAGCAATATGGATCTAGTTCTACAATCATGTAGATTGATCTCAGGATGAAATTTGAATACTTCAAGGATAAGCTTGAAATGATTATGCGTGTCTCTCCCAACAAGGAGTGATGAGATAGTAGCATTAAGGACATACATTTTCTCTGGATCAGGTTGACTAGGAGAATGGTAGATATTGTTGATATGATAGCATCAGGGATAAACATTCTACCATAGGATAATGGTCCAATAGGCGGTAAACATTCTACCTTAAGGAGAATGGTCTGAAATAGGATAGACATTCTTCTCAAGTCAAAGATATTGACCAAAATGAGGAAGAATGGTCCTAGAGGCCCAAAACTACTTAGAAAGTGTGTGGCCTTCTAACATCAATTTCATTAGAATCATGACTATAATTACTTAGTGTTGATGGTGTTTGATCCAGACTTAAACAAGAACACAACAAATTACAAAGATAACCATAAACACAGATATGCAGCGGAAATAATACTTCATTTCATTAATGTAAAATACTGAAATATGCTTACAAACAGTAATGGAAATAAACCAGCTAGGACGATGGTAGCTTATCTCTGAGAAGAGTTGTGGTGGCAACACGCCTCTGAACTGTGTTACAATGAGGCTCAAAGTCCTATTTATTGTTGAGAAACAATGGAAAACCCTTAACATTCCAAAACCTAACCTTAGAAGATGAAACACCAAACTATGGGCCCTGTTTGGGTAAATTGGTACATCAACTTCCCGGGGTCGTAACTTTGGCATACGATCTCTGTTTGATGCATACAATAGCTTGTTAGAAAGGTCTATCTAAGCAATACCACTTTGGGAAGAGCAACATTTGTCCATGGACCCATTTTTCCCCCAGAGTTCCCAAAAAACATTGTTTAGGGCCTCAAAACGGCTCCAGAAGTTCAAGACTCGAAAAATTGCTAAAAATTGTAAGTTGTGCTATAATTAAGGAAACTAAAAATGCTGAGAGAAACAATGGTGGGGGTCTAGGTGGACTTGGCAGGTGGCCACCAATATCCACCTCGATCATTCCTCCCCCCTTAGGAAGCAATGGTCCCCATTGTGTTGAGTTCCTCCATGAGATTAGGAAACTTTTGCTGAACTTGGTCCCTAGTGAGCCACTTGCCCTGGTGAAGGAGTTGGCCTGCTTTGACAACTCGATATAGTTGGATATTCTGTTGGCGAGTTTTCTTGATCTGTGTGTCCATGATCCGATCAGTTGCAGCTCATTCCATGCAATCTGGATTTAATTCTATGGGTGTGAGCTATTCTGCAATGTCAAATGTGTCTAGCAATGGTGGAAAGTATGGCTGAAGGCGGTTTGCATTAAACACTGGGTGCAGGCCAAGGAATGGGGGAATGTTGAGCTCAAATGCATTGTCTCCCATAGCCTTAGTAATGGTGTAAGGATCGTATCAGAGTGGTCTCAGTTTCCGATAGGCTCTAGTAAGGCGTTCCTTTTGCAAATGCAACCAGACATTGTTGCCCACCTGAAACTTGTGTGGCACCTGATGTTGATCATGTCGCTGCTTGTACTTGGCATTTGATTTCTCCAGAATGTCATGGACCTGTTAGCGAATATGTTGGATGTTCTCAATGAAGCTTTTTGCCTTGTTTGTTTCAGACTAGACATCAGCCGAATCTATGTGAGTCGATGCAAGTGGCATGGCCACATCAATGGGGCATAGTGGCTGGAATCCCAAGCCCACTTGAAAAGGGTTGTGGCTAGTCGAGCTGTGAAGAGATTGGTTGTAGCTGTGTTGAACATAGGGGAGGCTCTCGTCCCATGTGCATGGATGCTTTGAGTTGTACATGTGCAGAATGTGAACAATCATCCTATTGACGACCTCTGTCTGGCCATCAGTTTGAGGATGGAAGGCTGTGGACTTAGTGAGTTTGGTGTCTAGCATTGACCAGAGACTGGACCAAAATGTACTGAGGAACCGACTGTCCTGATCTGAGATGATAGACTACGGGATCCCAAAGTGCATCCACACTTGTTCAAAGAAGAGTTTAGCAGTGGCTTTTGCTATGATATTCTTCTTGCAGGCCGCCATAATGGCCATCTTCGAGAACTTGTCGACGACCACAAAACACAGTCATTTCCATGCTTAGTGGAAGGAAGGCCTAACATGTAATCCATGGAGATGGATTCCCAAGGTAGATTAGGGGTAGGCAGTGGGGCATAGAGGCCTTGCTTCTTGATGGTCGGTTTGGCAATGGCACAGACAATACATGATCTGATGTACTTCCCAACATCCCGTCGAAGATTCAGCTAATATAAATACTTTTGCAGTACTGCCACTGTTTTCTCAACCCCGAAATGCCCAGCAGCCCGACTGTAGTGTGCTTCCCAAATCATCTTGGCATGCTCGCTTGAAGGAACACAAAGGTGACCTAGGTGGCATAACAGGGCATCCTAGAGGTGAAAATTTGGAACATGCCGACCCTCCAAGAGTGTCTGGTATGTGTGGCCGAATTCTGGGTCGCTTTTGTAGAGAAGTGGCCAATCAGAAGTCTCGTGCCCACAAGAGTTGAGCATGGTGGTTAACGCCATGATCGGTGGCCGACTGAGGCAATTTGCAACGTTATTGGTGCTGCCCTTCTTATACTTGATATTCAAATGGAACTGTTGCAAGTATGTAGACCACTTCTGATGGCGATCATTCTGCAATTTCCCTTGGGTCTGTATGAACTACAGGGGTTGGTGGTCCGTGTGGATGACCATTTCCTTCCCCAAAATGTAATGCTTCCATTGTCAGTAGACCTGCACAATGGAATACATCTCTTTATCATAAGTGGGATACTTCCAGACTTTGTTTGAAAGTGTTTCACTGTGATATGCCACTGGATGCCCGTGTTGAGTAAGGACTACCCCAATAGCATAGTTAGTGGCATCTGTCTCGACCTCAAATGGTTGTTGTAAATCTGGTAACGTGAGCATTGGTGCCGTGCGGAGGTGATCTTTCAACTTTATGAATTCCTTCTGTTGAGATTTAGACCAAAAGAATTTTGCTTTTGCTCCTCCCTTGGTGACTTGACTCAAGGGCCAAGTGATATTAGAAAACCCCAACACGAACCTGCGGTAGAAGTTGGCAAGACCTAGAAAGCTGCAGAGCTCTATCAGAGTGGTTGGAGATGGCCAATCCAGAATGAATTGGATCTTGGCTGGATCCACATCCACCCCCTGTTCATCAATAATGTATCCCAAATACTAAACCTGGGTCATGCCAAAAGTGCATTTATCCAAATTGGCACATAGCTTGTGTTGCTGCAGTGTTTGGAGAACCTGTCAGATGTGGTGGAGGTGCTCTTCCCAACTCTGGCTAAAGATCAGAATGTCATCCAAGTATACCACTACAAATGAGTTGGTGAATGGCCACAAAATGTCATCCATTAGCCTCATGAAGGTTGCAGGAGCATTCGTCAATCCGAAAGGCATAAACAACCATTTGAAAAGGCCCTCCTTGGCTTTGAAGGTAGTCTTCCACACATTAGAGGGTTCGATTGGTACTTGGTGATATCCTGACTTTAGATCGATCTTGCTGAAATATTTCACCCTCTTTAGTTGGTCCAGGGGGTCATCAATCCATGGGATCGGGTACCTATTACGGATAGTGATCTTGTTCAACACCTGATAGTCAATACAAAGTCTCCAAGTCCCATCCTTCTTCTGTATCAACACGATCAGGCTCCCACAAGGCGATGAACTTGTACGGATGTGACCTTTCTACAACAGCTCCTAAATCTGCCTCTTGATTTCATCGTTCTCTAGAGCAAAGCGCTGCTAAATTGGTCCATTGGGTAGCAGCACACCTGGGGTCAGATCGATGGAGTGTTTGACCTGACAGTGCAGAGGGACCCCTGTGGGGGAGGTGAAGATGTCCTTGTACTCCTCCATGACCTTGTCCATTTGTAGTTGTCGTGGAGAGGGGCCCTATCTGGAGGTCGTGGCCACCGTCTTCTTCTTTCCTTGAGGGCGTATCATCAGGAAAACAAATTTCCTGTTTTGGAAATGATTTTACTGCATTGTTTTGCAGTAATCAAAGAGATGGTGATAGGCGGTGCTATCTTTGGTATCCTGTACAACTTATTTCCCAATGTAATAATAACAGCACAGGGCCTTGATTCATACACAACATGCCGCTTCCACAAGTATGGTTGTCCTAATAATACATCACAAACTTCAAGGGGAGTAATGTCACACAATACCTCATCCGTGAAGGGCTTGATGTTGTATGGAAGGCAACACTGCTGGCTCACGCGAAGATCCCATCCTTGGTGAAGCCACCCAATGGTGTATGGTTGTGGATGTGCTGTGGTCGGTAAGCCCAACCGCTTCACAACCTTTGCCGAAATGAGGTTCTTTTGGCTCCCGCTATCGACAATGAACTGTAGTGGGGAGCCCTTTACCCACATCTGGGAGTGGAAGAGACGCTCCTCCTCCTCGAGATCTTTAGGTTCATTTTTCTAGATCTTGGCGGTAGCAACAGTGGCATTGAGATCCGCATCAATGATCTGCTTCCCTTTGTCATTCCCCTTTTCGGGTTTTGACTCAAAGTTGGAACATGCATCTGATTCTGAAACCTTTAGCTCAGCCACCAGTGACTGTTTGGCCTGACACTCACTTGTGTTGTGAGTGGAGCTCTTACGGAGCTCACATCATTTTCCCGTGTCTTTTTTCGGCTTCACAACGTTGTTCTTTGCTTACAGCTTTGGCGGGTTGTCTTGGGCTGCCCTGCCTTAGCTTTGTCCTTTATTCTGTGGTTTAGGGCATCTTTCCCTTGCTTCGGATTCGCAGATCCAAAGTCTCACTTCTTTTGTTTAAACTTCTGCTCGACCTTGACGGAATATCGGTATGCTGTGCCGAGTGAGGAGATGTTCAGGAATTCTATTTCTTTCTGGATATACTTGTGCAGGCAGCTGCGGTATTTGAGTATCAAATTCTACTCCGAATCCTTGATACCCAACTTTGTGCGAAGGGTATGGAAAAGATTGGTGAACTCCGGCACGTCTTGGTCCCTTCCCTGCCACAGCATGGTCCACTTTATGTATTCATCCTCTTAGCTTCCGACAGGGTAGTACTACTGCTTGATGGCATCCCGGAATGAATTCCAGGTGGGTGTAGCTGAAAATAGTGAGCCGGTATTTTCATCCTTTTGCTCGCAGTAGGTTTCCCACCAGTCCTTGACATGGGGGGCTGCTTTGAGAAGAGCGAAAACAATCTTTTCCTAACTCGAAAATTCATGAACAGAAAAATAACCCTCTAGTAGATTTAACCATTTATCTACGGCATCTACGTCTATCTGACCCTCGAATATGGGGATTTAAAAATTAACTTGTACCTTAAAGGGTGTGGCATTTCCAGAGTACTGCTGGAAGCCGATGCGTCGCTTCTGGGTAGCCGCTAAAGGATTTGGGCAATGCTATCCATCATCGCATTCCGTTGTCGCTCGAGGGCTTCTTTAAGCAAGATTTTGATAAGATCTCCTGCCCCTCAACTTTCTTCTCATCCGCTATGGGAGGCTGTCAAGATTTGCGAGGCTGGTCTTGCAAAGGTTCGACTAGTTCAAGCCCTAACTCCTTATATTCCGACCTCGTTGGGGACATGCAAAGAAAAACAGAGAAAAAAGCAAATCGCTCTGATACCACTGATCTAGACTTAAACAGGAACGCAACAAATTACAGAGATAACCATAAACACAGATATGCAGCGGAAATAATACTTCATTTCATTAATGTAAAATACTGAAATATACTTACAAACAGTAATGGAAATAAACCAGCTAGGATGATGGTAGCTTATCTCTGAGAAGAGATGTGGTGGCTACATGCCTCTGAACTGTGTTACAATGAGGCTTGAAGGCATATTTATTGTTGAGAAACAATGGAAAATCCTTCACATTCCAAAACCTAACCCTAGAAGATGAAACACCAAACTATGGGCCCCGTTTGGGTAAATTGGAACATCAACTTCCCGGGGTCGTAACTTTGGCATACGATCTCCATTTGACGCGTACAATAGCTCGTTAGAAAGATCTATCCGAGTACTACCACTTTGGGAAGGGAAACATCGGTCCATGGACCCATGTTGCCCCTAGATTTCCTAGAAAACATCGTTTAGGGCCTCAAAACGGCTCTGGAAGTTCAAGACCTAAAAAACTGCTAAAAATAGTAAGTTGTGCTACAATTAAGGAAACTAAAAATGCTGAGAGAAACAATGGTGGGGATCTAGGTGGACTTGGCAGGTGGCCACCAATATCCACCTAGATCAGTGTTGGACCCACCAACATTCAAGGGATCTCCCCGATATGAATTCCCAACTAGACCTCACACCGTTTGGTGTTGGAGTCCCATCCTGTATGATGGTTCAGTTGCCATTATCTTAAAGATATGCCTTAGATCTTGCTTGTCAGTACATGAGAGTGGTATACTTAGTCTTCAAAAAATGAGGTTCATGTGCCTAGTGACTACTTAGTGTAGCTTGTGTCAAAGTTCTTTCACTACATAGGGAGAGGGTGATATTGAGTCTCAAGTCGAAAGGGAATGGTCCCAACTCTATTAGAGACATACAACACAATAGGATATGCGTAGCTTCTAGCGGAGTAGTCCACACGGATACAACAGTCACAATACAAAATGAACAAATAACACGTACAACATCCAGTGAAATAGTCCACATGAGTGCGACGGTTGTTATAACAAGTTTACAAGAATGAATTTGCCGAGTGTTCAAAGGAATAGTCCATACGAACGAGATAACTTTAACAACTGATACAACACATTTCCAACAACATATGCACTAAAACAACCGAAATAGTTCAGTTGTCCTAATACAAGTTAAAGCAACATGCATTACAAGCGTACAAAGAATAGTCTTACAAATGAATACAATACATGTGTGAAAACGTACTGGCCTATTAACAAGCTTCTAAATTACGTGAAAGTTCCAAGACACATTCGTACACCATACATCACTAATCTCGATAGTGGAGCATTAGAGCCACTGCTCGCTCCTCAAAGAAAAGATTATAGACTCTCAAGGCTATGTGGGCGGAGTCAAGGTGAAAATTCCTTTGCATGTACAAATGAGGGGTATATATAGCCAAAGGTGAAATTGACCCTTGTGATTGTTTGACTTCCCTCATGATTGTTTGGCTTACATGGCTTTTCGACTTACATGACTCTTTGACTTCATCTGTGGGTCTCTTGGACTTCCACATTACATTACATTACATAGTTATGATCCAAAGTAGTGATGTGGCTAAGGCAACTCATTACACAACTCGACATGACACTGTTGGTATGCACATGCTAGTTGTGATGTTCATGTTGAGTTGTTGTGCTGCTGAGTGATGAGTTTTCCCGTTGTGTACCATAGCTTCACCTCTGCATGGCAAAGTGTGCGGAGTCTTCAATGGTCTTGGGGTTCGCTTGATGGTTCATGCATGTGCACGTGCCTCCTTCGCTTGCTACTTGGTATGCTTCATGTGTTCGTCCAACAGTGAGCAAGTCTTCTAGCATGTGCTCCTTCTTCATCCCGTTCCTCTTCACGACATGTCTCATCCATGTACCATTTTCTGCAATAACTCATGATGAGACAACATCAAATCCAGAAATCCCCTAGTCTAGCATGATGCATTGTCTTTCATTTCCTGGTGCAGGTAACTGGGAGAGAGGACAAGGTTCTGAAACTTCACAAAGCACATTTCAAGTCAGGATGTGCAGCTCTAGGGCACTGCTAAGAAAAATTGCATAGAGGTCATAGGGAGGTTGGGTTGAGCAATCCAGGACAACAGTGACATTCTGCGGGATATTTGTCAACTAGGAAGGAGAACTACTCAATTTTTCAAGGGAAGGCAGTGTGGGTAGTAGGAGGCACTGGGAGTGAAAACTACGTAGATTCTCATTGGAGGCCGGGAGTAGGCTGTAGGAGCTTGCTGGCCAAAACTACATAGAACCGGGAGGCAGTCATGCAAGACATCTCTATGTAGTTTCTAGGCTAAGTGGGGTATTGAGCAACTGGTGGACAGTCCAAGAAAATTTCATAATTTTTAGGAGGATCAACATGTTGCCTGGTAGGGGGACTAACTGGTAGAACTGTGCAATTTTCAGAGATAGTGTAGTGACAAGCAGCTGGTGCCTATCCCTCTTATCTGTGTAATTTCATTAGTCAGTGCAGACAGGTAGGCTGACAAATTCTGTGCAACTTTTGGGAGGAGTGAAGCCCAGGGTCACTGCCTAGTCAAATTCTCCAGTTGACCAGTAAGAGGCTTGATGGATAGGCTTGCGGGCAGCGTAGATTAAGATAACTTCTTGGGAAACTTTACGTTGTTCTGGGTGACAGTTAGCTAGGTCGATTCCAGGATTGTGTAGTGCAAACTACTTGGGAGACAGCCTCAAGCTCTACACAATTCTGGGCCACAGTACTCGGTCATTGAGGGTTGAGATTGCACAATGCAGCTCAATGGAGGTCCGGCTGATGGAAGGTGGTCCAGTCAACAGATCTTCGGAAAAATGGTCAAGTGTGTGAGCGAGTGAACTCATGTATACATGACCTTGAGAACACACAGTCAACATTACTCAATGACAAGACACCCTAAACTACAAGATGACATATGCACAGTCTGATTGACTTCGAGACTATCTAATGGTCAAAGTGACAAGTGCAACACTTCGGATAGACCTTCGCATGGATGTGATGACACTAGCACGACAGTGCTTACAAGATCATGTGTGAGTGTGATAGATGTTTACATAGCGAACACAACTCAAACACAAGCCTTCAACATCACCAGAACAAGGTTGCAAGCATGACATAGCAATCAACATGACTGTTACAGGGAAAAGTGTCTATACAGAACTGCTCTATCCCACTAAGGTGTGATAGCTACCTTAGAAACAAACAAAGTAAAGCTACTTTCGTTTTTCCTTTATGAAGTATAGATAGAGAAGAACAAGAAGACCAACCTCTGTCTTGCGCTAATCTCCTGGTTTGATTCCTCTCTTTCTTGATAGTCTTTCGCTACTTGTTCCCTTGCACGCCCAACTTCACAGAGTACCTGTAAGATCACAGTAGCATAGCACTATACAAGAACATAGATCTATAATCATAAACAATCTAGGATCAGATGTAAATTGACCATACAAATGCAACAAACATAAATGACACAAGAGTATGGAGGAAAACTTGAATAACTTTTTATTGATAAACAAGAAAGAGCCAAGAGGAGTTACAACCGGTTGTTCTAACCCAACATCAACCTCTCAGCAAGGAAGCCCCTCTTCACCTCATACAAAGCTTAGATCACCCAACAATCTGATGTTTTATCTCAAGAAACCAACAGCAATTCCTTACAATATGCAAAATTCCAGCCTCCGGATCTCTGGGATGAGGGATCCATATATAGATATCTGTAAGGGGGATGAGTCAACTTGTGATTTGATTAGTGTCTTCCCTCTGATATTTCTTGCTTCCACTTGGAGACTGATGATCTCTTACTCATCCTTGGTCGAATTCAGAGAGGCAAGTGTCATAGGAGAAGTTTCTGGAAGCTTCCATTGCCTCTCCACCTCGCGGAATGACACTGCCATTTGTCATTTCTCGCCCATCGCACCCCATAGAAGGGATTTTTGAAATGCAACGCACCCACACAATGTATTTAGGTGCAATGCAACACACTTTGCCTATGGAGCAGCTGAAATGATCCTATTTTGACCAATTCTGAGCAGTTTTTCATGGAGAACTTCTGGGAGGAGCTGTAATCAATTGACTTTGTTCCTTTAGGGGTTAGAACAACACTTTTAGGGACTTAGGAGCCCTTGGTTTATGGAAATTTTATGCTTGGGGTTGCAGTGCCAAAAAATGTCTATAACAGTTGCCCCTTAAAGCATGAGGTCATTAATCTCTTTTGGATGTCGGGTGAAATGCTTTATAATGAGGATCCGAAGTTCTTTCAAGCTGAGAGGAGACCTGTAATAAGATACAATACAATACATCATCTTCATAATATTTTCATGATCTAGTTGAGGCGGGAATTCCCATGCTCAGCTTTATAAATTCATTCTCATGTACATAGGACAGACAATCGTCTGAGTATAGACTGATGATTCTGGAAGAGCCATCATCCCTTTGATTGGATGATTATCTGTGCAGCAATGATGTACATTTGATGTCTTTATTTTCTTGAATATATATCGCAGCTCGGATGGATGAAACTAGATCCGGGGTCTTCAATCTCGTTCGATCTTCACTCGAAGTACAAGTCGATCCATGTGACAGATGTTCTGGAGTCGAACATGGAAAGACATCACCTGATTACTAGCCAATGATGCAAGCTGTTAACAGACGCGAGAGGAATCACCGATAATGATAATGATCCTCAAGGTACTACAGTACAATTCACGTGGTGTGAATAAAGGACTTGGCGTCGAACACCACGCAAAATCTTTCGGTCAAAGGCCATTGATGTAAACTTGTCGCCGGAAGTGAGAAACTTGCCATTGAGGCATGCAAGCTTCAAAGTACTGAAAGGGGTGTTCCTAGATCAACTTCTTGGATAATGAGCTGATGTCGACAAGAAGCGATCCGTCATAGGAGGGCCTTAATGAATCCCACATCAATGACACGGAACGGAGCAAATGATTTTAATGGAGGTGAAAACGGTCTGGTGATATAAGGTTCAGGGTGGCGGTCATGAAATAATGGAGCATAAATGTATTGTAGTGGGTGAGACACAGGTGAACTCTCTGAATGACTTCTCTTGAACATATCGGCGACACTGACATGATGGATTGGTAGCATTAACCCCAAAATGTGGATGGTGTGATGGGACCATGGTGATGTGACCGGTGAATGAAACAACCCAACCCGACTTGGATGCGGAGCGAAAGTGTCATGTTCAAGAGCGACTTGCTACCAACAAAGTTTCTTCAAGTTTTCTTCCCAATTTTTCCCCAGGCATTACTGACTAGTACCTCTTTATTTTTGTCAAGCTTGAGGAGGATAACATATGCTTGTTCTATAATTTGCCCTTCGGGCAAACCCATCGCTATGTTTTAACGAGCCTAGCGATAGTGAAACTCGTTCTCATCTATAGACAAGTTTGTCGCTATCAAATTTTAACGAGTTTAATGACAAAGATAACTCGGTCCTTTTCATTTTTAGAGAGTCTGAAAAGGAACGTAAAGGAAACTCCAAAAATCCTTTTTTCGTCATCATAATCCCTTAAGTCCAAAAAAGTATAAAACAATACAGAAGGGATGAATTTTCGATCCTTTTAACGAGCCGAACAAAACAAGCGCTCAATCTTTTTGTGTAATAATCCCTCAGGTCCAAAAAGATTAAAATCTAAAGGAGGGATAGCACTTCCGGTCCTTTTAACGAGCTGGAGAGGCCAATGGCTCAGCAATCTTTTCATATTTTACGAGTTGATTTTGAAAAGAGCTTAAAGACGACTTGTCTTTTGAGGAACGAGTGATAAAACGGGTAGCTACTAATTCCAGGTAAGGTTTGGAATTTTCCAATCATGGCAGTGTTACAAGGATGGCTAAAATGATCACTCTTCGCAGCTGTTCCTCAAAATGGGTAAACAATCAAATGGAGGTGAATGATCAGGCAATGCAAAAATGGAGGTGATGGATCAGAACACGACCAAGGCTTTAAAGGCTGAAGTATTACATTCACGATGGTTATTTACCGGAAATTGGTTCATTTTTTAATGAGCTTAAACTTTGGAGGAACATGTGCTCATTGCTTATGTTTATTTTTTAATGAGCATGAAGTCCGCGCTAAAACTGCTCGATTAATCCAGTCATTTAATAAGAAAGTCTCATATAAAATGGCAATTTTTAGAGTTTTGCCCCACATCCTTTCTTTATGCAAGTTAGGAAATGACTAATCCAAAAAACAGATAAATAATCGCTCTTTGCTTGCACTCCAAAAGGTTTGCATGCCCCCAGGTATAAAACAGAGTTTCAAGGTTACCCCTACTTCTTTCTGCTAAAACAATTGTTTTACCGAGAGAGGCCTACCTCTTACAGGTTACCAAAGATTGTTTTATTTACGGCATAAACAAAACACTTCTTCGGCGATGTCTACCGAAATAGACAAAGGTGAGTGGCGATGCCCGCCAACTCACATAACTTTGACAAGAGAATCTTATTCCAGTCCAACTCTCTCTTCCAATCACGGACGGGAGTACGGAGGTCATATACTCTCGCGGAAACCTACCCTATACCCGAAGTTTTCCTGCCGAAGCAGACCAGGGTGCATGCCCCCTGGGTTTTAGTCACGCCCCCGAATCACTCGCGCTCATTAGTTGGAAGGACTGGGGATTGAGACATTTCTTGCGTGAAAAGACCATTTAGGGTTGGTATATGACTATTTGCTATGTGTGATCCGGGAAATGAAAGTTGGTCTACGAGCTTGACCACTCTTACTTTGTGCGGAAAACACATTACTCTAAAGAGTGAGGAGACAATCGCTCCCATGCAATAAATATAGTCTCGTCCAAGGTGTAGATTATAATCCAGGGGCCCTTGGACCACCATTACGTTCATTTGAACGGTTTTCCGTCTCAACGTTATGGGCACATTGGGAAGGATCCCTAACGGTCGACTGGTTCCTTTATCAAAGCCTGTTAGATTTCTCATCTCAGGCAAAAGCGATGGCGAACCAAGCGCTTTCCAAGCAGTCGAGGAAAGGATACTCACAGAAGCCCCTTCATCAATGATGGTACCTGCCATAACCATTCTATATATTTGAACAATAATTCGGAATGGTACACTAGCCGGTAAACGGGGTCTGCCCAGTTGATTCCAATCGAAGGAAACAACTAGGTTGCTTGGAGGTGGGACCGAATAAACGACCGGGTACGACTCTAATGAACTTCCTTCCTGCGGTAAAGGAATGGGTAAATTTCCCCCATGTTCATCGGAGTCTGTGCTTATGAAAAGAATTTGGGCGGTGTCATCCTTGTTCTCTTCGGTGACTGTATCATCTGAAGATGGAACCTTTGAAGGCAAGACCGGGTCAACCACTGCCTCGACCTTTTGACTTTTGTCTGGTGTTGATTCAGATGGTTTTTCTTCGATGATAGAAACTTCGGCCGACCATCTGGGCCGGTCAGCCGGATTCTCAACTAGTGACGGACTTGGCAAGAGTTTTTTATATCCAGGAGGAAGTCGTAACGGTGAAACCAGACGATCATCCAAAACTCTTTTAGCCTCATCTAAGAAGGGACAACGGTGGACGGCATGATCGCCTTCACACAGTTTACAAGGAAATTTATATTTTCCTTTTTGTCCATGGGCTTCACTTTCACTAGTCGATGGTGTGTTTTCAACATGATCATCAGAGGTTGACGACACCGGGTTGTGCAAATGAGGAGACTAGTCCCTTAAGATCCAAGGGATGCAAGGATAATCTCTATGATAGTGGTCTCCTTTGCAAATGATACATGGCGATTTAGGCTTGGTCGGTGCAGTGTGTGGATTTTCGCCAGACGATGCTCGTTTACCCCCATTCGCTTTTGGCTCCTTCTTCTTCTTCTCTTTCTTCTTCTTTTCGTTCTTCTTCTCAGGTACTTGACTTTTGGCTTTACCAGCCCCATCAAGCGAAGAGGAAGGAGGAGAGGAAGAATTGGAAGAAGTAGAAGGTTGGTGGGTAACTCTGGACTCGTCTAGTTGCTGACTCGATTTTTCAAGAATTGCGGTGTTCTGAACGACAGAGGTTGAGAAGAGCCATACAGGCAAGCCGATTGTCAGTCCTGGAAACGACAATGTGGCCATATGGGGTGCACCAACATCTCCCCAAGAGGAGAAGGGACTAGGATTTCCTCCAAGGGGAATTCCTTGGTTGGTGGATTCCATTTTCTCAACCCAAGATCAACGTAGGAAAGGGTGATGAATATTCCGTTTAAAATAAATTTTAGACGCTTTGACACAACTTGTTTTTTCAATTTTAAAGAGTCGAGAAAAAACAAAATATGACTCTAGTCGCCTTCGATTTTTAATGAGCCTGAAGTGACAAGTGCTCAGATGGACCTTTTCCGTTAAGGAGTCTGAAAAGGAATGAAAGGGACTGCTCTGGAAATCTAGGTAGAGGGATTACCAAACCAATCGCAAAACTGCAGAATACTTTTTACGGTACGACAGTCAATCTTCCCAAATGCTGTGTTCAGTGCATTGCGATCGATAGGGCGGCAGACACGGCTTCCTATGGATAAAGGATTAAGCCTATTGTGGTCTCCCAAAATATACTCGACGGTACGTGGGAGCACAAGTCCGTACTGGCACTTATCATCTCAAAGTGGAGGAATCACCCAACCAACAGTGAGAACAACAGTTACCAGGCTTTACGACGCCGGAATACGTCTCTAGCCTAGACTTCTAGATGTTGTGCATTAGGTTCCAAAGCGTTGTTAGATTCATTGAATTTATTTTAAGTTGATCTTGTTTATGAAGTTTGCCTTTCAGGTTCACCGTGTGATGTATATACACAATTCCTAAAATGCAATCTAAGATGATAAACAATCTTTTATCTTCTTTGTGCAATGAAAATCCTAGCTACTAAGGAAAGAAAGACAGAATTCTTTCACAAAGAGCAAAGAGCACACTCTAAATGCACTTTTACTAAATCAAACCAATCAGACTGTCTAAATGCAAATGCACATGCATGTATTTATTTTCGACTTTCTTAATATGTAAATGATAAAAAGAAAGTTGATGCACAAATTTGAATTTCTTTTCAAGCGACAATTATCAACAAGGTTCTTTTCGAAATAAAAAATGGAGGCAATCACAACATTCTACGATTTGGAAACGAATACTTGTTTTTGACACTAGAAAAACCACAAATTCAGACCAAAAACAATAGTAACAAGACAATCGATTATCTACAGCAATCAAACTCTTTCCTATGATTGAAAACGACACTTGCGACACTTTCAAATCAAAGGACGACAGTGCGATTATGCTACTTTTTGCAAAGGAGAATTGAAAATGACTCAACAAACACACAAAAACATTTACAGTTCTTTTGTACAAAGGAGGCGGAATAACAACAAGGAAAAGGGGTTTCAAACAGAGATATATTGATCACAGGCAACAAAATTCATGAATAGAATTGGAAAGAATGAGCTACAGAAACCAAAACTGAACAATGTCTAGTCTGATCAGCGCACCTGTAACACAGGGAATTTGAAATGCAGCGCACCTTCTACACTCGGGAAGTGTGCTGAATTTCAGATTCTCAAAACAATACCTACGCTGGGCCAGAGACGAGACTTTGCTTGGGTTCTGGGTCACAGTTTGCAGTTCAGTTCATGGGTTTTGGCTGAGCAAATGGTAATCAGTAATGCAACAATCAGGGGTAGATCTAAAGAGGATCTAAGAGCTATCACAAGAGGCAATCAGAAAGTTTGTAAATCAGTTGTTTAATTTATAAACAAATCCCGGAGATTGACTGAAGCAACATTTATCTACTTTGCATTTGCAGAGCAAATGCAGTTCGAAAGCTACCTGGCACAACTTCAGGCTCCGTCTGTAAGTTTATAAAATAGACAACAATGAAGATAAACAAACAAACTAATTCGTCCCCAGCGGAGTCGCCATTTTGTTACAGGGAAAAGTGTCTATACAGAACTGCTCTATCCCACTAAGGTGTGATAACTACCTTAGAAACAAACAAAGTAAAGCTACTTTCGTTTTTCCTTTATGAAGTATAGATAGAGAAGAACAAGAAGACCAACCTCTGTCTTGCACTAATCTCCTAGTTTGATTCCTCTCTTTCTTGATAGTCTTTCGCTACTTGTTCCCTTGCACGCCCAGCTTCATAGAGTACCTGTAAGATCACAGTAGCATTGCACTATATAAGAACATAGATCTATAATCATAAACAATCTAGGATCAGATGTAAATTGACCATACAAATGCAACAAACATAAATGACACAAGAGTATGGAGGAAAACTTGAATAGCTTTTTATTGATAAACAAGAAAGAGCCAAGAGGAGTTACAACCGGTTGTTTTGACCCAGCATCAACCTCTCAACAAGGAAGCCCCTCTTCACCTCATACAAAGCTTAGATCACCCAACAATATGATGTTTTATCTCAAGAAACCAACATCAATTCCTTACAATATGCAAAATTCCAGCCTCCGGATCTCTGGGATGAGGGATCCATATATAGATATCTGTAAGGGGGATGAGTCAGCTTGTGATTTGATTAGTGTCTTCCCTCTGATAGTTCTTTCTTCCACTTGGAGACTGATGATCTCTTACTCATCCTTGGTCGAATTCAGAGAGGCAAGTGTCACAGGAGAAGTTTCTGGAAGCTTCCATTGCCTCTCCACCTCGCGGAATGACACTGCCATTTGTCATTTCTCTCCCATCGCACCCCATAGAAGGGATTTTTGAAATGCAACGCACCCACACAATGTATTTAGGTGAAATGCAACGCACTTTGCCTATGGAGCAGCTGAAATGATCCTATTTTGACCAATTCTGAGCAGTTTTTCATGGAGAACTTCTGGGAGGAGCTGTAATCAGTTGACCTTGTTCCTTTAGGGGTTAGAACAACACTTTTAGGGACTTAGGAGCCCTTGGTTTATGGACATTTTATGCTTGGGGTTGGAGTGCCCAAAAATGTCTATAACAATGACGAAGACGACAGTTGGTCAAACAAGTGAAAAGGAAGCAAGACATGTCGAGGAAACACATGAAATGACTTTTTTTTTTGCACACATGCATGTTATCAAGGATAGGATGATATGACAAAGATAAGAAGTCCTACAAACTCAACTAAGAGGTGTAATTCGAAAGATGTTCTTTACTTACCATACTTACCCTCAATATGATCATGCATCCGATGGAGTCTACATGCGGTTCTCATCTTTTCCATTACTTGGTCTCTTGGTCCTTCTCCTCAACTCCTTGGGAGTGATCTCAGCATGTCACCTTTTCCTGTAGTCACTGAGCGATGGATAAATGTGGTTTCAGCGGGTAGTGACTATTGTCGGGATGAGGCCACAAGAGGCCCATCTACGTAGTTTTTTGAATGCAATACAAACATGGCATCTTGGACAACACTGCGCAATTTTGAGGCACATGACTATTGTGGGATGGGGTTCCTATAAGGACACCTCTGCACAATTTCTAAATGCAGGGAAATCAGACTTCTCTTTGCATTTCTGGACAGAAATGTGGGCTGTCAAACTGCTCTGTACATTTCTAGAGAGCAGTGTTGGCTGGGAAGCTGAGGGACATTACTGCGTAATTTCTAATGACAGTGGGTTTCGGTTGGGGAAGGACACTAGAAGAAAACACAATGCAATTTTGGATGCCAAGGAATGTTGGGGTCTCTACGCACTACGGGGTTTCAGTAGATAAGCGAGGAAGCTTGATGGTTGGAGAAGAAAAGTGCACATTTTCAGGAAGTTGGATGAGGCTAGGTTACTTGGGAAATGGCTAAGTGTGAGATTAGTGACACATATGTAAATAGTGATAAGAATCGATTGTGATCACACACAGACACTTAGTGACACAATGTAGACCATCCAAAATGCATGACATATACTTTGCTTAATGCAAAAACCTTTGTGACAAGAGTGCGTGAAGTGAGTGTGAAACATGTCTATGTGATGATAACAACTCATACACACACAATTCCCTTGAAGCAAAAGAACATTCCCTTTGCATGCCAAACAACAACCCCTATGCCTAAAGGTGACACATGTTGCATAAATATGACAGCACAGACAACTCTTAACATCAATGAGGGGAATCTTGAGATCATCATCTTACCAATAAGTGACCAAGGATGATCGATCATAGAATCCAAGGTAGGCTCCGAAATTTTCATGCGAGCGAAAATTTTGGATGGTGGTTGTAGCGCTACAACACTCAGATAGAGTGTGGCCTTTGGGGATTCACCATGTGCCAATATTATTGACCAAAATTATGGTTACTTAGAAAGTGTGTGGCCTTCCAGCATCAATTTCATTAGAATCAAACCCATAATTACTTAGATAGAGTGTGGCCTTTGGGGATTCACTATATGTCAAGATTACTGGGCAAAACTATGGTAGGAATACACCATGTGTCAGAGGTACCAACCAAAATTATGGTTGATCTACCATGTTTCAAGAGTACCAACTAGAATTATGTTGAGAATGCACCATGTGTCAGAAGTACCGACCATAATTGTGGTATCCTATTGATGTTGTTTATTTACCATGTGAGAAACATGTTTTGACTAGATTATGGCACTTTTGTTATGTATCATGTTTCATAATTGTCAACCCGATTATGGTACTTAGATTTGTTATAAGCATTTTCTTAGAAGAAATCTTTATCAACATGCAATTTTCTTTGATCTCAAAATTATGGAAAATTTGGAAGTATTTGTGAGAACACCACAACAATGATATAAGTTTGAAGTCTTGAGATCTACTATAGATGTCAAGTTGAGTCATTGGAGCATATTGTTCTTGATTTTGAGTATAAATATTGCTTTATTCAAGCTCAAGGATCTTTACTGTAAAGTGACAATGATGAGATCATAGCATGGAGTAATTTTCAACATCATTGAAGTTGTATATAAAGGTCTTGGAGATTCCTAGATACTTGTAATAAAAATCCTAGATGCGTTTGCAATGAATTCAAGTTTGATAAATGTTTCCATGCATAGAATATTGTAATGGGAGAACTAAGTTTAAAGATTGATGACTTCTTGAATCATTGGAATGAGTGTTATGTATCATCACTGCAATCTTATTTGAAGTAAAATTAGATGATCTCTTATCATTGTAAGAGAGGCTTAGTCAGATTTTGAAGACTTGCATCATAATATCATGATATACCAAAGTTTTGTGTCAAAGACTTATATCTCAAATTTCCAAGGAGCTAACATTCTTCTCAAAAGATGATGAGGATTGCAAATAGATAGTTATGACAATAGAGGGAGAAGAAGTGGAAGAATGATGCAATGTTTGTGACAAAATGATTGATATTTGAAGTTCTGAGTTTAAGAGCGAGTGGGCAGATAAACAAATTTGAAATATACTTGTGTGTGACTAGAGATAAGAGAATAGAAGATCCTCCAAGTAAGAGGGAGATCATGTTTTTTTCTCCAGTTGTCAAGACTTTGAAGAAGTCTCATAATTTAAGAAATCCCTTAAGGAATATGGTGTAGTTGCTATAAGAACACCCAAAATTTTGGGCATATTCGAAATTTCGGGTCTCCCACTACTTGCTCCAAGCCTTTAGGGTTCTGATCGGGCTTGCAATTGACCAACCTCTCCTCGACCTATTCCTAACAAACCCTATTAATGCTCACACTTATTTCTATCTTTATTCTTCTGGATTTACATCTAATCTTGATTAGACTGACACATTAGGGTTTACGGGGATACCTCATTACTTAACCTCATCCTACATTGGTCCTCATCCCATTTAAATTCATTAGGGTTTTCAGTAGGTGGTTGTTGTTGTAATGTGTTATTAGGCATTATCTCTCCATTAGTATGAATTTTCAAGAGAAAGACACATGTTTGCACCCTTGGTCATATTTCATGTGTCCTTATGCTTTCAATTACTTTAGATTTTAGAAAGTTGTTCTCTTATCCTTATATTATAAAAACCTAAGTTATCATATCCCAGAATCAAAGGTTAAACATAATTGTCTTGAACTCCACTTTGGCTCACATTACTCAACTTGCTCTCCACCAACTTTTAATGGTTTTCAGTTTCACTGGTCAAATCATCATTCATTTAAATATTCATATGCATAAGTGTTTAGTTTTGAAGAGGAATTATTTGCACGAAGTCCTAGGATGTCAAAGCTTTGCATTCAGGTTCACATATCAATATTTTAAGAAATCAATTGAACACTTGAATGAGTTTTCTTCACAAGGTCATTTGAAGGCCTCTTTTGCAATGGTTGCGAGATCTGCTTGAATTGAGGAAAATCAAATCCTACCTGTCAAGGCTCTTATTTTGTATGTTTAGGCTCACTATTTAAATTCATTAGGATTATTTTGTGTTGAAAGGGAAAATGTTGAAAATAGCAACAAGAAATGCTAAAAATAGAACTGCTATAAATAGCATTTCAGGATACATTCCAATTTTAGTTAGTCCCTAAACTAAAATTGAGAATTAAAATTCGAATTTGATCTTAGCAGTTGTTTGTAAACTAATTAATTCATCTTAAGTTAATTATTTGTAGGAAATCAAACATGAAGTCTATGTGAAGACATGCAACTGTTTCTCCATTGATTGAGGAAGTTATCCCTTGATTAAAAGAGATCATGATGAGTTGTACTTTGAGTTGTAATTAGTTAGCTCAGTTATCTGAGTTAAGTACAATTAGATTAGTTCCAACAGTTTGTGTAACTGATTGTGAGTTTAGTTAGTTAATGCATGCATGCATGTAACTGCTGCACTTCAGATAATTGAATATTCTCTCATAAATAACTCATGCATGTCAGTTCAGTTAGAGACCCAGTTGAGATCAGGTGATGGGACAGTGTACTATCAGTTGTAGGAATATTCCATGGAGGATATCTCTTGCATGCAGAAGGAATTCATTCCTTGGAGATTGCGCAATTACTTTTGAGTTTGATGGTTGTGTGATGAGGCAAATTCACATAGGTGGAAACATTGGACCCCAAGAGAAACTGTACAAGGAAATAGGAGGCTTGGAGGGCTGGAGGAAGGCATATGTTGTGTCTATTCAGTTTGTCAGCTATATTGTTTGATTGTACTGAGAGCTGGATGGCTTGTGAGCTGAAGCTTTGTGTAATCTAAACATATTTCCACTTGTATGATATTACAGAGGTCGAGGTTTTAGGCTGAGGCTTTCCCCAAAGTATTCTTCTTTGTTCATGTGTGATTGATTTCTCATTCTCGGTTATATGTGTTAAATTTGATCTTGCTCATATTCAATTAAGCTTCTGCAAGTTTATTGTAGAAGTAGATCTAGTATTTTTCTTTAGTATATTGCATAATCTGTTGATCTACAGTGAGAAATTCTACATGGTATCAGAGAAAAGGTGATCAAAGTGAAGAACATTATACAAGAAGGGAGAAGTTCGAATTTTGATGTTCCTGAATATAGAAATCGAGTTCTCACCACATCTCAATTTCACCAATGGCGTTCAATGGTTTAAGACTCGAGTATGCCCTTGATGGTAGCTCGAATTATATAGCTTAGAAGGATCGAATGGAAGCAGTATTAGAGGATAACAGTTGAAAGGACTTCATTGATCAAGAAGTCCCCAAGACGGAAGTGGCTAATGCTACAAAATTAGCAGAATGGAAGAAATGTGTGGCTAGAGCAAGGAGAATCCTTCTGGAGGGAGTTCGAGACCACATAGTCTCGAGTCTCCATGGGAAGGAGACACCATTTTCAATGTGGAAAACATTGAAAGATATATATCAAAACAACAATGATCAGAGGAAGTTGGTGCTGAAAGACAAGCTTCGGAAAATCAAGTGTGAAAAGGGTGACATGATCTCTACATAATTGAACAAGCTCACCACCTACAGGGATGAGCTTAGAAGTGTAGGGATCATGACAGCAGATGATGACATGGTGAGTCTTGCACTCCTCGGTCTTCCTAAGAGCTGGCATAGCTACCAAGACTCGGTAAATGGAAGAGAAAAACTGCTAGATTGGGAACGACTTTGGTCGGATCTGATGCAGGAGGAGATAAGAAGAAGCACCAAAGATGGATCCTCATTAAAGCAAGATGATGAGGAAAATCTAGCCTTAGCGAGTAAGGTGAGGAAAGGGAAAGGGAAGGCGTCCCATTCCAAATCCAGTTCTTCCCATGGTGGGAAGAAGTTTGACAAATCGAAAGTGCGATGCTTTCATTGTCATGAGGTGGGCCATTATGCTACAAATTGTCCACAGAATAAATCCAAGAAGGGATCCTCGAAGGGATCTGTTGGTAAGGCACTAGCCTCACAGTTTGAGTTGGATTTCTCTCTCATCGCATGCATGGTTTCATCCATGGTGGGATGTGTTTGGTACCTAGACAGTGGAGCTTCATTCCACATGTCAGGTGACAAGAATCTTTTCAATACCTTGGAGGAGAAGGATCTCTAGATGTGGATCGAGATGGGCAATAATGGAAAGTACCGTGTTTCAGGTGAAGGTATGGTTGTGTTTCAGAGGGAGCATGGAGCTCTTCTCACCTTGATTGATGTAAAGTATGTACCAAGTCTGAAGAAGAATCTTGTGTCCATTGCTATGCTAGAAGATAAAGGCTATGATGTAGTCTTTAGTAAAGGAAAGGTATTCCTGAGGCATATCGACACTGGATAGACCAAGAGGATTGGGATTTGAGTAAAGAATATCTACAAACTGGAGGTAGATGACTGTGCTGCATTGAGTTCCAAAGCTGAGATGGTGCAGAGCCAAGATGTTAGCAAGCTATGGCATAGAAGATTGGGCCACTTGCACCATGGAGCCTTGAAGATCATGCAGCAGATTTCTATCAGACTTCCCAAGGGAAAATTAGAGCATACAGATACATGCAAAGGTTGTACCTTGGGTGAGTATGTGAAATCTTTCTTTCAGGACCGAGATAGTAGATTTGGAGCAATCCTTGAGCGAGTTCACACAGATGTTTGTGGACCATTCTCTATAGCCTCCATTGCTAAACAAAGGTACTATGTTATTTTTATTGATGATTTTTCTCGTAGATGTTGGATCTACTTTATGCAAAAGAAGGATCAAACCTTCTTGAGGTTTTGTGAGTTTAAAGCCTTGGCAGAGAAAGAGTCAGGAAAGAAAATAAAAGCCTTACGTAGCGAAAATGGTGGAGAGTATGTCTCCCAACAGTTTAAGGACTTCTGTGCTGCAGAAGGAATTAAACGGGAGTTGACAGCACCCCATAACCCATAGCAGAATGGGGTGGCCAAAAGGAAGAACAGATCGATTGTGGGAGCAACTTGAGCGATGTTGCATGACCAAAGCCTACCACTTCATTTGTGGGCTGAGGCATGCAATACAACAGTATACTTGCAGAACAGAAGCCCGCACCATATACTGGGAATGAAGACACCTATGGAGGCCTTTTTTGGGAAGCGACCAAATGTGAGTTACTTCTGAATCTTTGGATCATCGGTTTATTTCCATGTGACCAAAGATTCCCAGAAGAAGCTAGATCCAACAGTTGAGTTGGAAATACTTGTGGGGTACAGCGATACACCCCACAACTATCGGGTGTTCCTGCCTACCAATCAGAGGACAGTGGTACGTAGAGATCTGAAGTTCAATGAGTAGAAAGCCATGCGAGTATCACTTGAGAGGGAGCTCAAGTTGCATGCAGAGGAGGAACTTTCAGTTCCTAATGTAGAAATTTTTAATAATATGACACTTATTCACAGAGATTATCCTGATTATACACTATTGCGGAATGCATGCATAATACATAACCTCCTCTACCATTGATCATCAATTTGCAGTATTCAGAAACAATGGCATGCACACATTGAAGCATCAATCACACATATCAACACACCGAAACTCAACCACATGAGTTCTAACTAAAGTCCATCATGCAATAGCTCAACTGACCCATAAGAAACGCATATTTCCTTCTGACAGCTGCATGTGCCACATCTGTAGCTCAAACTGATGTGCTCCAAGAGGATAAGATAATGTTTATAGTCCAAATATTATTATGAGCTAATAATATTCGACTGTTCTATTTTTAGCCTGGCAGTCTAAAAACCGCCCATATATCTAAAAATAGAAGTCCATCTATTTCTACCAACATGACCAATCATCCACAAATAGCATCCTGCAACTCATAGACCATGATCCATATGTCTAAAAATAGACATATTCTAAAAATAAACTTTGCGCCAAAAATAGCTTGTGGGCCCACTTAGTGAAGGCGACTCCTTTCCACTAAGCTCCATCATCTTGTTGCATTCTCAACACTCCCTCTCAACAAGATATGGATTATCAGCAACCCCTATCCTGCAACTCTTGAGTCTTGAAAATGTCATTCATTTCCATTACACTTTCACTATTATGTCCATTATATCACCTCCATTTCACCTCCATTTCACTACTATGTCACCACATTCATCCCACTTTCATTATCATTGGGCCACATTTATGTTTTTCCAATCTTTATTAATTCTAAGCCTTTTAAGTGAATTTGTGGTTAAAAATTAGAAAATAATGTGCATATGCTTATACCTAACAAATGGGTTGAGATTGTTGACATGTGTAGGTTGAAAGGAGGCTTCTAGAAGACCCTTATGTGGCACTCTAAGGCCAAATTCGAATTTGAGTGGAAAGAATCATGGGATCATGAGGATATGTGTCACATCTCCTAATTGTATTGTAACTCTAAGAAGACATGTGTCTTATCAGTTCCTATTTTTATTAGGACTCTAGAGGTAGAGGGAGAGATTCATGGACTCTCATTAATGAGATGGCTTCTCATCTTTTTGTGTAAATAGGAGATCTCTTTCCTTCATTTGTGAGTCTTTTAGCTTGTGAGTCTTCTAGCTTGTGAGTTCTTTAGCTTGGAGTTTGTAGTTCTTCCTTGATGGCTTTTGAAAGCTTTGAAGAGCTTTGTTGTACTTTGTAATTTTGAAGAATTTGAATAAAGCTTTGATATTCTCAACATGGAAGGAGATGTGAAGTAGATTTCATGGAGCATATTAGAATGTAAGGTAGAGTAGATTTCATTTTGTAAATTTTGCTTTGATTTCATTATGTTATTTGATTGCTTTCAAGTTTGGTAGATTAGATTTTTCATTCATGCAATTTTAATTCATGCAAGTGTGTTCAACCGGTTGATTGTAGATTAGTAATGCACATAGCTTTTTAATGACTAATGACATGATGGCATTATCTTGTCATTCTGCTGATTTATTTTCTTAGTTCTAATTCCAGCACTGTTTATTTCTTTCAGTTTTGTTTTGTTCATTTACTTTTCTACAAGATAGATATTAGACTGCTCATGTGATTTTCAGTTACCTCCTATAGCCAGACCGACTCAAATGGTGAGGGATTGAAGTATGATGCGTAGTTTGATATTAGTTTATTTTTCTGCAAGTTAGTTATTGAATTGCTCATGTCATTTTCAGTTACCTCCTATAGCCAAAGCAACTCAAATGGTGAGGGATTGAAGTATGAATGCGTAGTTTGATATTAGTTTATTTTTCTGCAAGTTAGTTATTGAATTGCTCATGTCATTTTCAGTTACCTCCTATAGCCAGAGCAAGTCGAATGGTGAGGGATTGAAGTATGAATGTGTAGTTTAATATTAGTTTCATTTTATGCAAATTAGATATCAGATTGCTCAATTTGTTTATGATTACCTCCTATAGCCAGAGCGAGTCGAATGGTGAGGGGTCAGAATATGAGTTGATGTAATATGATTTAGTTTACTTTGCTTACAGTTTTTGAATTGCTTTAAGTTCAGTTTTCTTTTTATACAACAACAAGGATACTGGGTTTCATAGTCACTAGCTCATTGTTTGGTTGTTGCATTCTATTTTGATTGAAGTAGCTACATATTTACACTTTTGTTTAAGTACTAATTCCATCAATAACATGTTTTAAGATCTTTTGAAGTGCTAAGTTTTGGAAGTTACCATTAGGGACATAGACTTTGTCTTGAAATCTACATCCATACTTGTCCTTTAAAAGTATTCTTAAGACCTTAGAATAAGATTTCCATTTGCATTAGACACTTTAGGAAACCAACAAAAGAAAAACCCCAAAACAAAATAAAATCTATAAAACAACGAAGTAAGAAAAAAATTAACTAAGCACATATGGTGCACCACACTTCATCAGTTTACGATACTCGGATTGATAATTTATGTAGAGCAATTTAAGACGTTAAATTGACTAGACATTTTGGTGCCGTTGCCAGGGAAGTGTAATTATAAGACTTTATTTCTTATATCTGATTTTTTTTTTAATAATTCTTGAGTATGCTCTCCTCCTGCACTTTGTGTGATCTAGAGGATCAGAAAAAGGATTGTTAAGTAAAAAAAATTAATAATTCTTGAGTATGCTCTCCTCCTGCACTTTGTGTGATCTGGAGGATTAGAAAAATGATTGTTATGTTAAAAAAAAAAAAAAGGAGACAAAATAAACTTCATCATTTTAATTGATTCAAAAAAAAAAAAATGAAAAATGAAACCCAACTGCTTTGATAGGTTCAAATTGTCCAAAATTGACTGGTTATGGTTTGTAGTGGTCCTCAAAACACTGTATCCTATTTTAATAAGGTTTTGCAACTCAGCTGCAGAAAGTGCCTTGATTCCGCAGCTAGTTGAGAATTCTGCAGCTGTTTCAAGGTTTAACAGGTTACAAGCATCCAATAAAAAAACCGACCACATGGGCATCTCCAAAATTGTCCTGACATGGATTCTATCCTAGTCACCCAACTCAGATCGAAAAAAAAACCAGCTTATATAGCTATCTCCATTCCTAGTTTTCGTTGTGGTTTTAATAGAAAATCTGCATTCCTGTTCAAATTTTGGCCTTAAAACGAACCTGCAAAAGCATTAGCCTCCTCTAGTTGTTTTTCTGACTCTTGTAATCAGTAGCAGCAGGCCAATGTTAGTAAAAATCTTCAAACACTCATCCATATTCCATCCATTGCTGAAGTATCATCAACATTGTTACTGCTGCTATTTGTCGTCTCCATTATTTCTCCTCTCCGATTGAAAGAATTCGACCGAGGTTAGGGGTTCAATTTACCTTGAACTGAATCAGAAAATCAATTGAAAAAGTAGGTTTCCCACAATATCCGAAGCTCCGAAACTTGTGAAATTCTTTTATCCCTCTGTCCAGCCGAAACATTCCAAGTAAGACTATACCTATATGGAGATACTTGCCAACATTTATGAGTAAACCAGTAACTTTCCAATGTGATGCAAGGATCATAATATAAGATTATATTGTGTTACGCTATTGATTCAAGAGAACATACCATATGCAATATCAATTGAGCAGAGGTTCATTACAACGTATTTATACAAAGAGCAGGGAGCACGGGCCAGGAAGCAAAAACATATAACCAAGAGCAAAATACTTGTTTAGGATGTCCTTGAAAATTCTAGCACCATTCATTTTCTATTTCCTGTGTTCCAAATTGCAAATCAAACAAAAAAAAAAAACCGAATGCAACAATTCATAAAAATACAAAACAGTTAATCCAAAAATGCGTAATAGCTGAAAAATGTCAAATTTCAAACGCGCGATTTGCCCAAATGGAGGCGAATTTGAAGAAAATAAAACATGGGTTTTTTTTCTAGCTAGGTCAATTAGATAACCCAGAAACCGTTTGAAGAAATTTGTGGCGGTCTACGAGAAATCCTCAGTTCTTTGGAGCCCATTTTTGCTTGCCGCGTGTAAAAAACAGATTTTTGAACAGATTGTGATTCAATTCGGCGTGCCTGAGAAAGGGGAATTCTAATTTGGTTCTGTGCTGGCACCTACTCTACCTCTACCATGTCTTCCACCCTTTGCCACCACATCTTCTGCCCTTAATGCCACCCGTTTGCAATTCATTAACGCCTGTTAACAACAGTTCCAATTTAAGACGACTCTCCATTACGTGATCTGGTTAGATACGGCTCTTCACAGCCGATTGATAGACGTGGCATGGAGTAGCATTCAATCTTGATTTTAATGCATAACGGCCTCATGATTAATCCTCGGGTTTAACTCGTATTCGACTGCACTTTCACACTCCACCTGTAATCATGGGAAGTGACCGATTTCATTACGACTCCTCTCCACCGCATAATTTCCGCAGCCATTTCATAAACGTGTTTACATATCCTCCGCAGCCATTTAGTTTAAAGTTCTGCTGGGTTCACTTCATATCTCCACTGTTCTATTGAAGCACAGTTGCATTTCCACTTTGTTCATATTAGTCTCTGCTCCATTTCGTGAATGCACCTCGGCTGCCTGTCTTCTGTTTTCCGCTGACAGTCCCTGAATCTTGTTCACTCCCGCTACCTATTATCCAGTTTACATTTTCAGTCACTGTTGTCTTCTCCATAAACCCCGTAACCCAACCGTCTTACCTCTGTTAAACCCTCACACGCAGACAAATTTTAAACCGAAGGAAGGATGGGTCGGTTATTAAGGGCAGAACCGGAAGGGCCTAAGTTTATGGAAGGGCCAAATGGTTATGGTCATGGTTATAGGCTGTTTATCAAACTATAAGTCCATCACTAAAACTGTTTTGCTCCATTCACAGAGTTCCTACATGCAGACAATAAATAAAAAAAAATTCAAAACTGATGGTTGACTGTTTCAGCCACTTTCCGCAGCTGGTTCAACTTTCCGCAGCTGTTTTGTTAAACTCTAGGTTGCAGGTGTCATCAAGCAAAACAAGCCACATGGGTAGCTGGGGGAATGTCAGTACATGGATGATGTCCTATTCATTTGGTTAAATTCGATGAAAAAGACCCCGGTCAAAGGGAAGTCAAGTTGTGTGTTATCACTAAGTCACCACACTAAGTTGTTGCATGTCAAGAAAAAAAATAAAAATTTGAATCAATGAAATGAATAAGTTATTTGCTCACTTTTCTGAAGGTATTGATTAATTTTGGACTGATGATAAAAGATGAATGGCTAACTTTTTATTCAAGATTTTTAGCTACAGAAACTGTGCACATTCCGCAGCTAAAGTCCAATTCCGCAGCTGTTCTCTAATTCCACAGCTAGAAAAACCTCATTGTTCAAATCAACCTATCTTTCTCATACAAAATCAGATTTTGATGATTTAAGTATCGTTGGAAAGATCTCAACAAGATCTACACAATGAAAAATCTATCAATAGAGTTTGAAATGGACAATAATGAAATAAATTGCTGAAAAGAAGCAACATTCAACTTGGGGCACCAATTCCAAAGCAGGTATAAATTCTTTTGATTTTTCTTTTAAAAACTTGTTTTATTAATACAAATTCTTTGTTTTGTGTGTAAATATCATAACTAGAGAGATTGATCACCTCTCTCCTTTGATAATCTTACATTCCATTGCAGAAGAAGTATTAGTTTTTTTGCAGGTTCTAAGAGGAAGGACAAATGATTACAAGAGAATGGTGTCTCTCTAAGAGACCAATTTGTTTCATAAAAGGATGATCAGCAACAAAGAGGAAATATGGTGATGCAAAATCAGATCCAAACACTTGAAAAAATTTCATATACTATTGTCTCCATCACATCCATCCATCACATCCATACTTCATAATAAACCATTCACCTCATTTCACTCCATATTTTCCATTTACATTCACATACACTTTCCATCTCTTTTTTTCCATTCATAATCCACAAATAAAAGCAAGAGGCTCATTCACATGCTTATTGCCCATTACCATTTCTGCTCTCCACTGCCATCTTCCATTTTCATCTTCCATTCCTTGTCATTTTCATTCCGCAAATAAGCCCTGCTTCAATGCAAATTATTGAGTCCATAGTACTTTGAGTCTAAGTTCTTTGTAAAAACACCTTGAGGCTTGCATGCCTTAATGACAAGTCCTCATGCTGACAAACAATGGGAATACATTAATGTCCCTTGTTCATCAGATCTTCTAGGTGACTCAACATCGACAAATTCATTCGTACCTAGCAAGATGTGTTTGGGCATCTTGACTCTCATTGTCATCAATGGTGAGAGTTCTCGTGTTGACTAGTGGCATCCATTAATGGTCACTAAGTCAACAATTTCCTACTATGTTCGACATCAGAACATCTTTTCACATAGTAGGAATTATGCCAATGAGTTTTGAAGACATGAAGGCTATTATTTTCAGCATTTTGGAGCAGATTCAACAAGTTTTAGTAGAAGCAATAAAAAGTCATCTTATCTTTCTATCCATGACTCCTCTTGTTCAGCCACTTGAAGAAGAATATGATCAGAATTTTTCAGCCACCACATATACAACTCATCCATTCCAAAGGGTAAGTGAAGGTACATCATTTTCTAACTTTTGACCATAGAATTCCATAAAAAGCTAGAATGATAATTGTTGGAAAAACATTTCTCTTCCCCATTTCATAAAATTGCCAATACCATCAGTTGGGGGGGGGGAATACATTCATATTCATATCTTGCCATGTCCATATCATATTCAAGAGCCCACATACTTCCAACATATATTAATTATTACATTGCTATTATGAGCATACAATGGCTTTTGAAAAAGTGCTTAAAGGATAAATTGGATACAAACAAAATCATAGTTGTCACACAAGAACCAACCATCATGCAATCCAATAAAGATATACTTTGCAACAATAATCAAAATATCATTATGCAAAGTTCAAAGATCAAAATAGAAGGCAACAACAAAAAAAATGGTTGTAACACAAGAACCAACCATGTTGCAATTCAAGTAAAACACTTTGCAAAAATATGAAGTTATCAAATCATACCATGCAAAGTTAAGCCAAAGCTCAAGGATCAAAAGAGTTAATGTAATATATATTGCATGAGGACATGCAATAGCTTCAGTTGGGGGGTATCTTGAGTCTTGAAAATGTCATTCATTTCCATTACACTTTCACTATTATGTCCATTATATCACCTCAATTTCACTACTATGTCACCACATTCATCCCACTTTCATTATCATTGGGCCACATTTATGTTTTTCCAATCTTTATTAATTCTAAGCCTTTTAAGTGAATTTGTGGTTAAAAATTAGAAAATAATGTGCATATGATTATACCTAACAAATGGGTTGAGATTGTTGACATGTGTAGGTTGAAAGGAGGCTTCTAGAAGACCCTTATGTGGCACTCTAAGGCCAAATTCGAATTTGAGTGGAAAGAATCATGGGATCATGAGGATATGTGTCACATCTCCTAATTGTATTGTAACTCTAAGAAGACGTGTCTTATCAGTTCCTATTTTTATTAGGACTCTAGAGGTAGAGGGAGAGATTCATGGGCTCTCATTAATGAGATGGCTTCTCATCTTTTTGTATAAATAGGAGATCTCTCTCCTTCATTTGTGAGTCTTTTAGCTTGTGAGTTCTTTAGCTTGGAGTTTGTAGTTCTTCCTTGATGGCTTTTGAAAGCTTTGGAGAGCTTTGTTGTACTTTGTAATTTTGAAGAATTTGAATAAAGCTTTGATGTTCTCAACATGGAAGGAGATGTGAAGTAGATGTCATGGAGCATATTAGAATGTAAGGTAGAGTAGATTTCATTTTGTAAATTTTGCTTTGATTTCATTATGTCATTTGATTGCTTTCAAGTTTGGTAGATTAGATTTTTCATTCATGCAATTTTAATTCATGCAAGTGTATTCAACCGGTTGATTGTAGATTAGTAATGCACATAGATTTTTAATGACTAATGACATGATGGAATTATCTTGTCCTTCTGCTGATTTATTTTCTTAGTTCTAATTCCAGCACTGTTTATTTCTTTCAGTTTTGTTTTGTTCATTTACTTTTCTGCAAGATAGATATTAGACTGCTCATATCATTTTCAGTTACCTCCTATAGCCAGAGCGACTCTAATGGTGAAGGATTGAAGTATGAATGCATAGTTTGATATTAGTTTATTTTTTTGCAAGTTAGTTATTGAATTGCTCATGTCATTTTCAGTTACCTCCTATAGCCAGAGCGACTCAAATGGTGAGGGGATTGAAGTATGAATGCGTAGTTTGATATTAGTTTATTTTTCTGAAAGTTAGTTATTGAATTTCTCATGTCATTTTCAGTTACCTCCTATAGCCAAAGCGAGTCGAATGGTGAGGGATTGAAGTATGAATGTGTAGTTTAATATTAGTTTCATTTTATGCAAATTAGATATCAGATTGCTCAATTTGTTTATGATTACCTCCTATAGCCAGAGCGAGTTGAATGGTGAGGGGTCAGAATATGAGTAGATGTAATATGATTTAGTTTACTTTGCTTACAATTTTTGAATTGCTTTAAGTTCAGTTTTCTTTTTATACAGCAGCAAGGATACTGGGTTTCATAGTCACTAGCTCATTGTTTGGTTGTTGCATTCTATTTTGATTGAAGTAGCTGCATATTTACACTTTTGTTTAAGTACTAATTCCATAAATAACATGTTTTAAGATCTTTTGAAGTGCTAAGTTTTGGAAGTTACCATTAGGGACATAGACTTTGTCTTGAAATCTACATCCATACTTGTCCTTTAAAAGTATTCTTAAGACCTTAGAATAGGATTTCCATTTGCATTAGAAACTTTAGGAAACCAACAAAAACAAAACCCCAAAACAAAATAAAATCTATAAAACAACGAAGTAAGAAAAATGTTAACTAAGCACATATGGTGCACCACACTTCATCAGTTTACGATACCCGGATTGATAATTTATGTAGAGCAATTTAAGATGTTAAATTGACTAGACAACAACTCTAGAATGTTCTGCATGCAACACATTTGCCTGGTCCACTTGCTCCAACAACACTTATAACAAAAACACTCCCAACTGACCACTCTGTTGGGCTAGGAACATACTCTGATGATAAAGCTCTACCTGCTGCTGACAAGTGCTCCCTCTCTGACATCTATGCTACTGCAACATCTCCATGCATCTCGCACCATTTCACACTTCTTTGTGCCACCTAGCACTGTGCAAAACACTTGTGCCTCTCGCATTGCTACAGCCTGCTAGCTATGCGTTGTCCTGGGATTCCCTACACTGTCGCTCTCTCTGCCACTCCATCCGCATATATCTCTACCCAGTCAGTCATTTCCTGCTACTCCACATCGGGGCTCCTGTAGCAAGGTCTCATCCAAGAGGTTGGGTACCTCAAGGATCCTGCCCCTCCTCCTTTAGAAGATCACTCTATATCGCCCCACCTCCTACCTGGAGGTATGGCTGCATGTGATCCCTCAACCCACCTGGCCTGAAGTTTCCCCCTACTGGAGGTCTCTGCATGAGTAGATGTCTCTACTTGATCTCCTCTCAGCTTCCCTTGTTGTGGCTACTCCACAACCTCTTGAAGCTGTTACACTAATTGTGGCTCCTCCACAATCGTCTGAGACTTCTTCTGACTCTGCATGTTGAGAGGTAATATATGCTCCCTCTCAACCACCAAGTCTCCATCAGTTGCCTCGCTGCTCAAGGCTTTGCATGCATCTTGAAACTCAAGAGCATACAGGTTCTTGACCCGTGAACCAATCTGCTTCACCTGTCTAGTGATGATGTGTCTAAGGAAAACGTTTCCCTTACTGAAAACTATATCATAGCCTCTGTCTTCCAGCATCGCGATCGACACCAAGTTTCTCTCCAGTCCTGGTACATACTTGACATCGGTCAAGGTAAGGCGAGCTCCATGCTCCCTCTAAAGAATAACCGTGCCTACACCTGAGACACTATACTTCTCATCATTACCCATCACTATGAGTATCTGGAGATCTTTCTCCTCCAAGTTACTGAACAAACTCTTGTCACCGATCATGTGGAAAGAAGCTCCACTGTCAAGAAACCAACCACTTCCCACCATGGATGAAACCATGCATGTGAAGAGTGTGAAATCGAACTCAAACTGCGAAGCAAGTGCCTCACCTTCAGATCCTTCCCCGGATCCCTTCTTGGATTTCCTCTTTGGGCAATTAGTAGCATAATGGCCCAACTCATGACAACGAAAGCATCTCACCTTCGACTTGTCAACCTTCTTCCCATCATTGGAAGAACTGGATTCGGAAAGAGAACCCTTCTCCTTCCCTTCTTTGCTTTGGCAGCCAAAGCGCAATTTTCTTCATCAGATGCCTTTGATGAAGATCCGTCCCTGGTATTTCACCTGATGTCCTCTTACACAAGATCCGACCAAAGTCTCTCCCATCCTGGCAATTTCTCCTGACCATTGACAGAGTCTTGATAGGAATGCCAACTCTTCGGAAGACCAAGGAGAGCCAAGCTCACGAAGTCCTCATCATCAACAGTCACCCCCACACTTCCCAGCTCATCCCAGCATTGAGTGAACTTCGTGAGATACTTGAGCATACTGCCTCCTTTCTCACACTTAATGTTTATGAGTTTATCCTTGAGCACCAACTTCCTCTAGTCGCTCTTGCTTTGGAATAGATCTGTCAACGCTTTCCACATCAAATATGGAGAAGCCTTTCCATGCATGCTGGACACAATGTGATCCTTCACGCCCTCCAATAGAATCCTTCGACACTTTGCTGTCTTCTTTTGCCAAACCTCAACGTGAGCAGCATCAGTAGTCTTTGGGACCTCAACTTCTATGAACTCCTTTAGCCCATTGTCATCTAACACCGCCTCCATCCTGTCTTTCCATGCAATATAATTCGAGCTGCCTTCAAGAGAATACTCCAATCACAATCCGTTGAAAGACATTTAAACTTTGACACCAAGAAAACACTGCTGCAAATTCGAATTCCACCGGCTCAAAACTCAACCGCTTCTGATCTAAAATTTGTGAGAACAAAGTATTTCTCATACAGAGATTGACTGTATGGGCTTTTACTGGATATCTCACCTTCCAAAAGAAGTATGAATCCAGAGGCTACCTGGCCCGATTACAGACTCTGCCTGAAGAAATAAAATGTAATCACTTTCTAAATAATAGATCTGATGATCAACTCTGCTCCGATACCATGTAGAAATTTTGAATAATATGACACTTATTCACAGAGATTATCCTGATTATACACTATTGCGGAATGCATGCATAATACATAACCTCCTCTACCATTGATCATCAATTTGCAGTATTCAGAAACAATCGCATGCGCACATTGAAGCATCAATCACACATATCAACACACCGAAACTCAACCACATGAGTTCTAACTAAAGTCCATCATGCAATAGCTCAACTGACCCAGAAGAAAATCATATTTCCTTTTGACAGCTACATGTGCCACATCTGTAGCTCAAACTGAAGTGCTCCAAGAGGATAAGATAATGTTTATAGTCCAAATATTATTATGAGCTAATAATATTCGACTATTCTATTTTTAGCCTGGCAGTCTAAAAATAGAAACCGCCCATATATCTAAAAATAAAAGTCCATCTATTTTACCAACATGACCAATCATCCACAAATAGCATCCTGCAACTCATAGACCATGATCCATATGCCTAAAAATAGACATAGTCTAAAAATAGACTTTACGCCAAAAATAGCCTGCGGGCCCACTTAGTGAAGGCAACTCCTTTCCACTAAGCTCCATCATCTTGTTGCATTCTCAACACCTAAGGAGGAGGAGCCTCAGATTGATGTGGAGCAGCCGCATGCAGAGGATCGAGGAGTGGAGACATCCACTCATGTTGAGTCTTCCAGAGATGGGCAGAAATTCTCAAGGGAAGCTGACAAGTTGATGCTAGATGCGTAGGAGAATGTGGGACAACCATCTTCTCAACGCAGAAAGAGGAAGTTGCCCGAGCGGTACACTGGTTACATGGCCCTGGTTGGGGAATGTGTAGAGTCTAAGCCTTCTTCATTTGATGAGGCAGTGCAGCAACCAGTCTGGGTTGATGCAATGGTGGAGGAGTACGACTGCATCGTTTGGAACTATGTTTGGGATGTTATCCCAAGACCTCAAGACAAGTCAGTGGTGAGTTCCAGATGGCTTTACAAGGTAAAGTAGGTAGCTAATGCTAGTGTTGAGAAACATAAGGGAAGGTTTGTTACTCGTGGTTTCTCACAGGTCGAGGGGATCGACTACGATGAGACCTTTGCTTCTGTATCAAGGTACTCATCTATCAGATCGATGTTGGCACTATCAGCTCAGATGGGTTGGAAGATCCATCAGATGGATGTGAAGATAACATTCCTCAATGGGGAGATTGAGGAGGAGGTGTACATTGAGCATCCAGAAGGTTTCGAAACCTTCGATCGTGAGTCGCATGTCGACTCAAGAGGGCTTTGTATGGGCTGAAGCAAGCACCTCGTGCTTGGTACACCAGGATCAACAACTATTTCATCGAGTTGGGCTTCACCAAGAGTGAAGTAGATGTGATCCTTTACCACATCATGGTAGAAGGTAAGCCATTGATCATTGTTCTGTATTTTGATGATCTAATTTTGACAGGTGATGATCAGTTGATCCAGTCTTGCAAGGAGGACCTTGCATGAGAGTTCGAGATGAAAGACATGGGTCTTATGCACCACTTTCTAGGCATGGAAGTGTGGTAGAAGGATGGAGAAGTTTTTGTGTCTCAAGGCAAGTATGCCAATGAGATACTTAAGTGGTTCCACATGGAGAAGTGCAAGCCCATGTAGACTCCTCTAGCTAGTAATTGGAGCAAGGAGGATGCTACTTCAGGTGAGGTAGTAGCTGCTACTGTTTATCAATAGCTTATGGGTTCACTTATGTATCTAGTGAACACATGACCAAACTTATGCTTTACGATGAACCAGTTGAGTCAAGCTATGGTTCAACCTACCAAGATGTTTTGGAAGGTAGCAAAGCATGTGCTGAGATACCTCAGAGGCACATCTCAATATGGATTGCGGTACAGACGGACAGAGGGAGTGAAGCTTCAGGGCTTCATAGATGTGGATTGGGCAGGGAGTCCATCAGACTGGAAGAGCACTTCTAGAGGAATCTTCAACCTTGGTTCAGCTGTTGTTTCTTGGTATAGCAGGAAACAGAAGTCAGTTGCACTTAGCTCAGCAGAGGCTAAATACATGGCTACTAGTCAGGCTGCATGTGAGGCCATTTGGATGTGGAAGATTCTAGTGGGATTATTTGGTTGGAGGATGGATCCAACCATGATGTACTGTGATAATCAGAGTTGTATCAAACTCTCTGAGAATCCAGTTTTTCAGGACAGGTCCAAGCATATTCATATTCGGTATCACCATCTTCAAGATTGTGTGGTCAAGAGGATCATGTTGTTGTTGTATGTTTCGATCGAGGAACAGGATGTAGAGATTTTGACTAAGGCATTGTCAAAATGCAAGTTCGAGTTCCACAAAGACAGTATTGGGGTCACTGATAATCCCTTTCTTGTTGAGAGGGAGTGCTGAAAACAGCAACAAGAAATGTTAAAAATAGAAGTGCTAAAAATAGGACTGCTATCAATAGCATTTTGGGATACATTTCAATTTTAGTTAGTCCCTAAACTAAAATTGAGAATTAAAATTCGATTTTTATCTTAGCAGCTATTTGTAAAATAATTAATTAATTCATCTTGAGTTATTTAGTTGTAGGAAATCAAACATGAAGTCTATGTGAAGACATGCAACCGTTTCTCCATTGATTGAGGAAGTTATCCCTTGATTAAAGGAGATCAGGATGAGTTGTACCTTGAGTTGTAATTAGTTAGCTCATTTATATGAGTTAAGTCTAGTTAGATGAGTTCCAACAGTTTGTGGAACTGATTGTGAGTTCAGTTAGTTAATGCATGCATGCATGTCACTGTTGCACTTCAGATAACTGAATATTCTCTCATAAATAACTCATGCATATCAGTTCAGTCAGAGACCCAGTTGAGATTAGGTGATGGGATAGTGTACTATCAATTGCAGGAATATTCCATGGAGGATATCTCTTGCATGAAGAAGGAATTCATTCCTTGGAGATTGCATAGTTACTTTTAAGTTTGATGGTTATGTGAAGGAAAATTCACACAAGTGGTAGCATTGGACCCCAAGAGAAACTGCACAAGGAAATAGGAGGCTTGGAGGGCTGGGGGAAGGCATATGTTGTGTCTATTCAGTCTGTGAGCTGTATTGTTCGATTGTACTGAGAGCTGGATGGCTTGTGAGTTGAAACTTTGTGTAATCTGAACATATTTCCACTTGTATGATATTACAAAGATCGGGGTTTTAGGCTAAGTCTTCCCCCAGAGTATTATTCTGTGTTCATGTGTGATTGCTTTCTCATTCTCTGTTATATGTGTTCTATTTTATATTGCTCATATTCGATTAAGCTTCCACAAGTTTGTTGTAGAAGTAGATCTGGTATTTTGGTTTAGTATATTGCATAATCTGTTGATCTACAGTGAGAAATTCTACAGAAAATACAAGGGGGTTTACTTTCTTACATGTTCCATTGCAGGTCCCTTATGTAACCAATGGAAGTCGAGCCTTCAAAAGGGAACACCAAGCACTCGAACTCCCCATGGAGAAACTAAATATATATTGTCGATTACGTATACAACTCTATGAGAAAAGGAAGATGTTCAAATGTATAAACATGTGAAGAAGCACACACATACAACTAGGGCATCATAATTATTCATCGATTATTTCTTTAAAGGAAAAATGTGTAGTGCATTGGAGCTCTACCTATATGTTGGACAACTTTTGATAATTGATTTTAAGGTCATCCCTTTCTAAATACTTTGGAAATATTTATGGTGATTGCAATATAGCTGGAACAAGAGGAAAAGGGAAACCATACCATTATTTTGACACAAGGTAGCATACTACAAGCACAACTCATACCAGTCATGCACAATGACGAAACAATTCCACATGGTCTTTATTTGACCACCAAATGGTTGACCCACCCTCACCACGCAAATGTTATTGTGTATGGATATACAAAGGTTCATAATAAAATGTGATGATGCCATCACACATATTAGGAGTGTTATTGGGATGTATTTGAAGCATATCATGCCAAGTTAATTAAGCACTTACTTAGGAGGTTGTGATTATAAAACAACACATGGGACCACAAATAAGCATAGCCATAGAGCAAGGTCATTCTTTAATGTAAATGTGAAGGGAGCTATGAAAGAATGTATTACCACAACAACATTGAGGCAAACTTGTGTGTTGACACATTAATTGACAGATAAAATATGTGGAATGCCCTCCTGAAAAACTTAACAATAAGCATGAGGTGTAGTCATGCTTTAAAACAATGGATTAATTTGTAATCGGGAACAATGATGGTCACTAGGCATAGACAAGCAACTCTGCCACAATTTTCTAGCTTGAATAACATTATAAGGAGTAAAGCGAGCCAACCATTGTTGTGAATGTCTCTAGAATTTGTTTGTTACAATGGCTGCATTGGTTGCCACTAGAATGTGTCACTGGGATGCATTGGATGCAATTTCTATAGCACATGAAGTACAAAGGACCAATGTGGAGAGGAAAGGAGAGAATTGTGATTGGAATATCTCATCAACTCTACGAGTTGGAATTTTGCAAGAATGAGGCTCAAGGATGTGACCAAAAGTGCGACTAGCTTTATATTGTGACTAGGTGATCTCTAGTACGTCACACTTCCACCTAAGTCATAGGATTAGATTTCAACACCTCAGTCAAGCCTCCAGGAAGTGCGACCTAGCCAACACGCGATTATGCAACCTCCAGCAAGTCGCATTATCACATTTTTTATGCCCCAGGGAAGCAACCAATAGATGTGACTTTATTGTAGAACGACTATGCAACCTTCATAAGTCAGAAAATACCTCACAATTCTCCATTTCCCTCAAAGGTAATGATGTCTTCAACAAGTCATGAGTTTTTTGAGCTTCCATGAGTCACATTTCTAAATGTGATTCATATAAGGATTGCAAAGGTGTTGGATCTACAATTGGGTCATGAAGGTGCCACGATCACCACATTAAAGCTTGCATATAGTAATAATAAAGGGATTCATTGGAAAAATTTTGGAACATGAAGCAGACAATGTTGTACGCGTAATGGAGAGAAATTATTCATATGATTGATAAAGGTGTTGACAAATTGATGAATGTACAGTGCACTAGTTACAAATCACTCTTGGATAGCATTACCAATGGTAAAGAGAAATATTCTTAATGTCCAAATGATTGGGAAGTTAGAGAGGGTTCGTGCAACAAGAAAACAAAGCAAGGAAAGACAGTCTTCTTAATAGAGTTGTTTTGTATTCGAAATACTAGAAGTTACATTGTTGGTTTTTCTTATGAGGTGCCATCTATTTCGACTACTATAATTATTTGGTTATGGATAAATATATGTGGAATTAATAATAGACCTTTGTAGTGTCCAAAAGCGGATTCAAGGAAGAAGGCCTCATGCATTAGAGTGTTAAATCCCAAAGTTGAGGAAGCTATATGCCTCTTAGCATTGCATTTCCTCCATAGAAGATAACAAAGCTTGGGATCCTTCACCTTAAACACCACTTGATGAGATTGATTCAAGCAAAATGATATGGAAAATTATTTCAGGAACTGCTACCAACATTTTGGAACCTAGAGATGCCTTGCAAAAATCAGATTCATTGACAACACTATGGCATAGAAAGGGACTAAACAGGGGTCCAAATTGGTGCTTCACACTCAGTCAATTATTTAATATTTCTGATATTATTCTTTGACTACCAATATGTATATGGATAATGCAATTTGTTTTCTTGTAGATAACATGGAAAAGAAAGAATGTTGACCTAGATGAAGGGAGCTAGGGTTTTTCACAGAAGCTACACAACTAGGGTTTTCAACGAGATCGAAATTGGATCCACTCAAGCTCCTAAAACTGATTGGCAATATGAAGAACAGAACAACAAGATATGATTGGATGCAAGCAAGGCATAATAGCAGTCCAACAATTCATGAAAGTCTCCATGGTTTCACAACAATATTGGCAACAAGAACCCTAGGGTTTCTCAAAATTTCCCTATTCTCCTCACATTTTCTTTTGTATCAATATGTAAATGTCCTCATCATGGTGTCAACAATTATGTTGAGATAAATTGAGCATGTATAATGCTGTAGGCATGAGAGAGCAATGAGGAAGTTCAAGAGTCATGAGGGAAGGTCAAGGGTCACGGTAGGTCAAGGATAAAGGGCCTCACAAAATTTTGTGGGAAGGGAGATGACCATATATCAATGGTTTTCATGAGAGGGAAACACAAATATGTTGCGTTGGAGGTGTGATCGAAGGATGTGGGTCATGTTACCGATAAATCAGAATTTTATAGCTTCAGAATGTTGTTGCTAGAGATTGTTGGGGGACAAAAAGAATATGGATGTGAAGGTGAGTTGTTCTAGTCGATTTTACTTTCTTGAGGGGGATTTTAAGTTGCTTGAGAGTGGTGAACCAAGGAAGAGATTGAGAGGATGCAGAGCAATGGAAGTAGAATATAAGGAGAAGGTGAGGAGACTGGCTAAAATTGGGTTATGGTGCATTCTGTATAGTTACTACAGAGATCGTCCATCTATGAGTAGGATTGTCCAAATGTTGGAAGGAAATGGAGATGATGTGATTAATCCTCACGTTCCCTTCAATTCCTTAGTTGAAACCGAAAATCATGTACTATATTTGGTTGTAATATCTTCTACTAAAATTGAAACTAGATTGCATACCAGTTTACTCAGTGCCAAACTCAAAAATGTTTACTCTCTTTTTTTGTAACATCTTCAATTGATAATATAATATAGACCCATTTTTTCAATGCCCAAGTAACTCTCGCATCGAATCGATGGCTTTACAATGGAGTAAGCACTAAGCACTTGAAAGACCTTCAATTTGTGTAGTTACAAACTATATTTGGTTGTAATATCTTCCACTGAAATTGAAACTAGATTGCATACTAGTTTACTCAGTGCCAAACTCAAAAATGTTTACTCTCTTTTTTTGTAACATCTTCAATTGATAATATAATGTAGACCCATTTATTCAATGCCCAAGTAACTCTCGCATCGAATCGATGGCTTGACAATGGAGTAAGCACCAAGCACTTGAAAGTCCTTCAATTTGTGTAGTTACAACTTGTCGAGCGCTTCATTTCTCACATATAATGGTTTGCTTCATGAAATCCACAACCATAGTGGGCCACGTATATATATATATATATATATATATATATATATATATAGATATAGATATATATATATATATATATATATATATATATATATATAGATATATATATCTATCTATATATATATATATATATATATATATATATATATATATATATATATATATATATATATATATATATAGAGAGAGAGAGAGAGAGAGAGAGAGAGAGAGAGAGAGAGAGAGAAGTTACAACTTGTCGAGCACTTCATTTCTCACATATAAGAATTTTATGGTTTGCCTCATGGAATCCACAAGCATAGTGTGCCATATATATATATATATATATATATATATATATATATAGAGAGAGAGAGAGAGAGAGAGAGAGAGAGAGAGAGAGAGAGAGAGTAGTTACAACTTGTCAAGCGCTTCATTTCTCACATATAAGAATTTTATGGTTTGCCTCATGAAGTATGTTATGTAAATATTTTGATTTAAATAAAAATAAAATAAAATAAAATAAATAATAATTTATTATTTGTAGTTTTTGGGCTTTAGCTTTTGATAACTTATGGTATTTGTCCATGGTATTTTGATGAAACATGTTTAAAGATTTGAGTAAATCTATTTAATATGGAATGCAAAAGTATCAACTTCGATCCATTCTCACTTTGAATTTGATCTTTCTTATAAAAACAAAATCTCATTTTTATTTAAATATCCAATATAGACAATTAAACATATATGTATCCAAATATTGATTAAACTAGAGAAAGTGATGAATGAAGTTCCACTTAAAAATAAAAAACCCTCTTCTCAATTTTTATCATGTCAATATTTAACATTGATAAGTTTGTTGCATGTGTACATCTTCTTCCCTCATCACCATCATACTTATGGGCCAATATTGATAAATACTATGTTGTATAATGTGTGACTTATTTTAAGGAGATATTTAAGGATGTTGAAAATGTAACTAGTTTCAGTGTTCATAATTGTTATACTCATTTCAATATGTATCCTATGTAACAAATAAGAGAAGAAAAGAAAAAGTTATTATTATTAAAGCATGGGTTTCATGCTCTTTATTGATGTCATTCTAGGGAAATGCATGTTATTCATGCTTCTAGGGTTTGTTAGAACTTAGGATTAATTGTCATGAATCAAATGAATCAACATCATGTTTATAAGACTCTCCCGAGAAAAATGTTATTATAAAATAAACGTCCTAGAAACTCTGAGAGTACAATTCGGCTCTAATAGTTACAAGTTAGCCTAAAGAAGGGAAATTGACCCGTTGGGAAGGCCTCATTTGTCTCTCACTCACTTCAAAAGTTCGATCTATTAAGAAAGAATTCAATTTGTAGCTGTGAAGCAGGAAAAAGAAGAGTGAAGGTCTAGGAGAATAATGAACAATGAAATCTCTTGTTTTTGGGCTCTATCTCTCTCACACGTGTGAAGTTCTAGGGTTTTTGCTGTTGTAGGAGGATGAAATTATAGGTCTGAGTTGTAGGAGGACAAAGTGCAAAATCTTGTGGATGGAAGGAAGAAAGACCTGCTTTGACCTTGTTGACCTTGGGGGAGTTATATTTCTCTAGGTAGGTCTTAGGAGAAGGCTAGATTTGGGTTTCAAGAGAAGTTGCAAGGTCAAAATTCCATGGTCAAAGATGCAAGATGAGTTGCATTATTGAGGTTAACAGGGTCAAAGTTGTAGTTTGAAGCTAGTTAGTGCATAATTAGGGAAATACTTGTTGGACGGTTGAATTGGTACTTGGAGAAAGACTTGGTATAGGATTTGGGTCTTTGTGTCTCAATTGAAGCAGATTCTATAAGAAGATAATATTTTTATCGTGTTTTCCCCTTGGAGGGATTTTTTCCTGGCTAAGAGCCTAATTTTTGTGTCCTATGTTGTTGTTGTTTCATTATTGATATTTGTTTGATGAAAAGAAATAACTAAATAACGCAAGAAGAATAACTAAGTTCACAATAAAATATTAAGGTAAAGGAAAATAAGAATCAATAAGATTCCACTTTCCATTTTCCAACATGGTATGAGAGTTAAGGTGAACAAGGAGGCAATTGGAAGGACACTAGAAGGAATCACTTGTCAAGGGTAAGGAAAAAGGAAACTCTCAAGGAAAGATTGAAGAAGAAGACTTCAAGAAGGATGGTCTCTTGAATATATCTAGTTGAAGACTCATTGGTAGAAGACCTATTGATCTAGGAGGGTTTCTACACTGAAAAATATCAAGACGATTTCTGATCTCTCTTGAAAAATGATCTATTTGGAAGGAATATTTGAAGAAGGCATCAAGGATCTTGGAAGTTTTTGTTGGAAGAATCCTAGGAAATATCTTTCAAAGTCATTGTTGAAGACTCTTCAATGATCTTGAAGGCATAAAGAAGGTTGAAGACATCATCAAGTAGAATCTTGGTCATCAAGTAAGTATCACATTATTACATCATGTCTAAATCCACAGGTATATGGGTTCTTTATACAAGGATAGAAATAAACTTGTTGGAGCATTGAATTATCTAGCATGGAAGAAAATAGTTGAACTGATACTCACAAAACAAGAAGAAATGGACTATGCTACTGGGGAAATTATTGAACCTAGCAAAGACAAGACAAGAGAACTAGAAAAGTACAATAAAGGGGAAGTAAGGGCTCAAAGGATCATATTTGAATCCATTAAAGATTCTCTTGTTCCATTTGTTGCAAACTTGAAAACTTCCAAGGCTATGTATGATAAGCTAGTAAACTTGTACTTTGTAAGTTCATCGGGAAAAAAATTGTTTTGTGGAATAAGTTATATAGAATGAAGAAATCAAAGGATGAGGATATGGTATCCTTTCTCATGAGATTATCTTAGCTAAGAGACCATCTACAAGGACTTTAGGAAAAAATATCTAATTTGGAAGTAACCATTTGTGTACTAAATGCATTGCCTCTAGGATGGCATAGCTTTGTAACAAGAATCTACTCCAAGAAAGATTCAATTCCATTTGATGAGTTGTGGACGTAGTGTATATTGGAAGAATCAATGATCAAGGTAAAATATGACATTGGATCAGATGATTAGCCTCAAGCCTTTCTAGCCCAAGTCAAGAAACTGAAGAAGGGAAGGTTTGGAAAGTACAAGAAGGAATACATGTCCAAGGTTCAATGCTTTAAGTGCAATGATTTTAGACACTTTAAGAGGGAATTTCCAAGCCAACAGAATAATAATATAAAGGAAAGGAGTGAAGCTCATGTAGCCAAGGAATTGGGAGAACCTAAGAAGAAGTTGAATAAGGAAGAAGTGAAGGATATTTACCACTGAAGAAGGTTCAATTACTATTAGGTTCTTTATAAGGATTAATCTTTCTTTTAGGATAGTATGTTTTGCATAACATCATAGAGAGAAGCATATGATAGTAGCATATCTAGCATTTACATAATTAAGTTGTTTTCTAAAATTCATCTAGTCTTTACAGATATATAAATAGAACATTTTGCATATTGTTCATCTAGACATTATCTAACATTATGTTAGAGGGAATCATGTTAATTTAATGGATCATTATGATCCTGGAAGAACCATCATTATGGAAGATTATTGGGAGAAGCACTATGAAAAAGTTAGTATACATTCCATGTAATGTGAAAGTAATATGGGTAAAGGGATAAAGTAATGTAATGGCTCAATTAACAACTAGATGATCATATGAAAGCATAGGAATGCATGTTGGATATAAAAAATCAGATAAGATTCATATGTATATAATCTTGTATAAAGAAATTTGGTCATAAAATATGCTTAGGTATATGGATATATGATGCTTGAAAAGAATAATATTTGACTTACTTAAGGATGTATAAATAATTCAAGACTTTCTCTAGAATATATATAATAATAATTATCATCTAGTATAGTCTCTAGAAGAAAAGTTGTAAATTGGTAATCAAGTTCAATCCTTGGGCACTCTGATGCATGAAGGAAGATTCATATGGAGATGGGCCATGAGGATGTTGATGGATGAGAAGGTCATCATGATGAGGTAAGTCTAATTTTCATTATTGTTGTTTGTCTAGTTAACATATTATTTTTCTACCTGGAATAATGTTGCATGAATATATGATGGTAGTTGAGGAAAGTTCAACAATATGGATGAAGAATATTGAGGGAAGCTCAATATCTGGTACTTGGCAATTATAAAGTCAAGATGTGGAAATATTGGGATTAAAAGGTAGCAGTGAGAAGATAACTCGAAGCTCAAAGGAAGATCATTTTCAAGAGGAAGTTATGATTAGCTCGAAGTATGGAAAGGTTCAATACAATGCATTCATGTCGAAGATGAAAGTGATGAGAAATAGAGATGACCTAGATATTTTCATAAGAACGAAGATTGGATATGGCTCCATGATACCTCAAAACGAAAGAAAAGTGATGCAAAAGAAAGAGGGATTCATGTAGCTATGAAGATCAAGTAGCTAATACTCATAAAGAAAAGCTATAAGTCTTATGGTGTTGACTTCCCAATTATAAAGGAAGTCTGGAAACTCCTCTAGATTTGAGAGGGAGTAAAGGAGTCTCCTTAAATAGGAGCAATGATCTATTTTCTCACTACAAAGAGAATAGGTTTATCTTCATTGATTAAGAGGGAGTGATGGTGGACATCACATGTGAATTCTCATCTTCAATGATGAAGAGATAATGACAGAGGATTGGATAAGAATCTATCGTTTCCTTGAGGATAAAAAATCCAAGAAAGGAAAGGTTTCGACACTCTTTGAGGATGGCACATGAATCCAAGAGAAGAGTGGTCACAGAGGACTGCCATTCTTTGAGGACTCAGGTATGGAGATCCAAGATAAGCATAGTCCTAAAAAGCCATACATTATGGACATCTAGATGGCGTATGTTCCTTGTAGAGGTAGTGCAGTATCACACATACATTCTCCCAGCATAATTCACTTGAATGAAGAAGATCTTGTTAAGTTAGGCCTCAGAGAAAATGTTGGTCATAATGATGATGCTTACAATATGGCTTATCAATCTGATTATTCTTATGAAAAATCTTCAATTTGATAATGTTGTTGTATAGGTTGTACAATTATGAATACATCCCTAGTTAAGAGGGAGTGTTGAAAATGTAACTATAGTTTCAGTCTTCATAATTTTTGTACTCATTTCAATATGTGATCCAGGGGATCCGAAAAATGCTCAAAAATCAAAGTGCTCAAAATATCCTAAAACAAGTGCCACATCATATATATTATCATTTTGATTCCAACGATGCTTGAATCACCTCAATTTGACACCATATGAGGAAGTTATGATGTTCTAAAGTTTTGGCCAAATAGTAAAAATGTCAACTTGCAGGGTTGACTGTGCAAGGTATGATCACTGACATAGAAATCCATACAGTGACATGTCAGCTTGTGGTTGGCTATATGGAGGGGTAGGCAGGCCAATAGTAGGAGGACACATGGTGTTGATGTCATCAAGTGACTAGGAATACAGTTTTGACATATGCCAATCATAGGCAACCACATGGACCAATAAGAGGGTGCTACATGGCCCTATGAGAGGATACCAAATGTCCTTTATTTTTGTGCCAAAAATTATTTGGGCTGAACCGACCTCCATAGGAATTAAACGCATGACCTCTCAACAACAAAACCATTGTCTTATTATTGGACCAAAGGCAGGACTTATTAAACTATGTGGCCACATTTTATTTATTGTGGAACTAACCACTGGTTCACAATTAAATGTTGTACCAGCAAGCTAGCTCGATGTGTTCAGTGCCAAGTTATATTCTCTCCACGTGACCGAAGCTGACGAGAAGGGTAGAGTAATGAATAGGAGCCACAATTATATGTGGCATACCATATTACTGACACAAACATTTTTAAGGGTTAGGCCAAAGACTGAGGTCATATGTTCCATATACAACCAACATGGAGGAAAAAGTGGTGGGGCCAACGACCTCATTTTAATTTTTATTTAATGTTTAAAACAAACAATAGACCAAACAATGTTAATTATGGATCGAACCCCTGACCTATAGGGAGTTAACCAATGCACCAAACTAGTTGGTCTATTTCCATTTTGTTGAAAGTTTTATAGAGTCGATACTGTTTTTAGAGTGCTTTTGTAGACAAAACTTTCAAGGAGGATATTTTGCTTGTTTTTAAGCCTTTTTGAGTGCCACATGAGCCTAAACAAGGGTTCTTGAGCATTTTGGACATCATGGGAGAATTATTTTTGTAAGTTGAGGCTTGTATTTTGATGTAATGAGCACTTGAGAATCTTAATGAAGTGATTACCATTGGAAGCTAGACCCAAAGACGTAGCCCAAGATGGATGAACTCTGTTATCAACTTGTGTTTGTCAGATGCTGCATTTTTGTCCTCTTAACACTTTAATTTTTTTGCAAATTAATTTAAGTTTGTTTGTTTTCAAAACATTGACCCATTGCAAAAAGATACATAAACTAACCTCCAAATTTATCAATAAAACCTTCACTTTTATTTTTGTATCATTTTGGTATCAGAGCATGGTCTTTGTGAGGGTTTGACAAAATTTGCACTGTTTTGAATGATTACAAGGTCTAGATTGAGAAGAGAAGGATCACTTGAAGAACTTAACCTTCAATTTGGCTCAAGAAGACCACATACTCCACAATTCATGGAACATGAAGAAGGGAAAGGACAAGAATTGATGTTTGAGGATGAGAGAGCTTTCAGAAAAGATTTCTTTGATATGACTAAAATAGTGAAAGTGTTGTATAATGAAAGAACAAAACATTTGTAAGGAGAAAGTTATAATTAGTCGAAAGGTGATGATGGTGATGGGAGAAAGAGTCCACCTCCTCCTTCACCCCATTCTTCACCTCCTTCTTCACATAGAAAAACTCCTCCAACATCTCCAAAAGGACATGCTAAGTCTCCTTTTCTTAAGCTTGATGTCAAGTTTGAATTGCCAATGTATGATGGAAAATTAAATGCTGAAAGGTTGGATAATTAGGTTCGTCAAAATGAAGTTTATTGCAGGATCCAAAATATTGATGATGATGTCACAAAGATCCAACTTGGTTCTCTTTGTTTGGGAAGTGCAACTCTTATTTGGTGGGAGGCCAGAACTCAAGAAGATTTGAAGAAAAGTGGTAAAATTATCTCTTCTTGGAATGATTTTATAGTTGCATTAGCTTACATGGAAAAAAACAATAATTCCAATTGGCATAATTTTAGACAAGCTAAAGGCCAAAGTGTTCATTTAGAAAGAGATCTTTAATCTTGGGTGTTGATTTGTCCTCACAAGAGACTCTTCTCAAATATATAGGTGGATTGCATATTTATTTGAGACATATTATACTTATGTTTAACCCACCAATACAAATGAAGTATGTGTTCAAGCTACTCATTTAGAATCAAGAGGCAAGAATGTTCCTCAAGAGTCTAGCAAGAAACGCTTTAAATATTGAGATAAAGGGAAAGAAAAGCTAAATAAAGAGGAAAGAATAGTACTATAATCAAGAAATATGGAGAGAAATTCACTTGCAAACATTGCTAAAAGATGGCCATGATGAAGACCATTGTTGGAAATTACATCCAATTGAAGCCAAAGAAGTTCAATAATAAGGGGAAAAAATATTGTTGCTACCACTCAACAAGATCTAGGATCTAATTTAGGTAATGAAACCGAGAGCATAGCCATGGGAATGAAAGGTATTTATTTCACCACAAGTACTAGTTATTCTAGCAAGTATGTTGAATCTCAAAATGTTAAAGAAAGAAGTGAGATTTTTTATATCAAATTCATTACTGTTTTGGAGAATTTAGCATCTACGGATAAATACTAATTCACTAGACAAGTAGCTGTGCCTAGAACAACAGTTCAAACTGTTTTAGACTTTCCCTATAAGAAGTAGATAAGAAGAGAGGATAGAAGGCGTACCTATAGTTCCACTTTCCTCTCATCTCCCTTGTATCGATTTTGTCGCTCCTTCCCGTACTTAATCTGCTTGGAAAGTACCCTGCCAACACAACAGAAGATGAGAACTGATCAAAGCATATGATCCATTGAATATAAATGAAAGGAATTAGAAGAAATTCATACATATAAGCATTATGAAAGAACACATCATATGGAAAAAGGTTGTCAGGCGGAAAGAGTCGATTGTGCGGACACAACCAACCTCCCTAGGAGCCTAAGACTCTCTAGTGACAAACAAGACAAACAAGAGCAATCCTTCTCTAAACATGCATTTACTATATAAGAAATCAAGTGTTTAGATCCTACCTGTAATCCAACACTGTTGTAGCAGTCCAGCTCCGCTGATCCGGATGAGCTCCTCCTTCACTTTGAAACCTGCATACACTAACAATCAAACGATTAAATAGCACTTGATAATCTCATAGAATAAAACATATTTAACACATAGACCAAGGAGTACATGAAACAACTCATAAATAACAAGTTATTGAGAAGAATGGACTCATTTGCATTAATAGGTAACAAAAGGAACAAATACAACCTGAGCCTTGGTGTTGTGCAAGTCCCTCCCAGGGTCCATCAAGAGTTCTCCTTTACTTTGACAAAGCTCACCCACTTCCAAATAGAACAAGCAAAGATGGCAATCTCTCCTCACAAGCTTCTAAATGGGAGTCCTAATTCCAGCAGCATCTACCCATAGAAATGTATAGCTTCCAACCTCCCCTCCTTCTGGCCCAATGCCTGTATTTATAGTGCTCAAGAGGAAGTTAATCAGGTCCACCATCAATGGGATAATCCCCTCTTTGGATGGGATAGCTCCCTTATTGATGGGATAAGTTCCTCTTTGGTAGGGGTGCATGAACCATCTGGAGGCGCTCAATACACGTCGAACAACCTTCTAGAATGCTCTAGAAATGACCACAAGTAACTTTTTAAAGATGAAACTTGCGCATTTTGACCTTTACAGGGGGACGCACCTGCCCCTTTACATACAGAGCGTCCAAAGACGCAGCTTTTGTGAACATTGGGTGCGTACCCGCAGGTAAGGTTGAGAGAACCTGCGTACCCAGAGATAAATACATTTATAAAGACTTTCTCTCTTTTTTGGAGTTTGACATGGAGAGCAGAGGCATAAGACTTGCCTAAGAGGATAGCATGACTGTTGATAGAGCCATACTAACTGTAAATAGTCATGGTGACATTTTTTAGTGTAACAGATTGCCCCCTAAAGTGCGAAGCCTGTAATAGATTAGGGTTTTGTATTATCTAGGAAGGGTGAAGCGCTTTATCATTTCAAGGATTATCTCGTGGAGAGCCTGGTCAGAACCTGCAATTTTCAACACAAAATACATGTATAAGATTATATCATCACTGAGGTAGGCATTCCCATACTCAGATTAAAACTTTAACTAACAGACTAACTACTCTGATACAGGAATGATCTTGCAGTACATCATAATCATAGACTTTTGTAGACACAGTATGGACGCAGCCATCTGTTTATGATTAGTCTACTTAGATAATGAATACAAAACTCCTCGCAGCCTGGATGGTGGAAACTAGATCCAGGGTCTTCATTTCTACTTCCCGAATTGGTACGATTCTAGCCATGCGAATAAATGAGTTGATGTCGAACATGGTAGAAACCACTTGATTACCAGTCGATGATGTAAACTGTTAACAAGTGTGAGAGAGACCACCAGTAATGTCAATGGTTCTCAAAGTACCCAGTACAATCCATGAGATGTGAATGAATGAGTTGATGTCGAACATTTCACGGAATCCTTTGATCGAAAGTCAATGATGTAAACTGACGTCAAAGGCGAGAAACCTGCCATTGATGCATGCAGACTTCAAGGTACTGACGATTTCTAAGTCATCTCTCTAGATAATGTGCTGATGTCGATAGAAAGCGACCCGTTGCAGGCAAGCCCACAACACGAAATCATTGTTCAAGTTGAAGAAATGTTGCTGTAAGGACTGACTCAGGGATGGTCAAATGGATGACAAGTATTTTGCAGATGAAAGTTTTGCTTGCAGACCTCTTGAACACATAACGACACGACAGATGGCTTGGTGATGAATAACTCAAAGTTAATCCCCGGAACCCGGCTGAAGACTTTCAAAGTGGTTTGATCAACTGTGAGGAAAAGGATTTCCCAACCCAGGTGAATGAAAAGTGTCGTGTCCAAGAGTGGTAATAAAGTTTCTTCTGAGACAAAAGATAACAAATAGGCTCATTCTTCTCTCTTTTCCCCCACCATTTCTGGCAAGTACCTCTTTATTTTTAACAAGCTTGAGGAGGATAACATATGCTTGATTATAAGCTCATCCTTCGGATGAGTCCAACCTAGTTTTGATTCGAACCCTAGGAAGGAGTGGTTCGTTCCTGTTTGTAATTGAACAGGTCCTTTACTGTGAAATGTTTAACGAGCCCAGTATAGGAGAAACTCGCGTTTTTCAATTTTAGAGAGTCTGAAAAACTTAAGAAGACTCCAAGTTGAACTTTTTCGTAGATTTGTGTCCCTCAAGCCCGAAAAAGTATAAAATAATACCTGGGGGAACCGCTTGATCTTGCGACCAAGGAGTACTTTCATAATTAGTGCCACTGACCTGAAAAGTAAAAAGCGATCAAGGACACGTCGTTTTATTTCCGTATCGAGTTTGAAACGACAAAAACCCGGCAATCTTTTCCTGATTTTACGGTCAGAAAAGAGCTATAAGGGGACCGTCTTTTAATTCCGTTTTAACGAGTGTAAAAGAAACGCTCGGCAATCTTTTCATTTTTTAGGAGTCAGAAAAGGGCTTAAAAGATGACTCTGATATTTTGGTTCGTGAAAAATGACAATTTTCCCTCTAAATCCCTTTGTCCTGCACAAAAACGACACATTACTCATACCTGTTTAAGATAGGCAAAAATACATCGAAAAATATCCTTCCATGGTGAAAAATGAACAAATTCATCCAAAAAACCTATAAAAAGACTTTTTACCATGTCATTTTTACCATTTTACTGTTGAGGTTGAAAAAAGGGCTTTTGGCAAGAAACTTCCCGTGGTCGCTGCGGAAAATCCGACCGTCAGAATCGAACGCCGTCTCTTCCAGGTATTTCACAACATCCTCCTCTTCAATTTCATCCGATTAAAAGTTTGTTTTAGGTTTTAGTTTTGATTTTTGGGGGGTTTTGGGTTTCAAAGTGCGCTCTGCGGGGTACGCAGGTGCCCTTAGGGTGACCTGCGTCCCCCGACTTTTTCCTGTACAGGAAAAAGGTCGGGGGACGCAGCCCACCTTCAGGCCAGCTGCGTCCCGACGCTCTGTGTTCTAAACGCGGGGTGCGTCCCCCGTGAAAGGCGGAATTTGAAACCCCAAACTCCACAAACAACCATTTAAAATTTCCCAAATCAATTCTAATCTTTGTTTCTTGGTGTGTAGGGCACTCACCATGTTGGATTGGAGAGAAAGAGAGCACGAAGACGTTGATTTAGCCGCAATTGAACATCAACCTTCCATTGATGCCCTAAAAGCATGCGGACTATATAAATACTGGGCCATACCTGGCATGAGGGCTCAGGTGAGATTCTTGGAATGGCTGGTTGAGAGATGGAACATTCATGAGCAATGCTTTTACATCGGAGGGCACCAGCTCGAGATAGAGCCCTCTGACATATACTTTCTCACTGGCTTGCCAAATAGAGGTGAGCAACTCAATCTAGCCGGGACTAGGCCGGGTGGCCAATCCCTTGCTAGTCTCCGGGCAGATTGGTGCACACCCAATGCACACCATGCGAAAGGCGTAGAAATCAAACACATCTCTCTGCGTGAACTAAAGGTTATAGCTTTCACGGTTACCAGAATTTGCGGCGCAGCCGCTTTACATATTGCCACCGGGTCCCAAATGCGGATGGCGATTGACTGTTACCAAGGCACCATTTTCAACTGGTGTGATGCTGTGTCGGCTAATATGAAGAGCCAACTGACTAGGGCAAAGAACGGACAACTGAAGACCTTTGGATATGGGCCTCTAGTTGTGAGCTTTGCCTTAGAGAGAGTTCCAATGCTGATCCCTCAGCAACTCACTGTTGATATCTTGGGTCCTCGGGAGCCAAAGCTGATACGATGGGTTACGGTGATGGCCCGGCATCCTGACGAGGGCGCGGCAATTGTTCGATTCTCTGATAGTTATTTTCACTGGTTAGAGGACCAGGTTTTTTCGATCCAGGACTTTCCGTATGCCGGAGTAGATTTTCGAGGTGATCCGGACATGGTTCTTCCACAGGGAGAACAATGGGACGACAGAGGTACTTTATTTTTCACAAGTTTTCAAATTATATATATTTTTTTGTTTTTTATATATATCGTCTCAAAACTGACAGTAAAAATTTTCAAAATGCAGATGTTGGTCCACAGCGCCCAGCCAACCTCCGGCCTTTTGAGAGGAGACATCCAGTTGCACCGGTACCGGCCCCACAGGACGCGGCTGCAGAGTCACTAGCTGAGTTGGAGCAGGATCTAGAGCGTCTGACGGTGGATATACCTGAGACTACCATAGATGATATTCCTATCAGACTTCAGCGCTATGTAGTCGCAGTCCCTGGACCGTTTAGGAGATTTTTGTGTAAGGTAGCCCGTGCAGTGGTGTCGTATAGGGAGCACCACCAGTGATTGGCTAGTCACTTTTGTAGACACATATGACATTTTTGGCTTTTTGTACTTATCATTTTTGCCGATCATAAGGTGTTTTTCAACCTATGATCGAAGACGATGTATATTTTTTGACACACTCCTATCTATATATATATATCATTATTACCGGCTTATCTTGTTTAACATATGTGATGAAATGTTTTTAAATTTACTTGCATGATTATCGTAAATGTCTGTCCAACATTCGAGAAGCAATTGCATCTGCTAATGTATTTAAAGACCTTGGAATATGCTGATATTCAATGTAATCAAATTCACGTTCCAAGAGACGCACTCTCAAAAACAACCTTAATAACACAGGATTTCTAATGGCATATACTCTATTAAGCTGTAATACAACAAGTTCAGAATCTAACCTCACTATCAAACGTCGAATTCCAAATGAAATAGATTCGGATAATAATTCAACCACTGCACTGTATTCTGCAATGTTGTTCGTTGTTTGACCGAGGCTTACCCCATGCATAGAAACTAACTCGTCAGAGGGCGAATAGATAACCCAAGCTGCGGAAGAGATATTCCGTGTACTACGACAAGCACCATCAGCAAATCCAATGTATGTTTGGAGAGGCGTCGACATCTGCAATATCAAGAGTAAAACCAAGATAAGCCAGAATAACGACGAAAAACACACTCTCTAAGCTAAGCACACTAACTAAACTAACAAACACGCTAGCTAGAAAGAAAATCTAACCTAACTAAAAATTCTCCATACCCACCATTTAAGCATAATACCTCTTTAGGTAAAGTCCATTTCTGGGTTTACCCAAAGAGTCCCCATCAAAATCTACCAGCTCATAAGCCCCTTTTGCTAGCTTTCGCTTTACAATGTAGGGTCCATGCCACATAGGAACGAATTTTCCAGCACCTAGCTTATCGTTAGCTTGATCATATAATAGCACTAGGTCTCCCTCCGAAAAACTTCGAGGGGTCACATTTCTATCATACTGAGCTTTCATTCGCTTCGCGTGAGTCTCGATTGCCAATGCAGCGTCACGTCGAGTCTCATCTAATTTAGCTAAGTACAATAAACGTTTCTCCTCTTCGGAAGTAGCTGGAAGTAATTCGACAGCCATTTGAAGTGATGGGATTTCGCATTCAATGGGTAACACAGCTTCCAAGCCATAAACTAGCTGGAAAGGAGTGAACCCTGTTGAAGTTTTCACTGAGGTTCGGTATGCCCATAGCGCTGAAAATAACATGTTGTGCCAATTCGACCGATGAATACCAATGGTTCGTCGGATCATGATAACCAGAACTTTGTTGATAGACTCAACCAAACCGTTGGCTTGCGGATAATAAGGAGTAGAGCTATCGTGGCGCAAACCAAGCTGGCTTGTAAGCTCAGTCATCATGATGTTTCGAAAATGGCTCCCATGGTCAGTAATGATTGCTTGTGGGACACCAAACCTAGTTATAATATGATTGAATACGAAAACTGCAGCTGTTTTGCCGCTTGCGTCGAATGTAGGCATCGCCTCGGCCCATTTAGTAAAATAATCAACCGCGAGGATGATATACGCATGCCCCCCGGCCGAGTGAGGGTTACAAGTAATAAAATCGATACCCCATTTGGCGAATGGACCAACGGAAATTATAGGGTGGAGAGGACTTGACAGTTGTGGCACTTCCGGACTGCAATGATACAATCTTTAAACATAGACGGCCAGAAATAGCCAGCGCGCAACACCTTCTGAGCTGTGGCATACCCAGACATATGACCGCCACATGCTCCAGAGTGACAATCATTCAAAACCCTCTCAGCCTCTTCGTGAGTTAAACAACGTCGAAAAACTAAGTCTGCCCCCCGGCGATAAAGTGTATCTCCAATAATTTTGTATTGCTGGGATTGAAACCGAATTTTTCGACGTTCTGCCTTTGAAGCTTCAGGCCGAAAGGTTTGGGTTTGGAGATAGATGATTATATCCCCGTACCACGGATCTAAAGTACTGATAAGAAACAAAGATTCGTCCGCAATGGACTCCTCTGCCACAGTCTCTGTGTCAGCACATGGGAAATCACACATCAATTCCGCAAAAACTAAGGATTTCTTAGACTTGGACTTCTCGAACTCCAAGTCGAACTCTTGCAGGATAACGATCCATTTAGAGTACTTGCCCCCTAGCAGTTGTTTTGTCAAAATATAAATCATAGGGTTGCAATCCGAAATAACTGTAGTTTTACGGAGAAGAATGTAGTGACGAAAACGCTGGACAGCTTGAACGGCTGCCAGGGCCAATTTCTCCACATGCGAATATTTTAGCTCAGTGGGATTTAAAGTCCTACTAAGATAATATATCACATGTTCCGCTCCGAATTCATCTTCTTGAACTAACACCATTCCAATGGTGGAATGCGAAGCTGCGAGGTATAAGAAGTAGTCCTGGTTGTAGTTGGGAGGATGCAACAACGGTGCATGGGTCAACGCGTGTTTAAGTGCATCAAAAGATTGTTGGGCAATCTCGTCCCAAAAGAATTGAGCGTTCTGTTTCAACAACCGTGTAAAACCTTTAGTGACCTCGGCGTAGTTTGGGATGAATCGGCGTAAAAAGTTCGCTTTCCCTTGCAAACTTTGGAGTTGGCGCAAACTCGAAGGAGGAGGCAATTTGATGATAGCTTCGACCTTCGAGGGATCGACGCGAATGCCGGCTTTTGAAACAACAAATCCCAGCAATCGACCCGTCTCTATACAGAAAACACACTTGTGGGGATTCAACCGAATTCGATAATGCCTACACCTCATAAAGATTGCTCGTAAGTGGACAAGGTGATCAGCTCGATGTAAAGAATGAGCAGGCAAATCATCGAGATACGGTTGCACAATGTGCTTGATGTCATGAAATGCATAAGACATCGCCCGTTGAAAAGTGGCTCCGGCATTCTTAAGCCCAAAAGGTAATTTGCAATAAGCAAATGTCCCCCATGGACAAATGAATGCCGTTTTTGGTTGGTCGGCAGGTAGAATATTGATTTGATTATAGCCCGAAAAACCATCCATAAAGGAAAACATTTCACTTCCGGCACAATCATCAATAATTTGATCGATATAAGGCGTAGGATAGTTGTCTTTTGGACAAGCTCGATTTATATCCCTATAGTCGATACAGATTCTTATTGTTCCTTGTTTCTTGTTGACCGGAACAATATTCGATACCCAATCCGTTAACGGGATCGGATAAATGAAACCTGCTTTCAACAGCTTTTCGACTTCTGCTTTAATCGCAGCCGCTTTCCGAGGGTGAATCTGACGCAACCGTTGCCGGACGGGTTTAGCATCCGGGTAGGTCTTTATTTCATGAACAACAATGGCAGGATCGATTCCCGGCATTTCCTCGTAAGACCAGGCAAACACATCGCGGAATTCTTGGAATAGGGCCTTGTAAGTTTGGATTTCATCTTCTGTACATGCGGCACCTATATGAATGTTCTCCTCAATTCCGGGCTTCACTGAAATATCAATGGGAATAGTGCGAGAAATATTCCCTAAATTCAACTCTGAATCAGAATGTTTCGTTGGATTCTGAGCGTCTTTGACATATTCAGCGGTAAAGATAGATGAAAAATCATTTTCAAAAGCATCATCCTTAGGTAAAAACGAAGATCTGTGATGGAGATCTTCCCATGGTAGATCGTCTACACTTAGGATTTCGCGAAGTTGTTCGTCAGATGACACGACTTCGGGAAACGCTATCCGTTCTAAGGTTGAGGTGAAAAGTGATTCTTCACTGACCACATTCATTTGGTCGATTTGGGTTGAACGCGAGTCGGTAAAAGACATGACAGCTTCATAAGCAATTTCATATGGACTCAAAGGCATAGCATCACCGAATGAGTCTATCTCAGATTCAGATGGGACAATCCAAGGATCATCATAAATAATGTTTTCTGATGTAATCATATGAATTGTTGCAAATGAAGGGTCTGCGTTGATTGGAGGGAAAGGAAAAGTTCCCAGTAAACCGGAATCTTTAACTAAACCTACGCCAACGTCCCTATAAGGGATTGTCGTCTTACCGACATGCTGGATACTCTCTGAAGAGGCTGGGTCGGATGAAAAGTATGTCAGCTGATCAATAGTCACGATCTTACCGTTATATGGAAACTTAATTACTCTGAAGACCGATGAAACGACCGCTGTCATAGCATATGACCAACTTCGACCCAAAAGAAGGTTGTAGTCTAGAGGGGCATCAACCACCTCCACATCCAGACTAACGGTTTTACCTTCTACCCCTATAGGCAATTCCTGTAGAATACCAAACGGACGGAACCCACGGCCATCAAAGGCCTTAAGGATGGTGGGGGATTGGTTCAACGAAGGAGAACCAAGCGATCTCCAACATTGAATCGACATAATACACGTAGAAGCTCCCTCATCAATCACAGTCCGATGAATAGGCCTGTTTTTGACTATCACTGGAATTTGGAAAGCCATTTGATGGGGGAGACGCGGTGTACTATTTTCTAGATCGAAGATTATCAGGTTCGGGTCCTGAACATCAACAGCTCCGATAGCCGACAAAAGTAATTTTCGTTGTGCTGGGCATGATTGCAGCACTTCTAACGCCGACATTGCTGAGGGTGAAACAGCTAAGTCCTCAACAATGTTGTAATTCTGGGCTGCTCTCGCATGTGGATTGAAAGCAGACCTTCGAAGTACACCCTTGGCGGGCGGTTTAATTACTAAGTCCGGGTTAGGTTTTTCGATCTGTAGTGGATCGGAACCAGGAGCTGAGGTTGATGGGATAGAATGAGAAGATTCTGCTTCCTTACCATCAACAGGAGCCTTACTACCATAATCTTGCGATCGAGTCGCAATCCTCACATGAGACATCATCAAAATGGGTTCTTCACTGGCATTCGAGGAAGAACCTATCATCTTATTCTCCTGCTCCGGAAATGGATTTTTTAACACAGCAGGAGTGGGAGAACCTTTGACTATTTTCACAACCTCGGCCCGATGAGGGCAATCTCTCGTAAAATGATCCTCTTCACAAATAAGACAAGGATATCGAGGTTTGCGCTTTTCGTCATTGGTTTCCGACTTTTCCGTTTTCTCCTTCGGAGCCTTGTCTGCTTTAGCCTTCTTCTTTCCTTTCTTCTTTCCACCGTTTTTTGATTTGGCCGTAGATGACTCTACAGCGTGAATATCGGCGGTAAGTTCAGGAGAAGACTCTCCTGTCGGGGAATCAGGCAAAGTGATTATAGGAGTAGTTGAAGCCTTGGAAGACTTCTTCTTGCTCTTTGTATTCACGATACCAATCATACCATCAGCGGCATGAGATCCCGAAGGAGCAGCAGCGATTTGATTCGACTTTGGAAGATCCGGAATCTTCTCGTGTAACGTACCCGACTGAGTATAAACTAAGTCAAGGTATTGCGCCTGAGCAATGACTTGCTCCTCAGTAACTACTCCGGCCTTAGCTACATCTTCAGTAATCTTCGGTAATAATGATTTAACAAACCATTCAGCTAAGATTTGGTCCGGGATAAAAACTTTCACTAACCTTCTTCGACGTCTCCACTCATGAATGTGATCAGAAATATACGTGGACGTTGATTGTTTTAGTGAAGTTAATAACTCCGTGCCGTTATCGTATCTGACCGGCAACTGAAAGTGAGTTAAGAACGAGGTAGCTAACTGGCTAAAATTGTAAAAAGAGGCCCGTGGTAACTCAATGTACCACTTGGCCGCGAGACCAATGAGTGTACGCTGGAAAAGACGTAAGCGGATCGAATCATCCGAGATAGAATTTGAAGCACACCAGAGGTGGTAAGTCATCACATGATTGGACGGATCCTCTCCAGACTTACCTTCGAACTTGGGTATATCACTGGGCAACTTATTTGGCATTGGCGGCCAGAACTGAAGATATTGAATTGGATCATTCGTTAGGCGCGTCAAGTCTGGTAAATCCAAAGTTGCGATAAACGGTAACTGCCGGTTAGGATCTCTAAAACTCTGGGTCACAAGACCAGTCCCAGGAGGAGGATATCCAGGATAACTAGGAACAGGAGTCGCATTTGGGATATTATATCCTCCTGGAAAACCAGGATTAACCGGACCGTACTGGGGTTGTTGAGGTTGTTGATAAGTGTACCCAGGATACGGTTGATACTGGTAAACCGGTTGTTGGACAGCTTGCCCAGGTTGGTACTGTCCCTGGTACGGTTTATGAACAAATTGAGGTTGAGTAGTGACAACCGTACTTATACCAGGCTGACCTGCAGGCATCTGGACCGTGGTTTGAATCGTAGATCCAGACAACGGTAAAGATGTCTGAGGAGTGGTTACAGAGACAGTAGAAACCGGAGCCGTCGATACTCCAGAAGTAAGTATGGTAGATGTGGCGGTAGTTGCAGCAGCCGTTTGAGATGGAGTACTAGGTGCAATTGGCGGCTGAGTAACTACCGAAGTTACAGAAGTTTGAACATTTGACTGGACAGGTTGCGGTTGCTGGGGTGGACCAGAAACTACGGGTTGTCCAGCTTGAGGAACCAACTGCATACTTGGCTGCAACACCTGTTGACCCTGTGATGGATCCCACACTAACATTCCAGGGTATTGACCCGTAACAGGTTGAGGATACTGAGATCCATAACCGGATTGAGGATAGGATTGATAATTGTAAGGTGCAGTTCCCATACTTGGAACATATGACTGACCTTGAGGCGGTTGATAACCTTGGCTCGAGTATTGACCTTGAGGTTGATAACCTTGAGGTAAATACGGATACTGGGGTTGACCTTGACCTTGAGGTTGGTACCCTTGAGGCTGATACCCTTGGGGTTGCCATCCTTGAGGTTGCCATCTTTGAGGTTGATATTGATACTGAGGTTGACCCTGGGGTACATATTGAGGCTGGGGTTGACCTTGAGGCATGTATTGTACCATAGGCGCATACTGACCTTGAGGTTGCCCCCCAGACACGATTTGTGTACCTTGAGGTTGCCCCCCAGGCGTTAACTGAGGCTGCCCCCCAGGCGGTAATTGGCCACCTTGAGGTTGGGAAACGGGAACTGAACCTTACATCATGTAAATGTCTCCTACACCCAATGGTATATTACCACTGTTTCCAGCTAATAACCCATGATCAACGGGTTGAGGAGATGCCCCCGCAAAGGTACCAGAAAGTGATTGATACCCGGTGGGAACAGAAGGACCGCCGTGTAAGAAAGATTCAGGACTTTGAGTAAACACGGATGACTGAACAGACATATTTACAGGAGTATAAATACCTCCAGGTGGAAAAGGAGTACGAGGTGTAGAAAAACCTACCCCTGAGTTGTCTAAATAATTGGTTAACGAAAGGTACCAAGTAGTACTTCTAGGAGGACTGTAAAAGATAGATTCACGCTCCCTTAGATCAATAGTAAGTTGACCTTCAAGGTTAGAGACGCCTATTTATTCCTTTGGAGCAAGTTCTTCTATAGCAATCAAACCAGTAGGAAGATTTTCGGTGATAACTCGTTCTATTCTCGGTGAATCTGGAACACTAGAAGTCGGAGTAACAGGTTCAGATATTTCAGGTTCTTCGCCTGTATCACTAGCAGACGAAAAACTACCAACAAGTTCAGAAACTGTAACAGCTTCGGGATTATAACCTGTCTCTAGACTTTGGTAATCTGGATGGACTACCAAGGAAGACTCTCCTTCTTCAGGTGAACCTACTCTACTGCCACTAGGAGGAGTTACAAGGACCTTCAACCCTTCTTACTGACCCGGAACGTCTTCAGGAGATCCCCCCCGCGATCTACGGAGTTTCTTCAACAAATCTGTTCCGGTAACAATCTCAGGTGACTTGCCCCGAAGTCTACGGGACTGTCTCGGTAATTCCGCCACAGCTAAAAACTTTTAACTACTACACACGAAAACAAAGTAAAATTTCAAATCAAACCACCTAAAGTCTCTAAAGAACCAAACAAATTTGAATCACACGCCTAAAGAATCTAGGGCGTCAAACCAAGCACAAACAGTAGCCTTCCAGACCGAAAGCGCTAGTTGGTGATGAAATCCAACCTCGCCGGATTCAGTACAGAAGTGGCGGGTGGAACAGTTACCCCGGCAACCTGCTTAATGAATAGACTGGACCAAGTTCCTCCACTTTAACCGTCTCGAGTGAAGTGAACCCCCTAGAAAATCCAAGTGAGTCTCGCCGACGTCTGCTCCAGGTACAGAGGAATCTTCCCTCCACCGTCACCTCGGTAGAATCCTAAAGATAATGGTCACTAAGGTTACCAACCGCAACAAATGCACCTGGGGGAACAGTCTAAACTCCGACAGCACGCAAGGGCAGAGTATCAAGCTCAATCCCCTTGCCGGCTCCTTGACAATAATCTAATGTTTACCGACAAGTGACCCCTGGCTCCTCGACAATGGTTAATCCGAGGTTTACCGTTTGTAATACGTGCGTGTCTGGCGTCGTTCCCAACGAGGGGGGATTGATCCCCTCACTGGTTCGGACACGAGCTCGTGCTTTTCCTTTAAGAGGAGCTTTCCCAGAGTATAAATGAGACAATTGGATTTATTCTATCACAAGATAAGCTACCTGTTTGGTTTTGTTGTCTTGGAGAGTTAATTACTCACCTACTCCAAGACACTAGCCTGATCTAAATTGGTGTTTCAGAGCCCTAGTAAATAAAAGTTACTACGTCGATTTTACTTTAAGCGTTAATTTTATGGTTTTTCTTAAAGACAAAAGGTAGCGGAAGTGAAACCAATGGTGTGTAGACTCGACTCAAACCACTACAAAGATGCACCTAAGATGATTTACGCTACTTTTCCTTTTTTCAATGAAATTCTTAACTAAGAGAGTTGAGAGATGCAAATTTTATAGAAAACAAATTTCTTAGTAAAGACAATCAAAGAAACAATTCTCTTTATCTTTTCAAGCATACAAACATGACCACTCCTTACGTGCACGAAAAACTCTTTTTCTTTCAAAACTTTTCAAAGCTACTTGAAACAAAACTTTTCAAAGGAGATGTTTTTGTATTTTCTCTTTTTAATAAAGCATATAAATCTATTGTAACGAAAATCAATCTTAAAAGCTATAAAAACTATGAAAACTTGACTCACACACACATCAAAAAGGAAATTACTCTAAGCAAACCTAACGAGGCAAAAGCCTACAAAGATGATTCTAGGTTGTTTTACTTGACTAAAATCAAATCAAGGACCAGCTAATGCAGAATCAAAAGACTAGTCAAAACAAAACTCAAATCTTTTTGTTCTTTTTGTAAAATGGAATTCAATACTTAATCAACAAGCACTTCGAAATTTGCCCAAGAGACCAATCAAAGGTAAGTTGCTCTCACAGGTAGACTTTATGACAGGTCTGACTTCTAAGAATGCTGACAAAATCAGAGAGATCTAAGGCTTGACAACTTCTACCGCCAAAGTCACTACAAGACCTACTCAAAAATCAAACCCTAGGGCTTAAACTTCTATGAAATCCACTAAAACACTCAATGCTATCGAAACAAGTTCAGGTGAAGATCTTTGACAAGAGACTAATGAATCTGGGCAGTAAAAACTAAGAAAAAGCAAAATCTAAGAGAAAAAATGCAAAAAATGGAATTTTCTCAAATTTTAGCAGGGGACGCAGGCAACCCGTTAAAACAGGTGCGGGCCCGCTCTGTGTACACAGTGACAGTGCGTCCAGGGACGCACTGTGCAATGCTCAGAGGGTGCGTCCTACTGGAAAATTCAAGAAAAACCAAAATGAATCTAACCCTAAGCTGACCCACCCAAAGACAAAGTCACAGAGCCAAAAACCAGAAAAATAAACCAATTTTCTCAGAGCAAAGTTCATACAAAGGAAAAGACTTTCACATCAATGGAGTCCCCAGCGGAGTCACCAATTTGTCAGGCGGAAAGAGTCGATTGTGCGGACACAACCAACCTCCCTAGGAGCCTAAGACTCTCTAGTGACAAACAAGACAAACAAGAGCAATCCTTCTCTAAACATGCATTTACTATATAAGAAATCAAGTGTTTAGATCCTACCTGTAATCCAACGCTGTTGTAGCAGTCCAGCTCCACTGATCCGGATGAGCTCCTCCTTCACTTTGAAACCTGCATACACTAACAATCAAACGATTAAATAGCACTTGATAATCTCATAGAATAAAACATATTTAACACATAGACCAAGGAGTACATGAAACAACTCATAAATAACAAGTTATTGAGAAGAATGGACTCATTTGCATTAATAGGTAACAAAAGGAACAAATACAACCTGAGCCTTGGTGTTGTGCAAGTCCCTCCCAGGGTCCATCAAGAGTTCTCCTTTACTTTGACAAAGCTCACCCACTTCCAAATAGAACAAGCAAAGATGGCAATCTCTCCTCACAAGCTTCTAAATGGGAGTCCTAATTCCAGCAGCATCTACCCATAGAAATGTATAGCTTCCAACCTCCCCTCCTTCTAGCCCAATGCCTGTATTTATAGTGCTCAAGAGGAAGTTAATTAGGTCCACCATCAATGGGATAATCCCCTCTTTGGATGGGATAGCTCCCTTATTGATGGGATAAGTTCCTCTTTGGTAGGGGTGCATGAACCATCTGGAGGCGCTCAATACACGTCGAACAACCTTCTAGAATGCTCTAGAAATGACCACAAGTAACTTTTTAAAGATGAAACTTGCGCATTTTGACCTTTCCAGGGGGACGCACCTACCCCTTTACATACAGAGCGTCCAAAGACGCAGCTTTTGTGAACATTGGGTGCGTACCCGCAGGTAAGGTTGAGAGAACCTGCGTACCCAGAGATAAATACATTTATAAATACTTTCTCTCTTTTTTGGAGTTTGACATGGAGAGCAGAGGCATAAGCCTTGCCTAAGAGGATAGCATGACTGTTGATAGAGCCATACTAACTGTAAATAGTCATGGTGACATTTTTTAGTGTAACAAAGGTTCAAACACTTTATTAGATAGAAGAAGGAACTACAACCATCAGTGTCTAATTCAGAGTCATTCGTCTAGCTTGGATCCCATCCATATCACATCAAAAGCAATACAAGCTTGTGGCATCACATCATTTGCTCCAAAGTTAAGTCTCATAGCAGCATTATCTCCTTACAATTCAACATAATCCAACCCCCAATCACTTAGATGAGTGGTCAATTTATAGGAAGATGAAGGAGTTTTTTTCATTAATGGTGACATTGAATGGCCTTCCATACTTAGAATTAGTTCCATGGAGGTAGGGATGAGAGGATAGGATGCTCCTTAACTCATTCCTCATCCATTTTTGAGCTCATAGGAGTTGATAAGACAGGGAAACTTCTATATGACTCCAAAAGATAAGAATATTCCCCAAACCCTATGTGAATTTCGCTCATTCTTGCGCAGTGCAGGTGAAAGGAAGCCTAAGTGCTCTGCAGAGCACCCTAGCAATGGACTTAACTGCTCTGCAGCGCACCTTCATAAGGGCTTACCTGTGTTGTTCCCTCTAGAGACAATTCCTGGATGTCTTCAAGTCATGAAACTGTATGGGAAGGAGGCATTTAAAGGGGTGACTTATTTAGGGCATGAAACAACTGAATTTAGGGTTTGATGAGCCCTAAAACACTGATCTGAATGTTGGGATTTGATGTGCCCAAATGGATCTGTAATAGTTTCCCCCTAAAGCATGAAGTCGGAAAAATGCCAATGTCGAATGAAATTTTTTACGATGTGATGAGGAGGTATCGAAGTGGAAGGTGACCTACATAAATTACAATAGATATATCATGATATTTGATTTTACATGAATCGCTGAGGGAAGGCATACCCATGCTTAGCTTATAAACTTTCAATACATGTACATAAACAATCGTCTACAGATATAGACCCATGATCGGAATGACTATCAATGTAAATCCATTGTACATATGATTTAGTACTCCTAATATCGTAGCCCGGATGGATGAAACTAGATCTGGGGTCTTCAATCTCATTCAACTGTTTGCTCAAGTATGAGTCTAACCACGTGAATATGTGATCTGAAGTCAAATATGGGAAGACACCATTTGATTACTAGCCGATGATGTAAGCTATTAACAGATGCGAGAGAAATCACCGATAATGATAATGATCCTTAAGGTACTGTAGTACATTCTGCATGGTGTGAATGGATGATTTGATGTCTAACATGATACAAAGTCTTTCGGTCAAAAGCCATTTATGTATGCCTATTGTCGGAAGCGAGAAACCTGCCATTGATGCATGCAAGCCTCAAAGTACTGAATGGGTGTTTCTAAGTCAACTTCTTTGATAATGAGTTGATGTAGACAAGAAGTGACTCATCACAGGAGGGCCTTGATGTATCCCACATCAATGACACGAAACAAGTGTAGTGATTTTAGGGATGGAATTTGACTGACGACACAAGGTTCAGGAATGGTAGTTATGAAAATGAAGGTTTATGGTATTGCAAAAGATGGATTTCTACTGGATGACTTCTCTTCAACATGTCAGCGACACTAAAGTGAATTGGTAGCATTGACCTAGAACAAAGTGATGGATGGTATGATAGACCAATAGTGTGATAACCATCAAGCTAATAACCCAACCTAGATAGTCACAGTGATGGAGTGAAAGTGTCATTTTCAAGAGTGACCTGCTACCATAAAGTGGTTTTCCCCTTTCTCCATTTTCCCCAGTCATTGCTGACTAGTACCTATTTATTTTTACCAAGCTTGAGGAGGATAACATATGCTTGTTGTATAATTTCACCCTTTGGCGAATCCATCGCTATTTGATGTTTTAATGAGTCTAGCGAAGGTGAAACTCAGTCTTGTCTAGATGGACAAGTTTGTCGCTATTTGATTTTTTTAACGAGTTTAACGACAAAGATAACTCGGTCCTTTTCATGTTTAGAGAGTTTGAAAAGGGACAAAAATAAAACTCTACAAGTTATCTTTCATAAATTAATCTCTCAAGTTCGAAAAGGTGTAAAATAATACAAGAGAGATATCTTTTCCAATTCATTGACGAGCTCGAAAGGACAAGTGCTCGGAAACCTTTTCATATTTAGAGAGTCTGAAAAGAGCTTAAAGAGGACTCCAAGGGGGTTCATTTTTTGTTTTTAACAAAGCTCGAAAAAGAGATAAAAATGTGCTTTGTGGTCAAAAGTACAACTTATAATCAAGCATGTTGAATTTTGCAAATCAATTGTAAACCTGCTCAAAACATCACCAAATGGATTAAAAATATCTGTTTCATAGGTAAAAATAGGAAAATACTAATGTTTAGTTGATTAATTAACATGAAATAAACATATAATAAATTTTTACCATATCATTTTTACCATTCGAAACTTACAATCCAGTTTTGTGCTCTGAGCTCAGTTTTTACCTCAAACTTCATCGGCTGATTGTGAAAGATTTTGCGGACCATTTCTCGAACCGTCTGGACCAGGTTGGAACTAAACCTCTCCACTTTCTTTTCAGTCCATTCTTTTCTCATTTCATGCAAGTTTTAGGGTTTTTTGGGGCCCCTAAGGTTTCTTTTTTTTCCCTGGGATCAGTGCAAGCTTTCCCATCGAAAACTACGCCGAAGAGCACCCAGATAGAAGGCTAGATTCTCTGCAGTGCACTGTCTCTGTGTCTAGTCTGTGATAAGCACATTTCCCAAGTTGGGTTTAGCTATTCGCTCCAAAATTTGCCATGTTTTTTGCACGAAAAGGATCCTAATTTAGCTTATGATTGTGTTTCAAGATTTCATCGGATCAAAATGTCGATCACATGGCAAGAAAAAGAGCATGAAGAACAAGACATGGTTCCCTAAATAACCTGGGTATAGTTGAGGCCCTCAGAAATTGCAGGTTACTCAAATACTTTAAGTTTTCTGGAATGAGGCAACAAATAGAACTATTGCAATTCCTTGTTCGTGCATGGGATCCAACAGATTAGACATTTCACATTAGGGGCAAGATGGTCCCTATTACTATTGAGGATATTTACTTTCTTACCAGACTATCAAGGCGAGGTGCCCCCATCTCACTTTCTGAATTTTCCCATGGAGGTGAATCAGTGAGAGATTACATCAGACAGTTTTGTCAGCCAGGTACACAGCCTCATAGGGATGGGAAAATAAACATCCCGGATGTAAGTGATTTACCTTTAAGAACAATCCTCTTTACGATCGCAAAATTGGCTGGCAGTGTGGCACTACATTTGGCAAATAGATCTTATATGCAATATGCACTAGAGTGTCTATAGCCAAAAGTTTTCAACTAGTGCGAGGCTGTACTTTCACTGCTAAAAGAATAACTGACTAAGGTAAAAAGCAGTAAGACGAAGAATTTTTGCTATGGTTCGAGCTTGATTGCTTTTTCCTTAGAGAAAATCCCATTGATGCAACCACAACATGTATCATAGGCGTGGCTAGTCCTAGAGATCCACATATGTAGGGGTGGGTTGAATTGATGGCTCGACATGATGGTCAATCAACAAGCATTTTATCCCCTGCATTTTTCAGCTAGCTTAAGCTACAACATGTCGTTATCAAGAAGCATCCATACCCAGGGATGGATTATCGTGGAGATCCAGATTTGATTATACTAGTTGAAGCACAATGGGGTGCTATGGGTAAGTTGTTTGACCAAAGTGTTTTTTTATTTTTCAAGTTTCTACATGTGTTTTTGTGTTTTTTAATGTTTCCAAGACTAAACTAAAATTACTCCTATGCATACAGATGTGGGTACTATTCGACCTACGGTACGCCAATAGGTTGCAGGTGGGCCAGCACAGAGAAACATCGGGAGAGCAATTCTCCAGGACTTGGATTTGGCCGAGACCTTAGCAGAGTTGTAGGATCACATAGAGGGATTAACCCTGCAGCGCCACACTATTGGTGTTCCTAACCATTGGGCTAGGCTTTTGCGCATGATAGCACAGGCTGTGACCTGTTACCATGAGCACCACTAGATCTACTTAGGATATTTTGTATGCATTTTTTAGTTTTCCGATCAGATGACCAAATGTGTATTAGGCACAAATTTTGTAAAAACTTTTAAAACACCTATCTATTTTACTTTTAGAGTTTTTATGGTTATATGCAATCCTATTTAACTGATGATGTGAATTGAAAATATTACTTTTACATATGTCGCAAATGTCTATTTAACACATAATTCACTAGAGAATCAGTTAATGTGTTAAGATTTCTGGAAATATGTTTATATTGAATGTGTTCAAAACGTCTTTCCAAAGTACGAACTCTAAGGAACATACGAAAAATTGTTGGATTTCGGATAGTATAAATGTTTGTTAGTTGTAGTAGAACGATTTGTGAGTCTAGCCTTACGATGATTCAGAAAATTCCAAGTGAAATGGCATCAGAGAGTAGTTCAATAAACGTGCTATACTCAGCGATATTGTTCGTCGATCGACTGATACAAATCCCTTGAAAACTCACTAACTCACCACTTGGAGCGAAAATGGCCCATGTTGCAGAAGACAAATTCATCGTACTATGACTATCACCATTAGTGTAACCAACAAAAGGTTCTGAAGGCTCCGACATCTACAACAAATGCAAAGCTGATTACTAACCAGATAAAGATCTCTTACAAGACACACACACACACACATGCAATGAAAGCATATATACAGTGAGTTTTACTACACTTAATCAAGCATAGTAACATTTAAGGTACAACCCATTTCGAGGCTACAATAATGGAATCCCATCATAATCTACTAACTCGTAGGCTCCTTTTGCCAGAACACGCTTGACAACAGAAGGATCCATCCACATTGGTTCAAATTTCCCTGCTCCAAGTTTATCAACTTCCTGATCGTAAAGCAAGACCAGTTCTCCTTCTAAGAAGATATGAGGCTTGACATTCCTATCATATTGTGCCTTAATAAGTTTCTTATGTGCTTCGTTAGCCAATGCAACATCATGATGGGTTTCATCCAGATGGTTTAATTCCAAGAAATGCACCTCTTCTTCAGAAGTGTCGAGTAATAGGTAAATCGTGAGTTTGAGTGATGAAATTTCACATTGTATTGGTAAGATTGCTTCCAAACCATACACCAACTGAAAGGGTGTAAATCCAGATGCATTTCTCATCGAGGTTTGATATGCCCACAAGGCAGAGTACAAGATTAAGTGTCAGTTTCTTTTATGAACCCCTACCATTCTTTGCAACATCCGCTTTAGAACCTTGTTGATGGCCTCAACTTGTCCATTCACTTGCGAGTAATACGGGGTAGAACTATCATGTGACAGTCCTAACTTAGCAATCAACTCAGCCATCATGTGATTGAAAAAATGTGACCCATGATATGTAACTATGGCTTGTGTTACACCAAACTAGGCAACCACATGGTTAAAAAAGAAAAGAGCAGCCGTTTTGCCACTGTTGTTCAATGTTTGCATCGCCTTGGCCCATTTGGTAAAATAGTCAATGGCGACTATAATATCCCCATGCGCTTGGCCGAGGTGGGGTTACATGTCATAAATTCAATGCTCCATTTGGCGAATGGGCTAATATCAATGACTGGATGCAATGGTGCAAGTGGTAATCTGGTTTTTCAGTCATATATCTAGCATGCATGACAACTTCTGACAGTAATAATACAATCTTTAAATATAGTTGGCCAGAAGTAACCAGCACGAAGAATCCTTTGTGCGGTTGCATATCCAGATAAGTGTCCACCACAGGCACCTGAATGGCAATCATTCAATGCTTTCTCAGCCTCCTCATGCGTGAGGCACCTCCATAAAACTGTATTGATACCACGATGGTAAAGTGTGTCACCAATGATCAAATAATCTTTGGCTTGGTAACGAATACGTCATTGTTGCGAGCAAGAGGTATTTTGCTGGAAAGTTTGGGTTTGGAGATAAATCAATATATCTCCATACCAGACATCAAATGACGAAATTAGAAACAAAGACTCATCCAAAATTGATGGTTTGGATGTTGAATCGATGGAGGTCGAGGGAAGGTCACATAGTAACTCGACGAAAACTAGAGATTTCTTTTATTTAGAATTGATGAATTCAAAATCAAATTCCTGTAAAATAACTATATATTTTGAATATTTTCCCCCCAACAATTGATGTGACAGAATGTATGTCATAGGTTTGCAATCTGAAATGATAGTTGTTTTCCATAACATGATATAATGGCAAAGCCTTTGAACAACTTGCACCACTACCAAGGCTAGTTGTTCGAAATAAGAGTACTTACTTTCTGTATCGTTGAGATTACGACTCAAGTAATAAATAGGATGTTCAATCCCACTTTCTTCTTGGACTAAAACCATGCCAATGGTTGTATTTGCAACGACAAGATACAGGTTATAGTCATTTTGGTAATTTGGAGAGTACATTAATGAAGCTTTAATCAGGGTATCTTTAAGAGCGTCAAAGGAAGCTTGCGCAACCTGATCCCAATGAAAGGGTATCTCCTTTTTCAAAAGACATGTAAAACCTTTAGCCATTTCAACATAATTAGGAATGAACCTCCTTAGAAAGTTGGCTTTCCCTTGGAGTCTCTATAACTATAAAAGATTTGAAGGTGGAGGCAAATCTAGAATTGCCTAAACCTTTAATGGATCCAGTTGAATCCCTTCTCGAGACACTAAAAATCCAAACAAGTGACCAAAACCAACAAAAAACACACATTTGTGTGGATTGAGTCGAATCTTGTAGTGTTGGCACCGTAAAAATATTGCTCTCAAATGTTGCAAGTGATTAATCCGCTTTCGTGAATGAGTAGGTAAATCATCAAGGTAAGGTTGAACAATGTTCTTGATGTCATGGAAGGCATAATTCATTGCCCTCTAAAATGTAGCCCCAACATTCTTCAAACCGAATGGGAGTTTCCTATAGGTGAATGTGCCCCATGGAAAAATAAAAGTTGTTTTCGATTGGTCATGTGGGCATATATTGATTTGATTGTAGCTGGAAAATCCATCCATAAATGAGAATATTTCGCATCCAGCACATTCATCAATAATATGGTCGATAAAAGGTGTAGGATAATTGTCCTTTGGACATGCCTGATTTACATCCCTATAATCGATGCACACTCGTATTGTTCCTTGTTTCTTCATGATAGGAACAATGTTGGAAACCCAGTCAGTAAGAGGAACAGGGTAAATGAAACCAGCCCGCAAAAGTTTTTCAACTTCTGCTTTAATTGTAGCAACTTTCTTTGGATGAATAGGTTGAAGCTGCTGTTGAACTGGCTTGACATCAGGGTACATTTTAATTTCGTGTTCAACAATACTAGAGTCAATGCCTGGCATCTCCTCATAAGACCATGCAAAAATATCTCTAAATTCATGAAAAAGAGCACGGTAATTATCAAGTTCCAATGGAGAACAAGATTTGCTGACATGAATGTTCTCTACAATATTAGGCTTGGTCGAAATATTAATAGAAATCATTTCTTCAATATTTGACAGATTTCGCTCAGATTCAATTGTGTCTATGAAAACTGAATTCGATAGGAAATCAACAACTGATGGGTGGTTTAGTTCATTTGAATAATCTTCGATGTCATCTGGAAGATGGGAACGATGATGATAATCTTCCCATGGTTCCTCTCCTATCATCATTGATTGGATGATTCCTTCATCTGTAGAATGTATACGTGAAAAAGGATCCAAAGAGGTACCATATTCTAATGACCTATCTACCCATACAATTGTTGAGTGTGGATTTGGGTTTGCCACACAAGCCCGAAATATTGATTGCTATGATGATTCAATGGGGCTTAATGAAATCACCTCAATATTACTATCAACTTCAACTTTGTTTGTAATCCTCCTTAAATCAGATGAGGTGGAGGAAATCATGTTGCAACTCTCTACTCTTGCCACTTCCGCCAAATCAAATGGTGACGATAGGGTAAACGTACCCATTAGGGAAGGATCTTTAAAGAGACCTACTCCAACACTTTGAAGTGACACCAGGGGTCCGTGTACCAATGGAATGCTTCCCGTAGCTTGTGAACTATTGGCAAGGAAGGTTGGATGATCAATGATTGTGATTCCACCCTTAAAAGGGAATGCAATAGTACGAAAGTACATGGAAACCATAGCAGCCATAGCATATACCCAAGGCCTTCCCAATGAAATGTTGTAATCGAGGGGTCCATCAACTACCTCAACTTCAATAGTAACTGTTTTGCCCCCAAGTTCGATTTGCAAGTCACTCAAAATCCCACATGGAGTATATTTTCTTCCATCAAAAGCTTTCAACGTGGTTGGTGATCGTGACAACGACTGTGAACCAAGTGTTTTCCAGCATCTCATGGACATAATGCAAGTAGATGCCCTCTCATCAATAATAGTTCGGTGAACATTCTTATTGAGAGATTTTACTTGGATTTGGAAAGCTAATTGCGCTGGTAACTATGGTGTATATCCAACATGGTTAAAAACCACAAGATTTGAATTTGTAGGATCTATTCCACCTATTGCTAAGAGAAAAGCCTACTTCTGGGAGGGACAGTTTTGCAACACCTCGAGCGTTGACATAGCAGAAGGTGATTGAGAAAGATCTTCCACTATGTTATAATTTTGAGCTGCTCAAGCCCGAGGGTTGAATGTTGATTTGTGCACAACACTTTTTGGTGGCTTTATTGTAAATTCAGGTACAATGGGTGGAACAACATCAGATGAAGTCGAAGTCGAAGGATTAGGTTGATCAGTGGCCTAATTATTTGACGATGACAATGGATTTCCATAATCTTTGTTTCTCGTTGACAACAAAACTTTGTTTTGTGGCTTTGTGATGGATAATATGAGTACCTGGGATGTCGAAGCATGGTTTGTTGCAACCAAATGTGTCTCCGGGGTTGGAAACATATCAATCAACACTGCCGATGTGTTTGAAGTCTTTAAAAGTTTAGAGACCTCAGAGCGATGTGGACAATCTCTTGTAAAATGCTCGTCATTACATATCAGACATGGATAACGAGGTTTCCTTGCCAAGGTAGAGGAATCAGATGATTTCTCTGGAGGGGAATTTTCTTGTTTCTTTTTGTTTTTCCCCTTTTTCTTGCTCCCTGGTTGCTTTGGATTTTTTCCTTTGTCAGATGACACGGCATTAATCTCGGAGGCAAGAGTATTTTCTGATGCATTGGTAGTTTGATTGGAAATAACAAGAGTTTGACCAGATGGTCTTCCTATTGTTTGCGTGCTTGAAGAACTGATCACACCATTGCTGGAATGAGAGTCCTTACTCGATTGTGGAGGAGGGGGAATAGTGAAAGTTGGTCGAGGTCCATTGGGAATTTTATCATAAAGTTTGCCGGATTGTGTGTAAATCAAATCCAAGTATTGGGAACGAGCAATAACTTTCTCTTTTGTGACAACTCCACCTTTTGCCACATCCTTAGTGATTAATGGCAACAAGGATTTTACGAACCACTTAGCTAAAAGTTGATTGGGAACAAATGTTTTAACCATTCAACGATGACACTGCCACTCATGAATATGATCTCATATATGGGTAGCAGTAGTCTTTTTAAAGTTGGTTAGGAGTTCTGTTCCAGTCTCGTATCTGATAGGTAACTGGAAGTGGGTCAAAAATGTAGTGGCTAAAGTGGTGAAATTATCGAAAGAAGCTCTTAGTAATTCAATGTACCATTTAGTAGCTGGACCAGTAAGTGTTCTATGGAAAAGATGAAGTCTGACTGAATCATCATTTAAGGAGTTTGATGAACACCACAAATGAAAGGTCATGACATGATTTGATGGGTCTTCTCTAGGATTTGTTAAATTTCAGAATGTCACATGGTAACTTATGCAGAATTATCGGCCACCAAGGTGCATATAAGATTGGATCATTAGTGAGCTGATTCAAATCTGGTAATTCTAAAGTTTCTACAAATGGAAACTATTGATTCAAGTCAGGTTGAGCATACTCGGGATATGATGGAATTGCCTGAGCAATAGGTCTTTGCATACCGACAGAGGGCATATGCATTTGGTAACCTTGGTATGGTTGTTGAACAAAACCAGTATAAGGCGGTTGTTGATAACCAGGTTGAATGTGTGGTTTTCCATAACCTGCAAAGCCTTGTTAACAAGGACCTTGGTAAGCTTGAAATTGACCAAAACTAGGTTGAGCCTGTGGAACAAGTCCAAACTAGGGTTGTAATTGCTGGAATTGGGGTTGTTGAAATTGAGGCTGCCACAGTTGTTGAATCAACTATTGTTGTTGTTGGTACAACTATTGTTGATTTAATGGTTGTTGTTGTCCTGCAATGAAAGGTTGGCTAGGTTGTGAATAAACTATACCAATGTAAGCCTGGGTCATTCCATATAAGGGTATACTAACCTGAGGTTGTTGCTAAACTCCAGAAATAAGTCGTTGTTGTACAACAACTTGAGGAACTTGAACTTCTTGACTTGAAACTTGTGGTTGCAAGGTAGAAGGATCAATTTCTACTGGTTGAGATACAATAGTTTGAACTTGTGACTATGGTATAGTAATAACAATAGGTGTAATGGGAATAGCTGACACAGTTTTCATTGGTTGTGTTGGATACACAAGCCTCGGTTGAACTGGAATTTTTGGTTGCCATTGACAAACTCTAATTCCAAATTGACCTGAATACTGCAGGATATTACCATATGGTAGTCCTTCGAAATAGGGAGGATATGGTGAATAAGCATATTGCTCTCCATATGGTGGAAATGCAGTATTTAATGGATACATAGGTCTTTGTTGACCAGATTGCCCAGCTTGATACTGATATGTGGGATCAAACTGTTGAGTTCCCATTAGAGAAGGACCAGGTAAAATTCTGGTTGAGGACATGGGTGATGACCATGGTGTAGAGGCAACCCCTGAGTGGGTTCCAAACAATGATTAGTAACCAACCGGGATAGACGATTCACCATACAGTTGTGACTCAGGTGTGGTAGAAAACATCGAAGAGATTATAACAGAAGATTCTGCTGCAGCTGAATCAGATGATACAATCTGAGATGTTGGCAGTTGTTCAACCATGGTTAACTAACCCAAAATTTGTCCTAAAGAATCGATGGGTACTTGAAAAGAAGCAGGATCAAATGAAGTGAAAAAGTTAGGAGTATTAGGGTAAATATAAAGGCCATTTCCAAAGTGAAACGGGGTTCCAGGTGTGGAATCCTCTTCCAATTCCTCCTCTATAGCAATTAAACCCAGTGGAAGAAATTCACCGTTAGGTTCGTAAAATATTTTTGGTGTTGATGAAGTTGAAGTTTCAATAGTTATAGATGTCTGAGGGGTAACTGGTTGATTGTATTCCGGTAAAGTAACAACTTCTAAATGTTCAAATTCAAAGTCCAGATGTTCAAGTAAATGAACAATAGTTTCCGAAAGAGGTTCCTGAACAACTTCAGGTTTAGATGTAACTTTTGTTTGAACTAGGATAGATTTTGGATTAACTTCTAGTTGAATTGATTCAAGTTCAGAAGTACTTTCTTGTTGAGCAACTTCAAGTTGAGGATCAACTTGTTGTTGAAGAACCTCGGTTACTGTTTCACTAGGATCAGTGCTAATGTCCTCGGGTAATTGTGAAACTTCTTCTTCAGAAACAGATGGGCCAGAAATAGTTGGAGTAACTGGAGTCTTTGTACTTACCAAAATATATGATTCAGGTAACTCAGATGAAGAACTAGGAGTTCTTGATGTACTAGACTCAGTTAAGCGAGACCTCTTTTCCCGAATTGGTGTCGCTTCAGGAGGCAAAGTCGATTTGCTCGCTGTTCTCCGCGAATGACAGGGTATGGGTTGATGTTCCTCCATGATTGCTGATTAATTTTATTATCAAAAAAGAAATAAACAAAAAGGGGTATACTAGACAAAAGGTTTACCAAGCAACTGTGAACTGTAGAATACCTCCTGGCGAACCAAGAAGTACAGGCAGACAATCTCCCCGAATGTTGTGTTCGGTGTATCACAGTTTACAAGGCAGCTGACTCGGTTACTTAAGGATGGATAGCAACCTAGAGTTGTCCTCCCATATATACTCGAAGGTACGTGGAGGCCCAGTCCATATAAGTGCTGTCTAATGCAAAACCGCACAGTGAGAGCATTCCCATATACTTTACGTACTGTAACACCACCCTATATACCTGAAGGTACGTGGACGAGTGTTGTGGGGAAAAGTATCCGATGTGGATGACCCTATCCCTACTCTAAAGGTGACAGTCTTTAGCAACAACTGAAAGTAAAGCTTTGATGTTTTCCTTTATGAAAGTACAGAGAGGGGGAAGAAATGATCAACCAACCTGGTATCCTTCGCTTAGTCGATCTTGATCCTCTCTCTTTGTCTCTTGTTCCCAGCTCCTTGCTCTCTTTGCCGGTCCAGCTACACACAGATCCTGCACAAAACAAGAGAGGAAACTACAAGATACATGTACTCATAACTGATGCATGGATTAGAGTGAATCAAATATACATGTAAATACAATACATCAATGCAATACAAGTATATAGGAGAACATGCAAAACTTTATTGATAGAAGTAACAGGGTTCTGAGAAGGTTACAACCAATGATGGCTCCAATCCAGCAGCACCTCCCCAGCAGCAAGAACTCTCCTCTTCACCTCTAGTAAAACAATCACCCAATAGCTCTAACTGTAATCCAACAGCACCTCCTTGCTTTACATAAAATTCCAGCCTCCCTAGACCTCATAGAAGAGCTCTATATATAGGAGAGAAGAGGAAAGGATGAGTCAGCTTGAGGCTGGCATAGAGCTGACTAGTGTCCTCTCCCTCTTCAGTTAATCTTCAGTCCTTGAGTCCACTTGGAGATCCTTGCTTACACATGGTGATCAAGTACCTCTTACTCATCACAGGGCGAATCTCATGAACCAAGTGTCAGTTTGGAAGCTTCCTGGGCAGTTGACACCTTGCAGGATGACTGTGCCACTTGGCCAATCTCGCCCAGCGCAGGTAGCCTTCACTAATCTTGACTTCCAGCGCAGGTACAAGGAGGGACAGTTGCATTCCAGCGCAGAAGCTCAGTGGAGCAGCTGACATGATCCAAAATAAGCCTGTTTTGAAGTGTTTTCAGGTGGAGAACTGATTGGAAGTGCTGTTGTTTGATGACCTTGTTCTTTTAGGGGTAAGAACAACATGTTTAGGGACTGAGGATCCCTGTAATTATTGACATTCCATGCTCCTTGACGCGAGGCACAAAAATGTCTATAACAGTTGCCCCCTAAAGTATGAGGTCGTTTATCGGGTGAAATGCTTTAGCTAGAGGGTCCGAAGTTCATTCCAGTGCTGAGGAGAGTGCCCTGTAATACAATACAATACAATACATTATTTTTCATTCAATTTTCATGGTCTAGCTGAGGCGGGCATTCCCATGCTCAGCTTTTATAAATACATTTTGGTACATATGATAGACGATCGTCTGATGGTAGACTGATAATTTTCTGCTGAAATTATCATCCTTTGAATAGGATGATCATCTGCTGCAATGATGTACATGGCAAATGCTTTTATATTTCCTGAATATATATCGCAGCCCGGATGGATGAAAACTAGATCCGGGGTCTTCAAACTCGTTCGATCTTCACTCTAAGTACAAGTCGATCCATGTGAGAATTGCGCTGAAGTCGAACATGGAAAGACATCGCTTGATTACCGGTCAATAATGAAAACCGTTAACAAGTGCGAGAGGAATCACCAATAATGACAATGACCCTCAAGGTACTGCAGTACAATTCACGTGGCGTGAATAAAGGACTTGGCGTCGAACGCCACGCAAAATCTTCTGGTCGAAGGTCATTGATGTATACCTATCGCCGGAAGTGAGAAACTTGCCATTGAGGCATGCAAGCTTCAAAGTACTGATGAGGGTGTTCCTAGATCAACTTCTTGGATAATGAGCTGAAGTCGACAAGAAGCGATCCGTCAAAGGAGGGCCTTAATGAATCCCACATCAATGACACGGAACGGAGCTAATGACTTTAGTGGAGGTGAAAACAAACTGTGACATATGATTCAGGGTGGCGATCATGAATGGATGAAGGATAATGTATGGCAGTGGATGGGACACGGTTGACACTTTCAGAATGACCCCTCTTGAACATATAACGACACTGATGCGATGGATCGGTAGCATTACCCCAAATGTGGATGGTTTGGCGAGGACCATGGTGATGAGACCGGTGAATGAAACAACCCAACCCGATGTGGTACGGAGGAAAAGTGTCATGTTCAAGAGTGACTTGCTACCTTTAAACTTTGATGTTCTCCCAATTTTTCCCCAGTCATTTCTGACCAGTACCTCTTTATTTTTGTCAAGCTTGAGGAGGATAACATATGCTTGTTCTATAACCTGCCCTTCGGGCAAGCCCATCGCTATGATTTAACGAGCCTAGCGATAGGGAAACTCGTTCTCGTCTAAAGACAAGTTTGTCGCTATTTAATCATTTTAACGAGTCTAACGACAAGGAAAACTCGGTCCTTTTCATTTTTAGAGAGTCTGAAAAGGTACAGAAAGTCAACTCCATAATTCTTTTTTCGTCATCTAATCCCTTAAGTCCGAAAACGTATAAAACAATACAGAAGGGATGGCTGTTCGGTACTTTTACGAGCCGAACAAGACAAGCGCTCGATCTTTTTGTGCAATAATCCCTCAGGTCCAAAAAGATTAAAATCTAGAGGAGGGATAGCTTTCCGGTCGTTTAACGAGCTGGAAGGCCAAAACTCGGCAAACTTTTCATATTTTACGAGTCAGTGAAAAGAGCTCAAAGAAGACTCGTCTTTTGAGGAACGAGTGATAAACAGGGATAGCAGCAGATTCCAGGTACAGGTTGGAATTTTCCAATCACGGCAGTGTCACAAGGATGGCTAAGTGACATCACTCTTCGCAGATGTTCCTCAAAATGGGTAAACACACAAATGGAGGTGAATGATCGGCCAAGGGAAAAGTGGAGGTGACGGTGCACAAACACGACCAAGGCTTTTATGGCTGATGAATTTACGATCTCAAAAGGTTATTTACCGGTACTGGGTTCATTTTTTAAAGAGCTTGAATGCGCCAGAACACTGCTCAAAAGCTTATGTTTATCTTTTAACGAGCATGAACTATGACGTTAAAACTGCTCGGATCTTTTGCATGCCCCCATCATCATAATAACGCATGTCAAAGGAGGGTGCCCCCCAAGCTTCATTGCATTCAACTTGGTGATTGGAATGAAGGTTTACCTTTGAATTTTGAAAAGGGGATTTGTTTCATTTTTTAATGAGGTTGACATAATAAAAGAACTATCCTCATGACTCCTTGTTTCATTTTTTAACGAGGTTGACACGAGATAAGAACCGTCCTCGGATCTTCATTTTTTAACGAGGTTGACCTGAGATAGGAACTATCCTCGGAGCCGACAAAATATCTAGGAATATTCCGAATCCAACCAGAAGATTGGATTAGATTTCATTTTGTAGGTTTCCACTGTGGCCGCTTCCGCCAGATTACTTGGAGGCGGTAGGGCGAAAGTACCCATTAAGGCAGGGTCTTTTAGGAGACCTATTCCGATATTTTGAAGCAAATGATTCCTTCCATGGATCATTGGAATGCTTCCTGTAACTTGTGAACTGTTGGGGAGAAAAGTTCGTTGGTCGACGATTGTAATTCCTTCTTGGGAGGGAAATGAAATCCTCCTGAAATAGGTCGACACAACCACGGCCATGGCATAGATCCAGGGCCTTCCTAGTAGGATGTTGTAATCGAGGTTTCCATCAATTACTTCAACATCAATTCCTACTGTTTTGCCCCCCAGTTCAACTTGCAAGTTACTTAAAATCCCGTATGGAGTGTATGATCGTCCATCAAATGCTTTTAACGTCGTTGACGATTCCGACAAGGGTGGTGAGCCTAATTCTTTCCAGCAACTCATCGACATAAGACATGTAGATGCCCCCTCATCAATAATTGTTCGATGAACAGTTTTGTTGAGGGCTTTCACTTGAATAAGGAAAGCTAGTTGAGCTGGTAACTGAGGGTCATATCCTTTATGGTCAAAGGCCACAAGATTGGAATCCATTGGGCCAATCCCACCTATTGCTGATAATAAAGCTTGCTCTTGGGAGGGGCAATTTTGCGGTACTTCAAGTGTCGACATAGTGGACGGCGATTGGGCCAGGTCCTTTACTATATTATAATTCTATGCTCCTTTGTCACGAGGATTAAATGTCGATTTGTGTACTACTCCCTTTGGCGACTTTATCATTGGCTCAGGAACGATGGGTGGCACAACTTCGGTCAAAGTTGTTGTTGAACTACTAGGTCGTTCATTAACCTTGTTGTTCGACAGCTTTGGATTCCCGTAATCTTTACTCCTCGTCAAAGCATTATTCTGTTGCTTCGAGGTAGACAACATAAGCACTTGGGATCCGGAAGCATTTTGATTAGCAACCAGATTTTGACTTGGATTAGGAAACGGATCAGTCAGTACTGCTGGGGTTTTTGAACTCTTGAAGAGTTTCTTAACTTCAGCTATATGTGGACAATCTTTCGTCCAATGATCCTCATCGCATATATGACACCCTGTTGGGGGTCTCCCTTTCCTTTTCTTTATCTTCTTGCCCCCTGGTTGCTTCAGTTGTTTGCCCTTGTCGGTCGACATGGCATTTACTTCTGAGGCAAGAAGTCGCTCATTTGCATTTTGACTAGAAATTTTGCGTTTTCCAGTCACGCCATTACTGGCGGGAGAGTTAGTATTTGATCCAGGAGGAGGAGGAATTGAAAATTCAGGTCTAGGGGCGTCAGGTATTTTGTCATAGAGCGTGCCAGACTGAGTATATACTAAGTCTAAATATTGAGCACGAGCAATGACTTGCTCCTCTGTTACGACTCCTCCCTTGGCCACATCTTCCGTTATAGCTGGAAGTAACGACTTTATAAACCATTCAGCTAACAGCTGATCGGGAACGTAAGTTTTCACCATCCTACGACGACGTCGCCACTCATGTATATGATCAGATATGTGAGTGGCCGTTGTCTGTTTGAAGTTGGTAAGGAGTTCTGTCCCTGTTTCATACCTTATCGGTAATTGAAAATGGGTTAAGAAAGTCGTGGCTAAGGAGCTGAAATTGTCGAAAGAGGCTCTTGGCAATTCAATGTACCATTTAGCCGCTGGACCTGTCAATGTCCTCTGGAAGAGGCGAAGTCTTATCGAATCATCATTCAAGGTGTTTGATGAACACCATAGATGGAATGTCATCACATGATTCGACGGATCTTCACCCGGATTTCCATTAAATTTAGGAATATCTGACGGAAGTTTATGTGGAATCGCTGGCCACCAAGGGGCATAAGCAATTGGATCATTCGTCAGCCGGTTTAGATCTGGTAGTTCTAGAGTTGCTACAAAGGGCAACTGTTGGTTCAGGTTAGGCGAAGCATATCCAGGATAAGATGGTATCGCCTGAGCAATGGGTCTTTGCAGACCAGCATTATGCTGACAACTTAGACAAGGTTGATGGGCGTAACCATTATAGTATGGTTGCCCATTACTTACAAAGACTTGTTGCTCAGGTCCTTGATATGATTGCTGGAAAGGCGGTTGTTGAGATTGAAGCAGCTCTGGTTGTTGGACCATTTGCTGTTGACCAATACTGGATGATTGACCAGGATGAGGAGTCACAGTACTTGTTTGGGCCTGAGTCGCTCCAGATAAGGAGGCACTACCCTGAGATTGTGATTGAGTCGCTGAGCCAAGAGGTTGTTGTATTACAACAGGTAACGCTTGTATTTGTGACACATTCGCCATAGCAGGTGTGGTGGTAATATTCGACACAGGGTGGACTGCTTGCATAGAATATACAACTCCTGGTTGTTGAGGCAGTATTGGTACCCAACTGTTGGATGTCATTCCAGTTTGACCTGAACTTTGTTGCGAACTCACGGATGGGCATCCTCCCGGAGGGGGTAATGAAAAGGCATACTGCCCCCCATATGGTATCAATCCGGAACTCAAGGGGATCGATTGCCCAGGTTGACCTCCAAATGGATCAATTTGGTGAGTTTCAACATAAGAAATACCAGATGATAATCCGGACGAAGAAATAGGAACTAACCATGTCATCGTCCCTGATGGGACTCCGGCTTGTTGTTGACAACTTGCCGGGACAGATGGTATACCAGCGAACATCGTTGGAGTAGCAGTGGAAGCCTCTGCTGCTGCTGTGTCGGACGACACAATCCTAGATGTCGACGGTTGTTCAGACATATCTAGTCTATCCAAAAGATTTCTTAGAGATTCTACAGGAACTTCCACTCGTGGTGGACTAACTTCGAAGATCAACGCGGGAAGGGTGATGATCATTCCGCTTAAAATAAATTTTATTAACGACGCTTTTAGACACAAACTTGCTTTTTCATGTTTTAAGAGTCGAGAAAAAGCTAAAGATGACTCTAGTCGCCTTCGATGTATTAACGAGCCCGAAGTGACAAATGCTCGGTTGGACTTTTTCAGTTATAGAGTTTGAAAAAGACCAAAAGAAACTGCTCTGGAGATCTAGGCAGAGGGTGTGCCAAACCTTTCGCGAAACCACAGAATACGTTTTACGGTACGGGTGGTCGATCTTCGTGAATGCTGTGTTCACTACATCGCGATCAGTAGGGCGGCCGACACGGTTTCCTAAGGATAAAGGATAAATGCCTATAGGGGTCTCCCAATATATACGCGACGGTACGTGGGAGCACAAGTCCGTATTAGTGCCACCGACTCTCAGGAGGAATCACCCACCTTCGTAGAGATCGACAGTCACTACGTTTAACGACGCCGGAACACGTCTCTACCTAGACCTCTAGATGTTTGCGTTATGTTACAAAGCGTTGTTATGTAAATTGAGTTTATTTTAATGTTGATCTTGCTTAACAGTTTGTCTTTCAGGATCACCACGAGATGTATTGGTACAAATTCCTAAATGCAGCTAAAATGATAAGCAAGCTTTACAATCTTTTTAGCTTTGAAAATCCTAGCTACTGAGGGGAGAGAAAAACAATATCTTTCCACACAGAGCATAAAGCACAAACTAATGCACTTTCTCCTAGATTAGACACACAAACTTATCAAAAATGCAAATGCAAGATGCATGTATTTCTTTTCTTTTCCGTTAATGTTGATGTAGACAAAAGGAAAACTGTTGTATGACTTTCGAATTCAATTTGAAGCGTAAACAAACAAGCTTTGTCTAAATGAAAAGACGCTTTACAAGTACTTGTTTCAACACTCAAAATATATGAATTCAAACCATAAAGTGAAAAACAAACAAACTCAAACAGCCATGAACAATAATAAAACTAGCTCATAAGATCACAAAGACACTTTTACAGTTCAGGATCTAAGAGGTCACAGCTATACTGGTTCGCTTTTCACAATGGGAAACTGTAACTGAAACAAGAAATACTGAAAGAACATTCACAGTTTCATCACACAACTGAGGCGGAATAATGTCAAGGAGAAGTGTTTACAGCAAATACAATGACTAGCAAGCAATCAGCAAAAAATAAGTGAAAACAGGGCCAAGACACAATGGGAAAACTGAGCAAGACAAAGGCTAACTGGACCAGCGCAGGCTCTGGTCTGTCAAATTGACTTCCAGCGCAGTTCCCGAAGGGAGTACCTGCACTGTAATGCAGACTGCCTGTGGACAGCCTGCACTGAGACACGAGAGTTGCGTTTACAAGGAATTCCGGGTCATAAAAAGCTCAAAAATGCACTGTTTTTGCTGAAATAAAAAGCTATAGGTCAAGTACAGGCTAAGGGATGATCAAGAGGATGAAGATCTATCACAAAGAGTAAAGAGTATTTTGTAGATAAGCTCTTCAAATCTTGAATTTGCTCAGTAAATGAGCAAGAGTAGCAGACCCTCTACTTCGCTTTTGATATAGTCAAAAGCTTTTCGATTTGGTACTCTTTTCTTCAAGAAATGAATAGCAAAATACTACAAACACAAACAAGATACTAGGCTCCCCAGTGGAGTCGCCAGTTTGTTGTGGGGAAAAGTATCCGATGCGGATGACCCTATCCCTACTCTAAAGGTGACAGTCTTTAGCAACAACTGAAAGTAAAGCTTTGATGTTTTCCTTTATGAAAGTACAGAGAGGGGGAAGAAATGATCAACCAACCTGGTATCCTTCGCTTAGTCGATCTTGATCCTCTCTCTTTGTCTCTTGTTCCCAGCTCCTTGCTCTCTTTGCCGGTCCAGCTACACACAGATCCTGCACAAAACAAGAGAGGAAACTACAAGATACATGTACTCATAACTGATGCATGGATTAGAGTGAATCAAATATACATGTAAATACAATACATCAATGCAATACAAGTATATAGGAGAACATGCAAAACTTTATTGATAGAAGTAACAGGGTTCTGAGAAGGTTACAACCAATGATGGCTCCAATCCAGCAGCACCTCCCCAGCAGCAAGAACTCTCCTCTTCACCTCTAGTAAAACAATCACCCAATAGCTCTAACTGTAATCCAACAGCACCTCCTTGCTTTACATAAAATTCCAGCCTCCCTAGACCTCATAGAAGAGCTCTATATATAGGAGAGAAGAGGAAAGGATGAGTCAGCTTGAGGCTGGCATAGAGCTGACTAGTGTCCTCTCCCTCTTCAGTTAATCTTCAGTCCTTGAGTCCACTTGGAGATCCTTGCTTACACATGGTGATCAAGTACCTCTTACTCATCACAGGGCGAATCTCATGAACCAAGTGTCAGTTTGGAAGCTTCCTGGGCAGTTGACACCTTGCAGGATGACTGTGCCACTTGGCCAATCTCGCCCAGCGCAGGTAGCCTTCACTAATCTTGACTTCCAGCGCAGGTATAAGGAGGGACAGTTGCATTCCAGCGCAGAAGCTCAGTGGAGCAGCTGACATGATCCAAAATAAGCCTGTTTTGAAGTGTTTTCAAGTGGAGAACTGATTGGAAGTGCTGTTGTTTGATGACCTTGTTCTTTTAGGGGTAAGAACAACATGTTTAGGGACTGAGGATCCCTGTAATTATTGACATTCCATGCTCCTTGACGCGAGGCACAAAAATGTCTATAACAACGAGATACAATATACTCACATACGTGGAATGAGGTATCACATTTGGGATGTATTGCAGACAAGTTAGCGATAGCTGCTTTGTTTTACGATGCCAGAACACATCTCTAGCCTAGAACCACTAAATGTTCTCGTTAATGACAATGCTCCATTAGGTAAATTGATGTTTATTTTAAGTTGATCTTGCTTAGGATTTTTCATTTCAAGTTCACCACATGATGTATTCTGAAATTCCTAGGAATGAAACTATCATGATAAGCATTATTTCCATTCAATTTAACGATGAAAATCCTAGCTACTTACAGATATAGAGCAATCAAATTTCTTTTGATCAAAGAGAAAAGAGCATGATCTAAATGCAATTTCCCTACACTATTCCTATCAACACAAACAAACTTTTTCAATGCAACATGCATGTATTTCTTTTCTATTCCCTTAATGTGAATATGAACAAAAAGGAAATATGCACATACAATTAATCAATCTTTCATATGAACAAAGACTTTTACGACAGTTCAGATTCAAAGGAAGAGAAGACTTTACAACAAATTCTTTCGAATGAATATTAATCAATTATATCCTAAATTTTACTATTGATCGATAATGATAAAGAAAACATGAAGAAACATTAACCAATCCAATCAAAGTCAGGCTAGACTAGGAGATAAACACTCATTTTCAGAGACATAACATTCATTAATCAATCAACAAACAATCAAATAGAGAAAACTTGGCAAAAAACTCTTTCCAAAGGTGGGAAATTGATCCTATGAGGATCAACGTAGTCCAGAGTGGAAGACAATGCACTGCAGAGCACTGTCCCTAAGCCAGGGATGCTCTGTAGCGCACTGTGTCCCTCACAAGACTACGCTGGTGACAGTAAGCCATTTCAAGAGGCAATTTGACACAGTTTTGACCAAATTTTCAATGTAAACAATTGAATTACAATCTATGAACACAAATAGAATCTACAAGGATGTCTTAGGAGGTGGATAAGCTACTAGGAAAGAGGATTCTCCCTAGTGGAGTTGCCAATTTGTTTTGGAGAATTTATCATCTACAGATAAATACTAATTCACTAGACAAGTAGTTGTGCCTAGAACAATAGTTTAAAGTGTTTTATACTTTCCCTATAAGCAATAGATAAGAAGAGAGGATAGAAGGCCTACCTGTAGTTCCAATTTCCTCTCATCTCCCTTGTATTGATTTTGTCGCTCCTTCTCGTACTTAATTCACTTGAAAAGTACCCTATCAACACAACAGAAGATGAAAAACGATTAAAGAATATGATCCATTGAATATAAATGAAAGGAATTAGAAGCAATTCATACATATAAGCATTATGAAAGAACACATCATATGGAAAAAGGTTCAAACACTTTATTAGATAGAAGAAGGAATTACAACCATTAGTGTCTAATTCAAAGTCATTCATCCAGCTTGGATCCCATCCACATCACATCAAAAGCAAGACAAGCTTGTGGCATCACATCATTTTCTCCAAAGTCAAGTCTCATAGCAGCATTATCTCCTTACAATTCAACATAATCCAGCCCCTGATCACTTAGATGAGTGGTCAATTTATAGGAATATGAAGGAGGTTTTGTCATTAATGGTGACATTGAATGGCCTTCCATACTTAGAATTAGTTCCATGGAGGAAGGGATGAGAGGATAAGATGCTCCTTAACTCATTCCTCATCCCTTTTTGAGCTCATAGGAGTTGATAAGACAGGGAAACTTCTATATGACTCCAAAAGATAAGAATATTCCCTAAACCCTATGTGAATTTCACTCATTCTTGCCCAGTGCAGGTGAAAGGAAGCATAAGTGCTCTGTAGAGCACCCTGGCAGTGGACTTAACTACTCTGCAGCACACCTTCATAAGGTCTTACCTGCGTTGGTCCCTCTAGAGACAATTCCTAGATGTCTTCAAGTCATGAAACTATCTGGGAAGGAGGCATTCAAAGGGGTGACTTATTTAGGGCATGAAAAAATTGAATTTAGGGTTTTATGAGCCCTAAAACATTGATATGAAAGTTGGGATTTGATGTGCCCAAATGGATCTGTAACAATTACAAAGCATACAAAAGTTGGTACACTATTTGATAGTGGATCTCAAGTCAATCTTATTTCTGAAGCAATTGTCAAGAAACTTAATTTAGAGAAAACGCCTCATCCAAAACCTTACCCTTTGGGTTGGGTATGTGATGATGCTAAAATGCAAGTGACAAGAAGATGTAAACACAAATTTTTCATCACTATTAATTTTATAGATGAGGTTGAGCTTGATGTTGAATCACTTGACATTTGTGGGATTGTCTTAGGGAGTCCATATTTATATGAGTAAAAATCCATATTTTATCATCATCAGAACAAGTATCTTCTTTTCACAAATGGAATTAAATATATTTTTAGAGCACATCATAAGAATATGAACTTATCTCTTATTAGTGCTAGACAAATGAAAAGGCTTGTGAATGCTAGTAAGAATTTTGTATTGTTGATGATAAAAGCTAAAGATATTGTTGACACTGAAGTTTTCTCAGGATGTTATTCTAAAATCAAGCATGAATTGGTTGAATTTGTTAATACTTATGACAAAATGTTTCAAGAATCCAAGATGAGATTCAATTGCAATAGGATGCACCACTTCCAAATATTGGCATGTACAGACAGTTATCCTTGGAGAATATAGAGATCAAGAAACAAGTGAAAGAGTTTCTTGATAAAGGGGTTATCAAACCTAGTACATCTCGTTGTGGGTCTCCTATTGTTTTGGTTCCAAAGAAATATGGTACATGGTGCGTATGTGTGGATTTCTGAACTTTGAACAAGATTACAGTAAATAATCACTATCCTCTTCCTCTTATTGATGATTTGATAGATCAATTAAAGGATGTTGTTTATTTTACTAAGTTAGACTTAAGAAGAAGTTATCATCAAACAAGGATGGTTGAAGGTGATATTTGGAAAACTACTTTTAAGATAAAACAAGGGTTTTTTGAATGGTTAGTAATGCCCTTTTGGCTTTGCAATGCATCTACTACATTCATGAGGTTTATGAATGATGTATTGAAACCATTCCTTTATGATTTTGTCATTGTATACTTGGATGTTATTCTGATTTTTAGTAAGACTCATGAAGAGCATGTCAAGCATGTAAAGCAAGTTCTAGATCTATTGAAAAAGTAAAAATTGTATTTGAAGATGTCAAAATGTGAATTTGGAAAAAAATCCTTGGTGTATTTAGGTCATATTGTGTGGGGTGGTGAATTGAAGATAGATCCATCCAAAGTTGATGTTATTGTGAATTGGCCTAAACCCAATAACATAATAGAAGTTAGGAGTTTTTGGGACTAGCCCAATACTGGAGAAATTTTATTGCTAACTTCTCATCTATTTCTACACCATTACATCCTTTGACCAGTGTGAAACATGTCTTTTAGTGGGGAGGCAAACAACAGAAAGCCTTCGATACTTTGAAAAGAGAAAATCAGTACAACACCAGTTCTAGCACTCCCAGATCTCAAGAAACCATTTGAAATTCAAACTAATGCAAGTGAATATGCTATGGGAATAGTGTTGATGCAGCAGGGTAAGCTAATATTCTATCATTCTGAGACATTTTCCAATGCGATAATTAACTATCTAACTTATGACAAAGAGTTGTATTCTTTAGTTAAAAGTGTGAATAAATGGAAGCATTATTTGATTGGTAAAGAAATGATTATTGATAATTACCATCAACCTTTGCAATATCTTCAATCACAAACTAAGTTACAACAAGCTAGACATTTCAGATGGATGTCATTTTTGTAGCAATTTTATTTAGTCATCGGGTATAAGAAAGGTATTTACAATAAAGTTGCAGATATGTTATCAAGGCCTATAGTCAATGCATCTATCATTATTAAGCATAACTTAGTCATGCATGAAATTTATATTGAACAATATACTCAAGATGAAGATTTTAAATATGTTTATGCAACTTTGAGTTAAGGAAATCATGTTTAAGAACTAAATTATCATGTTCATAACAAGTTGTTGTATCACCTTGGAAAGTTGTGTATTCCACGGGGTGAAAGAGTTAATGTCATAAGGGAAACCCATACTTCTATTATTGTTGGTCACTTTGGTGTAGGAAAAACAATTGCTCAACTACAAATGTATTATTATTGGCCTCATATGTATGAAATTGTATCAAGATATGTAAGAGGATGTTCTATTATTTATACTAATAAGAAAAGTCATAGGAAATTAGGTTTGTACACTCCACTTCCTATTCCTTCTCTCCCTTGGGAAAGTGTTTCTATTGATTTTGTAAGGGGAATACTGATATCTAGAAAAGGTCATGATTATTTATATGTTGTAGTGGATAGATTCAACAAAATATGTTTTTTGATGCCTTGTAAAAAACAGGTAATAGTTGAACAAACTACACAAATGTTCTTATGGAATGTATGGGTTCACTTTGGTTTACCCACTTCTATAATTTATTATTGAGATTATAATTTTATCAGGAAGTTTTGGTCAAGTTTATGGGAAATAATGGATAGAAAGTTGAAGAAGAGCACAACATTTCATCCACAAACCATCAGTTAGACAGAGTTAGTGAACAAGATAGTAGTGCATCTCCTTCGAGGATATTGTGGTAAGCATCCTAAGATTTGGGATGAACATTTGCATTACATCCAACATGCCTACAATCATGCCAATAATTCATCTACACAAGTATATCCATTTGAAGCTTCTTTGGGTTATTTGCTAAAGTTTCCTTTAGATTTTATATTTGGAAAAGATATTGCAATGGATGGACATAGTGATGTGGACAAAGCCAAGTATTTCATTGAACAAATCTTGTTAGTGCATCAAAGGATACCAAAAAAACTAGAGAAAAGGCAAGCCAAATACAATGCAAGGCATGATAAGCATCAGGTTGATCATGATTTCGAAGTGGGAGATAAATTTTGGTTATACATCAACAAGATTGTAAGGTGATGGTAAATAGATTAAACCAATCAGATATGGTCCTTTCAAAATCTTGGAGAAGATTGGTAATAATGATTTCCGATTATATTTTCCACCTTATGCAAATTTACTCTGTTGTGAATGTGAAAAACTTGAGATTGTATGACCCTCCTTGATCATTGATCAAGAGGAGAATGTTCATATTCCATCTATATAATATTTTTCTCCTAAATACTTGAATGAGTTGTAGGAAGACACTATTCTTGACAGGAGAATAAGGACTTCACACTGGGGTAATGAGCAGTATCTTCGTGTGGGGATCAAAGGTACCAATCAAATTAAATCAAGGTGGATAGGGATCAAGAAAGTGAGGGAGTTGTACCCTCACTTAATTGTTGAGTAAAAACAAAATTTTGGTGGTCCAAAAGCTTCTAGTGGGGAGGAGTGATCTAGGGGATCCAAAAAATGCTAAACAAATAGAGTGCTTAAAATCTCTAGAAACTAGCACCAAGTCGTAGAGCTCGTAGTTTTGTTTCCAAAGACGCTTGAATTGCCTCAATATGACACTGTATAAGGAAGTTATGATGATCTAAAGTTTTGGCCAAAAACTAAAAAATTCAACTTAAAGGGTTGAATGTGTAGGGTACAACCAATGACATGGTAGTCCGTACGGTGACGTGGCAGGTTATGGTTGGTTGTATTGATAGGAAGGTAGGGAAATAGTAGGAGGACACATGGCACTGACAACATCAGGTCATTAGGTGTATGGTTTTGACATGGGCCAATCATAAGCCACAACGTGGGCATATCAGAGGGTGCCATGTGGCCCTATGAGAGGCTGCTAAATGTCCTTGATTTTCACACCAAAAATTGTTTGTGCCAAATTGGCCTCCACAAGAATCGAACACATGACCTCTTGATAATGAAACCACCATTTTACAGCTGGAAAAAAGGTGATACTTATTCACTATTCGGTCCCATTTTATTTATTTTGGAACTGAGTGATGGTTGGCATTAAACAATAGATCGACGGGCTAGCTTGACCAATTTGGTGCTCGGTTATAAGCTCTCCACATGACTAGAGTCAACGAGAAGGGAAGAGTAATGAACAGGGACCATAGTTCTATGTGGAATGCCATACGAACGACACAAAGATTATTAAGGGTTGGGCCAACAACCCCAGTCATATGTTCTGAATATGACTAAGGCAAAGGCAAAAGAGGTAGGGCCAACAACCCCATTTAAATTGTTATTTAATGTTTTGTTGATGGTGCTCGACCCACCAACATTTAGGGGATCACCTTAGTATGAAGTTCCAACTAGACCTCACACTATTTGGTGTGGGAGTCCCAATCGGTATGATGGCCCGGTTGTCATTATCTTAAATATTTTCCTCAACCCTTGCTTATCAGCACGGGAGAGCAGTTTTCTTTGTCTTCGAGAAGTGAGGTTCACATACCTGGTGATTGCTAGTGTCACTTGTGTCAATGTTTCTTTCACTGTAGAGGGAGAGGGTGGGAGTGAGTCCCAAGTCGGTTGGGAGGAAGCCCCAACTCTACTAGGAACACACAACATAACAGGACGTGCATAGCTTCCAAAGGAATAGTCCACACAGATGCGACAGTCAAAACACACAAGAGAAGATAACACATACAACACTCAACGGATGATTCCGCGTGAGTGAAACAGTTGTTATAGCAAGTTTTATGTGAAAGGGTTGTCTGATATCTAAGAGGGTAGCCAACATAAGCGAGACAATGTTAACAACATATACAACACATTTTCATTAACATATATGTATTACAACAAGTGAATGAGTTCAAGTGTTAAACACGAGTTAAAGCAACATGCATTACAAGTGTTCAAGATTAGTCTTACAACAATTACAATACATGTGTGACAATGTGCTGGCTTGTTAGCAGGCTTCTGAATTAAGTAAAAGTTCCAAGATACATCGTTACACCATACATCACTAACCCCATGTGTTGGGCATTGGAGCCACTACTTACTCCTCAAAGAAAATATTACAAACTCTCATGGCTATGCCGGAGGAGTTGAGGTGAAAATTCCTTTTGCATGTACAAATGAGGGGGTATTTATAGCCAATAGTGAAACTGACCCTTGTGGTTGTTCGACTACCCTCATGATTGTTTGACCTCCATGACTTTTCGACTTTACATGACTCTTCATACAACAAGTGGGTTTCTTGGACTTCCATGTTACATTACATTAATTGACAGTATGGCCCATAGTAGAGATGTGGACGACATGACTCATGACAAGACTCAACACGATAGTGCTGGTACATTTGTGTTGCTGCTAGTGTGCATGTCGAGCTACAGTGTTGCTGAGTGATGGATGTCCTCATGGTGTGTCACAGCTTCATCTCCACATGGCAAAGTGCACAGAGTCTTCGATGGTTGTCGGTTCGCTTGATGTTGCATCCATACACTGCTCTTTGTTGTTATGTTGCTAAGCTTGACAGGTGCATCCATTCACAAAGGTGCATGTTTGTCCATCTGTTCATGAACACAGCTTGCATGCTTGCTCATCCATTCGTCCACGAACACATCTTTGCATGGTCATATGTTCATGAGCGCTTCTGTTTGCATGCATCGTTCATTCATCCATTGGCGAACATGTCCTTCTACATGCACTCCCTTTGTTCATCCCATCCATCGTCGCACCATGTTTGTTTGTGTGCTTGTATCTGTAGTCACTCATGATGAGACGACATCAAATCCATAAATCGCCTAGTCTACCATGATCATTTTGAATGCAAGTGACCGGGAGAGGAGAGAAGATTGCGAGCTAGGATGGAGGCTCTGGGCACTATTGATAAAAACTACGTAGCAGTCACTGGGCGATGGATATGGGAAATATGAAACGATAGTGACTTTCCGTGGGGTCTAGCTCAGCTAGAGGACAAAATTGTGTAGTTTTTTAGAGGAACAGTTCGGGCTATGGGAAAGTTGGGCAGGAAAAATCTATGCAATTTCTGGAAGGAGTGGGTAGTGGGAGTCTACAAGCCAAAACTGCATAATTCCTGGAGGGAACTAGCAGCTGGTTGCGGGGTCACTGGTAGAAAAAACTTTCTAATTCTTGAGGGGAACTGGCAGTCAACTGTGGGGAGCTTAGTAGCAAAAAATGTGCAATTCTTGGAGGGAACTGGCAGTCAGCTGATGGAGCTTGGTAGCAAAAAATACGCAATTCCTTGAGGGAATTGGAAGTTGGCTACCTAGATTTGATGGCAGGAAAAACTGCGCTGATACTGGGAGACTGGCCTGTTGATCACCTCTGCGTAGTTTTTGAGCTGAGAGGACTGTTGGGCAGCAGAGGGCTTTCTCATGAAAACTGTGTAGTTTTCTGGGTGAGCAGCCAGTCGACTGACTGGAGGGCTAACTGGAAAACCTGTGAAATTTCTTAGGGAGACAAGGATGGGCATTTGGTGTCTGTCTGACCTATCTACACAGTTTTCTCAATGAGTGGAGTGGGCAAGGTTTGTAGCCTCTGTGCAATTTTTGAGGGGAGTCAGTCCTGGGGTGGCTTCCAAGTCAAAATCTTCAGTTGTCCAGCATGAAGGTTGATTGATTCACTTGCGAGCAGTGCAACTTGAAATGGCTTGCTTGGTGCTTCTCTGTTGTTCTAGGTGACAGTCGATCAAGTCGATGGTGGGGTGATGGTCTAGCTATTAGAGGGGAATCCAGTCGTCATAACTTCAGCAAAGTGACTAATTGTGTGATTCAGATTTAAACATGAACGCAACAAATTATAGATATAACAATAAATACAAATATGCAGTAGAAATAGCGCTTCATTTCATTAATGTAAAAAACAAAAATATGCTTACAAACAGAAATGGAAATAAACTAGCTAGGGCGATGGTAGCTTATCTCTGAGAAGATATGTGGGGCCTGTTATGCTCCTATACCAATAGGTGTCATATTTCATGATTGACTGGTAAAGTCCCAAATATGTTCATCCTTTCAATGCTGCAAAGGTTCCATATGTTGAAAAAATAAAAAAAATAAAAAAATAAAAAAATGAAAAGAGGGCATGCCCTAAAAAAAAGATCAAAGGACAAAAAAGAATGAAATAGTCAAAAAGAAAGAAAATGAACCCCAAATGAAGAAGACCAGGAAAGTGTGCTAGTCCAAAATGCCACTACTATTCTATTTTTTTGCAAAGAATCTCATTGTGTGCAATCAGTTGACTCTTGTCACAGTCGATGGATGGCTAAACAACTCAATCTTGGCCAAGTTCATGTTTAAATTTCTTGTTTTAGAAATAGAGAATAAAATCTGTCCAAACAATTCAAGCTTCGTAGATAAGTAGTTAGGTAGAGAAACAAAGGTTCTCAAGAGCTAAATCTGAGCCCCTAGAAGAAATAAGGGCAGACTTATATAGGAGGGCAGTTAAAAGAAAAGAAGAGAGTAAGGGTTTGCTAGTTTAAATGCACCCAAGGAAAAATGAAGAAAAAACGTTAGGTATAATAGGCTGGGTAGGTAGTTTTGATGTTGCAAAAGCAGGGTTATGAGTAATTCTGTCTTTCGAAGGTGATTCATCTCATGGATATCATAAGTAGCATGGCAAGGTGTGGCTGCAAATTAGGTTATGCATGTCTAACTTCCCTCCATACTTCTCCTAAAAATCACTCACTAATCTCCCCCCTAAAGATGTTGAGATCTGCTCAATACTCTTAAATCACTCCATTTCATGAGAAAACCACGTGGAAATAGGGTTTTCCTTCAAAGAGCAGTGGAAAACCCTGCAAATTTCGTTTTTCTCTGTAAATTTCACTCAGTGAACTAAATTCAAATCAACTTTGATCTATAATTCCTAAAGAAAAGCCTCAGAACTGTTGTTTTGCCTACTTTTGTTACAAAAACCCAAATTCCAATTTGAAAATCACATAAAATTGAGCAATGGAAGCTCCAATGGCCCTGAATATTGCTCCCCTCAATGCACCTCACAAAGAGTTAGAGTGGTTGCCCCTGGCTGATAGAGATTTTCAAATCCAAGATTTAACTGGTGACCAAAACCACCTCCAAGCATTTTGTGAAATTAGAAACAGTCACAGAAGTAACTCTGATTTATATGGGATATGGGAATCCAATCTGCCCATGTACTACCTCCCCTCAGTCAATGTTTTTCCTGATATAATCCGCTTATGTTGTGCCAATTATGAACCTGTATAAAGAGCAGTCAAGAGTCCATCTGGAACTGTCCTCTTTTATATAACTCATGAGTCCATAAATGAAATGTTACACTTCAAACCCATTCTGCCTCTGACTCCTCTCTCTATGGGATTCTTGCTTGAGCAGGGCCCTAAATTTCAAAACTCATAAATAACCCGCATTGCTCAAACATTTATGAAACCAGATTGCCAGCCCAAATTCCCACCTCCCTTTCTACATAGCTGGTTCAATAAAGCTGGAAGATTCATCATTGATATGATATCCTACATCCTGGGATTCAAGACAAGTGAATATGTTGATGAAACCACCCTAGTTTTGTTGTCCACATTTACTCCAAGACAACCCCCTATTGTCAAATATGACTATGCTACTTTCATTGCCAACAAGATCCATGACCAACTCTTGAATCGAGACAGAGAAGGAGTCTTCAAGTATACCTCTTATATATATCATTTGTTCCTATACTATCAAATAGATAGTTTTCAGTTTTCCATCAGAAAATTGGATTCTAAAGGAGAAAGGAGGTCTGTGATCTTTGGGACCTTAGTCTTCCATGAAATCCATAGCTCTCCTTACACTTACTGTGAATTCATTGATTTGTTTATACATCCAGTCTCTTCTCTACTGATGAGAACTCCTTCTCCTAGACTCTATGGTGATATGCAGAGGATTTTACAACTCTCCAAGAACTACAGAATAGGTGACTGGTATTTCTACCAGAATCACACTGAGATCAGAATATATGGCTGTGAGCTGTGCACTTATAAGCTACCCAAGTATGTGCCCATGAGACTGCTTGCTCTAGAATATTTCAGACAATTTATCAATTCAGATTTGACTCACTTTCACAGTGCAATGAAAAAGGCTCAGCTGAAAATAAGAAACCAGTTAGGCCCTTTTATCATTAACAAAAAGGAAGCATGGCAAGATGCTGACAAGATATTGGGAGAACAACTTAAATTAAAGAGAAGCTTTTGGTGGGTACCCTATGACCTAAATGGATTTATCTGTGAAGGAAAAATAAAAAACAGGCTATCAACCTATAAACATTGTAGGATCCCTGAAATAGAGCAATTTGCCAATCAAGATGAGTGGGCAAAGGGCACATTGATAGAAGAGCTTACTGAGCAAGAGAAAATGGAACAAGCTATGAAAAATCTAAAAAAGACTCTTGACCTGGACTCTTTTGGACAGGTATTTTTCAAGCTGCATCAGCAAACCAGAGTAGGTACATCATTTGCTGGAATTTCACAGCAACTTGCCCAAGAAAGCACTACACCAGCTGCAGGGACTTCAAAGGGCAAAGAAGTGCTAGACACAGAGCAGCACATAATGTAAGATCAGCCAGCAACATCAAAGGAACAGGGCCAAGGGAAAATTCCTGTTGTCCAGACCAAAGCACCAGAGATACCAGCATTACAGACTCCTTTAAATGAGGAAAGGGGCAGGAAAAGAGACAGAGAAGAGCCCACACCTGAAAGTGGACCAACGAAGCAACCAGGGACAAAAAGGCAAAGAATAAATCCTCTACCAGAGGAGGAAATTATTGAAGAAACCATAGAAATCCTAAGAGGCGAGGGGGCAACCAACCCACAGATCTCCCTGGTAATAGAAACATCCACCAGCTCTCATAGGAAAGACCCAGAAAGGCAGCATAGCGTGGAAGTTTCATCCACAAGACCATCAAGCAAGTAGGCCTCAGATGTCAAAAGAACATTCACAGAGATTAAGGCTAGAAATGATCCATTGAGGCTGCAACTTTATGACCAATTTCTCAAGATGACCCCTGCCAACCAACAAAGGTTAATGTTTGCATATGACATTAAAGAAGGAACAATGATCTTGAGCCACTTTAAGACCAAAGTGCAACAGCCACAGTCAGCAGCTAACTACATTAGAACAAATCTAGAGGTCCTAGCCAAAAACATTCATCCTATGGACCAAATTGAGCTGCATAAGCAAACTAGAGAGATGGTCTACTCTACAATGGCAGATAAGGCAATGTTGGCTCACAAATTGCAGAACTCATTGAACAACACATGAGCCCAACTAGACTTGGAGAAGGCATCTTCTTTAGCCAAAGACAAGAGAATAAAGTCCTTGGAAGAGATTATCATTGAGCTGGGACATGATCCCAAGGATGCCAAAGGAATAAAAGCATTGATGAAAAAGAGGGAAGAGGACATTGCTACCCTCAGGAAACAATTGAAGCTCCCTACTACTATGCATCCACAAACTACAGAGGTTGTACAGCAAAAAGCAGAGGAGGACATGATGGACTTGCTGATGAGAATGAATGAAAGATTAAGTGAGACAGAGCAAGCCTTGGAGAAAGCATTACAAGAAAAGAAGGGAGTGTCGACCTCCCAGCCACCTGAAATAACTCCAACAATCACAACTACCCCTCCCACAGTTACAACAGCTGTGCTTCCAACTGTCCCAGCATCAGCAGGAGGTACTTCAGCAACATCAACAGCAGTAGGTAGCAGCACTACTATGACCACAGAGGAGTTAATAAAATCCATGGAGGAGCTAAAACTCCAAGTGTCAGAATTAAAAGAGGCCAAAGAGAAATTGTCAAAGTTAGAAATAAGCTATGACAAATCCAAAATGACTGTGGCAGAAAAGACAAGAGAGGTGAAAGCATTAGAGAAAAAAGTGAAGTCATTGGAAAAGGACCTCTCTTTAGATAAGCCTCTGGAAGAAATCAAAGGCATTTTGTGGGTTAACATCAGTGAATCCATTAGCAATGTGTGGAGATCTATCCAAATTATTTATGAGCATATTGACTTGATAGCAGTAGCCCAGGTGGAAATTCAAAAGGCCAAAAATTTATTGGGACATATGCCCGAATAGGCCAACAGGTTAATACATTTTTTGAGCCCTAAAACCAACGAAGAACTAGCAGCACTGGACATCAGAGACAGGACAGGCACCATTCTAACAATTAAAATAGTTCTGACCATGAGAAACCTGATGCAGAATTTGGAGAGGAAGTGCGAGGACATGCAGGTGGAGATAGATTCCTTTTTAAAAAGATTTGCAGTTTTGCATGAAAAGGGTTTTCCAAGTCTATTGGGAAGCAATCAATGCCCATTGAGACAAGTTTAGTACATGCACAGGTTGAACAAATATGCTGCTGATCAAGTAAATGCATCATCAAGTACTTCAGCAGAGAAGGCCCTTCCATCTGGCCAAGCTCTCTACAGCAACTTGGAAAATCTGTTTTATATTGAGCATGAAGTGAAACATCTTTTTACAGTCTAGCGTAACTTCTATAGGTACACAGATGCTGATGAAACTTTGAGAAAACTGCAAAGATATCAGTTACCAGAAGAGAAGTGGTGGCAAAGCATGTTGGAAATCCTATAGACATATTTCAACTTTTGTTTTACCCAGGATACAACAGATACCATAAAGCAGAGTATAGAAATGCACAAGATTCATGCGGGGCAGCAGTCTATCAAATCAAAATTAAATACACCCGAGAAAAATGAGGCAGCAGTGCAGAATATCAGTGGAAACTGCCACTGGCCGACTCACCAAGCTTACAGTCAACACATCTCACCAACTGAGTAGCCAGCACAACAACATTTACTTCTTCATTTATTTCTCCCTATTTCCAATATCATTTATTTCTCTTTTTGAGTAGGTAGAGTGAGTTATTGCTAGATATTATCTTGTTGAGATATTTTGTAGACATTTTTGTACTAATACCTCCCCAAGTGAAGTATTTGGGGTTGGTGATACATTTCTTAGACTACGCTGTAACTCTGAAGAACTTCTGAATACAAAAGCTGTTGGAATCCATTGTTGTTGGACTCTCTGGATCTGAAATTGATAGCAGAGGACTATGTTACAGAATTCTTGAATCATTGCATGGATCAATAAGTCTTTCTAACTTATGTTTTATAGTTTCTGTGTTTACTATATCATATATGCTTCATGATCTGAATAATAGAGAAAAAGAATAACTCAGAATTTGCTTATTCGCATTCTGCGTTCAATCTCTGTTATTATTGATGTTTTCCTCAGAATTAGCATAAGCAAGAATTCTTAACTGCTCCTGTTTCCCCTGGTTCTTACATCTTGAATATTAGCTAAGGAATTCTTAACTGCTCCCTAGTAATAATAATCCACTTTCCCTCTGTCAACATGATGAAGGATTCTTAATTGCCCTTCACCCACTGACTCCATTCCATCTGATTCCAGCTTATAAATTGTTCCATGATTGATTATCTTGCTCTGTAGTACCAGCCTCTATCAAAGAAACCATATCCAGCAGTTCATCCTCATAGACTCCATTAGCCCAATGGATTGAACTTCTCAAATTTACACCCCTGTTCGACTGGATGTCACCATCCAAAATCAAACAAACCTTCGTACTTCACAGCTAGCCTAATATACCTCAAAACAAAGCTAAATTATAAAGAGAGATCCCTCTCTGGATGTAGATTGGCTAGAATCTGTGTCTAAAAGATTGGTCTGTGGTTACCTCGGCCATATTCCCTTTTCTACAACTTTTGGTGAACAACCTGAGTGATAACATCTTTGGTGACTCAACTGGGGAACTGAATAATTGTTGGTTACTGTTGTCTATTTTCTAAAGCTATAGATGGAGCCTGAAGTTAGCCAAGTAGCCTTTGAAATTGTTTTTGCTATGCAATTACAGAACTAAATAAAAGCTGCTTCAGTCTATCTCTAGTGTAGTTTTAGGCTTTGAACAGCAGTCTCAAAGACTTGATCAGTTTCCTTCTTTCAATAGATCTTTAGAAAAATCCAAGACTCTCATAGTTTAAAACTTCCTAGAAACATATTGTTAAAAGTTGTATTCTTCAAAATATTTCAAGAAAATCCAAAAAACACTTTCAGAAGTTGGCTCCAAAGAAGAAAATTTGTTACACTAGATCAAATCCAGATCCAAATCCTCCACCTATGTTTCAGAATCCCAATTTGATTCCTAAACACCTTAAAAGCCAGCAGAACCCTGCCCAATCTGAGCTTACTCTTGTAAAAGCATCAGTCCTTTCTACCATTACTGTTGCTTCTCCAAGTTCACCATTATCACTTCAAACCATCTCTTCCACTCCCCCATCCATAGTATATATTCCCACTATTATCCCTGTTCTTCCAACTGTTACATTATTCCCTGCAAATATGGAAAACCGATATGCTCCCTTGCAATTACCTGCAAATCCAGGGGCTATGTCTCAAGATTATCAAAGAAAAATCACCTATTTTGATGGTGTTGGCACTTACATAGCTCAACAACATACCAAGAAGATGACAGATTATTTTGGAAACTATGAGATTGATGCTGATGATGTGAGAATGAAGATCTTTGTTTAGAGTTTAACTGGTGATGTTAAGACCTGGTTTAGGGCACTCCCTGTAAACACTATTGTTGATCCAGAAGCCCTTTATCAGTTTTTTTTGAACAGATGGGAAAAGAAGAAGGACCCTTTACACATCCTGACAGAATATGAGAACTTGAAAAGAGGCCCACAAGAAACTGTTCAAGATTATTGCGCCAGATTTAATAATGTATACAATGCTATTCCTCAGAATCTCAGACCTCCACCAAACTTGGCCTTGATCAAATTCCCTGATGGATTTGACTCTGACATGGCTTACCAGCTTAGGGAAAGAGCTCCTCCAAGCTTAGAAGACATGCAGAGTATAGCTGTCAGTGTAGAGGCCAATCTGATTTCTAAACGAGCTCGAGCTAGAGCTGAAAGGAGAACACCTTTCAAAGAAGAACCTTCTGCATTTGAGAAAAAATTAGATGCAATTATTAAAGGAATGGATAGACTGGGTGATAGAGTAGAAACAATTGAGAGGAAATCCTCTTGGGATGGTCAACCAAGCAACACTAGAAGAAACCCAAATTTCAAGAAAAATCAGAATCCCAATGCTGGGAAGGCCGGTCCTGACCAAAATATTAGGTCTCCTTTCCAGGAGAACTATGCTGAAGCTTCAACTTCTAGTGAGCCAACAGAAGACTCTCAAATTAATTTAATGGGTCTCAATAGTAAACAACAAATTTTTTTGACCTAGGATGACCAAGAAGCTCATACTTTTAATCAATTCCAAACCCAATCTGGGGAATCATTTGATTTTAGGGAGGGATATGATACAGCTGTCTATGAGGTCCACAAGCAGTACAATCTGAGAGGAAGAATGATAGATGTCCCTGAAACCAGTAAGCAGAAACAAATCAAGCAACCTACCAAAGCTAAGGTCAAGGACCCTCTTGTACAAACTCTTCCCAAAACAATTTCTAATCCAAACCATTCAATAATTGAAGATATATCAGACAATCAATAACCATCAAACAGTCAGCCTTCCACTTCCTTTCCTCCCAAAGAAAATGCAAAAGAACTTCCTGAAATTGATTTTGAAGCAGATTTAGCTCATAATAGCACTCCTCATAAAGAAAACAACATTGAAAACACAGCAGAAAAAGAAAATCTCGCTGCCCAAAATGCAAAAGTCCAAATAGAAAAACCTTTTAACCTTGAAACCGAAATAGGCAAATTAAAAATAGCAATTCCATTGTCCGAGTTGGCTAAACATGATGTCTATAGAGAACAAATCAGCAGATCACTTCAAATTTCAGAAAACAGAGATGCAGTAAATGTCCTAGATGACCAGCCATAATTAATTTTTGGCCCTGAAGTAAATGGAAAATCAGTAGATGGAGTTCCTCCTTTCTATGTAAGTCTAAATATTCATGACAAAGTACTTCACAATGCAATGTTTGATTATGGAGCTTCCCATAATTTAATGCCCAAATCTGTGATGGAAACGTTGGACCTAAATATCACCAGGCCATACAAAGACTTGTTCTCTTTTGATTCTAGCCAGGTTAGATGTCTAGGCCTAATCAAAGATTTATGTGTATCACTAGTTCAATACCCTGCCAAGACAATTTTAATGGATGTAGTGGTAGCTGATATCCCACCAAAATATGGCATGCTGTTGTCCAGATCTTGGGGTGCAAAGCTCCAAGGATCTTTAAAGTTGGACATGTCTTATGCTACCATTTCAGTATTTGTCCAGCCAAAGAAATTGTACCGGGAAACTTTGATAAAATATGTGGTCGGCAGCCAAGAGAAACCCCAAAATTTTCCCATTTACTCCTTACATTCTGATATGGACTCTTTCATCCTATACAATGCTGAAATTTTCCCCCAACTGATGTCAAGGTTTTAGCATCAGCACAAGAAAAAGTCATAAATGAAAAATCTAATGTTCAGATTCAAGAAATCTCTGTGACCAATGATACAACGGACACACAAGGGAAACCAAATGAAACTGAAAATCCAAATCTGCCTACTAAGCAAGTTTTTAAAACTCCTGATGCTAGTCGCAATCAAGGAATCCTATGGTATTTAGAGTTTTATGGATCAGTCAATAAGCTAGGAGCAGGGGCAGGGATTTGGATACATAATATGCAAAATGACCATGTTGAAGGGCATGCATACAGGCTGAATTTTAGATGCACAAATAACATGGCTGAATATGAAGCCCTTTTGCTAGGACTCAAATTGATCAAAGGTTTAGGGGCAGTTAAGATATTAATTTTGGGAGACTCTAATTTAGTTATTCAATAAATGAAAGGAAACTTCCTCACAAATGACCTCAGGTTAAGATCTTATAGAGGGGCAGCAATTGAAATACTCAATACCTTTCTAGAATCACAGCTGGCAAAAATTCCAAGGAAACACAATTTGCATGCTCACAGTTTAGCAACATTTTCCAGCACTTGTAAACTGTTGTTTGAGCCTAATCATCATTTTACAGCTGAGATTAAACACAGGCCAACTGTGCCTGACAATGTTAAAAATTGGCAGGTGTTTGACAATGACACTCAGATTAATAATTTCCTGACTTTAAAAGAAGAATTTTCCAGCACAAATATAGACACAGGCACTACTGATGAAGTTGACCGAATAGACAAAGCTGAAACACACATTTCAACTGAAACAAAAACTCAAATTCTACATCCAACAAACTTTACCAACAAAGAGTTACAAGGCTGAAAGGAATAGACTTTGATAACACTGTTGAAGGAGACTCTGAAGTTATTGATTTGAAGGATAATTTTTTGCCCACAGGATTAACTCCTCTGGAAGACATTTTTTATTCTAATGATATTCCAAGGAAGCCAAATATGCAACCTTTAAACACAGAAATTGAGGACTGTAATATAGGAACTGTAGAAAACTCTAAAATGATAAAACTGTCTAAAACTTTGTCTCCTGACCAAAAGCTGAAATATGTCGAACTGTTCAAAGAATTTCAGGATGTCTTTGCATGGAGCTATGAAGATATTAAGTCCTATGATACTTCTATAATTCAGAATACAATACCCCTCAAATAAAATAAAAAACCTTTCAAGCAAAAACTTAGAAGGGTCAATCCTGTACTCCTTCCTCTAATTGAAAAAGAAGTCAAGAGAATGTATGAAGCTGGGATAATTGCACCCATCAGATTTTCAGAATGGGTCTCCAATTTAGTGCCCACTAGGAAGAAAACAAGAGAAATCAGACTGTGTATTGATTTGAGGAATTTAAACAAAGTCTCTTTAAAAGACCACTACCCCTTACCTAAGATGGACCACATTTTACATAGGGTAGTGGGTGCCTCTAGAATTTCACTACTAGATGGGTTTTCAGGCTTCAACCAGATTTTAGTTCACCATGATGACCAAGATAAGACTGCTTTTACAACACCTTGGGGAACTTTCAAGCATGTAAAGATGCCATTCGGACTCAAAAATGCAGGGGCAACTTTTCAACGGGCCATGGACATAGCTTTTGCTAAAGAAATTCACGATTTTCTGGTCATATACCTTGATGATCTCACTTCCTTTTTCAAATCGGATCAGGAACACCTGGATCATCTTAGACAAGTGTTTTTAATCTACAGAAAATATGGTATATCACTAAACCCAAATAAATCATTATTTGGCCTATAATAGGGCAAACTATTAGGTCACATCATCTCCAAAGAAGGCATTAGAATAGATCCAAACCGAATACAAGCCATTCTGCAAGTTCCTCACCCTAGAAACATCAAAGAACTTCAAACTTTCCTTAGGAAGATCAACTTTTTAAGGAGATTCATACCCAACTTGGCTGAATTAATTAGATTGCTAAACAACATGTTGAAGAAGGATTCCAAGGTCAAGTGGACAACAGAAGCTAAACAAGCCTTTGAAGAAATCAAAATAACTTTAACCAAAACACCAGTCCTTACAAGCCCAAAATTTGACAGAGACTTCATAATCTTCTCGTTTGCATCTAAACATACCATTGCTACTGTTTTGCTACAGAAATATGATCAAGGATGTGAAAAACCCATAGCCTTCTTTAGCAAAGCACTGAGAGATGCGCCACTTAAGTATCAAATCATGGAAAAACAGACTTATGCACTTGTAAAAGCTATTAAGGACTTCAGATTTTATATCTTATACTCTCATGTAATAGCTTATGTGCCAATTACTGTGGTCAGGGATATTCTAACTCAAGAGGGAATTGAAGGCAAAAGAGGCAAATGGATAGCTAACATGTTGGAATATGACATTGAAATTAAACCAACAAAGCTGATAAAAGGACAGGGATTAGCTAAACTTATGACTGAAACCAACTTTCAAGCCCTTGACATTAATGAACTGGAAAATGAACAGGAGATGGCGACTCCACAGATCAATCAGACCTTTTTATAATCACCTTGGTATGCTGATATAACTTATGTATTACTCAACCTGCAGGCTCCTCTAGGGTTATCCAGAACTAAAAAGAGATTTCTGAAAATGAAAGCTTCAAAATTCTGTATTCTAGGTAATGTTTTATTTTGGAAAAATCATGAAGGCATTTTACTGAATTGCTTAACAAAGGATGAAACTGACAAAGTGTTGAAAGAATTTCATGCAGGGGACTGTGGTGGACATTTGTACTGGAAATCAACTGTTGATAAAATCCTAAGGGCTGGATTTTATTGGCCCACCTTATTTGCTGATGTCAAAAATTTTGTTACTGCTTGCCATAAATGTCAAATCTTTGAAAGCAAGAGAAAGCTTCTACCTCTACCCCTCAGACCAATTTCCACTGAAAGACCTTTTCAACAATGGGGTTTAGATTTCATTGGGGAAATTCACCCTCCCTCTTCTGGCCAGCATAAATGGATTTTGATTGCCACTGACTACTTCACCAAGTGGATAGAAGCTATCCCTTGTAGACAAGCCAATGATTCAGTACTCATGCAATTCCTAGAAATCAATATCCTGTCCAGATTTGGCTGTCCTGAAAAGATTATAACCGACAATGTTGCTGCTTTTAAATCCAAGAGAATGATCAATTTCTGTCACAAGTACCATATTACCCTATGCCACTCCATAGACTATTACCCTCAAGGTAATGGTCTAGCTGAGTCATCCAATAAAAGCCTGATCAATATCATTAAGAAAGTATTGGACGAAAACAAGAGAAACTGGCATAAGAAGCTTATCAATGCACTTTGGGCAGACAGATTGACTACAAAGAGATCCATCGGAACAAGCCCCTATGAATTGGTTTATGGCATGGAGGCTGTATTTCCTTCATCTTTGGGAGTCCCTATGATAAAGTTGCTGCAAGAAGTGCAGGCAGAACCCAATGACATTCAGAGAAGAATAAATCAGACTATTCATTTGCAGCAGACTAGAGAAGAAGTGTACCAAAGATCTCAAGTTCTACAAGAAAAACTCAAGAAGATGTTTGACAAGAGGACTAAGGCAGAAGATTTTTTCATAGGAGACAAGGTACTGAAATGGGATTCCAGAAGGGAAGATAAAGGAAAACATGGGAAGTTTGACTTCTTATGGAAAGGACCTTTTATTATTCAGGCTTCACAAGGAAACAACACCTATTTTTTGAAAAGCCTGGATGGTACAGAAGCGGAAGATGGGCCAGTCAATGGTCGGATGCTAAAGCATTATTTTGATCCAATTTGTTGAGATGTCAGGACTCTAACTTGTACATAATTTTTTTTACTTTATGCAGTTTATTACAACAATAAGATAGGAAGGAATATGTAGCAAATTTTGAGGAACAATGAAGGGACTGTCCCACCTTTTTGTGTTACCTTTTAGTTTACCAGAAATTGAAGAAGAAAACTTGGGAGCTGTAAATAGGAGAACAAACATTCAGAGAAAATATCCAAAACAGAGCTGCAATTGTTTGAATGAGCTCATGAGAAATGTATATATGTTGCAGAGGTACAATTTTGTTTACTTACAACAAAGGGAAAATTTCATAATACAACAAGAATTGTACATAAGGCCATCTGACCTGCTGTTCTTGACTTTTCACCAAGAAAAGCCATCCCCAAGTGGAGCCAGTGTTATGCTCCTATACCAATAGGTGTAATATTTCATGATTGACTGGTAAAGTCCCAAATATGTTCATCCTAAAAGAAAGATCAAAGGGAAAAAAGGAAAGAAATGGCCAAAAAGAAAGAAAATGAACCCCAAATGAAGAAGACCAGGAAAGTGTGGTAGTCCAAAATGCCACTACTATTCTATTTTTTGGCAAAGAATCTCATTGTGTGCAATCAGTTGACTCTTGTCACAGTTGATGGATGGCCAAACAACTCAATCTTGGCCAAGTTCATGTTTAAATTTCTTGTTTTAGAAATAGAGAATAAAATCTATCCAAACAGTTCAAGCTTGGCAGATAAGTAGTTAGGTAGAGAAACAAAGGTGTTCAACAGCTAAATCTGAGCCCCTGGAAGAAATAAGGGCAGTTAAAAGAAAGAAGAGAGTAAGGGTTTGCTAGTTTAAGTGCACCCAAGGAAAAATGAAGAAAAAATGTTAGGTATAATAGGCTGGGTAGGCAGTTTTGATGTTGCAGAAGCAGGCTTATGAGTAAATTTGTCTTTCAAAGGTGATTCATCTTATGGATATCATAAGTACCATGGAAAGGTGTGGCTACAAATGAGGTGATGCATGTCTAACTTCCCTCCATACTTCTCCTAAAAATCACTCACTAATCTCCCCGCTAAAGATGTTGGGATCTGCTCAATACTCTTAAATCCACTCCATTTCATGAGAAAACCACGGGGAAATAGTATTCCTGTTTAATACAAAAGAAACCACATTTCTTGTGTAAAATCCTTATTTTCCCTATAGCCTAAGATCATCACTTAGTGCTTCCCATTTCATGAATCACATTGATTACATTTTAACTTTATTATTTAACTCCCTATGGCTATTTCCCTTTCCCGTATGTTAGTAATATATAAAAACCCCAAATGTTTAAATATTCCCCGCCTTGGTTGTAATATCAACCATATCATTATATTTTTGGGAATTAATGGTTCATCTAGAACAATGTAATAACCCTTCGCACACGACCACGAGATTTATTTAATCTTTGGTTAAATAAATAACCAAATCCACAATCTGATAACCTAAGGTAATACCCACCCATATTAAAAAACGTTGATTTAATTGATGGGCCCCATGCCGTAGCCCTCCGCTAGTTCCATTTGCCGCCAATTGTTGGATCTGGCCCTCCCCATCCAATGGCTCACAACAATATCACGAGGCCCCTCCGCACCAAAGTTTAATGCCCAGGGAACGGCGGTATCATTCCTGTACCATGGGACAGGTGGCAACATCCCGCATTGCTCGCTGCCCCTCCTCCAATACCACCTTTGCCGATAAAGCGGTGCAGGCCAATACCGCTTACCGCCCCCACTGTCTCGCCGCTGACGTCATCGCCACCTCATCCATGACGTCATTTCCATGTCACCCCTCTACAAGACAAAACACCACGTCATGCTGACGTCATCCGAAAAAAGGCACCAAAAGCCTGCCAAACTAATTTTTGTCAAAAAACCCATGAAAGTGTCATTTTCATTCATTTCTATTGGTTATTTTCATGAGACCGGTGCATGTGAATTATGTCGATGCTGCTACCAGGGCTCCAGTCCACCACCCTGGCCAGCCTAATCTGGTATCCCGCTCTGCAATTCATCGTCCAAGCTGCAAATTACTCTTGTGCGCATCCAAAAACACAGGTATTTACCCGTTTCACCTCCCAAAACCGTGTTTTTCAGTTTTCTCTACAAGTTGTCCAAAAGACCCAAATTGGAGTTCAATTCACCGTATTGCCTTCAAATAAGCACACCAAAACTACTCCTCTTTACCCATTTTTACCAAAAACCCTGCAAATTTCATTTTTCTCTGTAAATTTCACTCAGTGAGCTAAATTCAAATTGACTTTGATCTGCAATTCCTGAAGAAAAGCCCCAGAACTGTTGTTTTGCCTACTTTTGCTACAAAAACCGAAATTCCAATTTGAGAATCACAAAAATTGAGCAATGGAAGCTCCAGTGGCCCTGAGTATTGCTCCCCTCAATGCACCTCTCAAAGAGTTAGAGTGGTTGCCCCTGGCTGATAGAGATTTTCAAATCCAAGATTTAACTGGTGACCAAAACCACCTCCAAGCATTTTGTGAAATTAGAAACAATCACAGAAGTAGCTCTGATCTTTATGGGATATGGGAATCCAATCTACCCATGTACTACCTCCCCTCAGTCAATGTTTTTCTTGATATAATCCACTTATGCTATGCCAATTATGAACCTGTACAAAGAGCAGTCAAGAGTCCATCTGGAACTTTCCTCTTTTATATAACTCATGAGTCCATAAATGAGATGTTACACTTCAAACCCATTCTGCCTCTGACTCCTCTCTCTATGGGATTCTTGCTTGAGCAGGGCCCTAAATTGCCAAACTCAGAAATAACCCGCATTGCTCAAACATTTATGAAACCATATTGCCAGCCCAAATTCCCACCTCCCTTTCTACATAGCTGGTTCAATAAAGCTGGAAGATTCATCATTGATATGATATCCTACATCCTGGGATTCAAGACAAGTGAATATGTTGATGAAACAACCCTAGTTTGTTGTCCACATTTACTCCATGACAACCCCCCGCTGTCAAATATGACTATGCTACTTTCATTGCCAACAACATCCATGACCAACTCTTGAATCTAGATAGAGAATGAGTCTTCAAGTATACCTCTTATATATATCATCTGTTCCTATACTATCAAACAGACAGTTTTCAGTTTCCCATCAGAAAATTGGATTCTAAAGGAGAAAGGAGGTCTATGATCTTTTGGACCTCAGTCTTCCAGGAAGTCCATAGTTCTCCTTACACTTACTGTGAATTCATTGATTTTTTTATACATCCAGTCTCCTCTCTATTGATGAGAACTCCTCCTCCTAGACTCTCTGGTGATATGCAGAGAATTTTACAGCTCTCCAAGAACTATAGAATAGGTGACTGGTATTTCTACCAGAATCACACTGAGATCAGAATATATGGCTATGAGTTGTGCCCTTATAAGCTGCCCAAGTATGTGCCCATGAGACTATTTGCTCTAGAATATTTAAGGCAATTTATGAATTCAGATTTGACTCACTTTCACAGTGCAAAGAAAAAGGCTCAGCTGAAAATAAGAAACCAGTTAGGCCCTTTTATCATTAACAAAAAGGAAGCATGGCAAGATGCTAACAAGATATTGGGAGAACAACTTAAATTAAAGAGAAGCTTTTGGTGGGTACCCTATGACCCAAATGGATTTATCTGTGAAAGAAAAGTAAAAAACAGGCTATCAGCCTATAAACATTGTAGGATCCCTGAAATAGAGCAATTTTCTAATCAAGATGAGTGGGCAGAGGGCACATTGATAGAAGAGCTTACTGAGCAAGAGAAAATGCAACAAGCTATGAAAAATCTAGAAAAGACTCTTGACCTGGACTCTTTTGAACAGGTATTTTTCAAGCTGCATTAGCAAACCATAGTAGGTATATCATCTGCTTAAATTTCACAGCAACCTACCCAAGAAAGCACTACACCAGCTGCAGGGACTTCAAAGGGAAAAGAAGTGCTAGATACAGAGCAGCACATAATGTCAGATCAGCTAGCAACATCAAAGGAACATGGCCAAGGGAAAATTCCTCCTGTCCAGACCAAAGAACCAGAGATACCAGCATTATAGACTCCTTTAAATGAGGAAAGGGGCAGGAAAAGAGACAGAGAAGAGTCCACACCTGAAAGTGGACCAGTAGAGCAACCAGGGATGAAAAGGCAAAGAATAAATCCTCTACCTGAAGAGGAAATTATTGAGGAAACCATAGAAAGCCTAAGAGGTGAGAGGGCAACCAGCCCACAGATCTCCCCGGTAATAGAAACATCCACCAGCTCTCATAGGCAGGACCTAGAAAGGCAGCATAGTGTGGAAGTTTCATCCACAAGACCATCAAGCAAGCAGGCCTCAGATGTCAAAAGAACATTCACAGAGATTAAGGCTAGAAATGATCCATTGAGGCTGCAACTTTATGACCAATTTCTCAAGATGACCCCCGCCAACTAGCAAAGGTTAATGTCTGCATATGACATTAAAGAAGGAAAAATGATCTTGAGCCACTTTAAGCCCAAAGTGCAACAGCCATAGTCAGCAGCTGACTACATTAGAACAAATCTAGAGGTCCTGGCCAAAAACATTCATCCTATGGACCAGATTGAGCTGCATAAGCAAACTGGAGAGATGGTCTACTCTACAATGGCAGATAAGGCAATTTTGGCTCACAAATTGTAGAACTCATTGAACAACACATCAACCCAGCTAGACTTGGAGAAGGCATCTTCTTTAGCCAAAGACAACAGAATAAAGTCCTTGGAAGAGATTATCATTGAGCTGGGACATGACCCCAAGGATGCCAAAGGAATAAAAGCATTGATGAAAAAGAGGGAAGAGGACATTTCTGCCCTCAAGAAATAATTGAAGCTCCCTACTACTATGCATCCACAAACTACAGAGGTTGTACAACAAAAATCAAAGGAGGACATGATGGACTTGCTGATGAGAATGAATGAAAGATTAAGTGAGACAGAGCAAGCCTTGGAGAAAGCATTACAAGAAAAGCAGGGAGTGTCGACCTCCCAGCCACCTGAAATATATCCAACAATCACAACTGCCCCTCCCACAGTTACAATAGTCGTGCCTCCCACTGTCCCAGCATCAACAGCAGGTACTTCAGCAACAACAACAGCAGCAGGTAGCAGCACTACGATGACCACAAAGGAGTTAATAAAATCCATGGAGGAGCTAAAACTCCAAGTGTCAGAATTAAAATAGGCCAAAGAGAAATTGGCAAAGTTAGAAATAAGCTATGACAAATCCAAAATGACTGTGGAAGAAAAGACAAGAGAGGTGAAAGCATTAGAGAACAAAGTGAAGGCATAGGAAAAGGACCTCTCTTTAGATAACCCTCTGGGAGAACTCAAAGGAATTTTGTGGGATTACATCAGTGAATCCATTAGCAATGTGTGGAGATCTATTCAAATTATATATGAGCAGATTGACTTGAGAGCAGCAGCCCAGGTGGAAATTCAAAAGGCCAGAAATTTATTGGGACATATGCCCGAATAGGCCAATAGGTTAATACATTTTTTGAACACTAAAACCAGCGAAGAACTAGCAGCACTGGACATCAGAGATAGGACAGGCACCATTCTAACAATTAAAAGAGTTCTGACCATGAGAACCCTGACGCAGAATTTGAAGAGGAAGTGCCAGGACATGCAGGTGGAGATAGATTATTTTATAAAAAGATTTGCAGTTTTGCATGAAAAGGGCTTGCCAAGTCTGTTGGGAAGCAATCAATGCCTGTTGAGACAAGTTGAGTACATGCGCAGGTTGAAAAAATATGCTGTTGATCAAGTAAATGCATCATCAAGTACTTCAGCAGAGAAGGCCCTTCTATCTGGCCAAGCTCTCTACAGCAACTTGGAAAATCTATTTTATATTGAGCATGAAGTGAAACATCTTTTTACAGTCCAGCCTAACTTCTATAGGTACACAGACATTGATGAGACTTTGAGAAAGCTGCAAAAACATCAGTTACCAGAAGAGAAGTGGTGGCAAAGCATGTTGTAAATCCTATAGACATGTTTCAACTTTTGTTTTACCCAGGGTACAACAGATACCATAAAGCAGAGGATAGGAGTGCACATGAGTCGTGCAGGGTAGCAGTCTATCAAATCAAAATTAAATACGTCTGAGAAAGCTGAGGCAGCAGCGTGGAATATCAGTGGAAACTGCCACCGGCCGACTCACCAAGCTTACAATCAACACATCTCACCAACTGAGCAGCCAACACAACAACATTTACTTCTTCATTTATTTCTTCCTGCTTCCAATATCATTTATTTCTCCTTTTGAGTAGGTAGAGTGATTTATTGCTAGATATTATCTTGTTGAGATATTTTGTAAACATTTTTGTACTAATACCTCCCCAAGCGAAGTATTTGGGGTTGGTGATACATTTCTTAGACTACGCCATAACTTTGAAGAACTTCTAAATACAAAAGTTGTTGGAATCCATTGTTGTTGGACTCTCTAGATCTGAAATTGATAGCAGAGGACTATGTTACAGAATTCTTGAATCATTGCATGGATCAATAAGTCTTTCTAACTTATGTTTTACAGTTTCTATGTTTACTATATCATATATGCTTCATGATCTGAATAATAGAGAAAAAGAATAACTTAGAATTTTCTTATTTGCACTTTGCGTTCAATTTTTGTTATTATTGATGTTTTCCTTAGAATTAGCATAAGTAGGAATTCTTAACTTCTCTTGTTTCCCTTAGTTCTTACATCTTGAATATTAGCTAAGGAATTCTTAACTGCTCCCTAACAATAGTCATCCACTTTCCCTCTGTCAACATGATAAAGGATTCTTAATTTCCCTTCACCCACTTACTCCATTCCATCTGATTCCAGCTTATAAATTGTTCCATGATTGATTATCTTGCTCTGTAGTACCACCCTCTGTCAAAGAAACCATATCTAGCAGTTCATCCTCATAGACTCCATTAGCCCAATGGACTAAACTTCTCAGATTTACACCCTTGTTCTACTGGATGTCACCATCTAAAATCAAACAAACCTTCGTACTTCATAGCTAGCATAATATACCTCAAAACAAAGCTAAATTATAAAGAGATTTCCCTCTCTGGATGCAGATTGGCTACAATCTGTGTCTAAAAGATTGGTCTGTGGTTACCTTGGTCGTATTCCCTTTTCTACAACTTTTGGGGAACAACCTGAGTGATAACAGGGCCTACATGCCTCTGAATTGTGTTATAATGAGGCTCAAATGCCTATTTATTATTGAGAAACAATGGAAAACCCTAAACATCCAAAAACCTAGCCCTAGGAGATGAAGTGCCAAACTATGGGCCCCGTTTTGGTAAATTGGTACATCAACTTCCTGGGGTCGTAACTTTGGCATACGATCTCCGTTTGATGCGCACAATACCTCGTTAGAAATATCTATTCGAGGAATACAACTTTTGAGTGACCAACATCAATCAATAGTCCATGTTTGTCCTAGTTTTCCAAAAAAACGTCATTTAGGGCTTCAAAACGGCTCTGGAAGTTCAAGACCTGAAAAACTACCAAAAATAGTAAATTGTGCTGCAATTAAGTAAACTGAAAAACTGAAAGAGAGAGTTTGGGGGTCCAAATGGGATAGGTAGGTGGCCACCAACATCCACTTGGATCATTCCTCCCCCATTAGGAAGCACTGGACCCCATTATGTTGAGTGCCTCCATGAGATGTGAGAACATCTGCTGAACATGGTCCCTAGTGAGTTGTTCAGCAATCTCCGATGTGTCTAGTAATGGTGGGAAGCATGGTCAAGGATGGTCCACATGAACACTTAGTGCAAGCCAAGGAATGGGGGAATGTTGTGCTCCAAAGAATTGTTTCCCACATCCTTGGTAATGGTGTAAGGACCATATCAGATTGGTTTGAGCTTCTGATGGTCTTTTGTAAGACATTCTTTCGACAGATGCAACCAGACTTTGTCGCCTACTTGAAACTTGTGTGGCACTCGATGTTGATCATGCTACTTCTTGTACTTGGCATTTTCAAGAATAGAGCAGTGATATATTTTCTCGTTGGGTAGAGGTGCTCCAGGAGTCAAATCGAAGGAATGCTTGACCTGACTGTGTAATGGTACCCCCATGGGTGAGGAGAAGATGTCCCTGTATTCTTTCATGACCGTATCCACCTACTTCTGTTGCATGGAGGTACCCTTCCCGAGGGCCATGGATGTGGCTATGATCTTCCCCTTGCTTTGAGAGTGAACCAAAAAGAAAATAAATTTCCTGTTTTCGAAGATGATCTTACTGCATTTCTTAGCAGAGATCAAAGAGGTGGCGAAAGGTGGGGCTACCTCTAGTATCCTTTATAATGAATTACCCAAGGAAATAATAACAGTGCGAGGTCTTGTCTCATACACAACATGTCTCCTCCACAAATATGGTTGGACTAATAATACAGCACAAACATCCAGAGGTGCAACATCACACAATACCTCATATATGAAGGGCTTGATGCTATATGGAAGGTGGCACTATTGGCGGACTTGGAGATCTCTTCCTTGGTGAAGCCACCGGATACTGTACGGCTACGGGTGTGGTGTAGTCGGTAGGCTAAATTGCTTCATGACCTCTGCTGAAATGAGGTTATTTTGGCTCCCACTATCAATAATGAATTGCAGTGGCGAACCTTTCACCCACATCTGTGAGTGGAAAATACGCTCCCCCTCCTCTGGATCTTCAAGCTCATTCTTCTGGATCTTGGTGGTCATAACAGTGGCATTGGGCTCCACGTCAATGATCTACTTCTCTTTGTCATTCCTCTTGTTGGGTTCTAACTCAGGGTTGGAACATGAATCTGATTCTGAAGCCTTCAACTCGTCCACCAGCGACTACTTGGCTCGATACTCACTTTTATTGTGGGTGGGGCTCTTATGGAACTCACACCACTTTCATGTGTCCTTCTTTGACTTCATGGTGTTGTTCTCTTCTTGCAGCTTTGAGGAGTTGTCTTGGGTCACACCATCTTGGCTTTGTCCTTGGTGTTGTGGTTTCGGGGAGCCTTTCCCTTACTTCTAATTCATGGATCCAAAGTCTTGCTTCTTCTGTTTAAACTTTTGCTCGATTTTGACAGTGTATCAGTATGTTGTGCCAAGTGAGGAGATGTCTAGGAACTCCATCTTGTCATGGATGTACCTATGTAGGCAGTCATGGTACTTGAGTACCAAATGTTTCTTAATATCCTTGATGCCCAACTTCATGCGCAGTGTATGAAAAACATTGGTAAACTCCGGCACATCTTGGTCCCTTCCTTGCCACAGTGTGGTCCACTTTATGTATTTTTCGTCATAGCTCTTATTCACTTAAGGGGGCCTGACCCAAGTTCAGTGTTAATTAGCCAAACAAATCCCTACACTACTAGCCCTTTTAGCATCAGCCCGCGGAGCACGAACTGAAGTCTCACCTGAAGCAATATGGGGAGATGCTAGAACCACGTTTCCGCACCTTGAGATGGTTGTGATATTGGTTTATTCCTCTTATGCCTGCTTTCAGCCAGGTCATTTCACTCTAGGGCTTTCTAGACTAACCCTTTATTCCACCCTTCATACATCTGTGAAAGGGTACGATTGACCTTCGTGCAACCCTATCCTGTGGTTCAGGTACTATCATGCTACTATGGAAGTGTACAGAGAAAATTCCCAAAAGTAGTCTAAGTACCTTACTTATATTAGCGAACAATTATAGTTAACACCGCATAAATAGATATCCTTAATTTCGATTAGTTTTCCAATATAATTATATTCATTTGTGCATCATATAAGCATAATAAAGAAAATTCATACATAACATATCAAGATGCATCAATAGAACAAAGAAATAGAATTTGCTGAATATTTCCCTTTATTGATAACTTTCAAGTGATTACAAACTCTATCTACCCTGTGCACACAACTGCAGGGGTCTGTGCACTCAACTGTGGACTTCTATGCTAGGTCTCTACGCATTCAGTTGCAGAGCCTCTACCTATGCTACGAACCAAGACTTAGACTTCTTGCTTTAGAGATACGACTCTCTTACATCATTTTCCTTGTGTGTCTCCAAAACTACTTAGAGCTTAGCTCTTTTCATACAATCCCATGGTCTGCAGACCATGGGTAGGTCTGTTACAGCTGACTTTACTTTACAAAACTAAGGGTGGACTACCCTTTTTGACACATGACACCTTTGTGCTTTGCAACCTGTTGAGGGCCCTGAAATCGGGTCAACAAAAAGGGGGATACCCACCCGGTCGGGAACCTGGTTGGCGGCTCTGTGCCCGTTTGGTGTAGCGGGTCCGACTGGGGATAACGGGACCAGCTTCCTGATCTAAGGGGTGTGTGTGTGTAGAGTTTGGTGATGTGTGTGTGTGTAGAATATGATAATGAAAATCTGGAATTATTTCTAAGCTAATTTAATTCTAAACTCTAAGACTGAATTTTATACTACTTTAATCTATCAAGAACAACACATCTAATCTACGCTAACCCGGGATAGAACTTTTTCCATTATGCGATCTAGAAAGATTTCACACAATAACTGGTAATGAAGATTATTCAGCTATTATGAGAATATAAATCAATTAAGATGAACCATCCTGCATAAAAAGTTAAGCAAAATGGTTGTGAACAGCATATCGCATAATCAGTTATTCATGTATTAAGCACAAATCAATGACTCCACTGTACAAAAGTGCCAAATGGTAGTCCACTCATTCATACATTAACATATAAACAAAATCAGCTGTATATTACTCTAAGAATGCAAGCAGAAACTCGTCAAGAGATAAAAGTACCATTTATGACTGGTTTTATACTCACATACCTTAAGCAATAATGATCTATTTCTACTTACTTCTAATGCCTACTAAGAGTACAGAAGTGCAACATCAGTAGCAGGTATTAAAATGCAAACATAAATAAATCTTGATCCGTCCATTCATCAAAAACCCCCTCCGAGGGTGCAAAAGTGCATGTTCTGAGGACAAGTTTTTTGACAAATTTCCGGACCCTTCTCCAATGCAACGAGAAGGGTTAAATACTACTAACCGGCTAATTTTAATTACACAAATTTAGGGAACGACTTCAAATGACCGCACTTTTACTAAAACAAATTTATTTCTAAAAACTGAATCTAATTTCTAACCATTTCTGTATCTGCTCCTTAGTGCTGTAAGCGATGCGCTGTTTGCCGTGAAAGAGTCGGCTGCTTGTCCTTTCCTTTAGTTCGAGCTTGAAAATTAGAAATAACAAGAGCTGGCACCTCTTTCTGACAAACTAGAAGATATTTTTGAAAGTGTTCTTCTGGAGGAGTGTCTTCACGGCGTGTATACTTAGTACAACTCAGATTTCTTTCAAACTGATTGTGTTGTTGCTATTTCGGTTTTCGGCCGTGCGAATGACTCAATGAGCTGGGGATTTTGTTGCCTGAATGATTTTCTCAATTGAAACTTGTTTCCATTCTTTGTTCCAGGCTTTTCTGAGACGTCTTTCCCCTTAAGCATTTTTATTTTTGCTTTACCCAATTTGGGACTCAGGATCTTTCATAAACGCTTTGCTTTTGTGCGCCTTTGACTCTGAGTCCTAGATAGCCTATTTCCATCAGCATTTGTTGAGTGATACTCTGGAATCCGCGGTCCTGCTGTATGCGGTATCCATCTGCGAAGTCATCTCCTCTCTGTTCTTCTAGCTCTGGCGCTTTTCCTTAGATGTTTCGTGCATATAGATTTATATCATTTGCTGACTTATAGTTCACATAAATGAAAAGAGACAGAAGAAAAGATTGACATGAAAGCAATTAAGTTATAATGAATGCATAATCATGTCACCCATTATGACTTGACTCTTCGAAAAACGCAACATAATCATCTTAGGATACACAGGCGTACAATCATTAATTTCCCGTAAGGTGCGCGCCTAATTTTGGGCTCACAGATTATGCCGAGGAATGCCTGCGACGAATGGCTTCTGCGATTTGCATCGCAGCATCGAAGATTGCGATGTAAATAAGTGGTATCGCAGCAATTGATGGTCTCATTCGTCGCAAACCATAGATCGCAGGTCGCAGCTTTGCATGGTCGCAAATCGCATATCGCAAGATCGCAAGGTCGCAAGGTTTTTCGCTTTGTCACTTTGTGTTGCTTATGCGACATTGCGACGTGCGACGTCGCATATCGGCCGTCGGCGGTTCTTTAGGTTTTCCCCTTTTGAGCGCTTTTAATGCACGCGGTGCGATGAGTTCTCGCGTCGCTCCTTTCAATGTATTTATGCGCTTTGGGAGAGCGCCTCTTTTTCCTTTGCGATGCGATATAGCTCTTAGGGAGTTAATACAAAAGTTTTTTCAAACAAAAATATTTTTGGATTTTTTGGTTAAGGGTCCCCCTTTGCTTGATGTTTATTACTAATATCAAACAAAGAGGGGGGTTGTTGGTGACCACAACAATGGCGATTCACTGTGAAGAACCAGTTATCTCTGCATTTCTATTGACCGTTCACTTCCGAAACAACAAAAATTTTATATGTCTAAATTTTTTAATGGACAGATAGAGTAGATTACCCCTCATCTTGTCGACGATATTTTGTCTCAACCCCTTTTATATCCCAATTTCTTGCTTCCTCAAGTTTTTTCTTGCATTCGCATTAGACATTACTCGGTCTTGATAAAAGATAAAAGAAGGTCTTCTCTGCGTATTGGCTTAAAAGTATGCTCATTTGTCATAGGTAGAGCCTCTGCTGCCCGCAAGCGTCCATAGCCTCGACAGGGTTACCATGTTATCCAACAATGATCCTTTTTCCTGTTTGAGGTTACTCGCAACATTCCAGAGAAAAATCCTTTTTGTCACACTTTTCCTTTTTTAATTCTCTAAAGAACAATGCCTTGGTTTGGTGGCCAAATTATGACACAATCATTCACTTGATTTACACTTTTGCTGAACAAGCCGGCTCGTGATGAGACCTCTTGTCTTTTAATTGCAACAATCTTAAGTTGTTGCCCTGTTTTGATAGACAGTATTGGCAAAGTCAGCAAGTTATAATATCTGTGATCATGATAAGCCGGCTCGTGATGAGACCTCTTATTCTTTGAGATATAGTGTTTTCCTTGGATTGTTTCTCTGAACGTTGTAATTTCCTTTTAGTAGGGAGGAAGTCATTGTTTTTCCTTAAGAAAGCTCTGGACAACAATAATAGAGTTTTTGAAAACAACAGTTTTGCAGAGAATGCTTATTTTATTGTTGATGATACCTTTCATGGTGCTGATACAAAACAATTCTTTTACTAGAGGTTGCTTTTGTCAAAGTTTTTTAGAGGTCGAAACGAGTATCGTAATCAAAGTGAAGTTAACTCTATTTGTCAATAATAAAATTCAGATTTTCAAAAATTTTGCTATTTGTACAAGTGAAATCAAAATATGATAGAGAATTGGCGTGCTCTTTCATGAATCCTTTTTAAATGATCATTTACAACGGGTTTTATTCATAAAAAGAGAAAAACAAAACAAAATAAAAACTAAAAACTAAATCTTTCCTACAAAATTTAGAAGAATTCTCTTCTATGGAAAGTATAATTTAAGAATCAATCCATTGACAGGTAAAGAATCTCTCCTTCCTGCCAGATCCTGCAACACGAATGTAGACGGGCCTACGACTTCTACAATATGAAAAGGGCCAAGCCACAGCTTTTGAAATTTCGTATGTTTGCCCTTTTCTTCATGAGCCTTATCCCATTTCAAAACTAAATCACCCATCTGAAACTTTTTTCTGGTTATGATGCTTGAGTCAAAAGAAGATTTTATTAGCGCTTGGTGATGGGCATGGGTTTTCCTAGCTTGTTCTCTTTGTTCTTCTAGTTTGATTATTTCCATTTGTCTTAATTGTAAAGAGGAAGTAGATACTTCATCGATATATTGCACTAAAGACAAAGAGGGAATAACTAGGTGAGTCGGATGAACCACTTCTCTCCCATAAACTAAATTAAAGGGAGAAGTGCCGATTGAAGCTTTCTTTGTGATTCTATCAGCCCATAAAGCATTTACCAGCGCTTTGTGCCAATTCTTTTGGTTTTGGTCGACTGTTCTTTTGATAATTCTGATTAGGTTCTTGTTTGTTGACTCAGCCAATCCATTACCTTGCGGATAGTAGTTTGCAGAATATTTCAGTTTGAATCCTCTTTTAAGCGCCAACTCAGTCATAGTATTTACAGAAAAATATGAAGCGTTATCAAACATTAATGCTGTTGGCAATCCAAACCTAGTGATGATAAATTGATCTATGAATTCAATAATATTTTCAGAATGAACTGTCTTGAGAGGAACTGCTTCTACCCATTTGGTAAAATAATCAGTTGCCGTAAGGATATACTTATGCTGCTTAGAAGAGTGAGGAATGATCTCACCTATTATGTCCAAGCCCCATTGACTGAATGGTTGGTCGATGATGACTGGTTGTAGCAGCATGGACGGTTTCCTTTGTTTTCCTGCAGTGGTCTGGCAGACTTGGGATTTCCTTACGTGATTGTATGAGTCTTTGAACAACGTGGGCCAATAATATCCTGCATGCAAGATTTTATGTGCAGTCGTATCTCCGGCATAGTGTCCGCCCGCTGGTCCATCGTGGAGTTCCTGCAAAACCTTTTCGGCTTCAGTTTTCTCAAGACACCTAAGAAGCACAGAATCGTAATTCCTTTTAAACAAGACATCATTTATGAGCTGGTATTGTTTAGCTTTTAATCTCAGAGCTCTTTTCTTGGTATGATCCAGACGTGATGGAGCATACCCGTTCTTAAGAAAATAAATGGTGTCAGCATATGATGATTCTGCATCGTTTAGGCTTACCTCATACGCTTGTACCTCTTCAGATGAGTTCTCCGGGATTTGCGATGCTCCGGCTAACATCTTGCAGAAGCCTTGACCTCTTACGATGTTTGCTGGTTTTATCTCAAGATCATATTCTTGTAAAGCGGTAATCCAATTAGCTCTCTTTTCGCCCACGTCTTTCTGCACCAAAAGGTTTCTTACCGCCGGAAACGGTACTACGACTTTAGTGTGGGATTTAAGCAAGAAAGGTCTGAAATATTTGATCGCTTTGAAAACAGCATATGCTTGTTTCTCCACGTCTGAGTAATTAATTTCAGCACTTTGTAAGTTCGAGCTAAAGAATGCGATTGGAGCTTCCGCTTTCTCTTGATTTGCTTGGGTCAAAATCGCGGCATAGGATTTCTCTGAGGCAAAAGTGTACAAGATAAAAGATTCCGAAAAATTTGGGGTGGCCAAAGATGGAGCATCGATGATAGCTTGTTTGATTAAGTTGAACGCTTCGTGCTCATCTAGATCCCATTTGAAATTTGAATTCTTTTTTATCATATTTTGTAAGGGAGAAATAATACGTGAAAAATCCGGGACAAATCTTTTGACAAAATTGATCTGTCCAAGGAAGGATTGCATGGCTTTCTTGTTATGGAGTATGGATATTTCGGAAATTTCCTTGATTCTGTCGGGTTCTATATGAATACCAGATTTAGACACTATGAATCCGAGCAATTTCCCTTCGCTTAATGCAAAGAAAGATTTCTTTGGGTTGAGCGAAATCCCATACCTCAAGCATCTTTGAAAGATTTGCTTCAAATCTTTGAGATGGTTGTTTCGTTTTTTGGAGTACACTGTTATATCATCCAGGTAAATCATTACTGATTTATTGACTAACCCTTTAAACGTGATGTCCATGGCTCTCTGAAAGGTAGCTCCGGCATTGATCAGACCAAATGGCATCTTCCGATATGCATAAGTGCCCCATTTGGTTCGGAACGTAGTCTTTAACTGATCATCGGGATGCACCAGTACTTGATTGTATCCTGAAAATCCATCCAGGAATGACATTAATTCTGAGCCTGCTACTGCCTGTAATATTTGCTCCATAGGTGGGAGGGGAAATTTATCTTTCTGACAGGCTTTGTTGAGATTTCGGAAATCGATACAGATTCTAATGTCTCCGTTTTTTTTCCTAACGGGAACCATATTGGATACCCATTTAGAATTCCTTACGGGGAAGATTATTCTGGCTCTCAACAACTTATTAAGATCAGTTTTTATCTGATTTTCTAGGTTAGGGTGTATTTTTCTGAGCTTCTGCTGGACAGGTTTTTCATTGTCAATCATAGGGATAACATGTTGAATGATAGAAGTGTTGTATGTCTTTAGCTCATCGTAATTCCAGGAAAAAACGTTTTTGTGTTGTCTCAGAAGACGGATATATGCTGATTTCTCTTCAGGGGCTAGGCCGTGACCTAGGTTAACGTTTTGTGGCTTCTGATCAGTCCCTAGGTTTACTAATTCATAGTTCAGGGTAGAACTGCAAAGTTTAGCATTGGCGGACCTTTTAAACCGACTTTTCAAATCATATAAATCTTCTAACTTGACCATCGATTTCGGTATAGCATTGTCAGAGCCATTTTGTTGTATTTGGTGATCATGATGGTCTTTGTCGATTATCTGATTTGAGTAGGATCCTTCAGAAGTAAGGAAATTTACGATGTCAGGATCGTCGTTGAACACTCTCCAATTGGTGATATTGTCAGGGATGGATGGTCTAAAGATTAATTCTATTGAAAACCTATCAGGACTAAAATCTTCAGAAGGGATAAGTCTAGAGGCTACGTTAGCTAACAGGTCTACGCTCACGTTTTGAATTCTTGGAATTGACGAGATGTTGAATGCTACGAAATGTGTAGTGAGATCTTGAACTAATGATTGATAATGCTTTAAATGACTTGACAGGCAATGTATGGTGTTACGTACCTGTTTTACGACGATCTCCGAATCTCCAAAGACTTGAAGATACTTAACGTTTAATCCGATTGCTTTGTATAGGCCTTGAACCAAGGCTTCGTACTCCGCTGTGTTGTTCGTGCAATCGAACTCAAGTCTGCATGTGAGCATAGTCTTGTTCCCGTCTGGGTTAATCAGAATGCATCCTGCTCCTGCTCCCTCATTGGATTTAGATCCGTCAAAATATAATTTCCAAAATAAAGATGTATTTACAGAATTATCTAGAAAACTAAAACATTTTGAGTCATCAGTTTGGGAGAAATTTTCAACTTGGGATAAAACTGAATTCTCTAAGTATGGTGAAATATGAGCATTGAAATTACCTAGGAAAGAATCTATTGCGTAATTGCCTACAATGCTGCTATTGTATGTTATGGCTTCATTTTCTCCTTCCAGTTCTGTCACTATGTATTTTTGGTGCAACTCTCGTTCAACCTTTATCTGATTTGGTTTACCATTGTATGGTAACCACATGTGCGACCAATCGGTTGAAAAATATCCGTGGAGTTTTTCCGACCAATCCCTGCTAAGAATTAAACCATAGAACTCAGGGATATCAGCTACTAGAATGTCGATAACCTGACATACTTTTGGGTTAGACGACAGTCTTATGGTCACCTGATTGAGTTCACCAATCACTTCGACTTGGGACCGATCAAGTTGAACTATACGTACCGCGGATTTTTGAGGCTGCACATTCAGTTTGGCACATATTGACCTGGGTAAAATATTCGTTGAAGCGCCAGAATCGACCAAGCAATTGTGCATGTTTTTATTGAAGATTTCATATGTGAGAAGAAAAGGAGGAGTATGGGATCTCGATCTTCCTCCAATCAAGGCGATGTCATTTGGATCAATTTTATTGATCGTGTTGGTTGGAGGTCTTCCCAAATTATGGGAAGCTACAGCTGTAGGTAAAGATGTAGTAGGCACAGCATGTAATTCTTTCATCATTATTTTCTGCTGGTGTTTCAATTTACTTAATTCGTACATAGTGATATTAGCCCTAGTATTCGTCATGTCATCAATGATGTTATATTCCATTTCATCCGACACTATTAGTGTTCTTGATGGAGGCATTTGATCAGATTGGACTGGGCTAAGTTGGGTCACTTTAGCAGTTGTCTTTTTTGTTGCGACCTTTTCTTTTGTTGCAGGGTTTGCGCCCTTTTGTTTTGGGGTAGTTAGGGGAGGATCAAGCTAATTTTTGCTTCTCGTGCTAACAGGAAATGCTTCTTGATCCTCTTCTTGTGGGAGGATGAAGTCCCACATTCCTTGTAATTCTACGACCTCTTCCTCGTCGGTCTACCCTTCAGTGGTATTCTCTTCTTCTTCGTCTTCTTCAGATTCAACGTTTGAGACAACACTAGGTGGTCTTACCTCCATGGGAGGATTTCTTTTAAAAGTCCTAAAGGGATTTTTCGAAGAGGTCTCTGCTACTTGTTTCTTAATATCAATCATCTCATTGGACATGGCTTTCAACACTTTTTGTAATCCTTCCAAATCGAAAGGGTCTTTCGTTTGCTTCTTCTTGGTGTCTTCTTTGAAAGAGATCTTCTTAGATTTGCGTTCTTCTATAGTAGATCTCTTTTCTAGGGCCACCACGCGTTTTTCCACAGCTAATGCTTCTGTCAAGTTGTCGACTAAGGTGGTCTTGTTTGCCCTATCTACGAAGATAGCCAAGTTTGGAGGTAAAGCCGTGATGTACCATTCACATCTTACTTCCTCGCTGGGTTGTGAGGCAGCGGGGATTTTGTTGAGGATCTTATTGAACCGTAAGTTAAAATCTTTAATGGGTTCTCTAGCCTCAGTCTTAAGATTAGATAGGTCATTGATCAATGTCGCCGTGGATCTGTCATCACCAAACTTGGTGAGGAACTAACTTTGAAAAATGTCCCAGCTTGTGATGGATCCGGAAGGTAACGAAAAGTACCATGACCCGGTTGTTCCTTGCATTGTATAAGGGAAAAGCCGGACAACAGCGTCTTCGTTAGTGACTCCGTTGAGATTAACAGAAAGCATGAAATTATTGATATGTTCCTCGGCTAGCATGCCTCCTTCCGGATTGAATTTAGGCAGCCATTTCTCAGGATGGGCCGGTATAGGGCTCAGGGGTGGAGGCATTAAAACCGCCCCAGGATTGTTCCATGGAGACTAGGCCATCGTTGAGCTGCTAGTTAATGGAAGTGCAGAAGATGATCCCTGATGCTGAGAAGATGAAGATATTAAGATCTTTGATGTTTGAAGAGGAAGGTTTGTAGAAGATGGATGAGTGAGTTGGAATGAAAGAGTGGGTGGTTGACTTCGTGGTGAGGGAGTTGATATGGACGAAGTGGATGAAGGAGTCTGACTGTCAGACTCTGGTGGTGTTTTCCTTGCTCTTTTCCTGGTAGGGAGAGGGAGTTCACTTGGTTGTATGCCAAATTTTTCACTCTTTGTTCTGGTAAGGGGATGAGCAGGGTTGTACTGCGAAGTCACGCTGCTTTTAGATTTATCAGACTTCTGGTTAAAAATAGAGAATCCCTGGAGTTTACGAATCAAAGTTCAAATTTCAGGGGGTTCAATGATAGATTGGTCTGATATATTCGAATATGTAGCAGTGGTAGATACTCGAGCGACTTCAAATTCCGGGTTTAACCGTGTTGGAGAAGTCGAGGGAGTTGATGAGGGTGTATTACTCTCAGAATGGTATTTAGATGTTTCTTTAGGTGCCATTCATAGTTCGTGCCCTCCTTCTAGCACCAAATACGTTGAGGGCCCTGAAATCGGGTCAACAACAAAGGGGATACCCACCCGGTCGGGAACCTGGTTGGCGGCTCCATGCCCGTTTGGTGTAGCGGGTCCGACTGGGGATAACGGGACCAGCTTCCCGATCTAAGGGGTGTGTGTGTGTAGAGTTTGGTGATGTGTGTGTGTGTAGAATATGATAATGAAAATCTGGAATTATTTCTAAGTTAATTTAATTCTAAACTCTAAGACTGAATTTTATACTACTTTAATCTATCAAGAACAACACATCTAATCTACGCTAACCCGGGATAGAACTTTTTCCATTATGCGATCTAGAAAGATTTCACACAATAACTGGTAATGAAGATTATTCAGCTATTATGAGAATATAAATCAATTAAGATGAACCATCCTGCATAAAAAGTTAAGCAAAATGGTTGTGAACAGCATATCGCATAATCAGTTATTCATGTATTAAGCACAAATCAATGACTCCACTGTACAAAAGTGCCAAATGGTAGTCCACTCATTCATACATTAACATATAAACAAAATCAGCTGTATATTACTCTAAGAATGCAAGTAGAAACTCGTCAAGAGATAAAAGTACCATTTATGACTGGTTTTATACTCACATACCTTAAGCAATAATGATCTATTTCTACTTACTTCTAATGCCTACTAAGAGTACAGAAGTGCAACATCAGTAGCAGGTATTAAAATGCAAACATAAATAAATCTTGATCCGTCCATTCATCAAAAACCCCCTCCGAGGGTGCAAAAGTGCATGTTCTGAGGACAAGTTTTTTGACAAATTTCCGGACCCTTCTCCAATGCAACGAGAAGGGTTAAATACTACTAACCGGCTAATTTTAATTACACAAATTTAGGGAACGGCTTCAAATGACCGCCCTTTTACTAAAACAAATTTATTTCTAAAAACTTAATCTAATTTCTAACCATTTCTGTATCTGCTCCTTAGTGCTGTAAGCGATGCGCTGTTTGTCGTGAAAGAGTCGACTGCTTGTCCTTTCCTTTAGTTCGAGCTTGAAAATTAGAAATAACAAGAGCTGACACCTCTTTCTGACAAACTAGAAGATATTTTTGAAAGTGTTCTTCTGGAGGAGTGTCTTCACGGCGTGTATACTTAGTACAACTCAGATTTCTTTCAAACTGATTGTGCTGTTGCTATTTCGGTTTCCGGCCGTGCGAATGACTCAATGAGCTGGGGATTTTGTTGCCTGAACGATTTTCTCAATTGAAGCTTGCTTCCATTCTTTTTTCCAGGCTTTTCTGAGACGTCTTTCCCCTTAAGCGTTTTTCTTTTTGCTTTACCCAATTTGGGACTCAGGATCTTTCATAAACGCTTTGCTTTTGTGCGCCTTTGACTCTGAGTCCTAGATAGCCTATTTCCATCAGCATTTATTGAGTGATACTCTGGAATCCGCGGTCCTGCTGTATGCGGTATCCATCTGCGAAGTCATCTCCTCTCTGTTCTTCTAGCTCTGGCGCTTTTCCTTAGATGTTTCCTGCATATAGATTTATATCAGTTGCTAACTTATAGTTCACGTAAATGAAAAGAGACAGAAGAAAAGATTGACATGAAAGCAATTAAGTTATAATGAATGCATAATCATGTCACCCATTATGACTTGACTCTTTGAAAAACGCAACATAATCATCTTAGGATACACAGGCGTACAATCATTAATTTCCCGTAAGGTGCGCGCCTTATTTTGGGCTCACAGATTATGCCGAGGAATGCCTGCGATGAATGGCTTCTGCGATTTGCATCGCAACATCGAAGATTGCGATGTAAATAAGTGGTATCGCAGCAATTGATGGTCTCATTCGTCGCAAACCATAGATCGCAGGTCGCAGCTTTGCATGGTCGCAAATCGCATATCGCAAGATCGCAAGGTCGCAAGGTTTTTCTCTTTGTCACTTTGTGCTGCTTATGTGACATTGCGACGTGCGACATCGCATATCGGCCATCGGCGGTTCTTTAGGTTTTCCCCTTTTGAGCGCTTTTAATGCACGCGGTGTGATGAGTTATCGCATCGCTCCTTTCAGTGTATTTATGCGCTTTGGGAGAGCGCCTCTTTTTCCTTTGCGATGCGATATAACTCTTAGGGAGTTAATACAAAAGTTTTTTCAATCAAAAATATTTTTCGATTTTTTGATTAAGGGTCCCCCTTTGCTTGATGTTTATTACTAATATCAAACAAAGAGGGGGGTTGTTGGTGACCACAACACAACCACAAAATGTGGAGTCTTTACAATCTTATTACAAAATTTGACTCAAACATGGGATTTTAGCCCCAAAACTACTCTTGGGGGATCCCGCTCCCAATAGGCCCCCAACACAAACATCGTGACTCACCCTTGAGTCACTCGGTAGTCATGGAGATCTTTGCGTGAAGTCCTTCTAGCTCAACCCATATGACCGATACTTCGATAGTGCACTGAGCTGCCGCCTGCTTCGCGTCTTCCACTGTCTGCTCAGTCACTACTCCTGCACTATTAGTCTGAAACTTTTGTTGTATCACTTATAGAGTCACAAGCTTGCCTTCGATATTTCCTATGACTACATAAGCCTCCTCCAGCCAAGGCTTTAGTCTCGCCTTCAGCACTTCTTCCTTATGTAGCACTGCATCCACCTATTCCTTCAGCTGCTTGGCCTCCTGCAGCTTGGCTAGTCTTTGTGTCAGCATGATGGTTCACATTGTGCCCTTAACCTCATCGTAGCAATGTTGTAGCTCACACGCTTCCGTCTCTAGCCTCTATATAGTGGGGTCCTCCTGCAAGATTGTCATGACCTCAAGTGATTGCTCAAACAACTGCGTGTAGTCTGCTACTGCACTATCCACCACTGCTACTGCTCACAGGCATGGTTACTGCGTGATTACCTGGAGGGCGCAATGCTCACAGGTGCTCAGCTCTGCAATTACTCCATCCTGCAAGATGTGGAGTGCTTCGCGTAGAAGCACTACTAGGTTCAACCCAACTCCCTTTAGGGTGCTAACAGTGGGTCTGTCAGCCTCATTTTTTATGGTCAGTGCTCCAACCGGTAGCACTATTGCATTGGAAGCCTTTGTGTGCAGCATATCGGAAGCCTTTGAAGTGTCGATAGTCAAGATGGTAGACACCGTACCAGTCTACGACGTGCGGGTCTACAACTCCTGCAGCCCTGTCTGGATAGCCCCTAGGATGATCTGCTGTTGTTGTTCAAATTGCTGCAGGGCCTCCACGGTGACATCCCTGACTGTGTCAACGATATCATGTAAATCGCCCTCTGTTAATGTAATGGGGTCCAATGATGTCTTGGTCACCCTTGATTTCTTCCTTGACCCACCCTTTTCTAGCTCTCTTGGACGCTTGATGCGAGCGGATCTCTCCTGAAGGTCTGCACCATACTGTTCTGTCTCCTCTTCTATCTCAGGTGAAGGTGACTTCACGCCCTTATCAGAGCCTTGCTCTGTTCCACCTGTCTACTTTCTTGCTTGTTGTGTAGCCATGCGCTCCACCTAGGCCTTATCAGTGGCCTCCTTTTTCCTCTTCTCGACCAGCTATGCCATCTTTAGCTTGGCCTCCTCCTTCTTCTTCTGCATGGTGGACTTGCTCCGGCCAACTGCCAAGTCCATGATAGCATGCCACTTCACTGGCCATTGGTCAAGCACTGCATCAATGGCATCATCTATGGCCAGATACATTAAGCCATACCATTTCTGTGCAGGGTCCTTCCACGCCCTGATTTATAATCAATGGAAGTTGGCTTTGAATTTGGCATAACCTTGTAGGTTAGCGTACACCGTAGGCGACAATCATGGTTTATGATTGATGGCCATCCTAATGTTCATCTCCATCAAGATCTAGAAGATCTTGTTGTCCCTGACTCACTGCGCATCCTTGGTCACCCACATCGAAGCGTACTTCTCTGCTTTAGGGAGGTCTGGTGCCACCGAAAGGAACTGGCTGTCCTTTGGGAGCTCCCATGCTACCATCACAATCGACAGCAAGAGCCACACATAGTGGAATGTCTTGTTGTGCTCCTGCACTTCACGATAGTTCGTGCGAAACTCTCCACGAAGGTAGTCTGACTAGTTGAACTGGACTCCTTTAGCACATTGTTGTGTGAGCGTGACGACAGGCACCAACACCTCATTGGCGCGACACTTCCTCATCACTTTCCCTATGAGGATCTATGTGGCTACTTTCAGAGTGGGGTCGTAGATGCTGGATATAGCGTACCCGTGTGGCTTCTTCACCAGTTTAAATTTTTCCTTCATTGATTTTGCGAGAGCTTGCTCGCCACCCTTTCCATCAAAGATCATGGTGAATTCTCACCTGTATACGGCAAGCGCATTATTCAGTGAATTAACCTATCTGTGATGGGTATCAGCTCCTCTAGCCACAGACACCCATCATGTAGCAAGCACAATAGCTTCTTGATGACCAAAATTGTCACCAGGGTGTGGTTATAGTGCAGCACCAAGAGGAGGTTGAGCAACCCTACCTTTTCTACTCCCTTGAGCCACCTCCACGGCTCTAATTTGGTCATTCCCATATTTGTATCAATGATGCGGTGCATCAGCTGCTCGGTCACCCAGTGTGGGAACTTCTCATGGTCCACCAAGTCCTAGTGTTCAATTTTTAGCAGCGGCACTCATGCCAAGCACGGATCATTGAAAGCAATTTCATCCGGTAGTAGAGGGGTTTGCAGGGGAGTCTTGCTCTCATCATTGTCCTTTGGTATCTTAGTCTTAGGCTTGCACGGAGGGACATACTCCAGCAACCAAGTAATAGGGTCTACACCCTAGACTTCAACCTCCTCCACTTCCATTCCCACATCCTCATTATCCATCGGGATGTCTTCGATATCTTCCTCCTCTGGTTCTAGTTTTATGGCCTTGCCTTTCTCCTATGCAGTGGGTTTTGGTGGGTTTCATCTTGGAAATGCGTGCAATGGTATGGCAGGTTTCTTATCCTTCTTGTCCTTAATGGTCTCCTTAGTTGGGGTTAGCTTCAGTCTCGACCATCTTAGTGATTTAAGGACCTCTGCCAATACTTTGGTCACTTCCGGAGTAGCTACTTTTGCCTCTCTTTCCATTTCCCGTGCTGGCTCCTCTACTACTTGTTTGGTATTTATAATTTCTATGGGTGCTGACACAAAACTTTCTAATAGTGCTCATAATGTCTCTCGCAAGTTCGCAAATGTGGGAGTCTCTTTGAAAGCCTCGAAGAACTCTCGGTTCGTAGGTGTCTGAGAGCTTAACAACTCAATACTCAAAATGCCAAGTGTTTCTTGTTGGATAGCCACTTGTAATTTATAGGGAATTTTGAATTCAAATCTGATCGTTCCCCCCAAATTCAATTCATCAATGCCAGATTGGTAGTGGATTTTCAAGGATTTGAGCCATAAATTTCATCTTAAATGTCAGCCACCTACTCCATTTGGCCTCACTTTTGCCGTCAAATCATGAACAGTGACTTTAACGGTCACTTTCCAATCAACTTGCACGATTTCTCGCTGGGTAGCACAACTCCGTCCACACTACCGTGGACCCTATGACATTTCCTTGCTTTGCACCATCTGCTAATCGTGCAGCTCCCCAACTCGGGTAGTGTAGTTTATAGTCCCGTGCGTCCTTTAAGCTACTTGGAGCGCTTAGGCTGTGCTACATTAATTTAGTCACATGGCCAGACCGCCAATGTATGGCTTCAAGCAACTACCATTCACCTTTCCTGGGAAGGGTTCTCCATTTAATTTGACTAGTTGTACTACTCCTCCATCGGTAATTTCCTTAATGACATAGTGCTCTAACCAGTGCAATCTGAATTTTCCTAGAAATTTATCAAACTTACTGTTATATAGCAAAACCAGGTCATTTACCTTAAATGTGCACAGCTTAATATGTCAATCATGCCATGCCTTTTCACCCTGCTTTTGGACCTATTGGTGAAATACAGTTAAAAATATCTCTTCCTCAAGTTCATCTAGCTGTGAAAGCCTCTCCTCCTGGGCTCCATGATCTATCATACCTGTGAGTGCCACTATGCGTAGATTAGGCACAATATATTCCATAGGAATCACCGCTTCAACACAATAGACAAGCCTAAAGGGGTTTGTCCAGTCAACTTCTTGCATGTCGTTCGATAAGCCTATAGTACTGCAGGTATGCGTAGGTCCCAATCAATTCACTGAGCATTGAAAACCTTGGTTAGTGCATTTTCAAGCACTTTTTTGAATGCTTCCACTGGCCCATTAGCCTGCCAGTGATAAGGCATGCTCTTCTTATGGTATGCCTGGAATTATTCCGTCAGCACGCTGATCGTCTTATTCAGGAAGTGCATACCACGATCACTAATCAAGATCTTCGAACATCCAAATCACGTCAATACATGCTCAAAGAGGAACTTTGTAGTGGTCAGGCCTATGTAATCTGTAGTATACCTAGGGGGGATAATATGGGGTACAGAGGGAGGTACCCAAGGGAATAATATAATAATGGGATGGGCCATAGTAATAAATAAGGTGGTTAACCCGTATCATGTAAGGGACCACAAGTAGATGTAATAATGTAATAAGCCCGTGGTATTAGATAGAAGGTATTGAGTGAACCATGGTACCCATGGTATTGTATGTATGAGGCCTATATAGAGGCTAGAGACTCCTGATTGAGAGATGTCAAGGATTATTGTATGAACAGGCATATGGCTTATGGAGTGTTCTCCTTCCTTAAGGAGTGAATGTATGGTGTTGCCCTACCTTAAGGGTTTGATATCAATAAAGAAGCATTTATATCTATTTCTATCTTTTATTTCTAGGTTTATTTCTATTATCATATATTTTCAGATCAGATCTGTATATTTTGGTGCAAAATCTATAGAATCTAATTGCATACCTAAGTTGTTGGTGAAAAAATACCCAATTTGAAAAAAAAATTCAGCCGAATCAGATTCCAGATAAGGGAGATATCACTGATTTAAAAATCAGCTGGGTTGCATACATTTTTTGGGGAGACGAGTTTATGGATAATATCTATAAGTTTTGGTGCAAAATATGTAGAATATAATTGCAGATCTGGGTTTTTTGTGAAAAAATACCCAATTTGAAAAAAAAAATTGGTCGAATCGGAGTCTGGATGAGGGAGATATTGCTTATTTAAAAATCAATTGTGTTGTAGACAATTTTTGGGGCAGCAAGTTTGCGGATCAGATTTGAGTTGTTGGCAAAGAAATACCCAATTTCAAAAAAAAAATCAGTCGAATCGGAGTCCTAATGAGGGAGATATCATTGATTTAAAAACAACTCTTTTTTTTCAGAAATTTTTGTGTTGGTGGGACAGTGGCAGTGCGAATCAGAAATTCTAGTGCCTATATTAGGATTTCTATCACATGAGAAGAAGAAGAATGGTTGTTCCATTTCAAAAAACAGGTTATAATAGGGATTCTGAGCAATATTGACTAAATTGTGGCCATTTCAAATTTTCGCCAAGTAAGTGAATTTTTTTTCCCAAATCCTCTTCATGGCAGTTCTATATTTTATAGGAAAAGATAATGGTCCTACTATTGAAGAATACACAAAAGAATAAAAAGTCATTATGGGAAAACATTGGAGATTTTGGGTAGTGGCTAATTTTGTAGATGAGAAGGCCACACGGTGGGAATTACTTAACAAAAAGAAGTGTTCCAACCTGCCCAATGAAGAATTTGAAAATTTTCTTTTAGACGGATGGTCTCATGCTAGAAAACAAGATAATGAGAAACATGTGGGGTTATTTTCCTCTGGTATCTGCTTATTACAGGTTCATGGATATATTCAAAAGGAGAAGATCAATGTGTCTATAAATCCTAGTTGCAAGCAAAATCTTATAAATGTCAATTTGGCAAAAAAATTGCAAGTTCCAGCAAAACAAATGGAGCACACATAGGTTAATAATGAGGAGGTGCAAGTTTATAAAGATTTGAAGATTTCTATGGACAAGTATGTATTGCATTCTGATTTTTATGCTTTAGATATGGCTAATGTGGATGTTGTTTTGCGATACCCTTGGATGGAATCAGTGGGTACTATCACTATTAATGTGCATAAGAAATTCCTGAAGCTCTGGTATAGAAAGAAGAAAATTTCATTACAGGGTATTTCCATCAATAAACAAGTAGAGTCCAAAGAGGCTGAAGCAGAAGATGTTCCAGGAACTGACACATCAGATGATGAACCCTTAAGGTCGACAATAAAACACAAACATCAGACCAAGTACCAGAAAACAGGTAGTGTCTAAGGAGGTTGAAGAAGAAAATGTTACAGGTACTGATACATCAGATGAGGACTCAGTGGTTGAAGTAATATTGGAAGATAAGAAACAACAGTCGACACCACAACATGTACCAGCTACCAATCAGGCACCATTAGGTGGTGAATTAAAGAAAGATACGCCGTTGGTTAAAACTTCATCATATCACTACCCACATCACCCTGCAAGAAAACAACCAACAAGATGGCAACAAATTAGCCACAAGGACAACAACCCCCGCATGACAGATAGAGAGGGGAACCGATCCACCTACTACACATCAACACAAAAGAGCTTCCAGGGTTAACTTCCATCTCAAGGGACAAGGCACCAATTGGATTGAGGGTTCACCTTTCTCTGGGATGGCTAGATGCACGTGCATGGTACCAATGGAATACTCTTTTGAGTAGATCTTATTATTTGTGTTCTTCTTATTTTTCAGGGACGAAACATATTAAGGGGGGATAATATGGGATACAGAGGGAGGTACCCAAGGGAATAATGTAATAATGGGATGGGCCATAGTAATAAATAAGGTGGTTAACCCGTGTCATGTAAGGGACCACAAGTAGATGTAATAATGTAATAAGCCCATGGTATTGGATGTATGAGGCCTATATAGAGGCTAGAGACTCCCCATTGAGAGATGTCAAGGAATATTGTATGAATAGGCATATGGCTTGTGGAGTGTTCTCCTTCCTTAAGGAGTGAATGTATGGTGTTGCTCTACCTTAAGGGTTTGATCAATAACGAAGCATTTTTATCTATTCAGATCTTGTTATTTCTTGGGTTTATTTCTATTATCATATATTTAACCACCTTATTTATTACTATGGCCCATCCCATTATTACATTATTCCCTTGGGTACCTCCCTCTATACCCCATATTATCCCCCCTAGGTATACTACATAATCCTTCACATGCTGTGCCTCTGCCCAACGAGTCAAATACTTCGTCGCAATGATAATGTACCTCACCCCTGTCTTTCCTTGGGGTTGAATGGGTCCCACAAAATCTATCACCCACTTCTCAAAGAGTTGCAATGTCATTTGTGGATTCAAAGGCATCTCATCCCTCCGCGATGGCTTTCTAGTCCTTTGAAACACATCACATTCCTTGCAATATGCTTTAGAGTCCTGATGAAGGGTTGGCCACCATAATCCTCCACATAGAATCTTCTATGTGGTTTCTCTTCCAGCATAATGTCCTCCTGCAGTGCCCCCATGAGGGTCTGCGAGGATGTTGTTCTTCCAAACCCAGGTACATGCCATCGTAATATCTCATTAGACCTTATTTTGTACAGATGCCCAGTAATGACAGAGAAATTTGCCATGCATACAACTAATTATTTCTTCTGCTGGACAATGTATCCTTCCAGTGCAGTACTTGTCATTAGGAAATGTATTATATCCTCAAAATAACCATCTGCGACGCGCACTACAGATAGTTGTGTGTCAGGCAATACTTCTTCCAAATTAGTGGGTTCCTCCCTCGTTTCGATGCGTGACAGATGGTCTAGTCCCGCGTTAAGTCGTCCAGGCTTTACAAAACTTCAAAATCATACTTTTGAAAAAATAAGAGCCACCTGCAGATCTCCCCCCCAACACAGGTTTATTGACTAGGTACTTCAGTGTGGAGTGATCCGTATACATCTTAAAATGGCCTCCCAGTAAGTAGTGCCTAAAATTCTAGAGCACATACACCATAGCTAACCCTTTGCACTCAGTGGTGGAATAGTTCTTCTCCACTTTGGATAATCTTCGGCTTGTGAACGCGATAGGATGGTCTAATCCCTCTCCACCAGCCTCTGTCAATACTTCTCCCAATGCTATACATGATGCGTCAACATGTACATGAAACTCCTTCTTCCAATCCGGGAAGACTAGAATCGGTGCAGTGGCCATATTTTCTTTCAATATATCCAAGCTCTTCTTACAATCCTCGTTCCAACAGAATGTGACATCCTTCTTCAATGATTTTTCCATAAGCGCGGTTATACCAGGGTTCTCAAACTGTGGTCCTTTAACCTCACGGTGACCTTCTATTTCTAGAATATTAATCTTCCATGGATCCTCATCTTCTTCTTTAGCAGTCACGTTATAACATTTCAGCTCGTGACTTAGCTGAGTAGCCCACTCAGGCTGAATCAGGTCCAAAGGATCCTATGGTATCCTGAATATTGCTGCTTTCACTTCTTCTAGCACCTCATCAATACAATCAAACCCATCTTTGAAAATAAATGTCATTACAAAGCCCATTGCTTGTACCATGGCAGAGCTTTGTTTCTACGTACCAATTTGTTGGGACAACATCCAAAGTGTGACAGAACAAGTGCACCCATTTAGGTTGGGGATTTTCTCCATAAGCCTAGGCCCATTTGGCCTAAAGCACACGTGGATCATCCTACCCATCATACTTTTCTGTCATTCACATCTTAGGCTTCCCAAATCATGTTCTCATCATCCTCCTACATTTGCACCAATCATCAAAGCTTCCTTTATGTGTACCACACCATCTTGCGGGCGTAATGCATAGTGCTCAATCCAACACCTGAAAGCGCTGCTTTTCTGGTACCTCCCTTTCAAATGAATCCAAAAATATATCTACCTCATTCACGCCATCATAAGTAGGCATATTTCTTACCTCTGAGGACACGCAACGCAACGATCGGGTCATCATGTTGCAGTTTAGCATAGTCACTTCATGTAACCAATTTTGCCAGTGTTCTAACTCTTCTTCAGAGTCTAAAGTGCGGGAACTCTCACGATCTTAGGTAATTCGTCCATCTGCAGTGGGATTTACCCAATCTTGATCTCGTGCTACTATCTTATAGATACAGTCGAAATCGTCATCACTCTCATAATCACGAACTAGTTCAATATAGCGCGATCCTTCAACGGGATCTAGGGGTACTATTACGCGTAGTGATTTCTTCTCAAATAACATCTTTTGCTTCTTTAGGTTGATTACGCCATTCATATTAGTAGCCCAATCAATTTCGAGGAGTACAGGATAGGGAATGTTTTCATCCACTATCTCTATTACTTCAAAGTCATCCAGTGCGCTCACGCCTTCAATATCCACAATCACCCCCTGCAGTCGTCCCACGGGGATGATCTTCTGCTGATTTTCCATCCTTAGCTAAATCGGAGACCATTGCAACACAGGTGTGTGACATAGGTAATATCACTCTGTGAACAAAGGCAACCCCTCTAGCCCTAGAGTGGGTCTAGTCACTATACAGACAATACCAAAGAAAATTTCTTTAGAAAGTTGGTGTTGTGAAGACCTACCTTCAATCCAATGCTCGATAAAGTCCTCGTTGTGTTGCTCCAGCTCTTGATTCTTCTAATCATTCATACCTGAAAACAACATGTAGAGAAACACCACAAACGCAAATAGAAAACAACCAAACAATCTACTTGAAGAGTCAAGGAACCTCAAGCTATCGACATATAATTTGACGCACGATATAGGAAACAAGCTATTGATTTGTATTAATATAAATCAAAGTAAACTTACAACCAAGCCTTGAAATTGTAAGCCTCCTTCAAGGGCCCTATTGGTATGTCTCTGTAAGCATTTACTTGTGAACTGTCTCACAAGGGAACATATGACTCTCTCTTTTGTCCAAAAGGGTTGATACTAGAAAGCTCTCAAGCTAACTCTACTCAAGCATCTCTCAAATCAAAATACAAATGAGGCTACTTCCACACTCCAATAACACTCTCTACCTCTACTCCTCTCTTAGAAACTTGAAACTATAAAATTACATGTAGTTATTATTCCATTACATCCAAGCTAACTGATGTTTTTCATGGACGAGATATTTATAAGAGGGAGTGGTCCCATAAGAGAAGGAAGGAAGAGCTTATCTCTTAGGGAGGTGTTTCCGAGAAAACTAATGTCTTTTCGATCTGCTAATCCCACTAAGACGGGTAGCTATCTTAGAAACAAACAATCAAAGCAATTTTTGATTTCCTTTATGTATGACAGATAAGAGAGAAGCAAAGGGGACCAACTTGGATCTTCCGCTTGGCTCCTTTCTTGATTTCTATCTCCCTTGATAGAGCTTGCCACTCCTCTCATACTTGTCCCGCTTCAGAGAATATCTGTAGAGTCAAAGTAACAAAACACCATCAAAGCATATCGATCTATAATATCATAAACAATGCAGAATCAGAAATACATTGACCATACAATTGCATTCACAAATAGCAAGATTCACAAATACATGATTATATGGAGGAAAACTAAAAGAAATTTATTAATAGTAGAAGAGATGATTACAACCCAACTGTCTAATCCAGCATCATCCTCCTAGTATCAAAGCCCTCTTCACCTCATGAAAAGCAAGATCACCCAACAATACAATGTTTCTTCTCACAGATAAACCAACAACACTTCCTTACAAAATACAAAATTCCAGCCTCCAGATCTCTCAGATGAGGGATAAATTTATAGATGTCTTGCAAGGGTGTGAGTCAGCTCTAGGTTTTTTATTAGTGTCATTCCACTGATAGTTCTTGATTCCACTTGGAGATTTTATTGATCTCTTACTCATCCCTGGGCGAATTCAAAGAGGCAAGTGTCATATGAGAAGTTTTTGGAAGATTCTATGATCATCCATTTAGCAAACTGTCTCTGCCATTTGTCTATTCTCACTCATTGCACCCCACAGAAGGCTTGTTGAGAATGCAAAAAGATGATGGAGCTTAGTGGAAAGGAGTCGCCTTCACTAAGTGGTCCCGCAGGCAAGTTTTGGCGCAAAGTCTATTTTTAGACTATGTCTATTTTTAGACATATGGATCATGGTCTATGAGTTGTAGTTTTCTGTTTATGGATGATTGGTCATGTTGGGAAAAGTAGATGGACTTCTATTTTTGGATCATAGCAGGAGTGATCACAGCAGGAGTGATAGGAGTCTATTTTTAGACTGCTAGTCAAAAATAGAAAAGTCAAATATTATTGTCTCATAATAATATTTAGACTATAAACTTTATCTTATTCTCTTGGAGCACTTCAGTTTGAGCTACAGATGTGGCACATGCAGCTGTCAGAAGGAAATACACTTTTCTTTGTGATTCAGTTGAGTTTTTGCATGCATGACATCAATTAGAACTCATGCATGTGAGTTCTGTGGAGTTGATGGAGTTGTGTTCAGTTTGACTTAGTTGAACTAGTTTTATTTAGTCTAATTGGCCAATAGACTAATGATGAGTTGTGTGAATTAATTATTAACTCATAATGCAACTGAAGAATACATCAGTTAACTCAGTGCATGTACAGTTCAGTGGAGACAGGTGTTAAAGTTTGAGATTGCTATAAGTTGTGCATGAGATTTTGCACATGCATGGATTAAGTTATGCCAATGATCTCTGCATAGTTGGAGGCCAATACCAAGTGAATATAGCTTGTGGTCACGTGATTTCCAGTGTGAGTGATTTTCACAAGGTAAATAGGAGTTTGGATCAGCCATTCTCATTCATTCTCTTGCAGGGTTGTGCAGTGGAGGCAGGCAAAGCAGCGGGGGAGATTTGGAGATTAGATCTGAGCTGTATTGTGTGTAATAGGTGGAGATAGTGCTGGATACTTGTGAGAAGTATTTTACTATGTATTCTTACATGTTCTCAATCAATATAATATACAGATAGTTGGGGTTTTTAGCGAGATGCTTTCCCTAGGAAAATACTGTGTTAATATGTGTGATTGATGCTTCTATGTGAGCATGTTATTGTTTCTGCTTCTGTAAATTGATGATCAACGTAGAGGAGGTTATGTATTATGCATGTATTCCACAATAGTGTATAATCGGGATAATCTCTGTGAATATGCGTCATATTATTCAAAATTTCTACATGGTATCGGAGCGAGCTGATTTGAAGAAGAAGTTCTACATGATATCAATGCTATATTGATCATCAGATCTATTATTCAGAAAGTGTTTACATTTTATTTCTTCAGGTAGAGTCTGTAATCGGGCTAGGTAGCCTTTGGATTCATCCTTCTTTTGGAAGGTGAGATATCCAATGAATGCCCATACAGTTGATCTCTATATAGGAAATAATTTTTTCTCACGAATTTTAGATCAGAAGCGGCTGAGTTTTGAGCTGGTGGAATGGCGCTCGAGGATAACCTCAGAAACATCAGGTGTGAGAATGGAGACAGTATGCCCCAGTGTCTCACAAAGTTCACCCAATGCCGGGATGAGCTGGGAAGTGTGGGGGTAACTGTTGAGGATGAGGATATGGTGAGTCTAGCACTCCTTGGCCTTCCTAAGAGTTGGCATAGCTACCAGGACTTGGTGAATGGAAGGGAGAAATTGCCAGGATGGGAGAGACTTTGGTCGGATCTTGTGCAAGAGGAGATTAGACAGCGCACCAGAGACAGTTCTTCATCTATGCATGATGAGGAGAACTGTGCCTTAGCGAGTAAGGCGAAGAAGGGGAAGGGGAAGGTTTCTCTTTCCGAATCCAGTTCTTCCAATGATGGGAAGAAGGTTGACAAGTCGAAGGTGAGATGCTTTCGTTGTCATGAGTTAGGCCATTATGCTACTAATTGCCCAAAGAAGAAGTCCAAGAAGGGATCCGGGGAAGGATCTGAAGGTGAGGCACTTGCTTCACAGTTTGAGTTGGATTTAACACTCTTCGCATGCATGGTTTCATCCATGGTGGGAAGTGGTTGGTTTCTTGATAGTGGAGCTTCTTTCCACATGACCGGTGACAAAAGTTTGTTCAGTACTTTGGAGGAGAAAGATCTCCAGATACTCATAGGGATGGGTAATGATGAGAAGTATAGTGTCTCAGGTGTAGGCACGGTTATTTTTTAGAGGGAGCATGGAGCTCGCCTTACCTTGACCGATGCCAGGTATGTACCAGGACTGAAGAGAAACTTGGTGTCGATCGTGATGCTAGAAGACAAAGGCTATGATGTAGTCTTCAGTAAGGGAAAGGTTTTCCTTAGACACATCATCACTAGACAGGTGAAGCAGATTGGTTCACGGGTCAAGAACCTGTATGTTCTTGAGGTTCAAGATGCATGCAAAGACTTGAGCATCGGGGAAACTGATGGAAACTTGGTGGTTGAGAGGGAGCGTATATTACCTCTCGACATGCAGAGCCAGAAGAAGTCTCAGACAATTGTGGAGGAGCCACGATTGGTGCTGCAGCTTCAGGAGGTTGTGGAGCAGCCACAATAGGGGGAGCTAAGAGGAGATCGAGTAGAGACATCTACTCATGCAGAGACCTCCAGTAGGGGGAAACTTCGAGCCAGGTGAGCAAAGGGATCGCATGCAGCCATACCTCCAAGTAGGAGGTGGGGTGATATTACGTGATCGTCCCAAGGAGGAGAGGCAGGATCCTTGAGGTACCCAACCTCTTGGATGAGACCTTGCTACGGGAGCCCCGATGTGGAGTAGCTGGAACTGATTGATTGGGTAGAGACAGATGTGGATGGAGCAGCAGAGAGAGTGACAGTGTAGGGAATCCCAGGACAGCGCATAGCATGCAGGCTGCAGCAATGCGAGAGGCACAAGTGTTTTGCACAGTGCTAGGTGGCACAGAGAAGTGTGCAATGGTGTGAAATGCATGGAGATGTTGCAGTAGCACAGATGTTAGAGAGGGAGCACTTGTCAGCAGCAGGTAGAGCTTCAGCATCGGAGTATGTTCCTAGCCCAACAGAGTGGTCAGTTGGGAGTGTTTTTTGTTTCAAGTGTTGTTGGAGCAAAGTGGACTGGGCAGATGTGTTGCATGCAGAACATTCCAGAGTTACAGGATCGGGTTTGAGAGGAAGCCTTTCTTGTTGAGAGGGAGTGTTGAAAAGTGTGCAACAAGAAATGCTTGTTGAGAATGCAACAAGATGATGGAGCTTAGTGGAAAGGAGTCGCCTTCACTAAGTGGTCCCGCAGGCAAGTTTTGGCGCAAAGTCTATTTTTAGACATATGGATCATGGTCTATGAGTTACAGTTTGCTGTTTATGGATGATTGGTCATGTTGGGAAAAATAGATGGACTTCTATTTTTGGATCACAGCAGGAGTGATCACAGTAGGAGTGATCAGAGTCTATTTTTAGACTGCTAGTCAAAAATAGAAAAGTCAAATATTATTGTCTCATAATAATATTTAGACTATAAACTTTATCTTATTCTCTTGGAGCACTTCAGTTTGAGCTACATATGTGGCACATGCAGCTATCAGAAGGAAATACACTTTTCTTTGTGAGTCAGTTGAGTTGTTGCATGCATGACATCAGTTAGAACTCATGCATGTGAGTTTTGTGGAGTTGGATGTGGAGTTGATGGAGTTGTGTTCAGTTTGACTTAGTTGAACTAGTTGTATTTAGTCTAACTGGCCAATAGACTAATGATGAGTTGTGTGAATTAATTATTAACTCATAATGTAACTGAAGAATACATCAATTAACTCAGTGCATGTACAGTTCAGTGGAGACAGGTGTTAGAGGTTGAGATTGCTATTAGTTGTGCATGAGATTTTTCACATGCATGGATTGAGTTATGCCAATGATCTTTGCATAGTTGGAGGCCAATACCAAGTGAATATAGCTTGTGGTCATGTGATTTCCAGTGTGAGTGATTTTCACAAGGTAAATAGGAGTTTGGATCAGTCATTCTCATTCATTATCTTGCAGGGTTGTGCAGTGGAGGCAGGCAAAGCAGCGGGGGAGATTTGGAGATCAGATCTGAGCTGTATTGTGTGTAACAAGTGGAGATAGTGTTGGATACTTGTGAGAAGTATTGTACTATGTATTGTTACATGTTCTCAATCAATATAATATACAGATAGTTGGGGTTTTTAGCAAGAAGCTTTCCCCGGGAAAATACTGTGTTGATATGTGTGATTGATGCTTCTATGTGCGCATGTTATTGTTTCCGCTTCTGTAAATTGATGATCAACGTAGAGGAGGTTACGTATTATGCATGTATTCCTGAATAGTGTATAATCGGGATAATCTCTGTGAATATGTGTCATATTATTCAAAATTTCAACAAGGCTCTTTCAGTATGCATTGCACCTGGCTAGTGTAGCAGCCAGTATGCATCGCACCTTGACCATGGAGAAGTCAGTATGGTCATGTTTTGGCCAGTTCTAAGTGATTTTTTAGGTGGAACTTCTGGGAAATGATGTAATCAGTTGAACTTGATCCTTTGGGGTATGAAACAACACTTTTATGGGTTAAAGAGCCCTTGGTTTATGGACATATGAGTTTGGGGTTGCAGTGCCCAAATATGTCTATAACAGTTGCCCCCTAAAGCATGAGGTCGTAAATCTTTTGATGTTGGGTGAAATGCTTTATCAGGAGGATCCGAGGTATTCGAACTGGAAGGTGACCTATATAAGATACAATAAAATACATCATCATCATATTATTTTCATGATCTAGCTGAGGCAGGCATTCCCATGCTCAGCTTTATAAATTCATTTTCATGTACATAGGATGGTCATTCGTTTACTGTTGCAGACTAGTGATTCTTCACATGAAGAGTCATCTTCCCTAGCTTAAATGACTATCTATGTTGCTTTTGTGTACAATTGATGTCTTTATTTTCCTGAATATATCACAGCCCAAATGGATGAAACTAGATCTGGAGTCTTCAAACTAATTCAATTTTCACTCGATGTACAAGTCGATCCATGTGAAAAGATGTTCCGAAGTCGGACATGGAAAGACATCGCCTGATTATCAGCCAATAATGTAAGTTGTTAACATGCACAAAAGCAATCACCGATAATGATAATGACCCTCAAGGTACTACAATATAATTTACATGGTCTGAATATATGATCTGATGTCAAACACTATGCAAAATCTTTCGGTCGAAGGCCATTGATGTAAACTTATCGCCAAAAGTGAGAAGCTTTCCATTGAGGCATGCAAGCTTCAAAATATTGAAAGGGTTGTTTCTAAGTCAACTTCTTGGATAATGAGCTGATGTCGACATGAAGTGACTCACCGTAGGAGTGCCTTAATGTATCCCACATCTATGACATGAAACAGAACAACAAGATCTTCTGGAGGTGAAAACAATTTGGTGATATAAGGTTCAGGAATGGCGGTCATGAAAAATGAAGGGTGAGGGCATTGCAGTGGATGAGACATTTGTTGGATGGTGAATTCTCTAAATGACTTCTCTTGAACATGTTGGTGACATTGAGATGGATTGGTAGCATTAACCTCAAAAGATGGATAGTATGGAGGACCAATGGTGATATGACTGGTGAAAAGAATAACTCAACCTGACTCAATCATGGTGATGGAGTGAGAGTGTCATGTTCAAGAGCGACTTGCTACCAATAAAATTCTTCAAGTTTTCTTCCCTTTCTCCCCAGTCATTGCTGACCAGTAGCTCTTTATTTTTGTCAAGCTTGAGGAGGAAAACATATGCTTGTTCTATAATTTTCCCTTTGGGCAAACTTGTCGCTATGTTTTAGCGATTCTAGCGACAGTGAAACTTGTTCTTGTCTGGGTGGACAAGTTTGTCACTATTGTTTTAATGAGTTTAATGACAAAGACAACTCGATCCTTTTCATGTTTAGAGAGTTTGAAAAGGGACAAAAAGGAAACTCCAGAAGTCCTTTTTCGTAGCATAATCCCTTATGTCTGAAAAATTATAAAATAATACGAAAGGGATGACTTTTGATCATTTTAGCGAGCCAAAAAAGAAAAACGCTCGATCTTTTTGTGGGATAATCCCTCAGGTCCAAAAAGATTAAAATACAGGAGGGATGGCGCTTCCCCTTACTTTAGCGAGCTGGAAATGCTAATAGCTCGACAATCTTTTTATATTTTACAAGTCTAAAAAGAGTTTAAAAGAGACTCGTTTTTTAGGAACGAGTGGTGTTTTTCGGTAGCAACTGCTTCCAGGTAAGTTTGGAACTTCTCAAAACATGGTAGTGTGAAGAGGGTGGCTGACAGAACCACTCGTCGCAGCTGTTCCTCAAGAGGGTAAACAATCAAGTGGAAGCATATGATCGGCCAAAAGAATGGAGGTGATGGTAAGAAAACAACCAAAGCTCAAAAGGCTGATAGCAGGACAATCACAAAGGTTATTTACTGACGATGGACTCATTTTTTAATAAGCTTGAATTGGAAGAAACTATGCTCAGTGGTGGGTTTATTTTTTAACGAGCTTGAACCTTATGGAAACATTACTCATGCTAGTCATTTAAAGATGTCTCTCATTGGTAGGTCTATTTTTTAATGAGCTTGAACTCTACTATAACATGTGCTCATTGCCTTTTTATGTAAGCTAGAAATGACCAAACTACAAAGCTAACTACACTAAAGCTAGGGAACTACTGAGATTAGGTAGGATGGTTTTGTCTTTTGTCTAGACACAATCTTTCCTTTTCTTCGTCTGTGCGTTGCAAACAAAGGTGAATGGTGGTCAGACCAATCACCTAACCCAAGAAGTTGACACTAAAAAACTAAAAAGCTAAAATATGAAATTGGTCGTCTTTTGCTTGTGTAAAAAAGGTTTGCATGCCCCTAGGTATTGAGAAAACGAGAGTTTCTAGGTCACCATATGGAAGTCCTTGTGGTTAGGTAGGATTTCTTCTGTCTGTGGTTAGACCGAAACACTTCCTTGGCTCTATCCATTGAAATAGACAAAGGTGAATGGTGTGAGCTTCCAATCACATAACTTGTCAAGAAACCTTATTTCTTCAGCTGGGTTCACCTACCGAAGCAGACCAGGGTGCATGCCCCCTAAGCTTCGTTACATTCACCAGACTACTCGTGGTAATTAGGTGGATGAAATGAAGGTTGAAGAGACATTCTCGATGCAAAGAGACCATTTAGGGATGATGTTTGACTTGCAACTGTGTTTGAGCCTGGAAATGAAAGCTAGTCGATAAGCTGTGCCATTCTGCCTTCATGCAGGAAACACGTCACTCGAAAGAGTGTGGAAACAATAGCTTCCATGCTATAAACATAGTCACGCCCAAGGAGTAGATTTTAATCTAGTGGCCCTTGGACTACCATCATGTTCAAGTGAACGGTTTTCCTTTTCAAATTTATCGGTAACTTCGGAAGGATCCCTAATGGTTGACCGATTCCTTTGTTAAAGCCTGACAAATTTTGTGTCTCAGGTAGGAGTGATGGTGAACCAAGCACTTTCCAAGTATTTGAGGAAAGGATACTCACTGAAGCCCCTTCATCTATGATAGTGCTAGACACGATCATTTTGTAAACTTGTACTATGATCCAGAATGGTACATTAGATGGAAGGCAGGGTCTTGCTAGTTGATTCCAATCAAAGGAAATGACTAGACTGCTCGGCGAGGGTACCGGATAAACAACTGGATGAACCTCCTGAACTGGGGGCTTCTTCCTCCCGTTGTAAAGGAATGGGTGGATTGCCCTCATGTTCATCAGACTCTATATTAACAAAAAGAATTTCAATGGTGTCATTCTCATTCTCTTTGGAAATTGTATCATCCGAAGGTGGACCTTCTGAAGGCAAGACTGGGTCGACTGCCATCTCGACCTATTGACTTTGGTCTAATATAGACTCAGAAGGTTCACTTTCAATGATAGGCGTTTTGACCAACAATTGAGTTACGTCAGTCAGGTTTTCAACTAGAAATGGACTCGGTAAGAGTTTCTTGTATCCAGGCGAAAGTCGCTACGGTGAGGCAGGACGATTATGCAAGATTCTCTTGGCCTCATCTAGAAAAGGACAACGGAGAAGGTGATGGCCTCCCTCACATAGTAGACATGGAGTTTTTACCTTTCTTTCATGTTTAGGACTTTCATTTCCACTAGTTGATGATGCGCTATCAACCTGATTACCAGAGGTTGATGACATCGGATGGTGCGAACGGGGAGACCATTCTCTCAAGATATGCAGAATGTAAGGAAAATCTTGATGAAAATGATTTTCTTTGCAAATTAGACAAGAACATCTAGGAGATTTAATGTGTGAATTTTCACCAGATGATTCATTGTTGCCCCCTTGCTTAACTGGCCTCTCCTTCTTCTTCTCCTTCCCTTTCTTTTTCTTCTTAGCTACTTGGTTTTTAGTATCACTAGTTTCACCAAGCGAAGAGGAAGAAAGGGAGGTAGAAACAAGAAAAGTAGAAGGTGGAGGGACCACTTCAATATCATCTAGTTGCTGATTTTATTGTTGAGGAATCACGGTGTTTTGAACGACAGAGGTCGAGAATAGCCATACTGGCAGGCCAATTGTGATTCCTGGAAGGGACAACGTAGCCATGTATGGAGCACCAATATCTCCCCAAGAAGAGAAAGGACTAGGATTCCCTCCAAGAGGGGTTCCTTGATTGGTGGATTCCATTATCTCAACCTAAGATCAATGAAGGAACAAGGATGTTATTTCGTATTAAATAAATTTTATGACGCTTTGACACAACTTTTCTTTTTCAATTTTTAAGAGTCGAGAAAAAGCTAAAGATGACTCTAGTCTCCTTCGATTTTTAATGAGCCTAAAGTGACAAGGGATCAGATGGACCTTTTCTTTTAAGGAGTCAAAAAGGAACAAAAGTGACCACTCTGGAAATCTAGACAGAGGTATTACCAAACCAATCGCACAACTGCAGTATACACCTTGGTGGTAAATTAAAGAGAAATTACCAAGAACTTTACGTACGGCAGTCAATCTTCCCGAATGCCGTGTTCAGTGCATTGCGATTGATAAGGTGGCAGACATGGCCTCCTAAGGATAAAGGATATCAACCTATTGTGGTCTCCCAATATATACTCGATGGTACGGGGAGCACAAGTCCATACTAGCACTTGTCATATTAAAGAGGAGGAATCACCCAACCTTCGATGAAAACGATAGTTACCAGGTTTTACGATGCCGGAACACGTCTCTAGCCTAGACTTCTAGATGTGTTGCGTTAGGTTCCAAAGTGTTTTTATGTTCATTGAGATTTATTTTAGAGTTGATCTTTCTTATAAGTTTGTCTTTCAAGGTTCATTACGTGATGTAGATGTAATATTTCTAAATATGAAATCTAAAATGATAAACAGTCATTTATTTTGTTTTAGCAATGAAAATCCTAGCTACTAAGGAAAGAAGAGTACGATTCTTTCAATAGAGAGCAAAGAGCACACACTAAATGCACTTTTCCTAAATCATCTTTCGCACACAATCTAAATGCAAATGCAAATGCATGTATTTGTTCTTCATTTCCTTAATGTGAGAATGCTCAAAAGGAAATCTAAGTACAGATCTGAACTATTTTCTTCAAAGCAACATTTCGACAATTTCTTTTCGAAACGAAAGGAAAGCTAGAATGACACTTTTGATTTTGAATGGAAAACTGCTTTCGACACTTCAAATATTAACAATCCAAATCAAATACAATGACAAAATTACAATTGACTATCTAGAGGAGGAAGACTTTACAACACTCTTCTTTTTTGACTCAAAATGACAGTTACAACACTGTTTGCATAAAAACGACAGTTCGATTAAGCTACTTTCGACAAAGGAGGACAGTAAATGATGGATAAATACATAAAAAATTTACAAATCCTAATCAATAGAGGTTGAATAATGTAAGGAAAGAGGCTTCAGCAATGAGATATTGATCATAAGCAGCAAAACTACTAAATAGAGCTGAAAACAAGGAGAAAAAAAACAAATTCAAAAGATAGAAACAGTATCACTCAGTCATCGCACTTGTCCTCCAGGGAAACAGGGATGCATCTCACCTGCAACACACGGGAGGTGTGATGCATACAGGCCACCAGTTACAGATAGTGCGATGGACCAGGGAGCGAAACTGAGTTTGGTTTTTGCTCAAAATTTGCAACTAAGTTCAGTTATTTCAGCTGATCTATGATGGATAGTAAAAACAAAGTACAGGGGTATGATCTTATGAGGTTATTGAGCTACCACAAGGGCACTTAGAATGCTTGTACGTCAAATGTTTAGTTCATAAACCAACCTAGAGATTGACTGAAGCAACATTCATCTACTTTGAAATTACATAGCAAGAGCAGTTCGAGGGCTAGCTGGCTAACTTCAGGCTCCGTCTGTAGTTTATAAAGCAAAAAACAATAACAAACAAACTATTCATTCCCCAACGGAGTCGCCATTTTTGTTTCCAGGAAAATTAGTGTCTTTTCGATCTACTAGTCCCACTAAGACGGGTAGCTATCTTAGAAACAAACAATCAAAGCAATTTTCAATTTCCTTTATGTATGAAAGATAAGAGAGAAGCAAAGGGGACCAACCTAGATGTTCCACTTAGCTCCTTGCTTGATATCTCTCTTCCTTGATAGAGCTTTCCACTCCCCTCCTACTTGTCCCGCTTCAGAGAATATCTATAGAGTCAAAGTAACAAAACACCATCAAAGCATCTCGATCTATAATATCATAAACAATGTAGAATCAGAAATACATTGACCATACAATTGCATTCACAGATAGCAAGATTCACAAATAGACGATTATATGGAGGAAAACTCAAGGAATTTTATTAATAGTAGAAGAGAGGATTACAACCCAGTTGTCTAATCCAGCATCATCCTCCCAGCATCAAATCTCTCTTCACCTCATGAAAAGAAAGATCACCCAACAATACAATGTTTTTTCTTACAGATAAACCAACATCACTTTCTTACAAAATACAAAATTCCAGCCTCCAGATCTCTCAAATGAGGGATCCATTTATAGATGTCTTGTAAGGGTGTGAGTTAGCTCTGGGTTTTTGATTAGTGTCATTCCACTGATAGTTCTTGGTTCCACTTAGAGATTTTATTGATCTCTTACTCATCCCTGGGCGAATTCAGAGAGGCAAGTGTCATATGAGAAGTTTATGGAAGATTCCATGATCATCCATTTAGCAAACTATCTCTGCCATTTGTCTATTCTCACTCATCACACCCCACAGAAGGCTCTTTCAGTATGCATTGCACTTGGCTAGTGTAGCAGCCAGTATGCATCACACCTTGACCCTGGAGCAGTCAGTATGGTCCAGTTTTGGCCAGTTCTGAGTGGTTTTTCAGGTGGAACTTCTAAGAAATGATGTAATCGGTTGACCTTGATCCTTTAGGGTATGAAACAACACTTTTAGGGGTTAAAGAGGCCTTGGTTTATGGACATATGAGTTTGGGGTTGCAGTGCCCAAATATGTCTATAATAGGAGGTTGCACAAAAGGTGGAACAACTATCCCAGAGGAGAAAGGCGAGCTCAACTAACCCAACAACCAGCCCTAGGACCACCCATGAAGCAATTCATCTCAAAGTTTCGACAAGTTGTTGCAAAACTTGCCAAATCTGGCTCGTCACAGGTGCAACATAGGGACAGAGTGAAGACTTCGCTAGGGCTATTGTTAACTTGACCGTCTTCACGAGGGGGCTAACTCCTGACTCACGATGACCCATAAACTTAGGTAAAATGGGTTTTCTTTAGGGATAATGAAATGAGGCACTCTTCTTGAGATTGAAAGGAAGGTAATGACACATAATTGGCAACATGACATAGCACAGATATCAGTAACATGGACCAGAAGTATCCGGGATCAGGGAATGCAGAGTCGGTGACAAATTACTATGTAATAGATGCCCCCTAAAGCATGAAGTCCGAGAGAGTGGGAGGGGTGAAATGCTTTATGAATCCATAACTAAAATAGAACGTCCTCACAAAGAACATGTACATGCAAGTACAACTGATATCTCTGATACATGAGTACATAGTGAAAGGAAATACATATGCATAAGGCATGGGCGTAGCCATCCAGAAGATAAATATAAATGTGTCATATGTCATAATTGACTTGATGAGCTATGTAATATGTTCATACCTTTACTTGTTGCAAAGTTTTTCCATATTTTCAAAAATAAAAAAAATATAAAAATGTAAAGAGGGTATACCCTAAAAGAAAAATCAAAGGTAAAAAGAATAAACATGGTCAAAAAAATGAAAGAAAATGAACCCCAACAAAAAGAAAGACAAAGGAAAGTGTGCAAGTCTAAATGCCACTACTTTTTACTGTTGCAGAATAAACAATTGTGTGCAGCTTGTAATTTATGCCACAATTGATGAATAGGCAAACAGCTTAAGCTTGGCTAGTTCATATTTGAACATTATGTCTTAGAGATAGAGAATAAAATCTGACCAAACAGTGTAATCTTGGTAGATAAGTAGATAGGTAGAGTAAATAAAAAGAGCTCAATAGTTTAATCTGAGCCCTTAGATGTAATAAGTGCAGACTTAGATAGGCTTGCCATGTAAAAGAAAAGGAAGATTTGATAAGGGTTTGCCAGTCTAAGTGCACCCTAATAAAGAAGAAAAAATGCTAGGTTAAAGTAGGTAGGGTAGGTAGATGGTTGTTGCATAATTATATGTGATGATTAATGTCTTTAAAGGTGTTAGTCTTTCACTTTCATCACAAGGACAAGGCAAACAGTACGTTGAAAGCATCTCAAGCAAGGCAAAGTCACAATAATTAACTCTCCTTCTCATTTTCCCTAATTATTCACTAATTTCCCCTAAGCACTAAGGTATTTGCTAAATTGGAGGGGCTTAGAGCGTTTCTCTGACTTTTGGAGGGACCGAACCCTCAGCGCAATAATTTCGAAAGCCTAAGAACTTAAAACCATCATTCATTCATTTTCATAAGTCTTTTCCTAAAGTAAAATTCTATTTTACTTAGGAAAAATACACAATATTACATAAAACCCCTTTTTCAGTTAAGCCTAAGTCAAATGTAAACTCTAATGTTTTACTTAGCACTTTTTATCACATTGGTTCATATTAATTTCTGACTTATATTATATAACTCTCGAATGAAAGTTTACCCATTCCCGTATTACTGCATATATATAAAAATCCTGAAATATTAATATTCCGCTCCTTTGGTTAATTATAACCATAAGTATGTTTTAATAGGATTAACTAGTTAACCCATAACTAGTTAACAACCTAATCCCCCCACTGCATAAAAATGGATTAATTAACCCTCGCAGTTAATTAATAACCTCTCTGTCCATTCACAATCACCCAGATATGATTTATTAACTTGTTAATTATATCGGGACCGCCCTCCTTTAACCTTCCGCCACTTCACCTCCCCGACAACCATCCGATTGGCTCCCGCAGATCCAACGGTCATCGCGCATATCACATGATCCTTTTGGTCGACATTTAGCATGCGATGGAGAGTGATTTCATGAATAATGCTTGTGCTATGTGTCACATAGTGTATGGAATCGCGCAACCCTCCCTCAATACCACTCGCCTCCCATAAGCGGTGCAATATGAAACTGTTTACCACCTTTCCACAAATGATATAAAATTTCAAATCAGCCCCGCTGACGTAACCTGTCACTGTCATTCACCTGCCAATATCAACCATTTACCTGTTTAAAACACAAAAACCCCAGTTTTGCTCGTTTTCACCTAATTGTGCAGTAAAACCCTTTGTAACCCAGATGCACCACCTGAAGCCTCTGTTAACTGATTCAAGCATGGTTTACCTCCCAAAAAGCATTTTGGACTCACTCCACAGACCTCTCAAGCTCAAATGAAACCTTTTCAACCTCTCCTACAAGCCAATGCTTTATTAACAATTTGTTTTGTTTTACAGATGATCAGAAGACCATAGCCTTGAATAAACAGTCTTAATACTAGTCATAAGACCTATTTACTCCAGGATTGTTATCATGTCTATTCAAATAGAAATGGAAAATAAAACATACAGTTGAAAGACAAGCAGAGGAAACATGGAATTAAAAGGATATACTGTTGAAACAGAGAGTAAAAACCTAAACTACACATTGAAGGTAAAAGGACACAGTAAAGAACAGTCAAAGTGTATCAGGATTAAAGAGTATCAGATTGAAGACCAAGTCAAGTAAATTAGCTATCATGAAGATAAACAGCAGGGAAGACAATTACAAAGCATATCATACAAATTCATGTCAAAGTGAAGATAAATGAAAAACAGAGTGGTAAAAGTAAAAAGTAAAAAATAAACAGTAAACAGTAAAAGTAAACATAAAGACATTAGGGGTTAAACAAATATGAAAACACTTTCACCAGCTATAATGAAGTTTATCCAAAGTAAAAGTGAAAAATAGTCAAAAGAAGTTTAAGGTTAAAAAACGAAATTAGAGCAAAAATGGTACATTCTTCAGAAATTTCTTGTTTGAGTCATAGTTTTGCAGAAACTATTGTGGATAATCCAAGACGTATTTGGATAAACTGGAAGAGGTTTTTTTTCCTAACAAGCCAATCTACAAAAACCTATCTCACTTTTTATACAAGTATTACCAAGAGGGAGATAAGTTCATTTCTTAACAGCCTATTTTTCAGTTTGTGAAAAGTCTTGTTTTTGACATATTTTTGCAGAAAATATTGTGAATAGTTGGAGATGAATTTTTGGAAACTGAGAGAGGTTTATCTCAAAAGAATTTTTATGTACAAAAATTTATTTCATTTTTTACATATCTATCACGGATTGAGATATACAATAATATCATTGGACCCTAAGTTTGCAGAATTTCTGGGGCAGAAATGCACAAAGGAAGGATGTAGTTAGTGACTGGGATGCCTCATCATCAACTAAGAGTTGCTATCAAATTCGACTTTCTCTTGTTTATCACCATAAATCCATAGAAATAGTTCCAAATAGATTCATTAGTTTTGAATGTCCTTTATTTAAGTTCTATTAATGTAAACAGTTGGAGATATTTGTGAAACTAATCTTGATATTTTTTCAAGATATTTCAGTTTACAATTAGTATAAATATTTCTTCATTTGAAGTATTTTGTTTGGATTCTTAGACATTGTTGTAATATTGATTACTTTGGAATAAACTGCTAATTGTACCAACTTTGTATGGCTTGCTGGATGAGGAATTAAAGCAAAGGACTTTTCACAGATTTCTTGAATCAAACACCAGATCAATAAGTTCTCTATACCTTGTGTTTTAAAGTTTTCCTTGTTTCTTATATCATCTATGTTTCATATCTAAATGATAAATGAAAAAGAATAATTCAGAATATGCTTGATTGCACTCTATTTTCAATCGTTATTATTCTCTATGTTTTCTTCTAAATTAGGATAAACTGTGAAATCTTAATTGCTCCTATTTTCTAGTTCGTCCATTTTGATTATTTAGTAAAGAATTCTTAACTGCTCGTTATTAGTAATCATTCACATTCCCTCTTTAAACAGGCTGGAGGATTCTTAACTACCCTTCAACCATTTTGAACCCATTCCATTTATTATAAATCTTTATTTGTTCCCTGTTTGACCATCTTGCCTTGTGAAACCATCCTTTTTTAAGAAACTGAATCCAGTTAAGCCATCTTCTTTGACTCCATTAGCCCAATGGCCTAAAGTACTCAGTCCTACCCTTCTGTTATTGAATCTCACCACCCAAATTCAAACAAACCCCTAAACATCACAACTAGCCTAATATCTTTCAAAACCAAGCTAAATCATAAATAGAGAGCCCTCTCTGGATACAGATCGGCTGGATTCTGTATCTAAAAGATTAGTTTCTGGTTACCTCAGACCCCTTTCCCCTTCTTACAACTTCTGGGAAAATCTAAGTGATAACATAATGGCGACTCCACTGGGGAATGAAGATTTGTTGTTATTGTTGTTCACTTTCTAAACTACAGATGGAGCCTGAAGTTAGCTAATTAGCCTTCAAACTGCTCTTGCTTTGCAAGAGCATAAGTAGATGAAAGTTGCTTCAGTCTATCTCCAGTCTAGTTTATGGATTGAACATCTGGTTTCAAACACTTGATTAGTTCCTCTTGTTAAATAAGTCTTTAAGAAAGTTTAAATCTCATATCTAAAGCCTCTTAAAGAAATCATAGAAGTTGTTTTCAAAATTCATAAAAAAGCAAAATAATCATAAAGTACTCAAAATTTGGTTTCCTGGAGAACTAACTTTTTCTTTAGAATTGTTTTACAGGTTTAGATCCGATCTATGATGGTGGACAGTGATCAGACACACAAAGGTTAAAATCATCCACCTGGTGACTCCAAATCAATTTCACAATCAAGACTCCACTGGAGAAATGAACCTGAAAGAACTGTGTGAAAAGATCAGGCTTTTAACTTGGATTGTTATCCAAGACATTATGTTCTTTCTCATTGATAAAGTTTTTCAATGTATATTGTATTTTAGAGATGATTTTAGATTAAATTTTTATTATTTTCCTTTGAAAAATGTAGATATAAAGTCTCCTTAGAGATTTTAACAACAGTCTTCTAATTCTTATGAAGATCATTTTATAATTGAGGAGAATCAAACATTCAAGACTGATCATACAATCCCTATACATGTTCCTATCCCTTATAAAGTTCCTCATAGATATAAGCCACTCATTTTACCTCCTACACTCCATGCTTTCCCTAATGATTATCCCAAGTATCTCCATAGGTTTGATGGAGAGAATGGTATTATTGCCCAAAAGCATATTCAAACTTTTGAGGATTATCTTAACTTATTTGAAGTAGATGAAGAGGATGTTAGTATTAGGCTTTTTGCTATTTCTTTGCAAGACAAAGTCAAGAGTTGGTTCAAAACCCTGCCTGAAGCAAGCATCTCAAATCTCGAGCAATTTCTCAAACTCTTCCTTGATAGATGGATAATCAAAGTCAATTTTCTCATAATCATAGAAGAATATAATCAATTAAAAAGACATCCAGATGAAACAATACAACAATTTTCAGACAGATTTAATCAAGCCTGTTATTCAATACCATTAAATATAAGACCTCTCCTTGATTCAACTCTTTTGCATTACCCAAGAGCATTTGATTCATAGATATAATTTCATCTAAGAGAAAGAAATCCCTCAACAATGGAACATATGTAGAACATGGCAGTAGATGTAGAAGTTAATCTGCAAATTAGAAGAGAAAAGTTGAAAGCAGAGAAAGAGGAAAAACTCGACATTTTGATAAAGAAAATAGAGAAAATGATTCATAAGATCACAATGAAAGTTGAATGTTTTGTTCAAAATCACCATGACACATTTGTTTCACAAAAATAAGATGTTGATATCCATGAACAAATCCCTGTTAATTCCAACTACCATAGATCAAAAGATAGATTCATAGATCAATATGAGGAGGAGCAATCTCCTGATCTAATGTGTATGTTTGATGACATTACTTCTTTTGATTATTTGCCCAAATATGATCAGTATGATGATAATTATGATCTTCAAATCCAAACTAACTTTATAGAGCAATCAAAGGCTAGTTTGGGTATGATCTTCAAATCCAAACTAACTTTATAGAGCAATCAAAGGCTAGTTTGGGTATGATCTTCAAATCCAAACTAACTTTATAGAGCAATGAAAGGCTAGTTTGGGGAATAAGGAGGTCTAGGTTTAGTAGCTTGAAAATAGTGATCAGCTTGTTCATTTCAGCCATGAGAATGAGGAGGAAAGTGCAGAAAATTTTGAAATCAGTGAAGGAACTTTACCATTTTGTTTTGATTCATTTAAATTTATCAGAGATAACTATCATGCAATTAGAAATCAAATGTCAACAAGTCTTGATATTAACTATCTAGAGGGCAATAAAATATTTGTTCAAGACTTCTCATATCTAGATTTGCAGCCTCAAAATGCCATTGAATGTCAAGTTGCAGAAGAAGACTTGGAAGCCGGAACATATGATCAAATGATCCAAGTTGATTCCCTACCTTTTTGTTTTGAATCATTTCAATTTTTAAAGGAAATGTGGTATAACATTTTTAAATAAAATGAGGAGCATCTTGTAGAAATCTATGAAGTTCCATTCGAACCTATATGTAATAAGTTGCAGCAATCCTTCCAAGTTCTTTATGATCCAATAGCTAATAGGCTGAATGATTAATGCAATCAATTTTTTTCTCCATTAACAGACTATGAGAGTCAAAATAAAGATGATAATGGTTTTACCAGACAGAGATTACAATCAGTAGAAATATCATCACAAAGAGTAGTTGAAAACATGTAGGGTGTTAAAACTAAAAGTAACATTTCAGTTTCATGGCATGTAGGCCATACACAACAGATGTAGAGTTGTTTGAATCAGTTCAAGAAAAGTGTATATATTTTACAAGATCCTTTTGTACAGTTTCTAGATCCAAAAAAGGAGATCAGGAATTTCCTTATCTTCTTAAAGGTTAACAAAGCTATATTTGATTGCAAGATCTCAATTTTAAACACCAACAAGCACAAGCAACAATGGTCACAAATGTATATGATGCTTGAGTGGTTGCATTGGTTGTTTCATTTTACCTAACTAGCAGCCAGATAGATGATTAGAGTAAGTAGGTAGGATTTCAGTTTGATTTAATTCAGTTTTCAGTAGATTATGAAATAAATCCTTAAAGATTTGAATCCAAGCAAAAGGCCCTAAGGTCTTGATGATTTACTAATTTGGTTTAAAGGTTGCATCGCCTTTTAGTTTTTGGTCAGATCTCAAGTTGTGCAGGAAAAGGTTAAGAAGATTTTGATAAAAGGGCCAAGGCTAAAAATTCCTACCCAAGTGACAAGGTGCTCAAGTAGGATTCAAGAAGGTAGAATAAATGTTTGGTGTTGATTGGATGGTAAGATTGTGAAGTTGAAGCCCGAAAAAAAGGCCCTAAGCTCGAGAAACATTACTGTCATACATACGAATAAAGCAACAAGTAGAAGAAGATTTCATAGTGTAGTCAAAATCATTCAGAGGCTATCTGACTTGTTGTTCTTGACTTTCCACCAAGAAAAGCCATCCCCAAGTGGAGCCAGTGTTATGCTCCTATACCAATAGGTGTCATATATCATGATTGACTTGATGAGATATGTAATATGTTCATACAATTACTTGTTGCAAAGGTTTTCCATATTTTCAAAAAAAAAAATAAAAAAAAATTAAAAATGTAAAGAGGGTATACCTTAAAAGAAAAATCAAAGGGTAAAAAGAATAAACATGGTCAATAAAATGAAAGAAAATGAACCCCGACAAAAAGAAAGACCAAGGAAAGTGTGCAAGTCTAAATGCCACTACTTTTCACTATTGTAGAATAAACAATTGTGTGCAGCTTGTAATTTATGCCACAATTGATGAACAGTCAAATAGCTTAAGCTTAGCTAGTTCATATTTGAATTTTATGTTTTAGAGATAGAGAATAAAATTTGACCAAACAGTGTAATCTTGGCAGATAAGTAGATAGGTAGAGTAAATAAAAGGAGCTCAATAGTTTAATCTGAGCCCTTGGATGTAATAAGTGTAGACATAGGTAGGCTTGCCATGTAAAAGAAAAGGAAGATTTGATAAGGGTTTGCCAGTATAAGTGCATCCTAATAAAGAAGAAAAAATGCTAGGTTAAAGTAGGTAGGGTAGGTAGATGATTGTTGCAGAATTATATGTGATGATTAATGTCTTTAAAGATGTTAATCTTTCACTTTCGTCACAAGGGCAAGGCAAATAGTATGTTGAAAGCATCTCAAGCAAGGCAAAGTCACAATAATTAACTCCCCTTCTCATTTTCCCTAGTTATTCACTAATTTTCCTTAAGCACTATGGTATTTGCTAAATTGGAGGGGCTCAGAGCATTTCTTTGACTTTTGGAGGGACCGGATCCTCGGCCCAATAATTTCAAAAGCCTAAGTACTTAAAACCATCATTCATTCATTTTCATAAATCTTTTCCTAAGGTAAAATTCTATTTTACTTAGTAAAAATACACAATATTACATAAAACCCGTTTTTCACTTAAGCCTAAGTCAAATGTAAACTCTAATGTTTTACTTAGCGCTTTTTATCACATTGGTTCATATTAATTTCTGACTTATATTATATAACTCCCGAATGAAAGTTTACCCTTTCCCGTATTACTGCATATATATAAAAATCCCGAAATATTAATATTCTGCCCTTTTGGTTAATTATAACCATAAGTATGTTTTAATAGGATTAACTAGTTAACCTGTAACTAGTTAACAGCCTAATCCCCCCACTGCATAAAAAGGGATTAATTAACCCTCACAGTTAATTAATAACCTCTCCATCCATTCACAATCACCCCGATATGATTTATTAACTTGTTAATTATATCGGGCCTGCCCTCCTTTAACCTTCCACCACTTCACCTCCCCGACAACCATCCGATCGGCTCCCGCAGATCCAATGGTCATCGCACATATCGCACGATCCTTTTGGTCAACATTTAGTGCGTGATGGAGAGTGGTTTCGTGAATAGTACCTGTGCTACATGTCACACAGTGTATGGAATCGCGCAACCCTCCCTCAATACCTCTTGCCTCCCATAAGCGGTGCGATATGAAACCGTTTACTGCCTTCTTGCAAACGATATAAAACGTCAAATCACCCCCATTGATGTAATCTGTCACTGTCATTCACCCGCCAATATTAACCATTTACCCATTTAAAACACAAAAACCCCATTTTTGCTCATTGTCACCTGATTGTGCAGTAAAACCCTTTGTAACCCAGTTGTGCCACCTGAAGCCTCTGTTAACTGATTCAAGCATGGTTTACCTCCAAAAAAGTGTTTTGGACTCACTCCACAGACCTCTCAAGCTCAAGTGAAACCTTTTCGACCTCTCCTGCAAGCCAATGCTTTATTAACAGTTTGTTTTGTTTTACAAATGATCAGAAGACCACAACCTTGGATAAACAGTATTAATACTAGTCATAAGACCTATTTACTCCAATATTGTTATCATGTCTATTCAAACAGAAATGGAAAATAAAACATATAGTTGAAAGACAAGCAGAGGAAACATGGAATTAAAAGGATTTACTATTGAAACAGAGAGTAAAAACCTAAACTACACATTGAAGGTAAAAGGACACAGTAAAGAATAGTCAAAGTGTATCAGGATTAAAGAGTATCAGATTGAAGACCAAGTCAAGTAAATCAGCTATCATGAAGATAAACAGTAGGGAAGACAATTACAAAGCATATCATACAAATTCATGTCAAAGTGAAGATAGATGAAAAACAGACTGGTAAAAGTAAAAAGTAAAAAGTAAATAGTAAACAATAAAATTAAACATGAAGACATTAAGGGTTAAACAAATATGAAAACACTTTCACCAGCTACAATGAATTTTATCCAAAGTAAAAGTGAAAAGCAGTCAAAAGAAGTTTAAGGTTAAAAGACGAAATTAGAGGAAAAATGGTACATTCTTCAGAAATTTCCTGTTTAAGTCATAGTTTTGTAGAAACTATTGTGGCTAATTCAAGAAGTATTTCGATAAACTAGAAGAGGTTGTTGTTTCTAATAGGCTAATATACTAAAACCTATCTCACTTTGTACACAGGTATTACCAAGAGGGAGATAAGTGAATGTCTTCACAACCTATTTTTCAGTTTGTGCAAAGTCCTATTTTTGACATATTTTTGCAGAGAATATTGTGAATGGATGGAGATGAATTTTTGGAAACTGAGAGAGGTTTATCTCAAAATCATTCTTATATACAAAAAATTCTTTCACTTTTTACATATTTATCATGGATTGAGATATAAAAGTGTATAATTGGACCCTAAGTTTGCAAAATTTCTAGGGCAAAAATGCACAAAGGAAGGATGCAGTTAGTGACTCAGATGCCTCATCATCAACTAAGAGTTGCTATCAAATTCAAATTTCTCTTGTTTGTCACCATAAATCCATAGAAATACTACCAAATATATTCATTAGTTTTGAATGTCCTTTATTTAAGTTCTATTAATGTAAACAGTTGGAGATATTTGTGAAACTAATCTTGATATTTTTTCAAGATATTTCATTTTACAATTAGTATAAATATTTCTTCATTTGAAGTATTTTGCTTGGATTCTTAGACATTGTTGTAATATTGATTACTTTGGAATAAACTGCTAATTGTACCAACTTTGTATGGCTTGCTGGATGAGGAATTAAAGCAAAGGACTTTTCACAGATTTCTTGAATCAAACACTAGATCAATAAGTTCTCTATACCTTGTGTTTTAAAGTTTTCCTTGTTTCTTATATCATCTATGTTTCATATTTGAATGATAAAAAAAAAAGAATAATTCGAAATATGCTTGATTGCACTCTGTTTTCAATCATTATTATTCTCTATGTTTTCTCCTAAATTAGGATAAACAGTGAAATCTTAATTGCTCCTGTTTTCTAGTTTGTCCATTTTGATTATTTAGTAAAGAATTCTTAACTACTCTTTATTAGTAATCATTCACGTTCCCTCTTTAAACAGGCTGAAGGATTCTTATCTACCCTTCAACCATTTTGAACCCATTCCATTTATTCTAAATCTTTATTTATTCCTATTTGACCATCTTGCCCTATGAAACCATCCTTTGTTAAGAAACTGAATGTAGTTAAGCCATCTTCTTTGACTCCATTAGCCCAATGGCCTAAAGTACTCAGTCCTACCCTTCTGCTATTGAATCTCACCACCCAAATTCAAACAAACCCCTAAACTTCACAACTAGCCTAATATCTTTCAAAACCAAAGCTAAATCATAAAGAGAGAGCCCTCTCTAGATACAGATTGGCTAGATTCTGTATCTAAAAGATTGGTTTGTGGTTAACTCGGATCCCCTTCCCCTTCTTATAACTTCTGTGAAAATCTGAGTGATAACATGTGGTATGGGCACAACCATCCAATCAGAAAGACCACAAAGTCGACTAATGTTTGGTCGCAGCCATCCAATCAAAAGAGTCATGTATAAATCAATCCACACAACCTGGACTTATGTAATCTGAGCCCAGGGTCTTGAATCCCAACCTAACCACTGTACAATTTCTAATATGCAAATAGATGTGTTGAAGTCGAGCACACTAGAAAATCACTTGATTACTGACCAATGATGTGAACCATTAACAAGCGCGAGAGAGACCACTAGTAATGTCAATGGTTCTCAAGGTACTGCTAATATAATCCACAAAGTGTGAAAAATGATCTGGAGTCGAATACTTGTGAAATCACCTGATCGAAGATTGATGATGCAAGCTTGTCGTCGAGTGCAAAGAACTTGCCATTGAGGCATGCAAGCTCCAAGGTACTAGAAAGGAGTCTCTAGGTCAACTTCCCGGATAATGAGCTAAAGTCGACAGGAAGCAACCGATCGAAGGAGGGCCATAATTTTTCCCACATCATTGATGTGAGACAAAGGAACAAGATGATTGTGAATGAGATAGAGAATCTGAGGAAGGTGTGTAAGGCTACAAACTACAGAAGGATTAAGCTCTTGGACATATCGGTGACATGACTCCAAAATTTGGCAGCATTTTGGTACCAAGGGATCAAAGGTCATGACGATGCAGTAGGGATCATATGGTATGAGGCAAAATGATTAACCCAAAACCTAGAAGGCTAATGATAAAATGAGGATATCCCAACCCGACACGAAGCAAAAAGAGTGTCAATGTCCAAGAGCGACAAGCTGGCGTAATAACAAATACAATCAATAGAATGTTTCCAAATTTTCCCCCACCATTTTTGGTGAGTACCCAAATTATTTTTGAAACACAAGCTTGAAGGGGATGGCATATGCTTGTAATGTAAGTTCATCCTTCGGACGAATCCGACCTAGTGATTTTTAACGAGCCCTAGGAAGGAGAAGCTTGATCTCATCATGTTGACAAGTCCAATGACGTCAGGGTTTAACAAGTTCGACATAGGTAAAACTCGGAGTATTTTTCATGTTTAGAGAGTTTGAAAGAGACACAGAAAAGAAAAATCCAAAGGTCCCTCTTCGTAAATTTGTCCCTTGAACCCGAAAAGGTAGAAAATAATATGCATGGGAACCCATTGACCATGATAGATCAACGTATACCGTTTTCATAAGTAATCTATCCCAGCCCGTAAAAGGGGTAAACTTATATTGGGTAGATGATGCTTCGTAGCCTTTAATGAGTTCAAAGTGACAAGAGCTCAATAATCTTTTCATTTTTAAAAGGGTCTGAAACGAGCTTAAAGCGAACCCCCCATTTTTATTCTCTTTAACAAGTCAAAAAGGGAAAAAATACTCGGCAATCTTTTCATCTTTTACGAGTCAGAAAAGAGCTTAAAGATGACCCGTCCTAGAGGAACGAGTGGTATAAAGGGTAGCAATTGGTTTCAGAAATGGTGGAACTACTCAAAACATGTAATTATCAAGAGGCTAGCTAATAAAACCACTCATCGCTACGGTCCCTAGGACAGGAAAAAAACCAAGTGAAAGCATATGATCGGCCAAACAGATAGTGACGATGGAAGGAGAAAAACCAAGGCTCATCTAGCAGAAATCAATTGATAAAAACGACAATCACGAGATGTGAATTGGGCATGGTTCATTTTTACGTAAGCTTGAACCATGGACAACTCTGCTTGGATTCAGTTTCATGTTTACAAAAGCTTGAAATGAAAAACTATGCTTGCTATAATTTTGCATGTGTTGGAAATAATACTGAGAGGGGGGCCTGAATAAGCATTAGTAACTCAATAATTTTTCATTTCCATAGGCAGATTTGTATATGCTACTTTAGCTAAGTGAACCAGCGTGTACATGCCACTGTTATTAAAGCAACCAACATATATGCAGAGAACTTTTTGATTTACCCAATTTATCAAGTATTGAACTTTAACCAGTATGTCAGATATTAATTAGGCAATGCAGTAAAAGCAGAATAAAGCGTAAGCATCACACATGAACACCAAGATATAAGGTGGAAACGCAATGTGTTTAAAAACCACCTACTACTATTGTCTCTGTCTTCTTTTAATAATAATAAAATTCTATTTACAATTTTGTACTGGTGCAGACTTATACCAGTACGCAGGCTTTGACCTGCAGAAGGCTGCAACCTTCTCTCATTTTCTAGCTACTACTGGAAGGGAGCTACAACCCCCTAGCTCTTGTACTAGCCAATATGATTACTAGTATGTATGTCGACCTACAAAAGGTTACAATCTTCTCTCTTCCTCCAGAGACCACATTTCATAAATTTTCAGATTGGATCCATCAACAACATCATAACTAACATTCAATCATCAAATATATCTACATCACCCAATTACCTTTTGAACCAACCACAACCGAATCAATCAATCACTTTGACAACCCATCAATATGATCATTCAAAACATTGTCCCCAAAATACAGTAACCAGAACCCAAGCCAGAACACCAAACTCTACAACAGCAAACAGAAGCAACTAAAAAATATTTTATAAGGTATGCGCTACTTCCATGTGTTGAACCTATGTGTATACGTGCTTTTCTCAAAGCCAACTAGTGTATACATATGCAAATATAAATTTAGAGTTCTACAGCTATTCCAAACTTTAATTACACCCAGATCATACCATTTACAGAATAATATATGCATCAGTATTCAGATATAGAATATACATGAGCCAAAACACATAATGCTAGTTCATTTTACGCCTTAAGATCTCGATCCATCATTAGATCTAATCCCTCATCATCTGCAAAGGTTCATCCTTGGTTCAGATCTAGCACTACAGCATAACCCAATAACCTGCATACTAGATCTCACAATTCATTAGATATTCGATACTTGCACACCCTGGCCTAATGATCTTCTCCTCCTTTTATATTTTGTAGGCCTTTCTCAATACCATGGACCAAAACCACTTAGGACCAACACCTTGGACCAAATACCTAGGGTCAATACCTCGAACTAGATACCTTGGACCAATACCATGGATCAAAATACCATGGAACAAATACCTCAGACCAGAAACTTAGTTTTCCAAGGTATACACGATTTTCCTTCTATGAAAGTCCGTGTGTACGTATACGCGGCTTGTATATAGTGAACTTGCGTGTATACGCAACTTGGTCAATGGTGAACCTGTGTATACATCTCTTTCTTCATTATGTGAAGACTGATATGTAATTCTTTGTTGTTTACCTGTTATATTGTGATCTTTCATCTGAGTGAGTTGCCATCAAGGATAATACCTGTATCATAATGCCAACAATCTCCCCCTTTGGACTTGATGGCAACAACCAAACCAAGTCACTCTCCTCGTTTGACTTCAAGGGAAAAGGGTCATGCTCCCCCTGAGTACATGTTGAATTCTCTGATATGCTGAAGTGTGTTGCTTGAGCTCCCATGATTGAGTCCATGCTCCCCTTGAGCACAAGCAAAGTCTGCACAAAGATGTTCTAAAGAATAATATGACGCTATACATACATCACCAATGACCTTCCTATCACAAATGACTCATACATACATCCATCTCCCAACCAAGTGGGGATATACCAAATTTGACTCATCCACCCAACCAAGTGGGGATATACCAATTGTTTATACATGACAAAAACAAGAAACATTACATCATCCATCCCATGCATAGTGGGGTTACAAATTAGGTATTTTCATGACCTTTACATTAAATGATATACATGATATATGTAACAGAGACCAAATATCTTAAACAAGACCATGATAGTCATCAGCAACTATCATATGATCTGCACCATCAGCAGCATTTGTCAACAGCATCTAGACCAGCGACCTGTATATGTCCATCATTAGTTCCCAAAATATCATCAACCTGTGACAAGGTATGTCAGCATATATCAACTCATCCCCTTGATCTCATCAAGATCAACTTGCTTTGTTCCCTTATCATCATAAAGTAAGAACTCATTGGGTACCAAAGACTTCTAGTCATAATGCCAACAATGCTTTATTAGAAGCATACCATGTTCTCCCCCTGAACCTGTTCCACCTATTCACTGTCAGATCTGATCATTGCATATGTTAGTAAGAGATATTAAAGCATCATCATCAATTAGATATACATCAAGTTATCAACAACTTTATGAGGACCAAGATATTTCCATATGTTATCAACAAATTGTGACCATCATCAAATAGAGCAGATAATTGACAGAACCATAACAGACCCCTTTTTTTCTGAGTCTGTCCCATTGCTTTTCTTCAAACCAACATAAATGTGACTGTGCGCACAGAAACCCGTGTATTTACGTGATTACGCTTCATGAAACTCACGTATAACCACCTTTCTCTGAAAAAAATAGGATTTAACAGCAAGATGATGCAACAACTACTCCCAGCTTTTGTCTGAGATATTCAATTGTATCTCTAGGTAGTGGTTTAGTGAATATATCAACAACCTGTTCTTTGGAGGGAACATACTCCAATTTGACCTTTTGTTCAAGCACTTGTTCATGTAGAAAATGATATTTGATGGGTATGTGCTTGGTCTTGGAGTGCATGACTGGATTCTTTGAAATATTGATGGCACTTGTATTATCACATATAATGGATATGGGTGGAGTACGTGTGATCTGAATTTCTTGCAAGGTTTGCATCATCCAAAGTGGTTGTGTGCAGCAAGATATAGCAGCCATGTATTCTGCTTCAGCTGTAGATAATGCAATTGAACTTTGTTTCTTGTTGAACCAAGACACTAACCTCGAACCCATATAGAATGCACCACCACTAGTGCTTTTTTTATCATCAACACTTCCTACCCAATCTACATCTGTATAGGCATGAAGTGTAAGATCTGTATCTCTAGGATACCATAAACCAAATTTATTTGTTCCTTGATGATATTTGAAAATCCTTTTGACTGCCTGAAGGTGTGATTCCTTTGGATTTTCTTGGAATCTTCCAACTATTCCTATTGCATGCATGATGTCAGGTCGAGTACCTTTTAGATAAAGCAAACTGCTAATCATGGATTTGTATGTTGGTTGATGTACCACTGTTGATTCATCATTTGAACTAAGACTGCATCTTGTTACCATTGGGGTACATACTAGTTTAGAATCTTCCATGCTGTACTTTTTCAAGATCTGTTTGAGATATTTGGTTTGTGAGAGAAAAATACCATCTTTATTTTGTTGAACTTGTAGACCGAGAAAATAGGTAAGCTCACCAAGTAGGGACATTTCAAATTCTTGCTGCATTACTGAAGAAAAATTCTGACTCATGGATTCTTCATTGCTACCAAAAATGATATCATCAACATAAACAACAATTATTAGTAATTTACCAGTGTCAATCTTTGTATATAGATTGTTATTTGTTGATCCCTTTCATAAACTCTATTGGTGGAGATATTTGTCAAGACAGTAATACTAGGCCCTTGGAGCCTGTTTTAGACCATATAGAGCCTTTCTGAGTTTACAAACAAGTTTTGCATCATTTCCAAGAATGAATCCTTCTGGTTGTTCAATATAGACTTTTTCTTCTAAGTCTCCATTGAGAAAGGTAGATTTTACATCCATTTGGTATACTTTGAATTTCTGAAAAATAGAAAGAGCAATAAACATTCTTATGGCTTCAAGTCTAGCAACAAGTGCAAAAGTTTCTTCAAAATCTATACCTTCTTGTTGAGCATATCCTTTGCAAACAATTCTGGCCTTGTTTCTAATAGCTTCTCCATTTTCATTCATCTTGTTTTTGAATATCCATTTGGTTCCTGTGATATACTTATCATGAGGTCTAGGAACTAATTCCCAAGTATTATTCTTTTCAATTTGCTCAAGTTCTTCATTCATGGCCTTGACCCATCATTCATCTCTACATGCTTCATTTACATTTTGAGGTTTGGTGGAAGATAGTAATGCTAGATAGCTTGAGGCTTTGGTAATAGTTCTTCTTGTCTGCACACCTGCCCCTTTTCCCCCTAAAATTTGAGTTTCTGGATGATTTTTCTTAACATACCTAGATGGAGTCTTTTCTTCTATCATTATCTCTTCTTCTAGTGCTTCATTGGTTCCTTCTTTAGAATCATTGTGATTTGATGTGGGAAAATGATTCTCATCTTCTTCATTGTCATAATCTTCGGTTTTTATCTATTTTTTATTTTTGCATGCTTCATCAACCACAACATCAATAATTTCAATAATTTTCCCAAGTCCTTTATTATAACATTTACATCCTTTACTTCGGGAAGAGTAGTGATCTGATAATCACCTTATGAGTGACCTTAGTTAAATATTTATTGAATAAAGGTATTACAGACACATGTGCTGGTGTGTCTGTCTATGTTATTTAAGCAACGGATCGATCAAATTGCAAATACACAGACACTTGAAATGGAAATACAACAGAGAAATACAATAAGAAAATACAAGAACACAAGAAATTAATAAGGAGTTCACCTTATCCTCCAGGGCTACATCTCCAGTCCAGCTCTCAGTGGTGGCCTTATTTTATTGTGTCTTAAGCAGAGAATTACAATGCATGAGCTCAATATGAATCACCTGAAACAAATTTGCTTGGCAGGGTGGTTCTTGGATTCCCCAAGCCACTGGAGTGCACAGACTCTGTTCCTGCCAGCTCTTTGACCTCTCTAGTTTGACAGATCCTCTTTTGGGATGGCTTGAATCTCTCAAGCTCTCTGGTGCTCGACGTTGCCTTTGGTTAGCTTAGCCCTTTGTCTTCTCTTCTGCTTTTCTTTGCTTCACTATCTTCTTCTGTCTGTGTTCCATCCTCCTCTCAGGGTTCTAGTCTCTCTATCTCTCTATGTCTCTCTCTTGTTTTCTTCTGTCTCTGTTCATGGCTTTAAGGCCATTCATTCCCATGTCTATTCAGTTCCTCTTAAACCTCCATCGAATCGCATATTGCAGTTGTGCTTGGAGTTCCGTATTCGACGTCATCATCAGGCTCACAGGGAGTGGCCACATGTCCTCTTGTAAATGGCACCAGCCTGCTTCATTGGTTCAATTCTTCGGTTATGTCATGGAACGAGTCTTCCTCCACGGTGGCAGTCAAAGTGGACCTCAAATCCTTCTAAATCACGGCTTATTCCCTTGTTAAATCCAGTCTTGTCTTTAGGCGTGATGTCAACCATCTGATCTGGACCCCGTAGATCCAACGTCGTCCTCTCATTCGCATGGTTGACTTGCTCGACCATTATCACATGATGAGTGGCGGTTTTCTCTCTCCTCCACTCACCACACATCATTCACTGAGTGGAATCGCTTCACTTTCATCCAAACCGCTTACCGTTCAAGGAGCCCCCAATCAATGCCGGTTTCAGAGCAAGTCTCACCTTTTAGCTTTTAACCTTTTCACCTTTTGACCAATGCTTGGGGCTTCTCCATTTCAAACCTTTTCACCCAGTGATGCATGAAACCTCCTCTGTTTCCTGATATGGGCCTCCCAGGGGCTAATTCTGCCTCTTGCGTAGTCTCCATGAGCCTCGGTCAGTGCTCTTTGACCGAGGTCCTTGTCGTTCCACGTTGGATGCCAACTACTATTGGTTCAGAGGTTTTTTGATCGCTGTTTTGAATTCTTTGATGTTGGTCCCAACTTGATACAGTCATGGTTCTTTTGACAGTTCTTTATGGATCCAATTTGGATCATGGCCTTCCCACTAAAAAAGCTTTTGGACCACCAAAAGTTGGTTTTCAAGCATCGGCTAAGTGAGGGTATTGCTTTCTCACTTGCCCAATCTCAATCCACTTTGCACTGCTTGGCTTTGAACCTTTAAGCTGAACTTTGAGGTACTCCACATCTCCCCTACGCGTTGTCCTCACCTTCCTGTCCAGCACAGTGTCTTCCTGCAATTCATTAAGATATTCAGGTAGCAGGTCATCTATAGAAGGCAGCTGAGTTTGCTCTTCAGGGTCCTCAATCATTGAAGGTTCAAACAATCTCAAGCAATCTACATTTACGACTGAGTAGATGTGCATGTAAGCTGGTAGATCAAGGCGAAAAGCATTTTCACCAATCTTCTCAAGTATCTTGAAGTGTCCATACCTGATAGGCTTTAGCTTCTTACCTTCACCTTGCATCCTATCCTTGCTGATATACAGCCAGACCTGGTCACCAAATTGAAAAATATGCTCCATCTGATGCTTGTTATGCCTAGCCTTGTACTTGGCTTGGCTCTTTTCTAGCTATTCCTGTACTGCCTAGTGGATCTCTTGGATCTGTTCAATGAACCTAGTTACCTTGTCCACATCACTATGTCCATCAACCATGGTATCTTTACCAAAGACAAAATCCAAAGGATACCTTGGTGTGAAACCAAAAAAGGTCTCAAAAGGAGATCTCTGTGTAGAAGAATGCTTTGCTCTGTTGTAAGCATGTTGCACATAACACAAGTGTTCATCCCAAAGCTGAGGATGTTCGCTGCAATATCCTCTCAGTAACTAGATCACTGTCATGTTAACTACTTCTGTCTGGCCATCAGTTTGTGGATGAAAAGTTGTGATTTTCTTCAGTTTCGTGTCCATCAGTTCCCACAAACTTGACCAAAACTTCCCCACAAATTGGGTGTCTCGATCAGATACAATGGAAGTGGGTAATCCAAAATGAACCCATACATGTTCAAAGAATAATTTTTTAATCTGTTCAGCTATAATCTGTTTATTACAAGGTATCAAAATACACATTTTGCTGAATCTATCCACAACAATATATAAATAATCATGACCTTTCCTAGATTTAGGCAGTCCTCCAACAAAATCCATGGAAACACTTTCCCAAGGGTGAGAAGGAACTGGCAATGGAGTGTACAAGCCTAGTTTTCTGTTGCTGGGCTTGCTTTTAGCACACAAAGCACACCCTCTTACATATCTAGAAATTGTCTCATTCATTTTTGGCCAATAACAAAACCTTTGTAGTTGTGAAACTATTTTACTTACCCCAAAGTGACTTGATATCAGAGAAGTGTGTGCGTCCCTAATTATCTTTACTCTCTCAGTTTGTGGAATGCAGAGTTTCCAACAATGATATAAGAGTCATTCCTTCACATGATAGTCTAATTCTTCTACTCTTTTGCCTTGACTCAAAGTTGCATATACATCTTTAAAGTCCATATCTTGAGCATATTAATGTGGCTTCATGTAGTGTTGGAATTTTGGCACAAGGGTGGCGCTATGGTACAGGTGTTGTCCTTGATGGCAACTCACTTTGGTGACAGATCCCAGTTCAGGTGCTCAGAATGAAGGAAATCTTGTATACGCAGGTACACCTTGCCGAAGACGCGTATACACGCGGGTTATACGTTCAGAAGTCGCGTATGCGTATACACGCACTTTTATGCACATAAAAGCGCGTACATGGTGGAAAACTTATTTTTGGTCCATGGTTGTTAGTCCTTGGAACTTGAACCTATGGTTGTGGACCATGGTATCTCGTCAGAAGAGTTGGCCCCAAGTTTTTGGCCCTTGGTATTGGTTTATTATGGTTTTGGACCGTGGTATTGTGGAAGGCCTAAAACTATAAAAGAGGAAGGAGATCATGAGGCAAGGTACGATCTGAATTAATTGAATATCTGATATTGTGCTAGATCTGGAATACGTGTGATCGGGTTATGGTGCAGATCTAGATCTGAGAAAGAAGGAACCTAAGCGCAAGAAGGATAAGGGCTATTGATGGATCAAAATCTCAAGGCTTGAACATTGGTATCTCTGTATAATTTTGATCTACTATATGTGGCGCTCTCTTGATCTATATATCTGGGTTAACTAATGTCTGAATGCTTAACAGAATAAATTATCCTTTATAGATCTGTACGCATGCTCAGTGAATTGCAGGTGCATATACACGCCTTTTTCGTGAATGAAAGTAGCGTATACGCAGGTTGGTTGAGGAACAGAAGCATATACTCGCAGGTTGCTGAACGGTGAAGTAGCGTATATATCTAGATTTATGTTGTAGCTGCTTCTGTTTTATTGCTGCAATGTTCTAGGTTCAGAATTGGTGTTTGATTACAGTTACTGAGTTCTGGGTACAGTGGTCAGAGAAGTGCTTATTTGTTTCAGCTTTTGATTGGTGAAAAGGAGTTTGGGTTATGCATAAATTCTTGATGTTTGATTGATGTCACTTGTGGATCCAGTCTGAAAATAAATGAAACGAGGTCCCTAAAAGCAAAGAGAAGGTTGCAGCCTTCTGCAGGTAGGAGCCTGCGTACTAGTATCTCAAGCTAGTACAAGAACTTAGGGGGTTGGAGCTCCCTTCCAGGAAAGCTGGAGAGAGTTGTAGCTCTCTGCAGGTTGCAGCCTGCGTACTGGTAAAGACTGCACTAGTACAAAACATTGTAAAGAGAAATTTCTAATTGAAAAGAAGATAGAGACGAATTGCAGCAGGGGGTTTTAACCCACATTGGGTTTCCTCCTTATATCTTGTTGTTACACAGTAATTTGTCACTGTCTCCCTGTCAGTCACCCTACTGTGTCAAGAATTCACAATAATCAAGTTCATGCCTTCTGAACTAGCCCAAAAACCCATTTTTCTAAAGTTTTATGCATCAGCGCGTCTGTTCGAAAAATACCCGCGATGACTGGCGCTCCATAGTGTATTCTGTGCGCTGCCAGCTCGGAAGGACATCACTTTTCCGCGCTGGTCGCCAGCGCACCTTTCCCGTGTTCTTCCGTGCTGACATGACTGTCCCAGTTATGTAGACGCGGCGACATCGCGTCAGTTTCCTCATAATCCGCACTGATCCAGTTTGGGCGAATTTGTTCGAACAGCCAGCCTTCCAGATACTTCCAGGCTTGGTTGTTAGCTTTGTGAATGTCGACTCCCTTCTATGGCATGTCTGTTCGACCCTTTGCAACCATTTCCCTCAAGGATAAGCTCATCCTTCCACCCTTTTAGGAGGCTCCTTCTCCTATATAAACTTCCACCATTACCATGAGCAGCTAGTTGGACATAGTTAGACATAGCTTGGATTGTATAGAGTTTATAGTGCTCAGATTGCTGCTACTATAGGTATTTGGTGTGCTAGGTGTGGAAGTGATTGATTGCTTAGGGAAGGTTGTGTTGTGTTGCTTGTATGTGAGAGAGAGTTGTTTGTCTTGGGAGAATCATCCTCAAAGGTGAATGCTTGAGATACATGCTGACTGGCCCCTCCTGAGAAGGTTACTGACGTCAGAACATTTGGTTGTACTCTTCTCTATTCTGATTAATAATAGATGACTGCTATTATTGTTCCATTCTCATTTGTACTTGCAATGGTTAAATGTGAATTACATCTTTTCTGACTGATGTATGGTTGCTTTTACTAGATTTCACGCTTGTGTTTGTTTCCTCTTCGTGTGTGCAGGTATCTATTCACGGAGATCGCGGAGGATTGTGACCAGCCAAAGCAAAGGAGCGAAGGCAACATCTCTTCGTCAAACGACAACGCGGGAATCCAAGTAGGTGCTCTTTACCTCTCCAACAATTTGGCGACTCCACTGGGGATCAGCCTTTTTGTCTCTTGAGTCCACTTTTGTGTTTAACTTTGATTGATCTCTTTTCGAGTTTTTGGGATTGTCTCTTTGCTTATGAACTTTCTGGGTGTTTCTGGGAAACATTTTTATTGTTAAAAGGCTCTTGCCTTTGGTTTGGGAAGTTTTTATTTTGGCCTTGCTTGTTTTTGCTCTCAGCGCGTTTTAATTCCAAACAGTCGCGCTGACATCGCGACCCTGTTCTTTGGTTTTCTTTCCATCGCGCCTGTACGTCTAACAGTCGCGCTGACCTCGTTTTCAGAGACAGCGCGCTTTATTCGTGTCCTTCCGCGCTGGCATCGCGCCCCCGCTTCTTTGTGTTTCTTGTCATCGCGTCTGTGTGTTTTCTTTCCGCGCTGACCTCGTTTTTCTGAGACAGCGCGCTTTATTCCTGTCTTTCCGCGCTGACGTCGCAAAGTTGCTACAGGCCTTCCCTTGTCAGCGCCGAGTTGCTGAAGGCTACCCGCGCTGATCCTGTAAAACTCATTTTTGACCAAATTGGCCTCCTGAACCTCTTGCTGTGACTTTCCCTTCTTCTCTCCACTTGTCTGATGACCTGTTTTTCATTGTTTGAACTTTGAACTGCTTGATTGCGGAGCTTGGTTCCATAAGGTTTCGTTTTTGCTCAGTTTTAAGTTTGCAAATACCTTCCCTTTTTTGCTTTCGCTGCTTGGTTCGTGTTCCCATCATCACTTTTGCAATTGCTGGATTGTGTTGTGTCTCTAGTTGACTGGTTGTGACTCTCGTCCTTCGGGTGTTCGCTTTTTTCTATTGATTTCGCACTCTAGCCCTAGGACATCTAGAGGCCGTGTGTGTGTCAAGCCTGCCGTAGGGAGCTTGTTTGCTTGTTCGACCAGCCGAGTTCAGATCTGTTCATGCACTTGTTCAGTGATTGTTGGAGTGTTTTGGATTGTGTTTCCGAGTGGTTTCTTTTCGCTTCCTCCTTGCTTGCAATCCTTGCTTGTCTTGCAGAGCTTAGATCACATAGCTTGTGCAGACCTTTGTTTTCCTTTGATTTGGAAGCTTTGGTTGAGTGTTTTGGGAACTTTGTGTGCTTTCATTAGGCAATTGCATTTTGCTTGGTGTTCTAGTTCCTCCAAATTATTTTAGATTCTTTGTGTCACTGAAAGAAAATCAAACTAGTGGCTTTGCTTTTAAAAATTGAAAAGGAAAAGAACATTTCGTTGATTTGCATCTTCAAAAGAAAAAGTTTCCTTTCCTCGCTTTTAGTTGCATTAGGCTGTTTGATTGATTGTGTTCGTTTTGTTTGATTGCAATCTCTTTACCCTTCCATAGCTAGAATTCATCAAACAAAATGATTCTCTTTGGCATGTAGTCTGCATCTAGGTAATTGTGAGAGAACATACGATAGGACCTGAAATCGAAACTTAATCTCAAGATCAACTGTAAAATGAACCAAATGAATCTAAAAACGCATTGGAACTAAACGCAAACATCTAGAGGTCTAGGTTAGAGATGTGTTCCGGCGTCTTTAAACATAGTCACTGTTGTTTCACATTACGGTTGGGTGATTCCTCCTTCTGTGACTCGATAGTGGTCTAACACGGACTGTGCTCCCACGTACCGTTGAGTATATAGGGAGACCCCACTAGGCTTTTATCCTTGATCCATAGGAAGCCGAGTCTGCCGCCTTACGATTCGCAATGCAGTGAACACAGCATTCACGAAGATTGACCACCCGTACCCTAAAAAGTATTCTGTGGTTTTGCGAAAAGTCTGGCACACCTTTTACCTAGAATCTCCAGAGCAGTCACTTTTGATCCTTTTCAGACTCCCTAAATGAAAAGGTGCCTGTGAGCGTCTTGTCACTTCGTGCTCATTAAACATTCGAAGGAGACTGGAGTCATCTTTTCGTCCTTTTCTCGACTCTTGAAACATGAAAAGGTCAAGTCTAATTCCAATGTCTTAAAAATTTATTCGGCCGCGATAACATTTCCTGGTTAGGTCTTGTGTGCGCTAGCTTGAGTAGGTTTCGTGTTCGTTTGCTATGGCAACTTTTCCGGGATTCACTAACCCAGGTTCCCCCTCTGGTGGGAATCCAGGACAATTCCCTCCTCTTGGGAATGTTGGTGCTCCGTATATGGCGACGTTGTCCCTCCCAGGGTTAACTGTCGGGTTGCCTATGTGGTTGTTTCCAACCTCTTTGGTCCTTACCGTATCGGTTGTTAGTTCATCAGTCCCTCCACCTGAACAATGTCATGTTGATCCTAAGGTGGATCTCTCCCCTTCAACGCCTACTTCTACGTCATCCTCTTGTACTTCGCCTGGTGAAATTCTTGATGTGAGTAACCAGGTGGCTAAGAAGAAGAAGAGGAAGACCAAGAAGAAGAAGTCCTCTAAGGGAAAACCTACACACACAGTTCCCCTCCTCAGTCCAGCTGTCCACTCCAGTACACCTGAAGTCGGGTCACCTTCTGCTCCTCCGCGGAAGGTTAAGTTTCCTTGTCGATTATGCAGGGAGGACCATCTGCTTCGTGATTGTCCTGGCATTCCCAGGGTATTAGAAGTTTGGTCTCACGATCCAGCCCGCCCTCCATCGTCTACTGATGATCATGGCGATGCTACCTCATCCGTTGGGAATGGTAAGGAGAAAGGGAAGCTTCGAATCCCCTGTCGACTTTGTGAAGGCAAACATCCCCTTCACCTTTGTCCACTCATGGATGAAGCCTCCATTGTTTTGGAAAGTCTTACAGCTCCTTCAAACCAATTTCCCGCTGGTTATCAGCGTCTTTCTACAGCTGTAGATCGCGCCCCTGCTGACAAAGAGATTGCTTCAGATTCTTCTCTTGTCCAGGCCCCTCTTCCCGAACCTGGCTGTTCCCAGCCCGTTCCAGACCCGCCGTTGGTCGGAAAGGGTGTTGATTCGAGTTCACCTCCTCTCGAGCACTCTGTTTCGGAAGAGCAAAATTCTCATGTTCTTCTCATCTCGTCAAATCCTCCGGAGCCTGATAATGGTGTTCCCATCCCACCCTCTCCGGAGAATTCTGATTCGGTTCCTTTCGAGCAGGGGGGCAACCATATGGTTTCCCCACCAAGTAGTTCGGTTATTTCCTTCGATTGGAGTCGTTTGACTTCCCCTCCCCTTCCATCCCATGTGCCTTTCTGGGTCACCGCCTATGCCTCCCATATGGCGCTGCCTGGCACTGTGTTGGATGAAGGCGCATCGGTTAGTCTTATGCCCGTTACTACTTGGCAGGCTTTGGGTTCCCCATCGCTTGTACCTGTCGCACCGAATCTCACCGCGTTTGACGGAGGAACGAGTCAGCCATTAGGGATCCTTCCAAAGTTTCCTATTACTTTGGGGGGCAAGACTGTCTATATAGACATCTCAGTTGCCCAAGGTTCTTTAGACTTCAGTCTTCTCCTTGGTCGTGACTATGTGTATGCCATGGGAGCCCTCATTTCTTCACTTTTCCGTGTGGTCTGCTTTCCACACGATGGAAGAATAGTGACGTTCGATCAACTATCGTTCGTTCGTCCACAAGCCCCTCCGGCGCACTCATCCTTCCCCCCTGGTTTTCATCCACAAGTTGCATCTGCCTCACCGCAAATCAACTACGTGGCCACCTACCCTGTGCCGTTACCCAGTGATGACACCATCGTGCATAGTGTCCTGGGGGCATTAGGTCCTGATTTCCAAGATGTCGGCCTTCCCCCCGGAGCCACTTTCTTGGGGGCCTCCACTTCCCGTTCATTATGATGAAGTCTGGTCGGAGCATAGTTCCTTTCCTATGTCAAGCTCCCTAAAAAATGAAATTGGGTCTGGTTGGAGCACAGTTCCTTGTCTTGTGTCAAGCTCGCTAAAAAATGAAACAAGGAATCTCGAGGATAGTTTTGCAAATGTATCAACCTCGTTAAAATAATGAAACGACTTTGGAATTCCGAGGATAGTTTTGATCTTATTCCGACCTCGTTAACAAATGAAACAAGGTGGTCGAGCATAGTTCCTGATCTTGTGTCAAGCTCGTTAAAATCATGAAACAAGGGTTATGAGGATAGTTCTTTTATTGTGTCAACCTCATTAAAAAATGAAACAACCCCCTTTTCAAATCGAGTCTTTGATTAAGATCTCGTAAAATCCAAGTCGAGTCTTTCCTAGATCTCGAAAGTGAACCTTCATTCCATCCACTTTGTTGACTGCAATGAAGCTTGGGGGGCATGTACCTCGATTTGTGTCATTATGCTAGGGGGCATGCGAACTTATAACAAGCATAGTTTTTCGTTTCAAGCTTGTGTAAACATGAAACCGAGTCCAAGCAAAGTTCTCCATGGTTCAAGCTTGTGTAAAAATGAACCCATACCCATTTTACATCTCGTGATTGCTATCTTTATCTGCTAAATTCTGCTAAATGAGCCTTGGTTGTTTCATTCCATTGCTACCATCTCCTTGGCCGATCATATGCTCTCACTTGGTTGTTTATCCTTTCCTGAGGAACCGCAGCGATGAGTGGTTTTGTTAGCCAGCCTCTTAACCATTACATGTTTTGAACAGTTCCACCATTGCCGGAACCAATTGCTACCTTTGATACCACTCGTTCCTCTAGGACGAGTCACCTTTAAGCTCTTTTCTGACTCGTAAAATATGAAAAGATTGCCGAGTATTTTTCCCTTTTTGACTCGTTAAAGAGAATAAAAATGGAGGTCTGCTTTCAGCTCTTTTCTGACCGTTTAAAGATGGAAAGATTGCCGAGTTATCCCTCTTGACTCGTTAAAAGTAAAAAGAGGCGGTCGTCTTTAAACCCTTTTCCGACCGTGTAAAAACGAAAAGATTATCGGACCCTTGTCGTTTCCGGTTCGTTAATGGTTACGAAACGACGTGATACCGATTACTTTTTTACTTTTTCAGATCGATATCACTACTCATGAAAAGTACTCCTCGATCGTAATGATCGGGCGGTTCTTTCGAGCATAGTTTTATACTTTTTCGGGCTCGAGAGACACAAATTTACGAAAAAGGACCCCCCTGGAGTTTCCTTTTCCGCTGTCTTTTCAGACTCTCTAAACAAGAAAAGACGCCGAGTTTTTCCTTTGTCAGGCTCGTTAAACACTTGATGACATCGGGCATTGTCGAAATGACACTCTTCAAGCATATGCTATCCCCGTCAAGCTTGTCATCCAAAAATAACCGGGGTACCTGTCAGAAATGGTGGGGAAAATGGAACTGTAATCATAGTCGTGTCGGCAGTATGTCGCTCTTGAACATGGCACTCTTTTGCTTCGTGTCTGGGTGGGACCATCTCATCTTGTTTTTCACTGGCCTCCGTGGGTTTGGGTTATCCTATTTGACCTCTCATCTGCCCATTGCCATCATCACTATACCCTTTGCTCATTTGATGTCGAATACTGCCAAACCCGCTACAATGTCGCCGATATGTTCAAGAGAAGTTGACCTCTGCAATAATACAACCTCACCTACTATCTCACACAAATCATCTTTCCACTGTCTCGCGTTGATGATGTGGGAAACATTATGGCCCACCTTCGATCCAGGTCACTTCCTGTCGACTTCAGCTCATTATCCAGGAAGGTGACTTAGAGACTCCCTTCAGGTGCCTTAGAGCCTGCATGCCTCAATGGCAGGTTCTTCGTGTTCGACGCGGGGTTTACATCATTGGCCTCCGATCGAATGATTCCGTGGGTGTTCGACACCAACTCATGTATTCACATGTCTGAACTTGTACTTTGTTCGGGTCGAGATGGAGCGCAAGACCCTGGATCCCTGTCTGTTATGGTCCAGGTTGCGATTTTGTGGATGATCATTACATGACTCATTGATGGATGACTGCGCCCATACCTGAGTCTTCATGGATGGCTGCGACCATACCTTATCATTATTATGGTCTCTCTAGCTAGATGGCTGCGTCCATTCCACAGACCTTTTCGCATGTCTTTTGGATGGCTGCGCCCATGCCTAGACTGCATGTACTTGATTATCAGAGATATTTCGGTCCTTCCTGGTGGTGTTCCAATTCGGCGTGTGTTGTAAAGCATTTCACCCCTCCCACTCTCTCGGTCTTCATGCTTTAGGGGGCATCTGTTACACAGTAATTTGTCACTGTCTCCCTGTCAGTCACCCTACTGTGTCAAGAATTCACAATAATCAAGTTCATGCCTTCTGAACTAGCCCAAAAACCCATTTTTCTAAAGTTTTATGCATCAGCGCGTCTGTTCGAAAAATACCCGTGATGACTGGCGCTCCATAGTGTATTCCGTGCGCTGCCAGCTCGGAAGGACATCAATTTTCCGCGTTGGTCGCCAGCGTGCCTTTCCCGTGTTCTTCCGCGCTGACATGACTGTCCCAGTTATGTAGACGCGGCGACATCGCGTCAGTTGCCTCATAATCCGCGCTGATCCAGTTTGGGCGAATTTGTTCGAATAGCCAGCCTTCCAGATACTTCCAGGCTTGGTTGTTAGCTTTGTGAATGTCGACTCCCTTCTATGGCATGTCTGTTCGACCCTTTGCAACCATTTCCCTCAAGGATAAGCTCATCCTTCCACCCTTTTAGGAGGCTCCTTCTCCTATATAAACTTCCACCATTACCATGAGCAGCTAGTTGGACATAGTTAGACATAGCTTGGATTGTATAGAGTTTATAGTGCTCAGATTGCTGCTACTATAGGTATTTTGTGTGCTAGGTGTGGAAGTGATTGATTGCTTAGGGAAGGTTGTGTTGTGTTGCTTGTATGTGAGAGAGAGTTGTTTGTCTTGGGAGAATCATCCTCAAAGGTGAATGCTTGAGATACATGCTGACTGGCCCCTCCTGAGAAGGTTACTGACATCAGAACATTTGGTTGTACTCTTCTCTATTCTGATTAATAATAGATGACTGCTATTATTGTTCCATTCTCATTTGTACTTGCAATGGTTAAATGTGAATTACATCTTTTCTGACTGATGTATGGTTGCTTTTATTAGATTTCACGCTTGTGTTTGTTTCCTCTTCGTGTGTGCAGGTATCTATTCGCGGAGATCGCGGAGGATTGTGACCAGCCAAAGCGAAGGAGCGAAGGCAACATCTCTTCGTCAAACGACAGCGCGGGAATCCAAGTAGGTGCTCTTTACCTCTCCAACACTTGTGTTCTTGTGTGTGACTATCTTCTACTCTGTTTCACTGTTTCTGATACTGTTTATGTGCATCTGAATCACAGATTAATAACTGACATCTGAAAGATAATTCAAATTATAAGTCTGCTTTATATACGCAGGTTTCTTTATCTGTAGTTGTGTATATACGCGGTTTTTATTAACTGAAGTAGCGTATATCATCTGGAATTTAAAAAGGAAATATTTGGCTTGATAATACTGATTCACCCCCCCTCTCAGTATTATTTCCAACAATTGGTATCGGAGCAGGTCCTTCAGAGAAGCTTGATCGCTTGAAGGAAGATCATTCATTATGAGCAACTACGAGAGGGAAGCATCAATCAGGCCAGCAATTTTTGATGGGACAAACTTCAATTATTGGAAGGTAAGAGTTACTTCCTATCTTCAATCTCTTGGTACAGAAGTTTGGGATATCATAGATACAGGCTACACTTTTCCTTCAGCTACTCCTACAGATCCGGCCGAGAAGAAGAAATATGAAACAAATGCTAAAGCAGTCAATACTCTGCTGGGATGCTTATCTCAAACAGAATTCGTGAAGGTTATGCAATATAAATCCACAAAAGAAATATGGGACAATATTGTATTGAGCTACGAAGGAGATGAACAGGTAAAGCGTGCTAAACTTCAAACCCTTAGGATTTAGTATGAGAATCTCAGAATGTATAATGATGAAAGTGTGGCTAACTATTTCCTTCGAGTAGACGAGATTGTTAATTGCATGAAAAACTTGGGTGAAGAAATAAAAGAAGCTATTGTGGTTGAAAAAGTTCTAAGATCATTGTCCCCCAAGTTTGAATCTAAAGTGTCTGCAATAGAAGAAAAGGAAAATCTACGAACTCTTACTATGTCTCAGCTACACGGAATTCTAACTGCTTATGAAATGAGGAAAGGAGGTCCATCTGACAGGAGAGAAGCTGCCTTCAAGGCTTCAGGCAAAGGAGAGTACTATGAATCAGGACATGGGTCAGAAGAAGAAGAAGAATCAAATTTTGTCAGAAATCTTCAACGGGGTGCTGGATGGTTTAGAGGTAAGTTGCCCTTCAAATGCTTTGCTTGTGGAAGAGTAGGTCACTATGCTGCCAAGTGTCCTCATAAGGATAAGATCGACAAGGGAAAGGAACCTATTAGATGGAACAAGAAACAGAATGCAAATAAGAAAAGCTACTACACTCATGAAGACAGTGATGGTCTATCAAATAGTGATGAAGATGAACGAGGTAATAACTATAAACTTTTAATGGCCTTTGAAGATGATGATTACATGGATGCTATAGATGTGGATAGCTTTTATGAAGAGATTTCTAGACTCAAGACATGTATAGAAGAAAAGAATGTGATCATTGATACTCTACAATTTCAAATTGATGAAAAAGAAAAATTTCTTGAAAAATTAGAATGTGAAATTATTGGCCTTAGAAAAAAAATTGAGAAAACAAAGGCTATTAATCTTAAGTTTGTCAAAGGATCTGAAACTATGGATGAGATCATCAATGTACAGCGTTCTCCGCTAAACAAGACAGGTCTGGGGTATAATGGAGAAACATCTCAAGCATCCACCTCAAAGAGTTATCTTGATGCAGCAAGAAGGAATGAGCAAAAGCACAATGGAGATCACCAGGTGAAGCAAGGACGAATTACATCAAGAACAAACAAAGGCTATCAGGTAAATCAGGGGCAATCCGTCTTAAGGGTGAACAAAAGCTACAACCAGCCACAGGTAAAATCTTCTCAATTTTCTTCAAGAATGGATGACAATAGAAATTACAATCATTCGGCTGGTAGATTTGATAACCGCAAAAGTTTCTTCAATGGACAATGTTTCTCTTGCCATAACTTTGGTCACAAAGCAGCTCAATGTGTTGCATATAAAACAATCATGACTAGAGAAGCTCAAAAACAAAGAAGTATGACTGGGATTACAAAAAGGACCTATAACAAATTTTCGGCTCTTGAAAATGAAATTGAATGTTCTATTTGCAATAACTTCGGTCATAAAGATTCTGAATGCAGGAGCAGGTTTCAGCAGACAAAGGAACAAGCCTCAAGCACAAGAACATGGAGAATAAAGGAACCACAAATAGAAAGATGTGGGATAGCCTTTTATGCAGAGGAACAGGAAAATCTATGGTACATTGATAGTGGATGTTTGAAGCATATGACAGGTGATAAAGAAAAACTTGAATCATATTCTGCTTTAGAAAAGGGAAAGAAAGTTTCTTTTGGAAATGATACTCCTGCAACTATAAAAGGAAAAGGCACTGCTCAGTTGAAAGAAGAGGTCAAATCTGGAATTGTTTTGTATGTTGATGGCTTGAAGCATAATCTTCTAAGTGTCAGTCAGATGTGCGACCAAGGAACCGAAGTAATATTTCGATCAAATGGGTGTTGTGTTCGTGATCTTGATACAGGGAAAACAGTGATCAAAGGCAGAAGAACTCCAAATAATCTATACATATTTGAATAAGGACAACAACAATGCTATTTGAGCAAGGATGATGAACATTGGTTATGGCACCGAAGGCTGGGGCATCTAAGCTTTTCACAAATAAGGAAGGCATGAAAATATCAAGCAGTTCGTGGTCTTCCAGATATCAAAATTCCAGACAACACCATATGAAAATCATGTCAGTTTGGAAAACAAACCAGAACTAACTTTCCGGAGAAGGAAGGATCAGCTAGCATGCCTCTTGTGCTAGTCCATACAAATGTATGTGGTCCTTTTAGGAAAAGGACACCACGAGGAGAAGAATACTTGATATTATTCATTGATGATTTGTCCAGGTTTGTTTGGTTAGGACTTATGAAGCACAAAGATGAAGCATTCGAAAAATTCAAATCCTTCAAAGCCTTGGTTGAAAATGAATCAGGTTACAAAATTAAGTGCCTCAGGTCCGACAGAGGTGGGGAGTTTACCTCAAATGAATTTTTTGATTTTTGTGAAGAACATGGGATAAGAAGGGAATTCTCCACAGCTAGAACTCCTCAGAAAAATGGAGTGGTAGAAAGGATGAACAGAAAAATCCAACAAATGGCTCGTGCTATGCTTGATGAATCCAGAACTACCGCAACTTTCTGGGGTGAAGCTGCATATGTTGCGGTTGTTATTCTCAACAAAACAAATGTCCGAGTAAACAGCACTCAAACTCCTCATGAGCTATGGTATGGTGAGACTCCTTCGGTAAAGCATTTCAAAATTTTTGGGAGCAAATGCTATATTAAGAATACTGATGAGCAGCTTGGCAAACTTGAACCTAGAGCAGATGAAGGCATTCTTCTTGGTTATTCTCCCTACAGCAAAGCATATAAGTGTTACAATAAAAGACTTGGAAGAATTGTTGACAGTATTGATGTAGTGGTTGATGAAAAAGGATACATCCCCAGGCAAGTAAATCATGAAAATATCGATGAGGATGAAGACTACTCTCCAAATCAGGCAGATGATGAAGAAGAACCCCAAGAGGCACCAGAGGAACAGATAAGGATAGAAGAGAAGACTCCATCCAGATATGTTCAGAAGAATCATCCAGAATCTCAAATTTTGGGGCAGAAAGAGGCAGGTATACAAACAAGAAGAACAATAGCAGAAGCTTCAAGCTATTTGGCATTGCTCTCTTCCACTGAACCAAAAAATGTAAAAGAAGCATGCAAAGATGAGTGTTGGGTTAAGGCAATGGATGAAGAGCTTGAGCAGATCGAAAAGAACAACACTTGGGAGTTGGTTCCTAGACCAAAAGACAAGAATGTCATAGGAACAAAATGGATCTTCAAGAACAAGTTGAATGAAAATGGGGAAGTTATTAGAAACAAGGCCAGGCTTGTTTGCAAAGGGTATGCTCAACAGGAAGGAATAGACTTTGAAGAAACTTTTGCTCCCATTGCTAGACTTGAGGCCATCAGAATGTTCCTTGCCCTCTCTAGCTTTCAAAAATTCAAAGTATTTCAAATGGACGTGAAGTCAGCCTTTTTGAATGGAGACTTAGAAGAAGAAGTGTACATTGAGCAACCAGATGGCTTTATCCTTGGAAATAATCCAAATCTTGTATGCAGACTTAAAAAGGCTCTCTATGGGCTTAAACAAGCTCCAAGGGCTTGGTACTATCGGTTGGACAAATACCTTCATCAACAAGGTTTTTCAAAAGGATCAACAGATAGCAATCTCTATATAAAAATTGAAAATAACAAATTGCTAATACTTATTGTGTATGTAGATGATATTATCTTTGGAAGAAATGAAGAAGCTATGAGTCAAAGATTTGCCTTGGTAATGCAGAAAGAATTCGAAATGTCCTTGCTTGGAGAACTGACATACTTTCTTGGATTGCAAATCCAACAAAATGAAGGCGGTATCTTCTTGTCTCAAACCAGGTACCTCAAGCAGATTCTGAAGAAGTATGGCATGGAAGATTCAAAACCTATTTGTACCCGCATGATTACAGGATGCAGCCTCAGTGCAAATGATGAATCAACAGCAGTGCATCAACCAAGCTATAGATCCATGATTGGGAGTTTGCTTTATTTGATAGGTACACGACCAGATATTATGCATGCAGTGGGAATAGTTGGAAGGTTTCAAGCCAACCCAAAGGAAACTCATCTTCAGGCAGTCAAAAGAATCTTCAAGTACCTTCAAGGAACTCAAAACTATGGCCTATGGTATCCTAGAGATACAGATCTCACTCTTCATGCTTACACAGATGCAGATTGGGCCGGAAGCGTGGATGACAGGAAGAGCACAAGTGGCGGTGCATTCTTTATGGGTTCCAGATTAGTATCTTGGTTCAGCAAGAAACATAGTTCGATTGCTTTATCTACAGCTGAAGCAGAATATGTGGCTGCTGCATCTTGTTGCACACAACTCCTTTGGATGATGCAAACCTTGCAGGACTTTCAAATCACTTGTACTCCACTTGTCTCTATCTTATGTGATAATACAAGTGCAATAAGCATTTCAAAGAACCCAGTCATGCATTCAAAGACCAAGCACATACCGATCAAGTATCACTTTCTCCGGGAACAAGTGTTGGAAGAAAAGGTCAAATTGGAGTATGTTCCTTCTAAGGAACAAGTTGCTGATATACTCACCAAACCACTGCCCAGGGAAACTTTTGAATATCTCAGACAGAAGCTGGGAGTCGTTGATGCTTCATCCTGCTGTTGAAGCTTGTCTGTTCCAAGAAAATTTGGTGTACGCGAGTTGGATGAGGGGTATCCACGCACATACGCTGATTTATGCAAGTGCAGTCGCGTATATGGAGTTCTGAAGAAAATCAGCAAGAACAGACTCTGGTTGAAGAGAGTCTGATATGGGTCTGTCAGAGACCATCAGGCACAGGTTCAGGGGGAGCAGATAATCTTCTAATAATGCATTGTTGGCATTACTTTAGAAGCTCTTGGTTCTAGTACTCAAGCTGTTTTTGGTTCAGGTGGATCAGCTGCAGAAAGGAGAACAGAAGGAGAACATGGTTGCTGATATATACAGTGATTGTCAGATGCTGCTGATAGTAGTTATTGGTCATTTGCATAAGTCTTGATATTTCGTCTCTATGTCATGTATATTATTTTATCAAGGTCATGTAACGGCCTATTTTGGTTTCCCCACTATGCCTGGGATGATTGATGTGATTGGTTGTCATATGTAAATTTCTAATGTATCCCCACTTGGTTGGGTGGATGATCCCCACTTGGTTGGGTGATGGTTGTATGTATTGAGTCTTTTGATGATAGGTAGGTCTTTTATGATGTTTAAGTCATGGTTCTTCTTGAAGAACATCTTTTTGCAGATCTTGCCTACAGTCAGGGGGAGCATGTTCAGCACAGCAGAGCAGAGATATCAGCATGTACTCAAGGGGAGCACAGCCCTTTGCCCTTGATGACAAAGGGGGAGAATGAATTTGAGGTTGCCATCAAGTCCAAAGGGGGAGATTGTTGGCATTTTGGCACAAGGGTGGCGCTATGGTACAGGTGTTGTCCTTGATGGCAACTCACTTTGGTGATAGATCCCAGTTCAGGTGCTTAGAATGAAGGAAATCTTGTATACGCAGGTACACCTTGCCGAAGGCGCGTATACACGTGGGTTATACGTTCAGAAGTCGCGTATGCGTATACACGCACTTTTATGCACATAAAAGCGCGTACATGGTGGAAAACGTATTTTTGGTCCATGGTTGTTAGTCCTTGGAACTTGAACCTATGGTTGTGGACCATGGTATCTCGTCAGAAGAGTTGGCCCTAGGTTTTTGGCCCTTGGTATTGGTTTATTATGGTTTTGGACCATGGTATTGTGGAAGGCCTAAAACTATAAAAGAGGAAGGAGATCATGAGGCAAGGTACGATCTGAATTAATTGAATATCTGATATTGTGCTAGATCTGGAATACCTGTGATCGGGTTATGGTGCAGATCTAGATCTGAGAAAGAAGGAACCTAAGCGCAAGAGGGATAAGGGTTATTGATGGATCAAAATCTCAAGGCTTGAACATTGGTATCTCTGTATAATTTTGATCTACTATATGTGGCGCTCTCTTGATCTATAAATCTGGGTTAACTAATGTCTGAATGCTTAACAGAATAAATTATCCTTTATAGATCTGTACGCAGGTTCAGTGAATTGCAGGTGCGTATACACGCTTTTTTTGTGAATGAAAGTAGCGTATACGCAGGTTGGTTGAGGAACAGAAGCGTATACTCGCAGGTTGCTGAACAGTGAAGTAGCGTATATATCTAGATTTATGTTCTAGCTGCTTCTGTTTTATTGCTGCAGTGTTCTGGGTTCAGAATTGGTGTTTGATTACAGTTACTGAGTTCTGGGTACAGTGGTCAGAGAAGTGCTTATTTGTTTCAGCTTTTGATTGGTGAAAAGGAGTTTGGGTTATGCAGAAATTCTTGATGTTTGATTGATGTCACTTGTGGAACCAGTCTGAAAATAAATGAAACGAGGTCCCTGAAAGCAAAGAGAAGGTTGCAGCCTTCTGCAGGTAGGAGCCTGTGTACTAGTATCTCAAGCTAGTACAAGAACTTAGGGGGTTGGAGCTCCCTTCTAGGAAAGCTGGAGAGAGTTGTAGCTCTCTGCAAGTTGCAGCCTGCGTACTAGTAAAGACTGCACCAGTACAAAACATTGTAAAGAGAATTTTCTAATTGAAAAGAAGATAGAGACGAATTGCAGCAGGGGGTTTTCACCCACATTGGGTTTCCTCCTTATATCTTGTGTTCTTTTGTGTGACTATCTTCTGCTCTGTTTCACTGTTTCTGATACTGTTTATGTGCATCTGAATCACAGATTAATAACTGACATCTGAAAGATAATTCAAATTATAAGTCTGCTTTATATATGCGGGTTTCTTTATCTGTAGTTGCGTATATATGCGGTTTTTATTAACTGAAGTAGCGTATATCATCTGGAATTTAAAAAGGAAATATTTGGCTTGATAATACTGATTCACCCCCCCGCTCAGTATTATTTCCAACATGTAGTGCAAAATTATGCTCAAGTATGGTAGATGCATTTATAATGGGTCTAGATAACATGTCTGCAACTTTGTTATGTATGCCCTTTTTATATCTAATGACTAAATGAAACTGTTGTATAAAACCCATCCATCTGTAATGTCTTGATTGCTGCAACTTAGTTTGGGAGTACAAATATTAAAGTGGTTGATGATCAGTATGTACTACTGTCTCTTTACCCATTAACTAATGTTTCCACTTTTTCACACTCTGAACTAATGCATACAATTCTTTATCATATGTAGGATAGTTAACTACTGCATGATTAAAAGTCTTAGAATGATAATATATGGGTTTACCATGCTATGTCAACACTGCTCCCGTGGCATAGTCACTGGCATCAGTTTGGATCTCAAATGGTCTTTGTAGATCAGGGAGTGCTAATACAGGTGTTCTACTAATCTTTTCTTTCAAGGTGTCAAAGGCTTTCTGACGTTTGCGTCCCCACTAAAACACCTTGTTCAATCCTGTTAAAGCATGTAAGGGAGCTGCAATTGAGGAAAAGTTAGAAACGAACTTCCTCCAATATTTTGCTACTCCTAAGAAGCTTCTTAGTTCGATAGCAGACTTGGGTTTAGGCCAGTTTACAATGACTGCCAATTTAGAGGGATCTATTTTCAATTGACCACCCCCTACTATATGACCCAAGTAGTTTAGAGATGTTTTGCCAAATTCACATTTTGAGAGTTTAACACAAATTTTTTCTCTTTTCAAAACATCTACTATCTTCTTAACATGCTTTAAATGTTCTTCCCACGTTTTTCTAAAAATCAGAATGTCATCCAGATACACAATAAAAAAATCATCAAGAAAAGGTCTGAGTACATCATTCATTAATCTCATGAAAGTAGCAGGAGCATTGGTCAAGACAAAAGGCATAACCAACCATTCATACAATCCCTACTTTGTTTTGAAAGTAGTCTTCCATGCATCTTGCTCTACAACTCTAACCTGATGGTATCCACTATGCAAATCTAGCTTGGTGAAATAAACAACTTCCTTCAATTGATCTAAAAGATCATCTATGCGAGGAAGGGGATAACGATTTTTGATGGTTATCTTATTTAGTGCTTTGTAATCAATGCACATTCTCCACGAGCCATCTTTTTTTCCCACCAAAATGATTGGTGACCCACATGGCGATGTGCTAGGCCTAATGAATCCCTTCTTGAGCAACTCCTGCACCTGATTCTTGATTTCAGCATTCTCTAAAGCAGACAACCTGTACATTCCAATGTTAGGCAATGGAAGATCTTGTTGCAAAATAATATCATGTACTATTCCCTTTTTAGGTTGCAGACCTTTAGGTTCCTGAAATAAGACATCATACTCTGAAACAACCTTTCCTATATCAGCTTGTTGTTCAACATTACAGCCCTCAAATACATTGGTTTTATCAGGTTTCTTTTCCTTTACAACCATCAGTAAGAATTGTTTGCATGAATTTATCATTCTTTTCATCTACCCTGAGTTTATGAGAGTATAATTATTCTTGAGCTTATGAGCTCTTACAAAGTATTCAATTCCATCTTTAACAAGTAGATACTTGTTCTTAGCTCTATAGAAGAATGCCTTTCTATCATACAAGTAAGGACTTCCTAAAACAATTCCACATATATCCAAAGGAATTATGTCTAACTCAACCCCATCTACAAATGCTGACCCAAAAGGAAACTTGAGTTTGCATTGTCTAATCACTTGTAGCTGTGCTTTATCATTCAACCATCCTAATGGGTATGGTTTCTTATGAGGTGTAGCTGCTAATCCCAATTTCTTTACAATTGGTTCAAAAGTTAGATTTACTTGTGAGCCACTATCAAACAAAGTATGAATCTTTTTATTTTTGGAAACAACTCGAATATGGAAAAGCTCATGTCTTTTTCACTCATTTTCTTCATCAATAACAAATTGAGTAGAATTACTAGTAGATGCTTCAGAATTATTACCTTTTATACCTGTGTCTGCAATAGTTGTTTCATCTCTTGAGTCTGAACCCAAATCTTTCTTAATAGTTGCAACTGTCTTCTTCTTCTTGCCCTTAGACTTCTTAGGTCTCAGCTCTGGATGTAGAATCCAACAATTTTCATCATCATGCCCATCCTTTTTACAGTGAGTGCATGAAGCTTTGCTTTCTGTGCAGTGTTAGCCTTCTTTGCTTTCCACTTCTGCTTTCTTTTCTCCTTGCTCTTGCTTGCAGTGGGTTGGGATGTGTTAGCCTCCTATTGCAATAGGTGTTCATCTTTCATCATTGACAGTTGAAATTGCCAAATATGTCATCTTTTCATGCTGCAAAGTTCCATATTTCCATCAAGTTCCATTTTTGAAGAATCATACCATTTTTGAAGAGTTTTCAGTTAAGGGAAAGCCAAACAGCTTAATCTTGGCTTCCCTAGGTTTAAATTGCTTGTTTTAGAAGATAGAGAATGAATATCTGTCCAAACTGTTTAATCTTGGCAGATTTTAGATAGGTAGAGAAGCAAGGGAGCTTAACAGCTTAATCTGAGCCCCTGGAAGAAATAAGTATCGATTTAGATAGGAGGATAGCCAAAAGAAATGTTGAAAAGCTGGGTTTGCTAGTCCAAGTGCACCCAAACCAAAAAGAAGAAAAAATGCTAGGTAAGTAGGCTGGGTAGGTAGTTTTGAGGTTGCAGAATGTTGGTTTGTGATCAATTTTGTGTTTCAAAGTGATATTTTACTTCAGATCACATATATAAGGCAGTTTTCCATTTGGAGCAGCTCAAGCGAGGCATGTCTAACTTCCTCTTCTTCCTCTTGCCCAAAACATTCCCTAACTTCCCCTAAAGAGGTCAAGATCTGCTTGATATCTCTTAGATTCATCATTTTTCGTATCATTTCCCTTAGTAAAGATCCGCTTTGCTTAGGAGTGCTCATATTTCCTCTACAAGTTCTATTTCCCCTTTATAGCCTAAGATTTCCATACTTAGCGCTTTCTTCACACTTTCATGTTAACTACTAACTCTATTATGTAAATCCCTATCTATTTCCCCTTCCCCTTATTAAAAATATGTATAAAAACCCCCTAAATACATATCCCCTCCCCCTGGTTGAAAAATAACCATAAGTTCACTTGGGAATTGCTAAGTTTGCCTGAAACTTAGCAAGAACCCTCATTTTGCCCCTCTAAACCATCTTCCAATGCAAAGGACCCCTTCCTATGCATAAAATTCCCCTCCAAATGTATAAAATCCATCTTTTGGCCTTGTTTTTCCTTTTCCAAGGCATAAATCCTTCTTTTCATGCTTTCAGACCCCTTCCGAAGCATTAGAAACCCTTCAAAATCATTAAAAATCCCTCAAAAACATTGAAAACCTCCCTCCGATCTTCAAAGAGCCCCTTCCGATACACATAAACCCCTCCGATGTCATATATTCTTCCTCCGATCGGAGAGGCCTTCCCCCGATCACAATAACCTTTGGCCGAGTTAGAAAATATGCCTCTGATCCCATGTTCCTCCCCTCCGACGCGATATCGCTGGTGGAGGAGGCAGTTAACAGTTGGCCCCTTTTTATAGTCCCCGATGGATGCTCCACCGATAGCGATATCAGCAGTCGACCATCGCAAATATTTCAATGTGGCCACACCCCCGGTCCCCGCTGATGCTCGGACTTATCGGGAGCCGTTGGATCGGGCCCTCAGATCAATGGCCCTGATCTTGTTGGGGCGCTCCCTATTTCGACAATCGCAATATGTAAAGGCTGTGCCCCATGTCCGCACCGATAGCGATGTGCCGATTTGTTTGTGGCCGTCGGATCAAGCCTCCAGATCTGACGGCCCATATTCAATCGCGCCCCCCTTCATTTCGCTAGCCCATCACCGTGTGTTAATAAGCCATCCTCCCCCGATCGCCGATAGCGATATCGGCGATCGCTCCGTCGGCATTTGCATATATATATAATACCCGCCCCCGATGGACCTCTTTCCAGCGATATTGTGATCTAATCTTGGCCATTGGATCGGCCCGCGCCGGATCCAATGGCCCAGATCTATTTTTTGGCAACAGTAATCGCTCCCGCCCATTTTTGATGGATTTTCATGTGTTAAGGCTTTTGGCCTTATAAAAGAAAAATGGGCCATTTTTGCATGTATCAGTTCAACACCCTCGTGCAACCCATCAGCGAAGAAACAAGGCATGCTTTAACAGTTTTGGATCGCTCCAAGCTCAGATTGCTCCAAAATACAGATTTTCGGCCCCGACAAGCCTCCAGTCCACGCATCCTCCTCTATTTGCAGTCATTTCTTCATTTTTGGGAAACTTTTGATCGGCCAGTGCCGATGCTCCTCTATAGGCCACGGAAAGCATTGCAGCAGTATTTTTGGCCATAAAAGAGATAAAGCAGGGGCGATTTGACAGTTTCAAGCATATCAAGGCAGAGAAAGTGGCCTGATTCAAGTGATAAAGAGTATCAGAGGAAAGATAAAGCCCAGATCCAATTAAAGAGTATCAGTGAAGCGGCAAAGAGTATTAGATCGACAATATCAAAGCAGGTGAACAATAAAGAGACCCAAACAAAGTCAAGTAAGCGCCAAAACAGAGTTAAAGCCATTTAAAGCTGAATCACATCAGATTTAATTGGATTCAGAGCTATCTAAAGGCGGCAGAGCCGAATATAAAGAAGGAGAGAAAGTGTTAAAGCGCAGTTATGATAAATAGCCAGCGCAGAGCTCCAAAATCCCATATTAACTCATTTTGTAATGTTGTTGCCTCCAGCGCAGCTTAGATGGATATTTGTTGCATTTATTTCAGTAGAGATTAGGTTAGAAGCACTCATTTCATCAGATCTGTTTAAGATCTGTTTTATAGATATCTTGGGATATTTTCCCTATAAAAACCACCCTGATCCATTGTTTAAAGGGTTGGTTGGTTGATAATCCAGAGTCTAGACTTGTGCTGTATATTTGTGAACTTCTATAATCAAAGATTGCTGAAGAGCCTGTTGATGGACTTTTTGTTGGATGTTTTAATTGCTGAAGAATGACTACAGGATTCTCGTGCTCCCACATGGATCAATAAGTCTTTCTTGTCTCTGTTTTTCAATTTATATATGTTATATCATCTATGTGCCACCATCAAAATTGCAGAAAGAAAGACTAGCTTAGAATTTTCCTAGCAGCACTCTATGCTCAGTTTCTGTGATTTCTATATGTTTTCTTCTGATTTAGGCATAAATATGAATACCTCATGGCTCATATTTGCTCTATTCCATCCATGTATCACTATTATTTAGGAATTCTTGACTGCTCCTAGATAAATTTCATTCACCTTTCCCCCTATTAGTTAGATGAAAGATTCTTAGTTGCCTTTCATTTTTGACTTCCATTTCACCCTTATTTCAGCTTGAATGTTGTTCTATGTGTAGCTATCCTGCTCTGTATTCCTCTTGTGACCAAGAAAACGCACCAGTAGCCGTAAACCATGACTCCATGCCCAATGGTTCGAACTTCTCACACTATGCATCCCAACTTTGCTTGAAAGCATCATCCTTCCCACCAAAACTTAAACAAAACCCAAGAGCATCACATCTAGCCTAAAACCAGCCCTAAACAAAGCTAAATCATAAAGAGAGAGCCCTCTCTTATTGCAGGTAGGCTAGGACCTGCAATCCAAAGATTGGTTTGTGGTTACCTCGGCCGTATCCCTTAAGGAGCCAAGGGACAACCTGAGTGTTAACATACTGGCGACTCCACTGGGGACATCTTGAGAAAATTCCCAAAAACAAGTTAGAAGCTGGCTCCCAAGAAGAAGACTCGTAATACAAGGTCAAGTCCAGACCCAAATCCCCCAGCTGTTTTTGAAAATCCAAATTTAATCCCCAGAAAACTTAGCAAACAAAAATAAGACGATCTTGCTGATTCTAGTCCTGAAACAGTTCAGCCAAGCTGTTTTCCAACCCCTGTTAAAGTTTTGTTTCGTTCATCCCCTACTTCCCCTTGTTCATCATCCACCTCTCCAAGCACCTTTTCCACACCTCCATTCACTGCACATACTACCACTACTACCACTGTTATTACCCCTGTTCCAGTTGTTCCATTTATCCCTGCTGTTCCACTTATCCCTGTAAATATGGCTAACAGATATGCCCCTTTACAGCTGCCTGCAAATCCAGGGGCTATGCCTCAGGATTACCAAACTAAAATCACTTATTTTGATGGTACTGGTTCTTGCATAGCCCTGCAACATACCAAGAAAATGCAAGACTATTTTGAGAATTATGAAATAGATGATGATATTGTAAGAATGAAGATCTTTGTCCAAAGTTTGACTGGAGATGTAAGGCCTTGGTTTAGAACTCTTACTGCTAATTCCATAGCTAACCCAGAGGCCCTTTACCAAACATTTCTTAACATATGGGAGAAAAGGAAAGATCCACTGCACATTCTAGCTGAATATGACACTATCAAAAGAGGCCCTCAAGAAGCTGTCTTGGACTATTGTGCAAGATTTAATAATGTTTATAATGCAATACCATAGAACTTAAGACCTCCACCTGATCTTGCTTTGTATAAATTCCCCAATGGTTTTGATACTGACATGGCTTATCAGTTAAGGGAAAGAGCCCCTCAAATCCTGGCAGAGATGCAAAACGTTGCTGTTAGTGTGGAGGCAAACTTAATTGCCAAAAGAAATAGAGCGAGAGCCGAGAGAAGAACCACCTTTAAAGAGGAACCCTCAGCCTTAGATCAAAAGCTGGATGCTATTATCAGTGGCATGCACAGGCTGGGAGACAGAGTAGAGAGTGTTGAGAGGAAATCATCATGGGAAGGACAACAACCCAATACCATAAGGAACCCAAATTTTAGGAAAACTCAGAACACAAACGCTGGTAGGTCTAGCCCAGACCATGATATAAGGCCTCCTTTCCAAGAAAACTATACAGAGGCATCTACATCTAGTGAGCCCATAGAAGACACTCATATAAATCTGATGGGTTTGAAAAATGAACAACATGTTTTCCTAACTAAGGAAGACCAAGATGAGCATGACTTTAATCAATTTCAGACTTAGTCTGGCGACTCTTTTGAATTCAAGCAAGGATACGATTCAGCTGTGTATGAAGTGCACAAACAATACAAACTGAGAACTAGAACAATTGATGTGCCCGAGCCCATCAAACAGAAGGAATCAAAGCAGCCCAAGAAGATTAAGGACAAGGCTGCTTCCACAGAACCGACTAAACAAACAGTCCCATATTCGAAAGAAGTCACAATAGAGGATATAACAGACACACCAGACATGAAGCCCTCCAATAGTCAGCCTTTGGTATCCTCCTCCTTAAAAGAAACTATAAATAGCGCTCCTGAAAGCCTTCCCGAAACAGAATTACCTCAAGATGATTCTGATAATCAAAAGAAAACAGCCGATAACACAGTCGAAAAAGGAAAAGTTGCCACTCACAATACCAAAACTCAGTCCGAAAAAACATTCGATTTAGAAGCAGAGATTGGCAAACTTAAGATATCCGTCCCTTTATCTGAACTTGCTAAACATGACATCTACAGACAGCAGATCAAAAGATCGCTGCAAATCCCAGAGAACAAGGATGATGTGAATGTTCTTGATGATCAGCCTGAGCTGCTATTCGGTCCAGAAGTTAATGGAAAATCAACATATGGAGTTGTTTTGCCCTTTTATGTAAGCCTGCATATACATGATAAAGTTTTGCACAATGCTATGTTCGATTTAGGAGCATCACACAATCTTATGCCCAAAGTAGTTATGGAGAAGCTAAACCTTGATGTTACAAGACCCTACAAAGACTTATTTTCATTTGATTCTAGTCAGGTTAAGTGTTTAGGCTTAATCAAAGATTTATGTGTGTCTTTAGTCCAATATCCCAACAAGACAATCCTAATGGACGTGGTTCTTGCTGACATTCCACCAAAGTATGGCATGCTCTTATCAAGATCTTGGGGAGCAAAAGTCCAAGGATCTCTCCAACTAGACCTCTCCTATGCCACTATTTCAGTATTTGGGCAACCAAAGAGACTGTATAGAGAAACACTAATGAAGTATGTGGTAAGTAGTGAGGAAAAACCCCAAAATTTCCCATTTATTCAATCCATTCTGATATGGATTCCTTTATATTGTTCAATGATGATAGCTGCCCTCCCACTAATGACAAGCCTTTGCCTTTAGAACAAGAAACATGCATCAATCAAGAGTCGGTTGCCCATACTCGTGAAATTGTTAAAACAATTAGTGCAACCAGCATACAAGAAGAACCACATGAAGCACAAAAACAGGGTCCGCCCAATCCTAAAATGACTGAAACTCTTAATACTAACCACAAGCAAGAAATCACATGGTATTTAGAGTTTGATGGTTCTGTTAATAAGCTAGGAGCAGGGGCAGGAATATGGATTCAAAATACACATAACAGCCATGCAGAGGGTCATGCTTACAGACTAAACTTCAAATGCACCAACAACATGGCAGAGTATGAGGCTCTCCTTTTAGGCCTTAAACTGCTCAAAGCTCTAGGAGCTGCAAAAGTGTCCATTCTAGGTGACTCCGATTTAATCATACAACAAATGAAAGGCAACTTTGTTACCAATGACAATAGGCTGAGAGCCTATAGGTCTGCTGCCACAGAAATACTCAATTCCTTCACCGAATCCAAGCTTGCTAAGATTTCTAGAAGCCATAACATGCATGCTCATAGTCTAGCTACTTTTGCTAGCACTTGTAAGCTGCCTTTTGAGCCCAATCACTACTTTACTATTGAGATAAAGCATAGGCCTCCTATCCCTAATAATGTCAAAGACTGGCAAGTCTTTGAGAATGATGCACAAATTAATAATTTCTTAACTTTACAGCAAGAGTTTTCAAGCTTGAACATTGATGAAGATGCCATGGATGACCCACAACAACAAATGAATGAAAATCAACAAACTATAGCAGCTGAAGCAACAAATCAAATGTTGTCCCCAACCATTTTTGATGAGAAAACATGCAAGAGCTGAAGCAAATGCATTTAGAAGAAATAGTTGAAACAGAGGCCGAAATCATTGATTTAAAAGACAATTTTCTGCCTGCTGGCCTCACTCCATTAGAAGACATTTTTGATTCAAATGATGTCCCTAGAAAGTCAAAGATACAACCATTAAATGCTGCTGTGGAAGACTGTAATATTGGGACAGCAGAGAAGCCCAAAATGATTAAACTGTCCAAGTCTTTGCCTCCCGATCAAAAACCAAAGTATGTTGACCTGTTCAAAGAGTTTCAAGATGTATTTGCATGGAGTTATGAGGACTTGAAGTCCTATGACACCTCAGTTATTCAACATACCATCCCTTTAAAACCAAATCAAAAGCCCTTCAAACAGAAACTAAGGAGAATCAATCCTGTGCTTCTCCCTTTGATTGAGAAAGAAGTGAAAAGAATGTTTGAGGCTGGTATCATAGCACCCATTAGATTTTTAGAATGGGTATCCAATCTTGTTCCCACAAGAAAGAAAACAGGTGAGATTAGGCTTTGTGTAGATTTGAGAAACTTAAACCAAGTCTCCCTTAAAGACCACTACCCATTGCCAAAGATGGACCACATCCTACAAAGAGTAGTGGGGTCATCTAGAATCTCTTTGCTAGATGGCTTTTCAGGTTTTAATCAAATACTGGTTCACCCGGATGATCAAGACAAGACAGCCTTTACAACACCGTGGGGAACATTTAAGTATGTGAAGATGCCTTTCGGCCTAAAGAATGCAGGTGCTACCTTTAAAAGGGCCATGGACATTGCATTTTCCAAGGAAATCCATGATTTCCTAGTGGTTTACCTTGATGACCTTACTCCTTTCTCAAAATATGATCAAGAGCACCTTAAACACTTAAGGCAAGTATTCCTAACCTATAGGAAATATGGCATTTCCTTAAATCCTAAGAAGTCTCTCTTCGGCCTAGAAGAAGGAAAATTGCTGGGCCATATCATTTCAAAAGATGGTATTAGGATTGATCTGGAAAGGATCCAAGCCATTCTTCAAATCCCCTATCCAAGAAACATCAAAGAGTTGCAAGCATTCCTAGGAAAGATCAATTTCCTAAGGAGATTTATCCCAAACTTGGCCGAACTGACAAGAATGCTAAATAACATGTTAAAGAAGGATTCCAAGGTAAAATGGACTTTAGAGGCCAAGCAAGCCTTTGAGGGCATAAAATTTGCCTTAACCCAAGCCCCAGTCCTCACAAGTCCTCAATTTGATAAAGATTTCATCATTTTTTCATTTGCATCTGAACATTCCATAGCTGCTGTCCTTTTGCAAAAGGATGATCAAGGAAATGAAAAGCCCATTGATTTCTTTAGCAGAGCCCTTAGAGATGCCCCATTAAAGTACCAAATCATGGAAAAACAGGCCTATGCCCTTGTTAAAGCAATCAAAGATTTCCGAGTTTACATTTTATATTCAGATGTGATTGCCTATGTCCCAAATGTTGTTGTAAAAGACATATTAACTCAAGAAGGATTAGAAGGCAAAAGAGGCAAATGGATTGCCAACATCCTTGAGTATGATATTGAGATAAAACCCACGAAGCTCATAAAGGGACAAGGTTTAGCCAAACTGCTGTGCGAAACAAATTTTCAAGCCTTAGACATTAATGAATTGGACAATGAATCGGAGCTGGCGACTCCATAGATCAGTGAAACCTTCTTGCAATCCCCATGGTATGCTGATATTTGTTATATATTGTTAAACCTGTTTGCTCCCCCAGGATTGTCCAGGACCAAAAAGAGATTTTTAAAGATGAAAGCTTCCAAGTTTTGTGTCTTAGATGGTGCCTTGTTTTGGAAAAATCATGAAGGCATATTGCTTAATTGTTTAACTATGAATGAAACTGACAATGTTATGAAAGAATTCCATACAGGGGACTGTGGAGGACACCTATATTGGAAGTCCACTGCTGATAAGATTCCAGGGGCTAGTTTCTATTGGCCCTCTTTGTTTGCTGATGTGAGAAAGTTTGCTATTTCATGCCACAAATGCCAAATCTTTGAAGGCAAAAGAAAGCTGCTGCCCTTGCCCCTTAAGCCCATTTCAACCGAAAAGCCTTTTCAGCAATGGGGTCTTGACTTCATTGGAGAAATCCATCCCTCTTCCTTAGGCCAGCATAAGTGGATTCTAACAGCCACCGATTACTTTACCAAGTGGATTGAAGCCATCCCATGCAGGCAGGCCAATGACTCCACCATTATCCAATTCCTAGAGACCAACATTCTGTCCAGATTTGGCTGCCCTGAGAAGATCATTACAGATAACGTTGTTGCCTTCAAATCCAAGAAAATGATCAGTTTTTGCCATAAATTTCACATTACCTTAGGCCACTTCACAGCCTATTACCTTCAAGGTAATGGCTTGGTTGAATCATCCAACAAGAGCCTGATTAATATCATCAAGAAAGTGCTAGAAGAAAACAAGAAGAACTGGCACAAAAAGCTTGTTAATGCCCTTTGGGTAGATAGACTATCAACCAAGAGATCCATTGGGATGAGCCCTTATGAGCTAGTATATGGTATGGAGGCTAGATTTCCATCTTCTTTGGGCATTCCTGTAATTAAGCTGCTACAGGAAATTCAGGCTGAACCAAATGATATTCAACGAAGAATTAATCAGACCATTCATCTTCAGCAAACCAGAGAGCAAGTTTACTACAGAGCTCAGATCTTGCGAGACAAACTAAAGAAATTATTTGACAAGACGACTAAAGCTGAGGATTTCTGTGTTGGCAACAAAGTTCTACGGTGGGACTCACGAAGAGAAGACAAGGGAAAACATGCAAAATTCGATTTTCTATGGAAAGGCCCATTTGTTATCAGCGTTGTGTAGGGAAATAACACATATTTCCTCAAATCTGTAGAGGGAATCACAGCTGAAGACGACCCTGTTAATGGCCGAATGATAAAACATTACCATGATCCCTTTTAAGGGATATAACACAGCTGTGTATATATTTTGTACATTAATATTTGTATATATCAGCACTTTGTTTTTATTTTGTATAGCAGTCTGATCGTTAGAGGAGCAGCAACAAAGTTTTGTGAAGACACAGCCAACGCAAGTCCTCCATTTTTTAAGCTCTGTCTCTGCATTAATCTCAGCAAAATAGCAAGAGCAGCGCTGTCATATCACAACGATTCAGTTAAAAAGAAGTTGTTTACAGCGTACAATTTTTTGGTCAAAAGTATCAAAAGAAAGAAGTATTTTTAGTTTTTACATCAGCACTTTTTCAAGACAGAACAAGGGAAATACTCCAGTTTTGTTCCATGTTTTGAATCTATTTCAAAATCTGTGCTCAGGCAGAGGTGCATGTAGTAATAAGCACGTAGAAGAAAGCAGGCAGTGCTATACATTCACAACAATTCAGTTCATGAGAGTGCTGTGTGCAGGCCTCAAAATTTCAGTCATACAGCAACCTACAGAGAAGTGTTTTCAGTCTACAGCAACAATTGAATATCAAGGTAGTCTGACCTGCTGTTCTTCGCTTTTCACAAGGAAAAGCCATCCCCAAGTGGAGCCACTGTTAGCCTCCTATTGCAATAGGTGTTCATCTTTCATGATTGACAGTTGAAATTGCCAAATATGTCATCTTTTCATGCTGCAAAGTTCCATTTTTGAAGAATCATACCATTTTTGAAGAGTTTTTAATTAAGGGAAAGCCAAACAGCTTAATCTTGGCTTCCCTAGGTTTAAATTGTTTGTTTTAGAAGATAAAGAATGAATATCTGTCCAAACTGTTTAATCTTGGCAGATTTTAGATAGGTAGAGAAGCAAGGGAGCTCAACAGCTTAATCTGAGCCCCTGGAAGAAATAAGGATCAATTTAGATACGAGGATAGCCAAAAGAAAAGTTGAAAAGCTGGGTTTGCTAGTCCAAGTGCACCCAAACTAAAAAGAATAAAAAATGCTACGTAAGTAGGCTGGGTAGGTAGTTTTGAGGTTGCAGAATGTTGATTTGTGATCAATTTTGTGTTTCAAAGTGATATTTTACTTCAGATCACATATATAAGGCAGTTTTCCATTTGGAGAAGCTCAAGCGAGGCATGTCTAACTTCCTCTTCTTCCTCTTCCCCAAAACATTCACTAACTTCCCCTAAAGAGGTCAAGATCTGCTTGATATCTCTTAGATTCATCATTTTTCATATCATTTCCCTTAGTAAAGATCTGCTTTGCTTAGGAGTGCTCATATTTCTTCTACAAGTTCTATTTCCCCTTTATAGCCTAAGATTTCCATACTTAGCGCTTTCTTCACACTTTCATGTTAACTACTAACTCTATTATGTAAATCCCTATCTATTTCCCCTTCCCCTTATTAAAAATATGTCTAAAAACCCCCTAAATAGATATCCCCTCCCCCTTGTTGAAAAATAACCATAAGTTCGCTTGGGAATTGCTAAGTTTGCCTGAAACGTAGCAAGAACCCTCATTTTGCCCCTCTAAACCATCTTCCAATGCAAAGGACCCCTTCCTATGCATAAAATTCCCCTCCAAATGTATAAAATCCATCTTTTGGCCTTGTTTTTCCTTTTCCAAGGCATAAATCCTTCTTTTCATGCTTTCGGACCCCTTCCGAAGCATTAGAAACCCTTCAAAATCATTCAAAATCCCTCAAAAACATTGAAAACCTCCCTCCGATCTTCAAAGAGCCCCTTCCGATACATATAAACCCCTCCAATGTCATATATTCTTCCTCCGATCAGAGAGGCCTTCCCCCAATCGCAATAACCTTTGGCCGAGTTAGAAAATATGCCTCCGATCCCATGTTCCTCCCCTCCGACGCGATATCGCTGTCAGAAGAGATTGTTAACAGTTGGCCCCTTTTTATAGTCCCCGATGGATGCTCCGCCGATAGCGATATCGGCAGTCGGACATTGCAAATATTTCAATGTGGCCACACCCTCGATCCCCGCCGATCGCTGATGCTCCGACTTATCAGGAGCCGTTGGATCGGGCCCTCAGATCAACGACCCTGATCTTATCGCGACGCTCCCTATTTCGGCAATCGCAATATGTAAAGGCTGTGCCCCATGTCCACCCCAAAAGTGATGTGCCGATTCGTTTGTGGCCATCGGATCAAGCCTCCAGATCTGACGGCCCATATTCAATCACGCCCCCCTCCATTTCGCTAGCCCATCACTGTGCGTTAAAAAGCCATCCTCCCCCGATCGCCGATAGTGATATCGGCGATCGCTCCGTCAGCATTCGCATATATATATAATACCCGCCCCCGATGGACCTCCCACCAGCGATATTGCGATCTAATCCTGGCCATTGGATCGGCCCGCGCCGGATCCAACGGCCCAGATCTATTTTTTGGCAATAGTAATCGCTCCCGCCCATTTTTGATGGATTTTCATGTGTTAAGGCTTTTTTCCTTATAAAAGCGAAATGGGCCATTTTTTCATGTATCAGTTCGGCACCCTCGTGCAGCCCATCAGCAAAGAAACAAGGTATGCTTTAACAGTTTTGGATCGCTCCAAGCTCAGATTGCTCCAAAATACAAATTTTCGGCCCTGGAAAGCCTCCAGTCCACGCATCCTCCTCTATTTGCAATTATTTCTTCATTTTTGGGAAACTTTTGATCGTCTAGTGCCGATGCTCCTCTATAGGCCACGGAAAGCATTGCAGCAGTATTTTCGGCCATAAAAGAGATAAAGCAGGGGTGATTTGACAGTTTCAAGCATATCAAGGCAGAGAAAGTGGCCTGATTCAAGTGATAAAGAGTATCAGAGGAAAGATAAAGCCCAGATCCAATTAAAGAGTATCAGTGAAGCGGCAAAGAGTATCAGATCGATAATATCAAAGCAGGTGAACAATAAAGAGACCCAAACAAAGTCAAGTAAGCGCCAAAACAGAGTTAAAGCCATGTAAAGCTGAATCACATCAGATTTAATTGGATTCAGAGCTATATAAAGGCGGCAGAGCCGAATATAAAGAAGCAGAGCAAGTGTTAAAGCGCAGTTATGATAAATAGCCAACGCAGAGCTCCAAAATCCCATATTAACTCATTTTGTAATGCTGTTGCCTCCAGCGCAGCTTTGATGGATATTTGTTGCATTTATTTCAGTAGAGATTAGGTTAGAAGCACTCATTTCATCAGATCTGTTTAAGATCTGTTTTATAGATATCTTGGGATATTTTCCCTATAAAAACCACCCTGATCCATTGTTTAAAGGGTTGGTTGGTTGATAATCCAGAGTCTAGACTTGTGCTGTATATTTGTGAACTTCTATAATCAAAGATTGTTGAAGAGCCTGTTGATGGACTTTTTGTTGGATGTTTTAATGGCTGAAGAATGACTACAGGATTCTCGTGCTCCCACATGGCTCAATAAGTCTTCCTTGTCTCTGTTTTTCAATTTATATATTATATATCATCTATGTGCCACCATCTAAATTGCAGAAAGAAAGACTAGCTTAGAATTTGCCTAGCAGCACTCTATGCTCAGTTTCTGTGATTTCTATATGTTTTCTTCTGATTTAGGCATAAATATGAATACCTCATGGCTCATATTTGCTCTATTCCATCCATGTATCACTGTTATTTAGGAATTCTTGACTGCTCCTAGATAAATTTCATTCACCTTTCCCTCTGTTAGTTAGATGAAAGATTCTTAGTTGCCTTTCATTTCTGACTTCCATTTCACCCTTATTTCAGCTTGAATGTTGTTCTATGTGTAGCTATCCTGCTCTGTATTCCTCTTGTGACCAAGAAAACGCACCAGCAGCCCTAAACCATGACTCCATGCCCAATGGTTCGAACTTCTCACACTATGCATCCCAACTCTGCTTGAAAGCATCATCCTTCCCACCAAAACTTAAACAAAACCCAAGAGCATCACATCTAGCCTAAAACCAGCCCTAAACAAAGCTAAATCATAAAGAGAGAGCCCTCTCTGATTGCAGGTAGGCTAGGACCTGCAATCCAAATATTGGTTTGTGGTTACCTCGGTCGTATCCCTTAAGGAGCCAAGGGACAACCTGAGTGTTAACAGGATGGTCCCCCAACTTCTGGATTTCCATTCTTTCCTCTAGCTTCTAGATGAGTAGCTTGTATAGATACCTCGTCTATACTAGTGGGATTGAACATGAGGATGGTATGCCTCATGTCGCTGTGTAGACCACCAATTGTTGTTGGGAAAAGTATCCAATACGGAATGACCCTATCCCACTCTAAGGGTGATAGTTCCTTAGCACTTATCAAAGTAAAGCTATCTGAGATTACTTCTTTATGAGATGTAAAAGAGGGGAGAAAGAGATCCACTAACCGATGTCTTTCGCTAATGATTGACCCAATCTTCTCTCCTTGATGCTTGCCCCCAGTTCCTTGCTCTTTCACTGGCCCAGCTACACCAAGATCCTGCAAAATGGCAAGAGAGGGAAACTACAAGAAGCATACATTCATAATTGATTCAAGGATTAGAATAAATCAAATACACAAGTATAACAATACATCATTGAGACACATGCATATAGAAGAACCTCAAATGCTTTATTAATGGAAGAAGTAAGGTTCAGGAAGTGATACAACCATAAGAGGCCCAATCCAGCATCACCTTCCCAGCAGAAAGAAATCTCCTCTTCACCTCCTTCAAAGCAAATCACCCAATAGTTCTAAACTCAAACCAACAGCAATTCTTTACATTCACAAAATTCCAGCCTCCCTAGACCTCATGAGAGAGATCTATATATAGGAGTTTTGGAGAAAGGATGAGTCAGCTTGAGACTGGCATGAAGCTGACTAGTGTCCTCTCTCACTTCAGTTATTCTTCAGTTCTTGAGTCCACTTGGAGATTCTTGCTTCCACTTGGAGATCTCGAACCTCTTACTCATCACCAGTCGAATTCCCTGATCCAAGTGTCATTTTGGAAGCTTCCTGGGCATTGACACCTTGAGGAATGACTGTGCCACATGTCCAAACTCACCCAGTGTAGGTAGCCTTCTTTGCAGTTGACATTCAACGCAAGTAGACAGTGGAGCAGTTGACATTCAGCGCAGATGCTCAGTGGAGCAGTTGACATGATCCAGAATTGCCTTGTTTTTGAGTGTTTTCAGGTGGAGAACTTTTATTCAGTGTTGTGGTTTGCTGACCTTGTTCCTCTAGGGGTAGGAACAACATGTTTAGGGACTTTGGATCCCTTAGATTATGGACATTTCATGCTTCATGTTGTAAGGCACAAAAATGTCTATAACAGTTGCCCCCTAAAGTATGAGGTCGTTTATCGAGTGAAATGCTTTATCAGGAGGATCCGAAGTTCATTCAATTGCTGAGAGGTGACCTGTAATAAAATACAATACAATAAATTATTTTTCATACTGCTTTCATGATCTAGCTGAGGCGGGCATTCCCATGCTCAGCTTTATAAATTCATTTTGGTACATAGAACATACGACTGTCTGATGGTAGACCGATAATTTTGGTGAAAATTATCATCCTTTGAGTAGGATGATCATCTGCTGCAATGATGTACATGTCAAATGTCTTTATATTTCCTGAATATATATCGCAGCCCGGATGGATGAAACTAGATCCGGGGTCTTCAAACTCGTTCGATCTTCACTCTAAGTACAAGTCGATCCATGTGAGAATTGCGCTGAAGTCGAACATGGAAAGACATCGCTTGATTACCGGTCAATGATGTAAACCGTTAACAAGCGCGAGAGGAATCACCGATAATGATAATGACCCTCTAGGTACTGCAGTATAATTCACGTGGTTTGAATAAAGGACTTGGCGTCGAACACCATGCAAAATCTTCTGGTCGAAGGTCATTGATGTATACCTGTCGCCGGAAGTGAGAAACTTGCCATTGAGGCATGCAAGCTTCAAAGTACTGAGGGGGTTGTTCCTAGATCAACTCCTTGGATAATGAGTTGATGTCGACAAGGAGCGATCCGTCAAAGGAGGGCCTTAATGAATCCCACATCAGTGACACAGAACGGAGCTAATTATTTTAATGGAGGTGAAAACAATCTGTGAAATATGGTTCAGGGTGGCGGTCATGAACGGATGAAAGATGATGTATGGTAGTGGATGGGACACGGTTGACTCTTTCTGAACAACATCTCTTGAACATATAATGACACTGATGCGATGGATCAGTAGCATTACCCCAAATGTGGATGGTTTGGCGAGACCATGGTGATGAGACCGGTGAATGAAACAACCCAACCCGATATGGTACGGAGGAAAAGTGTCATGTTCAAGAGCGACTTGCTACCATTAAAGCTTTGAGGTTCTCCCAATTTTTCCCCAGTCATTTCTGACCAGTACCTCTTTATTTTTGTCAAGCTTGAGGAGGATAACATATGCTTGTTCTATAACCTGCCCTTCGGGCAAGCCCATTGATATGTTTTAACGAGCCTAGCGATAGGGAAACTCGTTCTCGTCTAAAGACAAGTTTGTCGCTATTTAATCATTTTAACGAGTCTAACGACAAGGAAAACTCGGTCCTTTTCATTTTTAGAGAGTCTGAAAAGGTACATAAAGTCAACTCCAAAATTCCTTTTTCGTCATCTTAATCCCTTAAGTCCGAAAAAGTATAAAACAATACAGAAGGGATGAGTTTTCGATAACTTTAACGAGCCGAATAAAACAAGCGCTCGACCTTTTTGTGCAATAATCCCTTAGGTCCAAAAAGATTAAAATCTAGAGGAGGGATAGCTCTTCCGGTCCTTTAACGAGCTGGAAGGCCAAAACTCGGCAATCTTTTCATATTTTACGAGTCAATTGAAAAGAGCTTAAAGAAGACTCGTCTTTTGAGGAACGAGTGATAAACAGGGATAGCAACTGATTCCAGGTACAGGTTGGAATTTTCCAAAAACGGCAGTGTCACAAGGATGGCTAGGAGAAATCACTCTTCGCAGCTGTTCCTCAAAATAGGTAAACAATCATATGGAGGTGAACGATCAGCCAAATGAAAGTGGAGGTGGCAGGTGCAAACACAACCAAGGCTTTTATGGCTGATAAATTTACGATCACAACGGTTATTTACCGGGATAGGTTCATTTTTTAGATAAAAATGAGTTTAAACTCTGGAGGAAACATTGCTCACTGCTTTTATTTATTTTTTAACAAGCATGAAGACCGCGTTAAAACTGCTCGGATCTTGCATTTATTTTTTAACGAGCATGAACTTTATGCTAAAACTACTCGATTATACCAGTCATAAGATAAGAAATGTCCCCTGTGAGATCTCTATTTTTTAAGGAGTTTCATCTTCACTAAGCTTTACTCCATATCCTTTCTTTATGCAAGTTCGGAAACGACTAACCCAAAAAATAGATAAATAACCGCTCTTAGCTTACACTCCAAAAGGTTCGCATGCCCCCAGGTATAAAATACAATTTCAAAGTTGCCCCTCCTCCTTCTCACCTCTGCCTTTCTTTGGGTGTTCACAGCTACCTGTCGTCTTGCCAGTCTAATGTTAACGATACTTGTCTTCTCGTTATTTTTAACGGGTCTATATGATATTTGTCTTCTCGTTAGCCCAACTTTTAACAGATTTTTCGCAAGATCGCAAGAGAATAGCTACTTGCGACAAGAGAGCAGCTACTTGCGACAAGAGAAGAACACTACTCAAAGACAAAACATTTGTGTTATTGAGGGAGGCTTACCTCTTTCTAGTTACCCAAAGATTGTCTCGTTAATCTTTCAAACAAAACACTTCCTCGGCAATGCCTACCGAAATAGACAAGGGTGAATGACCTTTGTCAAACACGTAACTTTGACAAAAGAATCTTATTCCAGAACAACCCCTCTTCCATCCACGGACGGGGTACGGACTAGTCATATTCTCTCGCGGAAATTCTACCTTATACCCAAGGTTTTCTCTGCCTAAAGCAGACCAGGATGCATGCCCCCTGGGTTCCAGTCCCATCTTTCCGAATCACTCGCATTCATCGGGAAGGAGGACTGGGGGTGGAGACATTTCTTGATTGAATAGACCATTCAGGGTTGGTATGTGACTATTTGCGATGCGTGATCCCGGAAATGAAAGTTGGTCTACGAGCTTGACCATTCTTCCTTCGTGCGGAAAACACATTACTCTAAAGAGTGAGGAGACTATTGCTCCCATGCAATATATATAGTCTCGTCCAAGGAGTAGGTTATAATCCACGGGTCCTTGAACGACTGTCACGTTCATTTGAACGGCCTTCCCTTTCAATGTAATGGGCACATTGGGGAGGATCCCTAATGGTCGACTGGTTCCTTTATCGAAACCCGAGATATTTCTTATCTCAGGTAAAAGCGCTGGGGAACCCAGTGCTTTCCAAGCAACAGAGGAAAGGATACTCACAGATGCCCCTTCATCAATGATAGTGCCAGCCATTACCATTCTGTATATTTGGACTATGATTCTGAATGGTATACTGGCTAGGAACCGGGGTCTGCCTAGTTGGTTCCAATCAAAGGACACAACCAGGTTGCTTGGTGGTGGGACCGAATACACGGCCAGATATGACCCTGACGATGTTCCTTCCTGCGATAAAGGAATGGGCGCATTGCCCTGACGCTCGTCAGAGTCTGTGTTGATGAAAAGAATCTGGATGGTGTCATCCTTATTCTCTTCAGTGAGGGTGTCACTTGAAGATGAATCTTCAGTGACGGTGTCATTTGAAGATGAAACCTCTGAGGGGAGAACCGGGTCAACTGCCGTTTCGACCTTTGGACTTTTGTCCAGTCTGGATTCAGTGGGTTCATTTCCAATGACTGATGCTTCAGCTGACCACTTGAGCGGGCTAGCTGTATTCTCAACCAATGAAGGACTTGGCACGAGTTTTTTTGTATCCAGGAGGAAGTCTCAACGGTGAAACTGGACGATCTTCCAAAACTCTCTTCGCTTCGTCTAAGAAGGGACAACGGTGGATGGCATGATCGCCTTCACACAGTCTGCAGGGAGATCTTGCTCCCCCTCTTTGTCTTGAACCTTCACTTTCGCTGGTTGACGGTAAGCATTCAACATGGCTATCAGAGGTTGATGCTCCCGAACTGTGCAAACGAGGGGACCAGTCCCTTAGTATCCAGGGAATACAGGGACAATCTCTATGGAAGTGGTCTCCTCTACATATGACACATGGTGATTTAGGCCCAGTCTGTGCTGTGTGTGGATTTCTGTCAGATGTCTTTTGCTTGCCCCCAGTCGCCTTAGGCTCCTTCTTCTTCTTCTCTCTTTTCTTCTTCTCCTTCTTCTCCATGGGAGCTTGGCTTTTGCCGGCTCTACCTTGCGAAGATGAAGGATTGGAGGAAGAGTTATAGGAAGTAGAAGGCTGGTGGGCAGCTCTAGACTGATCTAACTGTTGACTCGACTGATCAGGAACCATGATGTTCTGAACTACATTGGTTGAGAATAGCCAGATTGGCAGGCCAATTGTCAGTCCTGGAAGCGACAATGTGGCCATGTGGGGCGCACCAACTTCTCCCCAAGAGGAGAAAAGACTAGGATTTCCATCATGGGGAATTCCTTGGTTGGGGCGTTCCATGTTCTCAACCTACAGATCAACGCAGGAATAGGACGTGATTATGTTCTATTTAAAATAAATTTTATAACGAAACTTTAGACACAACTTGCTTTTTCACTTTTTAAGAGTCGAGAAAAAGCTAAAGATGACTCTAGTCTCCTTCGATGTTTTAACGAGCCTGAAGTGACAAATGCTCGGATGGACTTTTTCAGTTATAGAGTTTGAAAAAGGCCAAAAGAAACTACTCTGGAGTTCTAGGCAGAGGGTGTGCCAAACTTTTCGCAAAACCACAGAATACGTTTTACGGTACGAGTGGTCGATCTTCGTGAATGCTGTGTTCACTGCATTGCGATCAGTAGGGTGGTCGACACGGCTTCCCATGGATAAAGGCTTTGTTCCTATAGGGGTCTCCCAATATATACGCGACGGTACATGGGAGAACAAGTCCGTATTGATACTTATCGCTTCACCGTGGAGGAATCACCCAACCACTGAACGCTAAGATATCACGTTTAACGACGCCGGAACACGTCTCTAGATTAGACCTCTATGTGTTTGCGTTATGTTTCAAAGCGTTGTTATGTAAATTCAATTTATTTTAGGTTGATCTTGTTTAGCATTTTGCCTTTATGGATCACCACGAGATGTATGGTACAACTCCTAAATGCAGTCTAAAGATGAGAAGCAAGCTTTTTCAATCTTTTCAACTTATGAAAATCTTAACTACTAAGGGAAAAGAAAGACATCATCTTTTCACACAGATCATAGAGCACACACTAATGCACTTTTTCCTAAATCAAAATGCACATGCACAATGCAGGTATTTCTTTTCTCTTTCTTAATGTTGGTGTACTACAAAAAGAAAGTTGTTGTATAACTTTGAATTCAATTTCAAGTGAAAGCAAACAAGCTTTTGTCCAAAATCAAAAGACACCTTAAGATATACTTGTTTCAACACTAGAAATACATAAATTCAAACCATATGACGGAAGCAAAAGCTCAATCAGCTATGAACAGCAAACAAACTAACTCTTGAGATCAGAACGACACTTATCACAGGTCTAGATCTAAGAGGCCACAGCAAGACTAGTTCACTTTCGTTATGGGAAACTGCAAATGATATAAGAAATACACAAAGAACAAATACAGTTTCTTTATACAACTGAGGCGGAATAGTGGCAAAGAAAGGTGGTTTTAGATAGGTACATTGACTGATAACAGGCTGCAAAAACAGGGATGAAAACAGGGCAACAGAAAGCAGAGAAACCCAGTTGCACAAGGCCACACTGGTTCAGCGCAGGTAGAACACTGTCAGTTTGACATTCAGCGCAGGTAGCCCCTTCGGGACCTGCGATGAAATGCAGACTGCCTTCACAGTGCCTGCAATGAAGAGAGAAACTCTCGTTTCTCTTGGTTTCCGGGTCACAGATTGCTCAAAAATCAACAGTTTTTGGCCAAATCAAAGCTACCAATCAAGTACACACTAAAGGATGAAAAGGAGGATGAAAAGCTATCACTAAGAGCTGTTCAGAGTCCTTGTGGATCAGCTCTTCAAATCATAAACATGCCCAGAAACTGAGCTAGAGTAGCTGCCCTCTACTTTGCATTTGATATATCCAAATGCAGTTCGATTCGGTACTCCCTGTGTTTAGGAAATGAATAGCAAAAACACAAACAACCAACAAGATACGATCCCCAGTGGAGTCGCCAATTTGTTGTTGGGAAAAGTATCCAATACGGAATGACCCTATCCCACTCTAAGGGTGATAGTTCCTTAGCAACAATCAAAGCAAAGCTATCTGAGATTACTTCTTTATGAGATGTAAAAGAGGGGAGAAAGAGATCCACTAACCGATGTCTTTCGCTAATGATTGACCCAATCTTCTCTCCTTGCTGCTTGCCCCCAGTTCCTTGCTCTTTCACTGGCCCAGCTACACCAAGATCCTGCAAAATGGCAAGAGAGGGAAACTACAAGAAGCATACATTCATAATTGATTCAAGGATTAGAATAAATCAAATACACAAGTATAACAATACATCATTGAGACAAATGCATATAGAAGAACCTCAAATGCTTTATTAATGGAAGAAGTAAGGTTCAGGAAGTGATACAACCATAAGAGGCCCAATCCAGCATCACCTTCCCAGCAGAAAGAAATCTCCTCTTCACCTCCTTCAAAGCAAATCACCCAATAGTTCTAAACTCAAACCAACAGCAATTCTTTACATTCACAAAATTCCAGCCTCCCTAGACCTCATGAGAGAGATCTATATATAGGAGTTTTGGAGAAAGGATGAGTCAGCTTGAGACTGGCATGAAGCTGACTAGTGCCCTCTCTCACTTCAGTTATTCAGTTCTTGAGTCCACTTGGAGGTTCTTGCTTCCACTTGGAGATCTAGAACCTCTTACTCATCACCAGTCGAATTCCCTGATCCAAGTGTCATTTTGGAAGCTTCCTGGGCATTGAAACCTTGAGGAATGACTGTGCCACATGTCCAAACTCGCCCAACGCAGGTAGCCTTCTTTGCAGTTGACATTCAACGCAGGTAGACAGTGGAGCAGTTGACATTCAACGCAGATGCTCAGTGGAGTAGTTGACATGATCCAGAATTGCCTTGTTTTTGAGTGTTTTCAGGTGGAGAACTTTTATTCAGTGCTGTGGTTTGCTGACCTTGTTCCTCTAGGGGTAGGAACAACATGTTTAGGGACTTTGGATCCCTTAGATTATGGACATTTCATGCTTCATGCTGTAAGGCACAAAAATGTCTATAACACCAATGTACTTCAAAAGAGTTTCTGGTGAGTCTAATGAGATACCCAGCATCAATGCTCTCTTTCTAAATTCTTGAGTATACCCTTGCACACTTTACCCTTTCAATTGCTGAAGAGTTTGCCAACTCGTCATGGCTTGTTGCATGTAGGTAAATGGATAGAACTGCTTTTTTATTGCAGAAACAAATTCACTCCAGACAGAGATAGTCTTACCATGTCTTTTCATATCAGCTTGGGTCATGCCTTCCCACCAAACCAAAGCAGTGCCTCCTAGGAGTAGGCTTGCCAGCTGAATCTTACTCTTGTTTGAGTCTATGTTCTATACTCTACAATACACATCAATTTGTCTTATCCAATTGTCCAACTTTTCAGCATTTAGCTCTCCATCATATATAGGCAAATCAAATTTAACATCTAGCTTGATCAAAGATGCTTTCTTATTATGCATGGGGCTATTAGGAGGTGTGAGAAAGCTTTCCTCTTTCCCTTTTCCCTTGGAGTGGTCATGGAAATGAGACTTATCTTCTTCTTTATCTTGTTTAGAACCTGAGGAGTCTTCATTCTTATGCTTTCTAAAGTCCTTGTACATTTCTTCTACCATAGACTTTATAGCTAGGAAACTTTCTATGAATTGAGGGTCTAGCCCCATAGAACCTTCCTTTGACATTTTCTTCCAAGGATAGACTCTCCCAATTTCAGGATTAGTTTCCACCAACTCTCCTTCTCCTAATTTGAGCTTTGATCTAGTGAGCATTCAATAGCTAAGCCAACACAAGCTTGTCTAACCTTACAACCTAAAACTCTGATACCACTTGATCTAATAATCACCCTATGAGTGACCTCAGTTAAAGATTTATTGAATAAAGGTATTATAGACTCATGTGTTGGTGTGTATGTCTATGTTATCTAAGCAATGGATCAATCAGATTGCAAATACACAGACACTTGAAATGGAAATACAACAGAGAAATACAGTAAGAAAATACAAGAACACAAGAAATTAATAAGGAGTTCACCCTATCCTCCAGGGATACATCTCTAGTCTAGCTCTCAGTGGTGGCCTTATTTTATTGTGTCTTAAGCAAAGAATTACAATGCAGGAGCTCAATATGAGTCACCTGAAACATATTTGCTTGGCAGGGTGGTTCTTGGATTCCCCAAGCCACTAGAGTGCACAGACTCTGTTCCTACCAGCTCTTTGACCTCTCTGGTCTGACAGATCCTCTTTTGGGATGGATTGATCTCTCAATCTCTTTGGTGCTCGACGCTACCTTTGGTTAGCTTGGCCCTCTATCTTCTCTTCTGCTTTTCTTTGCTTCACTGTCTTCTTATGTTTGTGTTTCGTCCTCCTCTCGGGGTTCTGGTCTCTTTGTCTCTCTATGTCTCTCTCTTGTTTTCTTTTGTCTCTGTTCATGGCTTTAAGGTCATTCGTTCCCATGTCTGTTTAGTTCCTCTTCCACCTCCATTGAATCACCTACTACAGCTGCACTTGGAGTTCACTGTTAGGCATCATCATCAGGCTCACAGGGAGTGGCCATATGTCCTCCTATAAATGGTGCCAGCCTGCTTCGTCAGTTCAATTCTTCAGTTATGTCATAGAACGAGTCTTCCTCCACCGTGGCAGTCAAAGCGGACCTCAAATCCTTCTAAATTGAGGCTTATTCCCTTGTTAAATCCGATCTTTTCGTCAGGTGCGATGTCAACTGTTCGATCTGGACCCCCCCAGATCCAACGCCATCCTCTCATTTCACACGGTTGACTTGCTCGACCATTAGCAGGTGATGAGTAGTGGTTTTCTCTCTCCTCCACTCACCACGCATCACTCACTGGTGGAATTGCTCCGCTTTCATCCAAAACCACTTACTATTTAAGGAGCCCCCAATCAATACCACCGGTTTCAGAGAAAGTCCTGCCTTTTAGCTTTTAGCCTTTTCACCTTTTGTCCTTAGGTTCTCTAGCTCTCCATGTGACCAATGCTTAGGGCTTCTGCATTTTGAGCCTTTTCTCCCAACGATGCACGATTAGCGGTAATCGCGCATCAAAAACCTCCTCTATTTCCCGATCTGGGCCTCCCAGGGGCTAATTTCGCCTCCCGCACAGTCTCCATGGGCCTCGGTCAGTGTGCTTTGACCGAGGTCCTCGTCATTCCAAGTTGGCTACCAACTACCATTAGTTCAAAGGTTTTTTGATCGCTGTTTTGAATTCTTTGATGTTGGTCCCGACTTGATAAAGTAATGGTTCTTTTGACAGTTCTTTATGGATCCAATTCGGATCAAGCATCCAAGAAGAATACCTTCATCTACTCTGGATTCAAACTTACCAAGTTTTTCATCAGTCTTTTTGATGTAACATTTTCTTCCAAAAACTTTGAAGTATTTTACAGTAGGAGTCTTACCATACCAAAGTTCATGTGGAGTTTGAGTGCTGTTTACTTGAACATTTGCTTGGTTGAGAATAGTGATGGTGGTGAATGCAGCTTCATCCCAGAAGGTTGCAGGAGTTCCATATTCATCTATCACAGCTCGAGCCATTTGTTGAATAGTTTTATTCACCCTTTCTACCACTCCATTTTGCTGAGGAGTCCTTGCAGTGGAGAACTGCCTTTTTATTCCATGTTGTTCACAAAAGTCAAAGAATTCATCCGAGGTAAATTCCCCTCCTCGATCAAATTTGAGGCATTTGATTTTGCGATCTAATTCATTTTCAACCAAAGCTTTGAAGGCTTTGAACTTTTCAAATGCTTCATCTTTATGCTTTAGAAGACCTATCCAACACATTCTAGAAAAATCATCAATGAACAATATAAAGTATTCTTCTCCACGAGGTGAATTTTTCCTTGATGGTCCACATAAATTAGTATGAACAAGTTCAAGAGGCTTACTAGTTGACCCTTCCTTTTCGATGAAGTGAGATCTGGTTTGCTTACCAAATTGACATGATTTGCATTTAGTATTTTTAGGAATGCTGATATTTAGAAGATCATGAACAACCTAGAATCTGCATGCTTTTATTATTTGAGAAAAGCTTAGATGTCCCAATCTTCTGTGCCATAGCCATTTTTCATCATTTTTGCTTAGATAGCACTGTTGTTGTCCTCCCTTGAGTATGTATAAGTTGTTTGGAGTTCTTGTACCTTTGATCATGATTTCTCCTGTATCAAGCTCATGAAAAACACATCCATTTGATCAAAACACGACTTCATTTCCTTGATCACACATTTGACTCACACTCAACAGGTTATGCTTTAGACCATCAACATACATAACATTCCCAACTTTAACTTTTTCTTTCAAGAAAACAGAGCCTTTACCTCTTATGACAGGAGGCGTGTCGTTCCCAAATGAGACATTCTTTTCCTTTTCTAAGGCCTTATATGAGTGTAGTTTTTCTTTGTCACCTGTCATGTGTTTTGAGCATCCATTGTCAATGTACCACTAGTTTTCTTGTCCTTCTACATACAAGGCTATACCACATATTTCTGTTTGTGGTTCTTTCTTTCTCCATATTTTGGGATTTAATGGAGTTTTCTCCTTTTGAGATATATGCCGAAATTTACTCCTACATTCAGATTATTCATGGCCAAAGTTGTTACAGATTGAGCATTCTATTTCATTTTCAAGAAGAGAAAAGTTATTATAGGAACTTTTCTTGATCCCTGTCACATTCCTTTTATTTTGTGCTTCTCTCATCATGATGGTTTTGTAAGCAACATATTGAGTGGCTTTGTGTCCAAAATTATGACATGAGAAACATTGACCATTGAAGAAGTTCATGCGATTATCGAATCTATTGATCTGGTGTTTGTAGTTTCTATTCATCTTTGAAACAAATTGAGTATGTTTTACCTGAGGTTGGTTGTAAACTTCTATTCATCCTTGGAGAAAACTGAGCTTGATTTACTTGGTGATCTGCTTTATGCCTTTGTTGACAATTGTCATATTGTTCACTGTTCTTTGCTATATCAAGACAACTTTTAGTGGAGGTTGATGACTTCTCTCATATCTGATGGGCTTCCTTTTCTCATCTCAAAGGCAGTTAAGGTTCCGTGAAGCTTTGTCATAGTAATAGTTTGAAGATCCTGTTTTTCTTCTATGGCAGATACTTTTGATTCAAATTTAGCAAACAAGGATCTTAAAACTTTCTCAACTAAGGTAACTTCCTTTATCTCTTCACTCAAATTTTTCATGCAATTAACAACCTCATCTATACGTAAGAAGTAACTAGCAATACTTTCATCATTGTGCATCATAAGAGTTTAATATTGAATTCTGAGAGCTTGCAGTTTAGCACGTTCTACCTGAGAGTCTCCTTCGTAGCTTATAACGATTTTGTCCCATATTTCTTTGGTTGATTTGAGCTGCATAACTTTGACAAACTCTGATTATGACAGACTTTCCAACAATGTATTGATAGCCCTAGCATTGGTTTCATATTGCTTTTTACCTGCCATATCTGTAGGAATTGCTGATGGAAATGTATATCCTCCTTCCACGATTTCCCAGACATCTGTTCCAAGTGATTGAAGGTAGGTTGTGGTTCTTATCTTCCAATAAACAAAGTTGCTCCCATCAAAGATTGGCAGTCTAATGGATCCCCCACTTTCTTGATTACACATGATGATGGATCTTCTTTAAAGCGATCAAGCTTCTTCTGAAGGACCTGCTCTGATACCAATTGTTGGAAATAATACTAAGAGGGGGGGTGAATCAGTATTAGTAACTCAATAATTTTTCATTTCCATGGGGAGATTTTTATACACTACTTTAGCTAAGTGAATCAGCATGTACACATGACTGTTATTAAAGCAACCAGCGTATATGCAGAGAACTTTTTGATTTACCCAATTTATCAAGTATTGAATATTAATCAGTATGTCAGATATTAATTAGACAGTGTAGTAAAAGTAGAATAAAGCATAAGCATCACACATGAACACCAAGATATAAGGTGGAAACCCAATGTGGGTAAAAACTACCTGCTGTTGTTGTCTCTGTCTTCTTTTAATAATAAGAAAACATAAATTTTGTACTGGTGCAGACTTATACCAGTACACAGGCTTTGACCTGTAAAAGGCTACAACCTTCTCTCATTTTCCAGCTACTACTGGAAGGGAGCTACAACCCCCTAGCTATTGTACTAGCCGATATGATTACTAGTGCGTAGGCGCCAACCTACAGAAGGCTACAACCTTCTCTCTTCCTCCAGGGACCATGTTTCATAAATTTTCAGGCTGGACCCATCAACAACATCATAGCTGACATTCAATCATAAAATATATATGCATCACCCAGTTACCTTTTGAACCAACCACAACTGAATCAATCAATCACTTTGACAACCCATCAATCTGATCATTTAGAATACTGTCACCAGAATACAGTAACCAAAACCCAAGCCAAGACATCGAACTCTGCAACAACAAACAAAAGCAACTAAAACATATTTTATAAGGTATAAGCTACTTCCATGTGTTGAACCTGCGTGTATATGTGCTTTTCTCAAAGCCAACCAGCATATACATCTACAAATATAAATTCAGAGTTCTGTAGCTATTCTAGACTTTAATTATACCTAGATCATATCATTTATAGAATAATATATGCATCAGTATTCAGAACTAGAATATACATGAGAAAAAAGTCATAATGATACTTCATTTTATGCCTTAAGATCCTGATCCATCATTAGATCTAATCCCTCATCATCTGCTAAGGTTCATCCTTGGTTCAGATCCAGCACTACACCATAACCCAATAACCTACATACTAGATCTCACAATTCATTAGATATTCGATACTTGCACACCCTGGCCTAGTGATCTTCTCCTCCTTAGTTTGTAGGCCTTTCTCAATACCATGGACCAAAACCACTTACAACCAATACCTTGGACCATATACCTAGGGTCAATACCTCGGACTAGATACCTTGGACCAATACCATGGATCAAAATACCATGGACCAAACACCTCAGACCATAAACTTAGTTTTCCAAGCTATACGCACATTTCCTTCTATGAAATTGCATGTGTACGTATATGCGACTTGTATACAGTGAACCTGTGTGTATACGTAGCTTGGTCAATGGTGACCCTGCGTATACATCTCTTTCTTCATTTTGTGAAGACTGATATGTAATTATTTGTTGTTCACTTGCTATACTATGATCTTTTATCTGAGTGAGTTGCCATCGAGGACAATACCTGTATCATAATGCCAACAACATGCCCCCAACGTAATGACTCAAATCGAGGTACATGCCCCCCAAGCTTCATTTCATTCAACTAGGTGGATGGAATGAAGGTTCACTTTCAAGATCTTGGAAAGACTCGACTGGGATTTTACAAGATCTTAATCAAAGACTCGATTTGGAAAAGGGAGTTGTTTCATTTTTAAACGAGGTTGACACAGTAAGGGAACTCTCCTCATACTCCTTATTTCATTTTTGAACAAGGTTGACAAAAGATAAGGAACTCTCCTCATACCCTTTGTTTCATTTTTTAATGAGGTTAACACAAGACAAGGAACTCTCCTCATACCCTTTGCTTCATTTTTTAATGAGGTTGAAACAAGACAAGGAACTATACTCAGTTAAAATTGTTCACAGGCCATATGATAACATGGCATCCAAGAGGTCTTCACTAGATGGAAGAAACATGCTATGGGACGAATACATGTCATTGGGTACTTGTTATAGCTCCAAATATCACCCTTTGTATTTGTGATGCTTGGTTTATGGCCTAGGGCAACCCCTCCTTCCAGAATTGGTCCAAATATTAAAAAAATAGTGTTTTACTCCCTATACGCGACTTTGCCCTGTATTAAATGCGTGTACATGTTGGTCAGTATATACCCAACCCACGTATATGTCTTAAAACACTTAAAAAAAAATAAATTTCCTTAATTATGGGCAGAGATCATGGGCATTACCTGTTTATTACCTATTAGTGCCGATGGCCCAACTATTCCCAACTATTTCCCAACTAAAAGACTACTTTGGGAGAAGTATAAAAAGAATTCAATGGGAGAGAAAATAGAGAATTACTCTGCTGAGATTATCCCCTGATCAAGTCTGAAGATCCTTATGCTTCAAGCACTTCCCCAAGTTCAGGAAACCCTTGCTTCCTTGAGAGTTGATATCGTTTCACTTGTTGGAGATATCCTTGTATTGGTTATGGAAGGAGCCTTTTGAAGACTAGGACTGGGTAGACCTGGAGGACGGTTCCACTTGGAGCCAGAAGAGGAAGACTCAGGTGAACTCTTTCTATGCTTTTATTATAGTTATCTGCAATAAAAGAAACACTATCTTGTTCCTGATATCAACTTTGTTCATGCATCTGATGTTATTGTTATGGTTTATATATGAATGACTATTTCAATGTATAACTAACCATCTACTTATATGTTATAAAGTTGATTTCACTATAATGCTTTATCTATATGCTGTTGTGTGTCTTTGAATTGGTTGTTTTGCAGGTTCAAATATCATGAGGAGTTGTAGAGGGTTTGAACCCTGGCTAGAACTACCCAAACAAAGGACCCCCGAGTATGTACATCCTCACATAGTTTGCTCATTTAAGAATTTTTCCTGAGTTATATGCTTGTTTCTTGCTGTAGATTACTCCTGCTCTGCTAGGGTTCTGACCCAAAGCCCTAGGGGACTTTATCCCTTAACAGAATTGGTGACTCCACTGGGGACAACAATCTTGTTGTTCCTAGTTTGGGTTATTTAGTGCCAATCAGGGCTCAACTTTCAGTTTTCTTGCTGTGATTGTACTATCTGCTCTTGTAGGAACTCAGACTTCAAGTCTGATCCTTTTCATCAGGCCTCATTTTTTTTTTCTTGTAAACCTTTATATACGCACCTTTGTCGGGTTACAAAAGCATATACACGCTAGTTTCTCTGAACTGAAACTGTGTATACGTGGGTTTCTTTTGACTAAAACGCGTGTACATGCAGCTGTGTAGAGACACAGTCGCGTATACATTTGTTTTGCATGATTTTTTCAAGTCTTTTTATCTGGAAAGATTTGTTTCTTGGCCTGTGTGCTTCCTGAGTGGTCAGTTTCTATTTTCAGATTTTAGTTTTTCAGTGAGCTTACTGTTTCGAGTTCTCTCCTGCTTTGAAGAGTTTTTGGTCTCGGTTTGCTTTATAGTGAGTTTTATCATTTGTGTTTCAATGCACAAGACTTCTTGTAGTTCTTGATTGTTCTAGTCTTCTGGAATAGAAGATTGCTTGCAATCTTTGTGTCAAACTTCATTTTTATGGTTTGCTTGCTTTGCTTCCCGTTAATTTTGTGGCCATTCACTTCTTCTTGCTTTTCGAAAGTTTTTGTTGACAAGTTTGAAAGTGTGCCTTTCCTTATTTCTTGATCAGCGTCTTAAACCTCTTTTTGTTGCCTTTGGATCGTTTAGTGGATCTTGAAACACCTATTTTTTTAAGTTTTCATTCATGTTGAATTGACAACTTGCAAAGTTTCCTTGTGATTTGCTTTCAATCTTTGAGTCTTTGGTAGCATTTTGAGTGCTTTCGAAAAGTTTCTTTTATTGCTTTTTTGAAAAAAGAAAAGTCCTTCAAAAACATTGTTTTTGCTTTCTTTGCCGAATTTGAGTTTGGTTTCTTTTGGTTTTTGAGAGTGATTTGGGATCTTTGTGTTTAGTCCTTCTTGTTTGGGGAAAGAATTTGTGTTCAAAATTCTTATTCCTTTCAAAACACTTAAGTTGGATTATAAAAGAAATTACTTTCATTTTCTTTTTAGAGTAATCTAGAATTTTTGCATCATCACATACACCTTGCATTAGGGTAGTTTCGCATCATTAGAGCATCAATTGTCTTGTAGTTTTTGTGAGTGTGAAGTCTGTTACAAGAAAAGAAAAATATTTTTTTTTTTCTTTATTAGAAGTTTCTTAGAACCCAAGTAGAAGTTGATTTTCATCGAAGAACAAACAAGTGCATTGCATATAAGTTAGTTTTTCATTAATTTCTTTTGCGTCAATGAACACCATCAGTTTCACTTCTGTATTGTCCCTTTGACTTAAAAAGAACAGCCACTTAAAATCAAGCGCTAATAAAATAAACTAGAACTTTTTATATTGTCAATAAGTACACCAACAAGTTTTAGGTTATTTAGGGCCTTGGATTAGGCAAGAGGAAAGTAAACTCTCCAAGGTCACTCTAAATTGTCAAATGTAGAAGTCTGAATAAAGAGTGAAAATCCAATAGCATTAGGGAGACTGGAAAGCTCTGTGACTGGGAGTTAAGCACGAGGGTTTTTGAAGATAAGCATGAGAGATACCCCCTCTCTTATTTGTCGGATCTTACCTCACGACTGTTCCGCCCAGCTTCTGATACGAGTTGGTATATTTAGTTGCCTATCCTAGGGATCTCCACAGGTGGCTGCAGAGAGGAATCCTATGGCACCTGAGGTTGATGTTGCATCACGTTCAACGGTACTTCTGGAGGGCACTCTTGCGAATCTTGGGGGTTTGCATTGGCAAAGGCTATTGTCTGGAGGTCAGCATAACTACCTCTGATACCTTCACTAGTAGACTTGGGGCGTAATTAACCCAATCTATTTTCGGAAGGCCCTTATTATTCACTTTCTTGTATTTTAGTGTCTGGTCCTAATCACCTAGAGCGGAAAAACTTGGAAGTTGTTTGACTGCTGAATTCTTTAGGGACATTTTTAGTGTGTGTTCTGTGATCCTAGTTGGCTTAGCTTTCAAATTTCTTGAGTCTTTAAATAGATATTATTAAAATAATTCAAAGTGGTTGACCGATCACTTAGACAGTCCCATAGACTTAGTGGGCTTTCACCTACGATTCCAAAGTATTCTCCTAGAAGGCGTAGGAGTGATTCTGCCAGTGGTTTTCAACAAGTGGCAGCTGACACATCGGAGATTGATCCTCCGCTTGTGAGCATTAGTGAACAAGGTAGACCTAGTACTACCACAGATCTAGAGAGGGGCACACCAGTTCTTTCTCAAGTACTCTTCCAGTTGAAAGATAATATTGAGGTAGAAGAGCTCTTAGAGTCAGTTATGGCTTCGAATTCTCCTCTCCCTTTTGATCATCTGAATGTATTGTTATACGTCGGAACTCCGACACTCAGGCCTTCAAGCTCAGGTCCACATACAAACATTCCTTCGATGACCACTGCTGGAAGCATGGCATCCACCACGAGTGCTACGAGTATGCAGACTCCTATATCAGTACAAGGGGGAGGAACTATTTCCATCCCTTCTACATCTTTATTTGGATCTACTACTAGCACATCCTTGTTTGGGTCTACTTCCATCCCATCGATGAGTGGAAGTTCCCAAGCACATGCATCTAGTTTTGGATTCCTCCCTTTTGGAATGCCTTCTCAAGGTATTCCTTCAATTCCATTAAGTGTACCATTAACTGCCTCCACATCCATGATGAGTGGATCGACATATTTATAGGGTTTTCCTTTTGGAAGTCGTCAGATACCACATTCCAATCTAATGGTAGGGTCTATGCCTTTTCCTTTCACAGGTCAAGGTACTAATCCTTTTCAGAGTTGGACTAACCCTACGGTTAGTGGGATTGAAATTGGGAATTTGTTTTTTGGCCAACAAGGAAATGTGTCGTACTCCTCGATCAATTCATTTCGAAGTTTGCCACCCTTAGCTAATGCTTATAACCCTTACTAAGGGTTGTCCATTCCTTACAATAATTCGTTAGGGGGAAACTTTGCTGGTTACGGAGGTGTTTCGGCTGGAGTTGGTCAAACTCCGAGTTTTGTTGGACCACAAGGGTCACCTTTTAGTTTAGTAGGTTCTACCAATTACTTAGGGCAACCTGGTGCCTTTCAAAATCCAGGTCATTCTTTTCATACTTTCGAGAACCCCGCCCAATCTGGGTGGAATCCCCAGGGTCCTCCGAGACTTCCTTTTCTGGCCACGCTCAATCTTCCAGACTTGACTAAGTTAACGAATGATCCAATCAGATACAATCTGGCTTGGCCTCCGGTCCCAACCAAACTTCCATCGGATATTCCAAAATTCAAAGGGAAGAGAGGTGAAGACCTGGGTGACCATGTAACCACATTCCATTTATGGTGCTCATCGAACTCCCTCATTGATGATTTGATTAGGTTGAGACTATTTCAACGCACCTTAACTGGCAATGCGGCTAAGTGATATATAGAGTTTCCAGAGGGCACTTTTACATCTTTCACCAATTTCGCTAACATTTTCTTAAACCATTTTCAGTTGACTGTCCGTTACGAAGCCGAAACTGAACTTCTGGCCAATTTTCATCAGGACACGGCTACTCACATTTCTGATCATATTCAGGAATGGAGACAGAGAAAGAGGCTCATTAAAGCCGAAATTCCACCTGAATTCCACCTCGAATGGTTTTTAAAATCATTACAACCCGAGATCTCTAAGGATGTTTCTATGTCCAGAGTTTATTCTGAAGAGCAAGCTATCTTTCACGCCCAGCAATTAGAACTGATATATTCTTAGTCTAGGACTCTTCAGAAAATCTAGCCTGATGCTCTTAGATCCACAGTTGATATAGCCAAGTCTGCATGCTGACAGTATTGTTGGATCGATTGATGCAAATGCGGTGAACCTTCTAAGCCAATTGTAGTAGTTGTCCATACAAACTGCTTCTTCCAATCAGGCTGCATTGTTTACTACTCCACCTTTTCAACCTTCTTCTATAAACACTGTTCAGGCTTCTAACCCCAAAGGAAATCAAAATTTTGATGGGAAGAAGAAGGGACGAGGTAAAAAGAAGAATCAAGATGGAAGGGTAATGAGAATAAGCCTGGCAATAATGCTGGTGAGGGTGGAAAAGAGTTTAAGAAGAAAGTTAAGTTTCCATGCAAGTTATGCAGTGGAGACCATTTGATTCATCTCTGCCCAAAAATTCAAGATGCTCAGCGCTTGTTAGTGCAACAAGGGTCTTCTAGCTCCTAAGTGATCTTAACTAACCCTTTCCCCCAAGGGTAGCAGTTGCTTGCTGACGCAAACTCAAACCCTGGTACCTCTGCACGGGGAAACAAGGAGGGGGCCAATTCCTCAAATGTTTTCATGATGGGTTCTCACGTCAATGTGGCCACAGGGTCACGTGATTATGGTGAAGCTAAAACATCCAAGGATAAATCTGTTCCTGGAACTACCGATCCACTTCATATTGAGTGACCCTCTGTTGAGTCTATACCTCGAATACTAAAAGGTTCCGCCAAACGTGTGACTATCAACCCTAATGCTAGGGTAGCCTAGAACTACTCCATTGTTGAGGATCTGGCTCAAAGTCCATGCACTATGTCTGCTTTAGAGGTACTCCAGTCATGTCTAGCTCAACGAAGTGCTTTGCTTTCAGCGATAGGGGCAGTTGATCCAAACAATTCTTTAGTGCTCACTTTTGACATGCTCAATGTCAAAAAGAGACTCCCTCATCATATGGCTTTTCAAATAAAGTCTACTTACCAGAAAACTAACATTTTTCGAATAGTTGTAGATGAGGGAGCTTCCATGTGCGTAATGTCTATGTCATGTTGGAAGGCCATTGGATCGCCTTCGGTTGTTCCTTCACCCACACTCTTGACAGCATTTGGCGGACATTCTCATAGGCCACATGGGATTATCCCAGCCTTTCTTATATGTGTTGGAGGAAAGGTCGTTAACATCGAAGTAGAAATCATTGACGCCAACCTAGATTACAATCTCCTTTTAGGACGGAATTGGATTTATGAAATGGATGTCGTTGTTTCGACTCTGTTTCAAGTCCTTTGTTTTCCTCATGAGCGGAAAATTGTTAAGGTTGATCAATTAGATTATTCTCTAGTTGACCCTCGTGCAAATTTGGATTCTACTATTCCGTTGGTGGATAACTCCCGTCAACCTATCGAGAATCTAGGAGTTGGGATGTACTCTTCCTTGATGGGTGTTTTTTATCTTCCCCCTCCTTCAACTAGAATCGATATGATTATATCCTCCAAGGAGCCTCTACAAAAATACTTTGTTCAAACTCATTATTTTTCGGATCCTGGAACCTTACCTTCATTTGCGACCACATCAGATGAGGGGTAGGTGGGTGGAATAGCACCTTCTATCTCTATAGCAGAACTTAGATATGAATTTATTGATAACTCTGTAGACAACCATCCGACTACCTTTTCAGAGGAAGAGTTAGATGGTACTATGGATCCTGCTTGGAAGCTTGACTCTACTTTTGCTATGGATTGCTTAGATACAGTTTTTCCATCTGACGAAGCAATATTTGAAGCAATGATGATGGTAGATCGACTATTGGAAGATTTCCATCGTCGTTCATATTTTCGTCCTCCTTTGCATGAAGTCGAATCTAGGTCCACCAGTCTGCCTACTAGCAATGTTTGTACAGTTCCTTTGGCTCCAACACAGTTATCTGCCAAAGGTAATATATTGATTGGCTCAATGACTATACATATAAACGTTGCTAAGAACAAGCTGGTGGAGCCCCCTGATGGGCTCTACCTTAAGAGGAACTTTTCTTATGTTACGGCCGAGCAATGGCCTCTTTGTATATTTTGTATTTTTGTACATATTTTTATCGAGAGTTTTTTTTTTTTGTGATATCGACATTTTTTAATCTGCTTTGGCCTATTTTTTTTCCACAGTTTTTGCTCTCAGCACAAATGGTAACAATGGTGAGTCAAAAAGTCATTTTATAAGCTTTGAAAATGTCAAATTTTTTCAAAACTTTATTTTGTTTTGTCTTATGAATATTTTAACTTAGGAGCTTGGATTATCAAGAATAAGTTGTTTTTCAAGACATTTTGGATGCTTTTTCAAAAAATTCAAGTCGGTTCCATGACTGTTGACCTATCATGGCAGGTATCATTTACTCACTGGCATATAGGTTAGGGAAGCCATTTTTCCGTTGCATTTTGCATACTAGCCTCCATTTGTCGATACACTTGCCATAGGGTCGATCCCATCGTGTTATGGTTCGTAAACCATCTTCACTCACTGAATTTTTAAATCATGACACGATGGTAGAGCCATCCTTTTCATGGGCATCGTAGTTAGCACCTCACTGACATTGGTTTCCCATGCTGCTTCATTGAGTAGGCTTGGGAGTCCTCTCTAGTCCCGCCATGACTTGTGTGTTGAAGACTCATTCCTCTTTGCTTCTTCGCTTCGTTCTAGCCTTATACCCTAGAGGCTCCTTTGTGTTGAGTTGTACTACTGCATTGCATTTTGACCATTTGCACCTTTTGGCCTTGAGCCGACTTCACTTGGACTCATGTTTAAGCCACTTTTTGACCATGACATCTACAAAATCAAACTTGCAATCCCTTAGCTTCTGCAACTTGACAGACCTTCAGACCCGTGGAAGGAACATCCCTTTAAGTGTCCTTGACCATTTTTTCCTGCCTACATTGAGCATAGGAATGTTCCCATCCTAGGAGCTAGATCATCTGTTTCACTGACACTCGTTCTTTCCACTGTACTATAGAATTATTTTATTCTTTTTCCAGCTTAAAGAAAAAGACAAAAAAATTACATATTCCAAAAAAGAGCGGGAATGGGACAATATTTCCATTTATTGTTGGCAGCTAGAGTCAGTTGTGTCACCCTTGAACAAAGCACTCAAAAGAAAGTCTCTCCTCCATTTGGGTGGGATTTAGTTTGACTTAGGTATGCCTTAACCTTGTTATTGAGTCAGTTCTCCTCTAATTGGTTATCTCTTCCAATCATATGGAGAGTTCGTTCATGCCTCTTGCATGACGAACTTATATAGAGTCATCATATGCTGCCACATGGTCATCATTGAGTCATGCTTTTGTTCAAGGGAAGTAAGCCTGAGTCAGCCTCTTTGCGGTGTCTCTTGACCTATTTTTCAGTCAGCCATTCTTTGTTGATCAATGTCTTGTCTATAATCACATCAATTATATTGGTCCTTTACTCGTGCCAGTTTGAGAAGGTCTCCATTGACTTCTTGTTGGCGGGTCTTTTCCTTATCGATGACGACATCTTACTCTAAGGACAGGCCTAGAGCTACACCCTGGCCCTATTTTCATTATTTATAGGTCACCTTGTGCTCAGCATCAATCAGTATCATGGATCTTTGACTGAGTGGTTTCCCTTGTGCTCGACATCAACTTTCATTATCACACATTGGGATTCGTGCAGTGCCTTGGTTTCCATTTGATCCTATTGGTGGATTCCTCGCCTCTGTGTCAGCTTTCATTATTGGTTGGTTCAAAGGGTTTCTATCGTGCACTAGCTACATCTTATGTACACCAAAAACGTGCTTCGATCAGGTTACTACATCTTTTTTCATCCAATTCCTTCCACATTATTGGCCTACAGGTTACACTCACATTAGACTGATGAAGGATGCCTTAATGCCTTCCTTCTAGCGGATCTTTCCCTATCGACTATGACTCATTGCTCTGGGACAAAGGTCTATAGTCCATTTGGTAGTACCTTGGGGTTTGCAGTCATCAGTGGTAGATCCTTCGCTATCAACAGTGGGAAACCATCATTGTCTCCTGATTGACAGATTCTTCCAGGTGTTCAACTTCAGCTCATCTATTCGCACTTGTTAGATTGTACTGGGTACCTTGACTCTCATTATCATTATCGATGAGTGGTCTCACGTTTGTTAACGGTATATATCAATGACCGGTAATCAAACGATTTCTCACATGGTCTACTTCAGATAATTTATTCCCGTTGTGTAGAAATGTACCACAGCGATCGATGAGGACCTCAGGTTTCATCATCATTATTTGGTTCACTTGCCTGTTGCTTCTATTGCTACTAGTTGACACCATTCCATATTATATGTTGCAGTCCTTCACAACGACATCCTATATGCTGGCATCTGAGTTGCGATATAGTACCATCTTATTCCATCATGTTCATTTGGTACTATTGGGATCAGTTTTTGACATCAGTGATCAGCTTCATCTTTCAGCTTCATTGATCATCTTCTTATATGTGATATTTAGACATGTACTTGTTCGATCATGATTAGATGATTCGTTATGTACTTTCAGTTCCTTATACTTGTATACATAGTGGATCCACATGTACTTGATATACGGGCATGCTTTACTTTCTTTGAGCATGGGTATGCCTACCTTAGATAGTTGTTTCTTTCTAATCTTCTTTTGTTGGCTTGGCAGGGTAAAATCTGGTTAAGTCCTTCTCAGTTTTTGACAGGTTTCCTTTCCATATAATTAATACATTTCAGCCATCATGTACCCCTTCTGATCTCATATACGAGGGGGCATCTATTATAGCTCCAAATATCACCCTTTGAATTTATGATGCTTGGTTTATGGCCTAGGGCAACCCCTTCTTCCAGACTTAGTCCAAATATTTAAAAAATAGTGCTTTACTCCCTGTACGTGACTTTGCCCTATATTAAACGCGTGTACCTATTAGTGCTCGTGGCCCAACTATTCCCAACTATTTCCCAACTAAAAATCTAATTTGGGAGAAGTATAAAAGACTTTAATGGGAAGGTCTTAAGGAGGAGAAAATAGAGAATTACTCTGCTAAGATTATCCCATGATCAAGTCTGAAGATCCCTGTGCTTCAAGAACTTCCCCAAGTTCAGGAAACCCTTGTTTCCTTGAGAGTTGATATCCTTTCACTTGTTGGAGATATCCTTGTATTAGTTATGGAAGAAGCCTTTTGAAGATCGGGACTAGACAGACCTGGAGGATGGTTCTGCTTGGAGCCGAAAGAGGAAGACTCAGGTGAACTCTTTCTATGTTTTTATTATAGTTATTTGCAATAAAAGAAACATTGTCTTGTTCCTAATATCAACTTTGTTCATGCATCTAATGTTATTGTTATGGTTTATATATGAATGACTATTTCAATGTATAACTAACCATCTACCTATATGTTATAAAGTTGATTTCATTATAATGCTTTATCTATATGCTGATGTGCGTCTTTGAATTGGTTGTTTTGCAGGTTCAAAGATCATGAGGAGTTGTAGAGGGTTTGAACCTTGGCTGGAACTACCTGAACGAAGGACCCCTGGGTATGTACATCCTCGCATAGTTTGCTTGTTTAAGTATTTTGCCTGAGTTATACGCTTTTTTCTTGGTGTAGATTACTCTTTCTCTGCTAGAGTTCTGACCCAAAGCCCTACGGGACTTTATCCCTTAATAGTACCAACGACAGATCAGGTTCCAATGCCCCCAATACATGATCTACAAGACCATCTGTGTGATCATCAACAGATGCGGAGGTGGAATGAGTAGCCACATAATTGACTTGTGGTGGGGAAAGTACTACTTTCAAACAAGAGCTAATAGGGGACGATGGTTGCAAAGGAGGTATCTGGTGACTAATGAATGACAATTGATCAAGAGTCACAATTCGTCCGTCATGTAGAAAGAAAACCACATGAAAAGTAAAGAAACAAGAGCTCCCATGACATAAATATAGTCACGGCCAAGGAGAAGATTGAAATCTAACAAGCCTTGGATGACCATCACGTCTATATAGACAGTCCTGCCTCTCAAAGTAATGGGGAACCGTGGAAGGATCCCTAAGGGTTGTCTAATTCCTTCGTTGAAAGCCAACAGATTCTGGGTGACAGGCACAAGCCATGGGGAGCCCAAATATTGCCTAGTAGTGGAAGACATGAGGCTAACAGATGCACCTTCATCCAATAGAGTGCCAGGGACTGCCATATTATAGGCATGCATTGTGATCTAGAAAGGCACATAGGATGCGAGGCGGAAAGTAGTTAAGTGACTCCAATCAAAGGAAATGACTGAACTACTTGGTGGGGGTATCATATGATTGGCCCCATGCGCTGCAAGAATAGAAGAAGGACTCTCCTGAGCAGCCGAGATAGGAGGGCCATCCTTTGATTCATGAGAATCTGAAGAGACGAGAAGAACATGAGCAATATGATCAGTATGCACTTCCAGAACAGAGTGGGAAACTAGTGGTGAAACCAAGTCGACACTCTCTTCGACCAATGGTTGGTCAAGAATAGACACTAGAGAGTCAGGCTCAGGAACAACAGGGTGGGTAGGAGATGAATCTAAGTCAATCTCTTGACCAACCGGGGGAGGGTCAGAAGAAAGCCTCTGATAACCAATAGGGAGTTGGGGGTAAGAATCTGTAAGTTTTTCCAAAACTTTGGAGGCATTATCCATAAGAGGACAAAGGTGAAGAAGATGTTCTCCTTCACATAACCTACAGGGAAATATAATCTTCCCTTTCTTCTTACCATCACTAGCTAAGAGCGTAGCATCGACATGATCTCCAGAGGTCGATGAGGATGGTTGATCCAAATTTTGAGACCATACCTTCAAAACTCTGGGAATTTCAGGGCAACCTCGGAGGAGATGATCGCCCTTACACAACCTGCAGGGGAACTTAACCTTCTGTGGAAGATAAGAAGGTTTGCCTACAGAGGGTGCATTGGGAGTAACATTCGCACGGTCAACCCCTCGCTTAGCTGACTTCTTCTTCTTCATCTTCTTCTTCTTCTTCTTAGCCTCCTGGTTAATAGATTTGAAACTTTCACCAAGCAAAGTGGAAGAGGAAGGTGAAGAAATAGGGGAAGAAGGCAAGGGGTCAACCTTAGAATCGTCGTGGTGTGATTTGAATGAAGGAGATGGCAGGAATGGAGTTGAGACACTCGGGATTACTGAGGTAAAAAATAACTAGACAAGTAAACAATGGTTAACCTAGGGAGGGACAATGTTGCCATATAATGAGCACCAGCGTTTTTGAAGGAAGGAAAAGGACCAGGGTTCCCTTCTGAGGGGAACCCTTGATTGGTAGACTTCGGAAATATTGCCATTGGAATCGACTCTAGAGAATCACTAAGGAAATCAACTGTTACCAGGAATGTTTCGTGGGAAGTTAATTTTAGAACATTGAAACAAAATGTTGCCATTTCATGTTTTAAGAGTCGAGAAAAGAACAAAAGGTGACTCCATCACTTTTGATTGGAAATGAGCTTGAAAGGACAAGTGCTTTGATGATCCTTTTACTTTTAAAGAGTCTAAAAGGAATGAAAGTGACTGCTCTGGAATTCTAGGCAAGAGGTTTACCAGAAAATTCATAAAACTGCATATACACCTCGGTAATAAAATGAAAGAGAAATTACCAAGGACTTCCTGTACTACAGTCAATCTTCCCAAACGCTATGTTTGGTGCATTGCAACTCGTAGGGTGGTAGAGTCAGCTTCCTATGGATAATAAGATGATAACCTAGTGAGGTCTCCCAATATATACGCGACGGTATGGGGAGCACAAATCCGTACTAGCATCTATTGTATCACAAAAGGAGGAATCACCCAACCTTAGTGAGAACAATAAGAACTAAGTTTAACGACATTGGAACACGTCTCTAGCCTAAACCTCTAGATATGTGAGCATTAGGTTCCAATGCATTTTTAAGTTCATTCAATAAATTTTAACAGTTAATCTTGAATTAAGTCTTGATTTTAAGGCCCTATCGAATGTATCCTTAACACTCCTAGGATGCAACTAGATGAGCAGAAGGACCATTTTCGTTGGATGAATAACTAGCTAAGGAAGAGTGAGAGGTTCAATGCATAACAACTGAATGGAAAACAAGCAAGCCAATTAAAGAAAAAGGAAAACTTTGACCATCTTCTCAAACTTGCAAGCAATCCAAGAAAGAATGAGAAATACACTTTTTGCTTTTCAATGTCTTAATCTCAAGAATCTACTAATGAAAAAAATCGTCTTTCAAACCTTAATACAAGATGAATGCACTTTTTGATTTTCTTGAATAAACGATAAGCAATTACATGCACAAATGAATCAAAGACTCAAACTAAAGAAATAATCCTTTTTATAAAACTGAAAAACTATCTCATTGGCTGGGAAGCAAAGAAATTTATGCCAAGCGAAAGGAGCCCGAATGAACAAGACAAGGAATTTCGGTGATCAAACACATGCACCAATCAAGAGAATGACAAACAACAAAAAAGAAGAAGCCTCAAACAATGAGAGAGATTTTACCAAGCAGAGTCTAAAGATCTCAGTGAATGAGTGACCCAAGCAAACCAAGTAGTGGAAAAACCCTAGGGTATTTAGGTCACACGATTCAAGAGAGAGGATTTGGAAAGACTTAAAAATCGAAATCAAGAATCTTAACAACCAACACTTTTGACACAACAAAGAGAAGCAAAACAAGCTCTGAGGACAAAACACACTGGTTGATCAACCAAACAAACCTCAAAATTTGAAACTCATAGGAATCGTCGCAAGTAAAACACTAGCAACATGCACTGACAACAAATCATCGCACCTCCCTAACCAAGCACTTTGCAACATCATCATGAAAGTACATCAGTTATCTACACCGAGCCAATTTCAGGCCTCGGCGTGATTGTTAGACAATTCATTCACAAGCCAGAAGACAACGCAGACATGACTACTTCATGACTGTTAGGAAATAAACAGCGACGACCTAGAATCAAAAGCAAAACATGAAAGCTTGACTAGAGCAGGGCTAGATCTATCACTCAAAAGGGTGGGAAGGCTATAGAAGTAGTCCAACAGCTTCCAGAATGAAGTATGCTACCCAAATAGTAAGAAATACATTAAACAAACAAATCCAATCAACACAAAAGACAAAAGACAAGTGCCCAATGGATTCACCAACTTGTGACATAGGTAAGTTCCCTCTGTGGACAGAGGCAACCCCTCTAGCCCTACAGTGGGTCTAGTCACTACACAGACAATACCAAAGAAAATTTTCTTAGAAAGTTGGTGTTGTGAAGACCTACCTTCAATCCGACGTTCGATGAAGTCCTCGTCGTGTTGCTCCAGCTCTTCGTTCTTCTAGTTGTTCATACCTGAAAACAACATGTAGAGAAACACCACAAATGCAAATATAAAACAACCAAACAATCTACTTGAAGAGTCAAGGAACCTCAAGCTATCGACATATAATTTTACGCACGACATAGGAAAAAAACTATTGATTTGTATTAATATAAATCAAATTAAACTTACAACTGGGCCTTGACGTCGTAAGCCTCCTTGAAGGGTCTTGTTGGTATGTCTCCGTAAGCATTTACTTGTGAACCATCTCCCAAGGGAACATATGACTCTCTCTCCTCTCTAAAAGGGTTGATACTAGAAAGCTCTCAAGCCAACTCTACTCAAGCATCTCTCAAATCAAAATACAAATAAGGCTACTTCCACACTCCAATAAAACTCTCTACCTCTACTCCTCTCTTAGAAACTTGAAACTATCAAATTACATCTAGCTATCATTCCATTACATCTAAGCTAATTGATGTTATTCATGGAGGAGATATTTATAGGAGGGAGAGGTCCCATAAGAGAAGGAAGCAAGAGCTTATCTCTTAGGGAGGTTGCACAAAAGGTGGAACAACTATCCTAGAGGAGAAAGGCGAGATCAACTGACACAACAACTAGCCCTAGGACTGCAGATGAAGCAATTCATCTCGAAGTTTTGACGAGTCCTTGAAAAACTTGCCAAATCTGGCTCGTTGCGGGTGGAACATAGGGACAGAGCGAAGACTTCGCTAGGGCTAGTGTTAACTTGACAATCTTCACGAGGGGGCTAAATCCTGCCTCATGACGACCCAAAAACTTAGGTAAAAGGGGTCTTCTTCAGGGATAATGAAATGAGGCATTATTCCTGAGATTGCAAGGAAGGTAATGACACATAATTGGCAACATGACACAGCACAGATGTCAGTAACATGGACCAGAAGTATCTAGGATCAGGGAATGCAGACTCAGTGACAAATTACTGTGTAACAGGGTCTCCCCATCCATTCCCAAGTGTGATTTGGTAGGGCGTTCTCATCTGACCCCATATTCAAAATAACTTGATTCATTTCATACTCTCCTATTTGCGTAGTTAGTCTCATCTCCCGTCATGTTCTTGTTTTATGCTTTTGTTATACAGTAAAATGACCTCCTCATCAACTCAGAGGGGAAAGACATGATGATGAAGAAATGACCAAGTTCACAAGCCTTGTTTCTAGTGAGCTCCAATATTGCAGCAATAATGCTGCAACTTCTGGGGCTTCCTTCTTTACTTTTATCAACCTAGTAGTTTGTAACAAACTTGGAAGTGATGGTGCTGTATACACAAGTACTAGCTTTTACTACAGGCTGTCACTTGGTCAGTTGGCGCAAGATCACTAGGAGCTTAAGCCAACTTCTATGGATTCTCAGAAGAAGCTTTTAACTGTGATGAAAGGAAGCTAACTCTACAAGGACTATTCTATCTATAGAAAAAGAAGGAAAACTAAAATGTAACGCAAACCATAGCAAACCCTAACTTACCTATTAACCCTACTTTTGCAAGAAAAGAGATGAAAACTGATGAAATGAGTGCCATTGACTACTGAAAAGGTAAATTGCATTTATTCAAGCTACTTCTAAAAAGAAATGAGAAGAAAACATCTTTTTGTGTTTTTGAGTGTTTTTATGTCAAATTATTATGCTTGTGATTTATCTGGTTGTGACTGTGCAAAGGTTTGGTGGCAAAGGAAGATGGATTTGGCTTTGGAAAAGGGTGAGGGAGGTGTGGAGAGGTCCTAAGAAGCCCCTAGTACCCTTTTGAAGACTTCCATAGTGATCGGACTTCGAAAAATCACTCATAGGAAATTCTACAGGAGGTTGCAAGGGATCTACAAGAGGAGGCCGAGAGCTATCTTTGGAGTTTTGAAGGTAGAAAAATGATGGGAAAGGGGAACTGAAGGCTAGATGAAGGCGTTGAGGTGTCTAGAACTTGTTAGGGAAGATTAGGAATGAACGTGATGGTTGGATTTGTTCAAATGGTAAGAAAGCAACTTTATGGAGAAATACGCAAAAATTAGGGCAGTTTGGCAAAATGTTGCAAATGACATGGGAAATCTATGAGAAGTGAGCTGGTGCTAGCTGGTTTATGGATGTATGGTGAGCTAAGGTGTCCTGCAAGAGAGCTGCACATCTACTTACAAAAACTATTCAAAGAAAGGACTAAAAACTGAAATTTCTCTAGCTTGACCTAATTTTTGAACTAAAAACAGAAAATGCTGAATAGTAACCTGTGAACAGAAAAGCATGTAGAGAGATCTATGGTAAAAGAATTGGAAATGATCTAAGAAACTGAATCTAAACCAATATCAATCTTTCCAAACCGTGGTATCACACTAGTAGTTGCATGGAAGAGCAAAAGCTGTGTTTTTGGTGGCAGCAGTAGTGCCTTGACCTCAAATCATAGTCCCAAGAAGGGAGAAAGAAGATTAGGGCCTGTTGTTGGCCTTTTTGAATCTTATTCTATCAGTGTAGTAACCTACTTGAACAACTGAAACAAAAAAAACTATGCTAACCATCAAAAGCAACCTAATCTAACAAAGTAAAATGAATCTATGCAACAGAAATTAACTCATGAACTGAAGCAAAAACATATAAGTACATAGTAGGAGGTGTTGGGCAGCTTGGGTTGGGCCCTAACCCAAGAGATTCAGCCCTCTGAAAGAGATCAATGCTGGCTCAAAAACTGTTTCATCTTCATTATCAAAAATAACAGTCACATTACATAAATTGTTCTCAAAAAGGAACTCAAAAATGAGCTGAACACAATGTTGCACAAAAGTGAAAAAATCTACTAATAACTGGCTAACCTACTGAGGCTCTAAGCCTTCTTATTTATACAAATAGAGTCCTTCAACAGTCCTCCTAAAATCAAGGAACTTGGCTTCCTAGGACTGGAGATAAATAGTGGTCCTTCTTTACTTGCTCGGCTGCCCCTTGGAATCATCAATGTGGACCCTTGTGCTCCGAGATGCTGATGGAGGATTTAAGGAAAGGGGATCATAAATGAAGGAGACACCCCACTACAAGTCCTCTTCCCTGCTTTCCTCGAGTTTTGGCTGCCATTTGCTCATAAATCCCTTGACTTTGTCCAAAATTGACCAAAAACTCTGCATAAGGCACATATTAGACTACATGGCAAAATGACTAACCCAATTCACTATATTAGCATAAATATATTAAAAAACATATAATAAACTAATGAGAATGGTGGATTAAGTTGAAATAAGAGGCAGAATGAGCCCATATAATTACCCATTTCTAGGGATCATCATCACCTCCTACTGAATGGGTTGCTCATCCTCTGAGCAACTAATCTAACTCTTCATCCTTGATGGCTCTAACAGATTCCTTGACATCCCAAGCCTCTGATGTGATGTCTTCCTCTTTATCATGGAAACCTGCTTTCCTATCCACTTTTTCCCATTGTTTATGTTCTTCCTCCTCTCTTACTCCTTCCAACAGTCCTAGTAGCAGTGGAGGATTGACTTTATGGCCAATCCAATTTGCCTTCAATCTTTGCATTGAGTGCTTATACAGGGGCACTCTTCTCATGGCTTCCCTCATCCTGTTTGGGGAGTGATACTCCCTAATCCTTAGGCTGTGTGGCAAGGTATTCCACCTTCTCATGCAAGCATGAATGCAGTCATCCCCGAACAATCTCTCCATGTCCTTGAAGTGAGCAATAGCCTGGGCCTGCTTATCAACATAGTCTAGGACAACTTGAGGATTAGCTGCAAGGTGTTGGTGGGCATAGATGAGAGCTAAGGGGTCTACTGGTTCTGCTCTAATCATCAAGGGCTCACTCAGCTCTTTTGCCATCATTTTCTTGATTTCCACTACCCTTTTCTCTTCATGGCTCATCCAAGATGCCATAGCCATCAACTACAAGTCTCCCAATGCAGCATTTGGATAATTCATGTCAGTAAGTGCCATGTTGTGCAAGTAAAATTTTTCTAGCTTTGATTTATCCTCAGCTGAACTATGATCACATAAATGCATGAATTGGCCATAAAACTGAAAAGGTATTGTGCCCCTTTGGGCTAGTGTCTTAATCTGAAATTGGAGCCACTAATCTTTGAGGTACATTGCATGTGATTTGGCTGGCTGCATACACTGCAATGCCTCCATTGCCTAGCTAGCCATGCAGGCTAACTGGGCTTCCTTTACCTGTAGCTACCTTTTCAAAATCAGTGCTTCATTTTCTACCTGGGATTATTTTTCCTGTTGCTGTTTCATCAATGTCTCACTATCTATCTGTGGTTCCCCTTGCTATTGTTGTCTTTTTAATACCGACAGCTCCTTTCCTCCTTGAGGTTCCCTTTCTTGTAGCTGCTTCTTCAACATTTCATTTTCTTCCTCCAATTGAGCTCTTCTGATGCTTTCTGTATGCTTGACCATGCTCAATTCTTTGCCCATATCTCAACTTGTTTTCCATGTGCCCAATGTCTTCTACGCCTTTTGATTTTGCAAACTGCATCCACGTATGGGCACTGACTCTTTCCTTTTCCAGCTCGAAGAAAAGAGGCACTGCAAACTTTTGTGGGATGATCTTCCCACCTTCCAGAAGGTTGTAGTAGGAGCCTAAGTTAAGCTGAGGTCCAGGCTCTAGCATCTTGTTTGCCTTATCTTCCTCCTGGGTCTGTTCTTCTACCTTCTTTTCAAGTTTTTCAGTTTCTTTGAGCTTTGCCAATGTCTCCTGTAGAGAGGTCTGCACCTCCTGTAGGACTGCTTTAGAGTCCATTAGTTTGATCCTTTCTTTCCAGGTAGAGGTCTTAGGGCTTCCTCTCTCGTAAGTGATGGAGATTTTGGAGGGAGATTCCTCCTTTGTTATAGCAGGTACATCCTCAATGATGATGGGTTCCTTTGAAGGTGGATGAGGCTTCCCCATCTTGATTCTAGTGCTCTTTTAAGCTTTGAAGTACATATATGGCTGTCTCTTCCTTTTTCCTTTGGGCTTGGCTAGAGTACTAAGTGCAGCAAGAACAGTTGTTGCTTCTCTTGCTAATGTCTTAGGAGACACTTCTTCTTGCTGTGCTTCTTCCTTCCCATCTGTTGTTTTACCTGTGTCTGCTATCTCTAGTGTTGTTTTCTCCTCTGCTTGCTGAGTTTCTGCCTTTCCTGTGGCAGCCTTTTTCTGAGTTGTCTTGGGCTTCTTCTTTTCAGTTCTTGTCCTCTTCCTTTTCTCTACTGTGGTTTTCCCTTTTTTTTACTTTTGATGCTGTCTTTTTCTCTGCTTTAGGCTTATCTATGGTGGTGTCATGTTTCTCCTCTTCTCTCTATTTTTTTCTTTTTCTTCTTCCAATTGAATGTTCTGTTCTTCTTCATGGATTTCCTTCTTAGCTTCCTCTTTTTATTCCTCCTCTTCACTTCTAGATGGACTAAGGTCATCAGTGAGAGTTTTTATGTCATCTTCTTTAGTCATGTTCCTAAAAATCTCCTAGGCTATAGGGATTGTGTAAGTGCGTAGGGCATCCTCCACCAGCAATTTAATGAGCCCATGGTAAGCCAGTTGGTTTGGAACCCATGCATTCAATTTGGTGCTACACTCTATCAAGGATTGGAGGAAAAAGTATGGAAGACTGAGTTTTCTAGATGCAGGCAGGTCCATGCCATATCTTAGTTCATGTAACAATCTGAAGTGATACCCATAGAATATGTTGTATCTTCATTCACAGGAGATATATTTCATGATCTGATAGCTGACCTCACCCCATGGATAAGGTATACTTGTCCTTCTGATCCCATTCTTATCCTCCATAGGATGTTCATCAGGCTGGAAAAAGGTCTTCTTAGCAACTTGACCTAGTGGTTTTTCTTCTTTGCTCCAGGGGAGCCCAAGTGGAAGACTTGTAATTCTGCTGATGAACTCTAGTGTAAGTTCTATGGTTAGACCCCTGAAACTGACTGTAGCATGGGTTTTTGAATGGGGTCTTAAAGATAATAAAAATTCCTCTGTGACTTCCTCATCATACCCATGAAACTTCTCAAAGAAAGGAATCCAATTTTCCCTGGTAAAGAGGGCCACCACTTCTAGATGTTCATGCAATTTAGTTGAATTCAGAGGCTCCTTCCTCATAAAACCCCCTATCATGATGTTTAGTGACTGCTGGAAATTCTCAGGTGAGGAGGGAGACAACAAATTTCAAACTTGGAAACAGAGGAATAGCTGAGTTTTTTTTGGAACCAGAGAGAGTTTTTCGTGTTTCTTCTTTTTAACAAAAACAAATTGCAACTTTCCTACCCTTCAAACTCTGTTCTCAACCTTAATTTACTTCTCAGGCTGTTTGAGGAAATCAATATCTTTTTAAAAAAAAATAGAGAGTAAGACAATGTTTTTTTCTTTTCACAAAGTAAGAAAACCACCCAATGCAAATTCACTGCTTTACAGGCTTAATTTCCTATGGTTGTATCATTTATTTACACAAGAGAATACCACATAGGAGAAAGAGATAGAATTTCAGTGCAGAGAGTAAAATGGAGAGATTGTATATATTTAAAAACACAGGCAAACTTCTATTCTCAATTTTTCCTTTCTTTTCAACTCAATACTTTTCTTCAAATACCACCACCTTTTGTAGATCTATGAAATGCAGAGTGGGATTTCTGAGCCTACCTTTTTTTCAAGCTCAAATTTGGAATAAAATCCTGAATTTTCCCTCTACAGAGCCGCTCACTGGCCTTCCTGTAGAAAGGCTCCTATAGATTGTGTTTCCACTCCTGTAGAGTGCAATAATACTCCTGTAGAGCCCGATAAGCAGAAGGGTTTTGAAACTGGTAGAGAGTGACTGTTTCGAGGTTCTGAAGGTGGTAGGTAAGTTGTTGCAGTTGAGAGCATGACAATGCAAATGAAAACAAAGTTGATGAAGGCATCGACTGCAGCATACTTAAGCTTACGGGCATATTCTGCGATGACAAGGTGAGGTGGCAGGAAGGGTATGTTATCCCCATCCAGACCATTGGTCCCTACTGTTAGCTACCTATACCAATAGGTTTCATATTTCATGATTGGCAAAGAAAGTTCCAAATATGCTCTGCTTTGATGATGCAAAGATCCCATATTTCCAAGAGAAGACACTGTGTGTATAGAGCTTGATGTGCACTCAATTTTGATGGATGGTCCAACAGCCTAATCTGGACCATGCCATGTTTAAATTTTTGTTGTAGAATAGAGAAAGAAGTCTGTCCAAACTGTTTAATCTTGGCAGACCAGTAGCTTAGGTAGAGAATTAAGGTTCCCAACTGCTTAATCTGGGACCTTGGAAGCAATAAGGGTAGTTCTAGATAGAAAATCAAAAGAAAAATCCAAGAGAAAAGAAAAGGCAAATAAGGGTCTGCAAGTCTAAGTGCACCCTCCAAGAAGAAACAAAAAATGCTAGGCAAGTAGATGGGTAGGCAGATGGGGTTGCAGAAATGTCATTCCTTACAATTGAATGTATGCTAACCTATTCACAAAGGAAAATCAATGGATTGAGAAGCTCTTCTTCTCCATCAGGTGGCAGCAAAGCAAAGGAGCATGTCTAACTTTCATTTTCCCCTTTCCCATTCATTACTAACATCCCTTCATTAGTTGTGTTCATGAAAGAATTTGAGGTCTTAGGCTGGTTCTTATTCCTTTAAAAGCCACATTTCTTGTCTAAAATTCTTTTCATTTTGATCTACTCCCTGAACTAAGTGATTTTCAAATAAACTTAGTGATGTCACTCCTCATTCACCTTTTCCATCCATATTAACCCCTAACTTCTATTATCTAAATCCCCTATGTTACCCTTTCCCTACTATTATAACACTATGGTGTACAAACCCCAAGCATTGTATAAATATCCCTCCCCTTGGCATTATAGCCATATGATTCACTGTTCGGGATTAAATTGGCATCTGGTCAGTTTAAGAACCCCAAACCTTACCCCTTTTTCCCCTTCTGGAGCCATTTGACCCATTAAACCTTTCATTGGCTAAGAAACCTTGTGAAAAAACCCCTTTTTACCCCTAACCCGCTTCATTTGCAAAATGCGCATAAAAACCCACTTTTTCCATTTACCCAAAGTTTTAGCGCTGTCCGCATTTTTATAAAAATACATTGAAAAACCATGAAAATCCGCCATATTCCAAAGGTTTCCGCCGGGCGCAAATCCCAAAAGAAATATTATTTTAATCCCGCCCGCGTTCGTATCGTCCCGGCCATCTCAACGATCCGTCGACCGTCGGATCAGGCCCTTTTCATCCGACGGCCCTCGTACATATCGGACCGGCCCCGACGTCCGAAAGATACCTTCCGATATCTGTCAGAGGGTGACGTCAGGCCTCTGCCACGCGTCACCCCCACATCGTATCGGAGGTACCTCTGACATTTCCGCTTCCGTATGGAAGGCGGTGCGATATGAAACCGCTAACCACCTCCGGTTTCGGTGAACCCGCCTGCCAACGTCATCGCCAGCGTCATCGCCGTGTCAGCGCCCCGTCCGCCATCTGCCCCACCTGTCTGCCACCTCACCATCCCTGTGGACCTCTCTTATGCCGCCACGTCACCCGATGATGTCATGCTGACGTCATCCGACCTTGACCCCACCTGATGACGTCATGCTGACGTCATCCAAAAAAAGCGCCAATGTTCCGAAAAATCCATATTTTGGCCAAATTTTCGCGTTTTTCGCACTTTTTGCCAAAAACGCTGTTGCTTTCTCTGCATGGTTTTTTACGTTCAAACCGCACACCAACCTGCTGAACTCAACCTGGAGACCACCGGCGCGCCATTTCCACCTGCATTCGTGACCATTGCTCGCTATTTACCAGGTATTTATCCTTGTGAAATCCCTCCTGCGCCTGGTTTGTCTGTAAATTACCATAAAAAGCTTAAAACACTGAGAAACTTATAATTCACCGGCAAATCCCCTGTGCCTGGTCCCCATTTGCACCTGTAAGGTCGAAAATCACCGGCTGAGCCTTGTTTGCCCGAGCTTTTACCAAAAACTGCATTCTGTTCGCGCAATCGCGAACTGGTAACCCAAACCGTACCAATTTGCTGTAAAGGAGAGATTAAGGTTAGACATTGGTCTTATCCATGCATTAAGCAGTATTTCAATTGCTGCAATTGACCATTTATCCTCTGTCCTTGAGTAATTCACATTTCTCTGTCAAAGTAAACTCTTTGTGTTGCTCGGCATAGTAACACCAGTCTATAAACAACAGAAATCCTTAAAGCAACCATGGATCCACCAGTAGCCCCGGTGGCATTGAACGTTGCTCCATTGAATGCCCCTCAGAGAGAATTGGAGTGGCAGCCTCTAGCAGACCTGGACTATCAAATTTCAGAGGAAATGCTGATGAGGACCAAGTTCCACATCCACCTGCTAAATGAATTGAAGGCTAAACATGAGAGTGGGACAGATGTGCTGGGCATATGGGACTCTTTTCTCCCTATCTTCAAGCTCCCTCAGGTCAATCAGTTCCCTGATTTGATCCACCTATGTGCTGAAAACTATGACCCTACTCAGAGGGCAGTGCTTGACCCTTCAGGCTCAGCTGTTTTCTATATCACCCCAGAAGCTATCGAAGAGATGCTCTGCTTCAAAATTGAGAAGAAATTGGTCCCTCTTTCACTCATAGACTTGATAAATCAAGGAGCCAGGTTGACAGATGCTCAGGTCACCAAATTAAATCAGTTGTACATTGACTTTGACTCTGTGAAGTATCCTCCTATCAACCAAGTATACCTCAACCAATTGGGCAGAGATCTTGCAGACATGATTAGTCCCATTTTGGGCTATAATTCAATTGAATTTGTTGATGAAACTGTGCTGGTGATCATGCTAATGTTCGCTCCTGGCAAGTCTCCAATCTGCTATGACTATGCCACCTACATCTCTGATAAGATACATGAGCAATTGATGAACTTGGCAAGAGAAAAGGTGTTCAGATACACCTCTTACATATACCACTTAATCCTATATTATCAACATGAAAAGTTTTCTTTTGCTATGAAAAGGGTGGATGCCCAAGGCAATCCAAGGTCAGTGGTCTATTGGTCCTCTGTCTTCCACTGCAGACCTAATTCCCCATATACTTACTGTGAGTTCATAGATCTCTTCATCCACCCAGCCATGTCTCTGATGATGAGCTCACCTCCTCCAAGACTAACTGATGAGATGCAAAGGGTACTCCAGTTGTCTAAATCATACAGCATTGGGGACTGGTACTTCTATCAGAACCACACGGTCATCAGGATCTATGGGTGTGAATTGCCTCCCTACAGATTGCCCAAATATGTGCCCATGAGATTGTTTTCCCTTGAATATTTCAGGCAGTTTGGGAATGCTGATGTGCTACATTTTTCAGGCAAAGGCAAGAAAGCACAACTCAAGGTCAGGAACCAATTAGGCCACTTTATCTACAACAAAAGGGAGGAAGGTTGGAAAGAGGCGGATAGCATGTTAGAATCCCTTGGCTTGCAAACCAGTTTCCTTTGGAAACCTTATGACCCCAATCACTTCATAACTTTAAGAAGGGTCAAGTATAAACTGTCTGGTTATGATCATGTAAGGATTCCTCACATAGAAAAATATGCAAATCAAGTAAAATGGAGGAGAGGAACCTTAGAGGAGGCTGTCACACAAGAAGAGTTAAATCAAAGAGCGATAAGAAATCTGAGGAAGATGGCTGACCTTGAGCTTTGTTCACAGGTGTTTACTCTTCCAAGCACTCAAGTGGGAGCAGCTGCCTCTTCCTCCACAGCAAATCAGCAAGCAGTTAAGGCTACTGGGCAGACTTCTAGCAAAGGCAAGGAAAAAGAGATGGAAACCGAACAACCACCTCATGAGGAGGTGCAGCAGCAACAAGAACAGGTACAACAACAACAAGAGGGGCAGCAAGAGACAGAGCAGCCATTACAGCAAGAAAAGGCAGCTGAGGCCCCAATTTTTACTGAGCAGCAGCCACCACAAATTGTGCCTCCTAGGCAGGAAACAACAGCCGAAGCCTCAGTCCTCCAAACCCCACAAAAGGAAGACATAAGCAGAAAGAGGGACAGAGAGACTCCCCTAACCACATCAATAAGTCATGGGGAGAAAAGGCACAGAATGAATCCCCTTTCAGATGAGGAAATGCCTATTGGGCAGTCATTGGGCATGGGCCCACCAAGTCTGGAGGCCTCAGCAAGTTCCTTCCAGCAGGAACAAGAGAGGATGATGGGAGGAGAAGTCAGCTCCTCAAGCCAGCAGAGAGAAGGTGAACGGAGCATCAAACAGCAGTTCATTGACATTAAGAGGAGGAATGAGCCAATAAAGATACAACTATATAATCATTTGTTGAAAATGGCTCCCACCAACCAGCAAAGGCTCATGTCTGCATATGATGTTAATGAAGGCAAAATGATCATGAGTCACTTCATGCCAACTGCATTGCAGCCACAGTCCCCTTCAGACTACTTGAGGACCAATCTTGAGGTCCTTGCCAAGGACATCCACCCAATGGACAAAATCGAATTGCATAAACAAACGGGTGAGATGGTGTATGCCTCCTTGGCAGACAAGACACTGGATAACTACAGGCTATAAAATAGCCTAAATAATACAGCTGCCCAACTTGAGTTGGAGAGAGCATCCTCTCAAGCAAAGGACAACAGGATCAGGGCCTTAGAAGATATAATCATAGAGATTGGACATGATCCTAAGGACATCAAGGGCATACAAGAAATATTGAAATTGAGGGATGCAGACATGGCAGCTTTGAGGAGAAAGATCAAAATCCCAGCAACAATTCACCCTCAAACAGATGAAGTTGCCCAGCTGAGACATGATCAAGATGCCACAGCTTTGCTGGTGTCTTTATATAAACAGCTGATCCAGACTCAAGAAAAGTTGGGAGAATCAGAGGCTGCACAGGCAGCATTGCAAGCATCATTACAGCAAAAGGAAGGAGGTCAAACATCTCAGCCTCCTCCTGAAATAATTAACCTTGAGGAAGCTCCTCCAACTACTGCTCCTCCTACTCAACAAACAGATCAGGCAGCACCTTCTACCTCAGCACCAGCACCAACAACAGAGCAGGCTCCAAGCCTAGATATGCAGAAGCTCAAGAATGAAATCCAAGCCCTGGAAGCCCAAATGTCAGAGTTAAAAGAGGCCAGGGAAAATTTGGTCAAATTAAATGAAAGATATGACAAATCTAAGCAGACTGTAGCAGAAAAGGGCAGGGAAATAAAAGCCCTTAAGGACAGGATAAAGGAGCTGGAGAAGGAGCTCACACTGGATAAAGTGACAGCTGAGCTCAAGACAGTGCTATGGGCCAATATTGGCCAATCCATCACTGATCAATGGCAATATATTGAGACAATTCATGAGCAGTTGGAGCTCATTGCAAAAGCACAAAGGGAAATTCAGAGATCAAGGGCCTCTCTAGGCAATATGCCTGAAGTTGCCAACAGGATGATCAATGTGCTTAATAATAGAACAAGTGCTCAGTTAGAAACTATGGGAATTTCCAACAGGACTGAGACTATCTTGTTAGTAAAGAGGGTCCTAACACTAAGAAACCTGGTGCAGACATTAGAAAGAAGGACCCAAGACATGCAGACAGAGGTCAATAGATTCATGGACAAGTATGTGGCATTGCAAAACAGAGGTCTCCCTGGCTTACTGAACAGCGCAGGAAGGCTACTTACACATGAGTAGTATGCCAAGAGGGTTAACACATTCGCCACAAATCTGATCACTGAAAGGCCCAGCACCTCAGAGGAAACAAGGCTAGCTACAGGACAAATTCTCTACAACATGGTAGAGAATTTATTCTTTATAATGAATGAAATCAAACATCTGTTTGAAGTGCCTCCCAATTTCTATAAATACACAAAGGCAGATGAGACTTTGGATGCAATTCTCAGACATCAATTGCCCACACAGGAATGGTGGACTAAGGCAATACAGATGATCTTATAGACCAGGAAGCCATTCACTAAGTTTTTTCATCAAAAGTACAAGTTGGCATGCACAGGAAAACTTAGTAAAATCAGCATGCATGAAAAGGGAAGGGCTGAGCCAACTCAGCAGATCATATTCGGCCAACAAAGGAAGATTGACAGCTAACAGGTAACAGGGCCGAAAAAACTACAGCACGACATGCCATAAAGGCGCATTTTTCAGAGTTAAAGCAGAACGGTCAGACCGACTCAGTGGCCTCCAAAGGCCAAAATATCTTCTGACATACATAAAGAGCACTTATTCTGTATTCAATGATGTAATAACTTCTTATCTACTTTCTGTACAAGTTGGTGAATGTATTTATTTCTCAGATGACTCAACGCCTCAGATATTTTTGTATGACCGTTTGTATATATTCCCCCTCGCATAAGTTTGCAGGGGTTGTTGTTGATTTCTCTTCAAGAGTTTCTTATGCTGTATTTTTCCAGACTATTAATACAAAAGTTGATGGAATTTCCAAAGCTCTGCGTTATCTGAGTCGTTGTGGTGTTTTGCTGAATGTTACAGGATTCCTGCGTGTTTCATGGCACAATAAGTTTTCTTCAAACTCTCGTTATGTGTTTATGTATCTTTTCATAGCTCATTCATATTCTGTGTTTTACAATTAATGGCAAGGAAAAAGAATAGTTCTAGGATTTAATCACAGTTTACCCTAGACTCAATCTATGCCATTATAAGTGTTTTCTTCAGTTACAGGTATGAAGGTGTAATTCTTAATTGCTGCACTTTCAAACTATATACTTTCACAGTGATTGTTGTTTCAGGAAATCAAGTTTGATCCTGTGCAACATATCTCTTTCTCACACTCAGCTTAGTGGAAGATTCTTAATTGCCTTTCACTGGTTGAACACACATCACAATCACAATTTCAGATTTGTCCCATGAGATATTTAAATGGCCCTGTAATTCCAGCTACTCAACCCAATATTCAGTCAACCTGTAGCCACAGACTCCATTGCCCAATGGATTAATACTGCCTGAAAACTTACACCTTAGATGCAGAAGACTTCCCTCAACCAAAACATAAAACAAAACCCTGAACATAATAGCTAGCCTAAAATACTATCAAAATAGAGACAAATCATAAAGAGAGAGCCCTCTCTGATTACAGTTTGGCTAGAAACAGTAATCCAAAGATTGGTTAGTGGTTACCCCGGCCGTATTCCCTTGGGAGTCAAAGGGAACAACCTGGGTGTTAACACCTACTCCAGTGCCATTATGATACTTCATGCCTCCTACCCGCAATCACTTCCATCACTCCCATTATACACCGCCACCACTACCTTTTTTGAGTTTTCTTCCCGAGTTGACTGAACACACGTGCTGATTGCACCCATTGAATGCTTTGAATTAGACGAGGCTTGTTTGAACTAGACGAGGGGTGCTATTTGAACTAGACGAGGGTGGCCAATTAGTTGGCCCCTAATTTCATTTAATCATGACCATCTCAATTGTTCATGTAGTTTCTAAATTATACTCATGGAACAGAGGAACGGGTTTCGTCACTTCCCTGTTAATTGCTATTGTGCTTTGCATGCTCAGACTTTGGCACTCTGCTCATGTATTGCTACTACTGTTGGTGCTCATGGCTTTTGAACTGGTGGCTTGGCTACCTCATGCTAGTGTTTTATCATCTGTGGCTGCATTGACCCTGCCTCTAGAGCTCGATTTTTAAGGGGATCAGCTGTTACAGGAATCCTGCAGGATTTCCTGTAACTGCTTCTCCCTCTAAAATTTCTGGCTAAGGTTTGAGCAGGGACTGAAGAGATAGCTGAGGAAGGTTTTGAAGGAAAAGGAAAAGTAGTTGGCATACACTAGGTAAGAAATAAGTTAAGGATGTTGCGGTTTATTCTTCATTTTTCTCTTTTTTTAGAAAAAACAAAAGAAACAAGATTTCTATGTGTTCTGTGCAGGGAAGAAAGAAGTGAGTGGAAATGCAGTGGTGTAGGTATGGAATGGAGATTTGGGAGGATGAATGGTGGCAGGGAGGTCCACAGGTCTTCAGGACAAATTTCTAGCCCTCTGATTCTTTTCTGAACTTGATTTCAAGCTCTCTGTGGTTTCTATAGGAGCCACCTGTAGAATGCACAGAGCTTCCTGTAGGATGCATAATTTCCTGAAAAAGTGAGACCAGGGCTTGGGAAAAGACAATGGCGATGGAGAAATGATCTATCAGGGGTGTATTCAGCCTGGCCATGTTCCTTTTTCTTCTGTGACCCTCTTGCAATCTGCAATACATTCAAAAGAAGTTAGTTTTTTTCTCTTTTTTTCTCTCTCTCTTTTTTTTTTGAGACAGTTGGGGTGCCTCCAGGAGGTTTTGACCTTCACTACTTGCTTTGGGTGCCTCCAGGAGGTTTCCACCCAGGGATATTTTATTCTTTTTTTTCCTTTTTTTCCTTTTTATGTTTTTCCTTTTTTTTCTTTTTTTTTTCTTTTTGTTTTTGTTTTTGTTTTTGTTTTTGTTTTTGTTTTTGTTTTTGTTTTTGTTTTTGTTTTTGCTTTTTTTTGTTTTTTTGTGTTTAGAGTGTGGGTGGAGTGGAGGCAGAAACCCGCTCCACTACCAACACTGTTTTACTCAGATTCTCAATGAATTCTTGCTTGGAGAGGGGCTTCCTGTAGATCTTCAACCTATGTCCATTGACGAGCATGGGGATGGCATCTTCATTGATGGTCCGGATCAGAACTAAACCATTGTCATTGCACTTTTCTACTGTGTATGGTCCCATCCATCTTGTCCTCAATTTTCCCTTGAAATATTTATATCTTGAATCATACAACACCGCCCAATCTCCTTCCTGGAATTGTTCCTCTTTGAGGTGTCTGTCATGCCATATTTTCCTTTGAAGCTGAACTACCTCTGAGTGGAGAAGGGCTTACAATCTCTGTTCATCCAATCCATTTAATTGAAGTGACCTTTCATTTTGTGCATGGCTAAGAATTAGGTCCAGCTGAGTTGCCATCCTTAGTGCGTTATATTCAAAATATATTGACAACAAAGACTTCTTCCCATAGACCAACTCATAGGGTGTGAACCCTGTGGTGGTTTTCCAAGTGGTGTTATAGGCCCAGATGGCCTCAACCAATCGATTTGCCCAATCTTTTCTACTGCTTCTCACTACCTTGGTCAAAACTCCTTCCAAAGCTCTGTTAGTGACTTCCACCTATCCATTTGCTTGCAGATGATAAGGGGTGGAAGTTCTGTGCTTAATTTTGTGATGTGTGAGTAGGTCTTCAATCAAATTGGAGGTAAAATGACTCCCTTAGTCTATGAATAATTCTCTTGGATAGCCAAACTTGTAGAAGATATTCTCTCTCAAAAACTCAGCTAGTTTTTCTTCTGTTGTTGCCTTGACCGCTTTTGTTTCTACCCATTTTGTCAGATAATCAGTGCACACAATGATGTAAGATTTCTATTTTGAAGGAGGGTTGATAGGACCCACAAAGTCCATGCCCCACTTCTCAAATGGCTCGAAAGTCACTTGAGGTTGCAGGGGCATCTCATCCCTTGGAGTAGGTTTCCCCATCCTTTGACACCAGTCACATTGGCTGATATATCTCCTTACATCTTGATGAAGAGTGGGCCAATAGTAACCTTCTTGATTTTGAAGGCAGTCCTTTTTGCTGCAAAATGGCCCCCACAGGGCCCATCATGACAGGTTAGGAGTGTTAGCTTCCTGTTGCAACAGGGTTTCATTTTTCATGATTAACATTTTTACATGCCAAATATGTCATACTTTGCAAGCTGCAGTGTTCCATATTTCCAGAAGAGACCAAAGAAGAAAGCCATGAAGTGTGCTTAGTTCCAATGCCAATGTTGTACTCCAATTTTGATGAGTTGTTCCAGTTTTGAGGAGTTTTCATTTAAGGGAGGTCCAAACAGTCTAATCTTGGTCTCCCTAGGTTTCAATTTCCTGTTTTAGAATATAGAGAATGTATCTGTCCAAACAGTTTAATCTTGGGAGATTTGTAGATAGGTAGAGAATCAAAGGGACCCAACTGCTTAATTTGGGCCCTGGCAGAAATAAGTGTAGACTTAGATAGGAAATCAAAAAAAAAAAAAAAATTAAATCTGGGTCTGCAAGTCTAAGTGCACCCAAATAAAAAGAAGAAAAAATGTTAGGTGAGTAGGCTGGGTAGGTAGCTGTGAGATTACAGAATGATAATTTATGATCAATTTTGTGTTACAAAGTGTTTTATATTTTCAGATCACAATTATCAGGCAGGTTTCACCTGGAGGAGCTCAAGCTGGACATCACTAACTCCCCCTTCCTCTTATTCCCCAAGTGACTTACTAATTTCCCCAAAGAGGTCAAGATCTGCTTGATTCCTCTTAGTATTCATCATTTTCCATGTCATTTGTCTTGGTGAAGATCTTCTTCACTGAAGGATCCTCTATTCCTCATCTATGAGTCACTTTTCCCTCGAAAATTAGCCTAAGGTCCCCCACCTTAGCGCATGCTTATCATCTCCATATTAACTACTAACTCTAGTATGTAACTCCCTATCAGTTTTCCCCTTCCCCTACTAAAACTATGCATATAAAACTCCCCTATGTAAATATCCCCTCCCTGGAAATAAAGCTATATTTCTTCTAAGTCAGGGAAAAAGCAGTCTATCTGGGGCTGTTTTTAGCCCATCCGTGTCCTAAATGGGGTTAGTATGACACCTGGTCATGCTAACAACCTCTCCCCTAGCCCTAAAACCCTCAAAAACCCACATTTCCGCCCTTATCCTAAGTTTTTGTGTATAAATCGTTAAACCCCCGCTCATAAACCCTCAAAAAACCCATGTTTTACCCCTTATGCTAAAGTCCCAAGCGTAAATACATTAACCCGCCCATTTATAACCCCCATAACCCACATAAACCATAGTTTTACCCCCCGTTGCGCCGTATTAAAATTGGAATATTCTGTGTATATTCCCGTCCCTTATCCCTCCGTCGTATCATCTTCCCCGCCAACCGTTAGATCTGGCCCGCCCAAGATCTACGGTGGGCGGGCCTTCCCATCTCCAAGCCGCCCGAAGGTTAGCGTCCGGGAGATGGGCGATATTCCCGCCGTACTCCCGCCACGCGTCGCCCTCTGGGCTGTGGCGGAGTCCCCTCCCCCGAAACCACCTCTGTCCAAAGGCGGTGCACCCAGAAACCACTTACCGCCCTCCCCCCTGTGACGTAAGCTCCACGTCACCTGCCGTGTCATCCGCCTACATGGCCTCCTACCACTGTACCGCCGAGTCACCCTGCCACATGTCCTGCCACCGTGTCCCCTGCCGTACTACCACGTCACCTCCGTACGTGATGATGTCATCATGTTGACATCATCCTGCCACGTCATCCGCCATACAAGGCCCCACCATGCTGACGTCATGCTAACGTCATCAGCAATTTTGGCACGAAGGGCGAAAATCGCACTCTGGAGCCCCGGAATCAGTTTCTGAGGCAGTTTTTGATGCATGATTTGCGCCTAGCGCATATCGCGCATCGCTGGGTAAAATAGGCCAAAATGGAAAGCCTCAAATCGCGCAGCCCCCAGCAAGCCCGAAAGGCGCAGAATGACTCATTTTTCTTTGCGAAGCATTCAGAAAGGAGCCGAAGACAGTTTTAAGGAAGATAGAGAGCCGAACAACGGCCATTAAATGTTGATTTAACGCACAGCACATCAAAGCAGCAGCCCAGTTATTTTCAAAGAGTATCAGCCAAGATTTTTTAGGGGCTCGAAGCACCTGAACATTAATGAGTTCCCAAAAATTCTAGTCAAGAGGCGTAAGCCCATTCTGGCCCTCAAATCACAATAAAGGCATTCAAAGCCACCAGACAGCAAGGAAGCAGAAACCCATACACATTTATTTCAGAAAACACTGCACCAAGCCACCGAGGACAACATAATTTATTCAGTTTTGATACGGCCGCCCTCAGCGCAGCCCGAGATATTTTTCATGCATTTATTTCTAATAGAATTAGGTCAAATTAATCATTCTTTAGGACCTGTTTAGGTCAAGATGTAATAAAAGCAATTGTAGAGAGTTTTTTCCTATATATACCGCCCTCTACATTGTTTCAAGGGTTGGTCAATTGAGAATTTTCACTAGAGACTCGCACTGTATACCTGAAGTTGTTTCTATAATCAAAGATTGCCGAAAGTTCTGAGAAGAGACTGTTTGCTGTGTTGTTAATGTTTCTAGAGACTGAAGATGGAATTCTTGTGCTGCAGCCCGAAGCAATAAGTGCATCTTACCTCCGTTTTATTGTTTACCACTATCTAAGTAGCAGAAAGAAAGAATAGCTTAGAATTTGTTTAAATACACTCTATGCTCAATTTCTGCTATTTCTTTATGTTTTCCTCTGAATGAATTGGTTATGAATATGAATTCCTCCTGGCTCATGTTTACCCCGATTCACCTGTGTTGGCCAATTATCTAGGGATTCTTTACTGCCCCTAGGTAGAGCTCTGTTACCTCCCTCTGTTAAGCTGATTGAGAGATTCTTAACTGCCTCTCATTACTTAGCATTTCTTTCCATCACTTAAACCTGAAACATTGTTTCATGCGCAGCTATCTTGCTCCATTTTCCCCTATTGTGACCAAGGAAACGCACCAGCAGTCCTCCTCCTCGACTCCACGCCCAATGGTTTGAAATTTTCAGACTATGCTCTGCCTCTCTACCTGAAAACATCAATTTTCCCACCAAAACAAAACAAAAAACCCTTCGAACTCAATACCTAGCCTAAAATCCCTTTTCAACAAAGCTAAATCAGAAAGAGAGAGCCCTCTCTGATTGCAGGTGGGCTAGAACCTGCAATCCAAAGTTGGTCTGTGGTTACCTCGGCCGTATCCCTTATTCCAACCTGGGGACAACCTGAGTGATAACAAGGAGAATGTCAAAAACTTCCTCCTCCCTAACACATCTCCTCAAAATCTGATCTGGGCCAAGTTTGAAGAGATTGCCCCCAATCCAGGTGAATGGGGCACTTTTCCTCACAAGCTTGCTCTTCTCTTTTGAGGAAAGGTGTGGCGGGAACTGTGCTAAAACCAAGTAATTTTCTATATCAGCAAACCATGGAGAGAGTACTAAGATAGTAAATAGGTGTTCATCTGGCATTTGATCATCCACCATTCCTTCCTCACCTACAGGTAGATCTAGTCTAGACAGAAAATTAGCTACAACATTTTCCTTACCCGGCTTATCAACAATGGTTAAATCAAATTGCTGCAATAAAAGTAACCATCTAATAATACGAGCATTTACATCTGGTTCATTCATTAAATACCTAATTGCATCACGATCAGTGTGTATGAATGTTTGATAGCCAGTGATGTAGTGTCTGAACTTATTTAGGGAATGGACTATAGCTAGGAGCTCCTTTTTTGTTATAGTGTAGTTTAATTCTGCCTTAGACAAGTTTTTACTTACAAAATATATGGCATAAGGCAGCTTCTCATCAATTTGCCCTAAGGCTGCTCCTATCGTTTTGTTCAAGGCATCTGTATGAATGTGGAAAGGTAGGGCCCAGTTTGGACCTCTCAAAATTGGGGCAATCACCAGTTTACATTTCAAGGTATCCAGAGCCTCTTGACAGTTGTCAGTCCATATGAACTCAGCATCTTTCTCGAAAATACCAAACAATGGAGAGGCTAGCTTACTAAAATCTTTAATGAATCTTCTATAATACCCTGCTAAACCTAGGAAACTCCCAACATCTCTTACCTTTTGAGGAGGTGGGACCCTTTGGATGATGGCATTTTTGTTGGGATCCACCTGTAATCCTTGCTGAGAAATTGTATGACCTAGCACGGTCCCCTCAATCATCAGGAATTTGCATTTTTCAGGACTAAGGGACAGGTTCATTTCAATGCATTTGTCTAAAGATTTTCCTAGGTTAGTCAAAGCTTCCTGGATGTTAGAACCATAAGGGGTGAAGTCATCCATATATATTTCCACTGCATCATGAACCAATTCAGCAAATATACTCAATACAGCTCTCTAGAAAGTGGCGGGAGCATTGCACAATCCGAAGGGAAGGACCCGGTATGTAAAGGTACCCCAAAGACAATTGAAAGTGGTCTTATCTTGGTCTTCCGGGCTTATTTGGATCTGGTTGTACCTGCTAAACCCATCTAGGAAGGAGAAGAACTTCTTCCCTGCCAGGCCATCTAACACTTGATCTATGAAAGGCAAAGGAAAATGGTCCTTCTTGGTGGCCTTGTTTAGTTCCTGATAATCGACATAGATTCTCCACTTCCCATTTTTATTTGGCACTAGCACCAAAGGAGCGACCCACTCATTGTCAGAGATGGGGTAAATGAATCCTGCATCCAACAACTTTTGCAGTTCTTCTTTGACAATGTCTTTAAGGGCTGGATTCATCCTCCTTTGAGGCTGTCTAACTGGTTTGCAATCTTCATTAATGTAAATGTGATGAGTATAGACTAAAGGGTGCACTCCCTTCATCTCCTTATAGCTCCAGGCAAAAGCATCCAAGTGGTTTTTCAATAAGCTACATAGTTCTTTCTCCTGAGAGGTGGATAGGGGTGAGTTGATCTTCAAGGTTCTTTCTGGGTTGAATTCCACATTCTTAACTCGGAGAGAGGCCGGATTAGCCATGCAGAGATCAACTAAAGGATCGCCTTGGGTTTCTTCCACCAGCTCTTCTAATGGCAACACACTGGGGGGTGGATTCTGAATCAAGTTTTCAATAAGATCATCCTCGGTTTGTGGGCCCCCCATGGTATCTTCTACTGCACACAGTGGTGCAAAATAGGCTTCATCCTCATCTTCCTCCTCCAACCAGAGAGGTAAATCATGTTCTAACAAAGGTTGGGTAGGAGGATATAGGACTAGCTGCTTGGAAATATGCCCGTTCTTGATTGTCATGTTCCCAGCTCGACAACTGATGTAGGCATCTGCGGTAGCCAACTAGGGCCTTCCCAGGATGAGAGGATACCCAGTGAGCTTTTCCTTTGGCTAGAGAACTAGGAAATCAGTAGGGTACTCCCAAGAATCGATGGAGACCATTACATCTTCCACAATCCCCTCAGGAGTCACAATGGAGCGGTCTGCTAACTATAGTACAGTTGTGGACTTTCTCAAGGAGCCCAGAAGGTTGAGCTTGAGCATAGTGTTCTTGGTCATCACATTAATGGCAGTCCCTAGATCAATCAGGGTATAGGGGATTATGGTGCCATTGATGTGGACATCGACTACAGGACTTCCAGCGTCTACATATTTCGGACAGATTACCTGCCCCAACATCAGGTCGGACAGTTGTCCTATGACATTGATAGTTGGAGCATCTCTCTTGCGCCTACCTGGGTGCTTGAAGCACTTCTCCTTGATCATCTTGTTGTATATAGGCACATCCTTTATGGCTTGGAGAAGTGGTATCTCTACACATAACTGTTTTAATTCCCCCAGAAGTTCAGTTTCTTCTGGGGTCGGTTGTGTGGTTCCAGTTAATCTCTCAGGAAAGGGTGGAATAGCCTTTGGTTCACTTTCTTATTTTTCTTCCTCATCCTCCTTAGGGGGAGGTTGGTTATTGGGAGAACCTTCCCAGATCATAGGTTAATCTCCTGAATCTCCATAGCATAAGTCAGGCATGATGTTTCCCCACTATATACGTATTGGGCCTATCTGTTATTCAAGTTCAGGTTCGGTTAAGCAAGTATTTGGGGTTGCCTTGGTGGAGTAGGAGGCAATGGTTGTGGTTGAGCAGGTGGTGGACGCAAAAGAGTGGGAGGAGAGTTGTATTAGGGCCTCCACCCGTGATGAGGTGCATTCCACTGAGGCTGTGGCTGAGCATAAGAGTGGAACGAATGAGCAGCTAGTTGAGCATGGTATTGAGATGGATATGACCAAGGAGGGGGTGTGGACCAGGATGGATGAGAAGGGGGTCCCCAAGATGGCATGGAAGTGGCTTGATTGGGGTTGTAATAGGTTGGGAATGTCCCTTGCATTCCCGGTTGGTAAGGTCTGGGCCCATGTGGCCTCCTTTGGTTCATGAAGTAGAGTGGTTCAATGGCTCCTTCGGTCCCCTGGTATGCAGCTTTAAGTCCAGGGAATGAAGGGCACTGATTCATAGAATGGTTTTCTTCACATACTAAACACACTTCTATAGAGTTCAATGGACATTCGTTCCTAGGACGACTTCTGGTGCACCTAGAACAAAAGGTGGCCAAAGCCCTCTCTGCTTCCTCTTGTTTTCTTTTGATATGAAAGGTATCCATTTGCATGGCAAGAGTCTGCCTCATCTCACTCTTGAAATCTTCCAGCCAACTCTCAAATTCACTTCTAAGAGATGAACTGGATGAGGATGTACTAGCTAAAGGTTGACTTCCCCTACCTCTCTTTCTGGTTGCCCTAGAATGGTTTCGAAACATAGTCTTTATGTCATCATAAGGTAGTTGGTAATTGTCTCCCCTAGCTAGCAAATGGAGGGTATCTAGAAGGTCTTCAGGGACTCCTTTGAGCAAGACCAACTTCAGAGATTCAGGGTCAAGTGTGCACCTAGCCCTTTTATAACTAAGCTAAAACCTCTCTTTAGAGCCTTCTAAAGATTCATCACTTCCCATGGTCATTCGGAAGATCTCTTCCTTGGTATCCTCTAACCTACAGTAGTCCCGGTATTTGTTTTTAAAGGCTTGCTACATCTAAGCCCAAGTTCTGATGATGTTGGCAGATAACCCCATGAACCAACACAATGCTGCATCCTTGAGGGTAGAAGGAAACAGTTTCAACTTCTGCTCATCCTCTGCATAGTCATAGGTTCGACAGAGAACAACAAATTCAAACAAGAAGGTATCAGAATATTTGGTAGTTAATCCATGGAAGTGTGGTAAGGCTGAGGGACTTATGTTTTTCATTTTAGTGTCCCCATTGGTCTCTCAGATAGGAAAGGTACCCTCTACTCTTTCCCCATTTCTTGTAACGTTTCTGTTTTCAGCCATGGTGTCAAGAGGAATGGTTTCTTGCTCTTCTTCTGCTATAGGATCTTTGTATATCTCTGGAGGTTCACCTATAGGTTCTTCTGGATCACTGCCACCAAAGAAGAGAGAAGGATGACTATGTGATGTGGTGGGGGTGTTGGGTAGGAATTTTCCTGAATTGTCTCTGTTCCTACGAGGCATGAAAGGAAATCTCTTTTTTGGTGGTTTTTTTTTTCTGCATGTACCTATAAAACTGAAATTGAATATACAAACAAATTGCAACTAATCTGAAATGAACTTGCTAAAATGAAATTGCAGAATTGAAATGAAAACAAGGAAATGAATAATCTACTTTGCAGGAATGGAAATTGCATAATTGAAATGAAAGAAGGAAATGACTAATCTACTTTTGCTGCAATGGAAATTGCAGAATTGAAATGAACGCAGGAAATGACTAATATACGTTTGCTGAAATAGAAATTTTAGAATTGAAATGAAAGCAAGGAAATGACTAATTTACTTTTGCTGAAATGGAAATTGCAGAATTGAAATGAAAGCAGGAAATGCCTAATCTACTTTTCTAAAATGGAAATTACAGAATTGAAATGAAAGTAGAAAATGCCTAATCTACTTTTGTAGAATTGAAATGAAACAACTACTTTACTTTTGTTGAAATAAACTACTTAGCAGAATGTTGCAGTAGAAAATAGAAGAAAAGCAGCAATCACAAAATACTCTGACGCTTCCCCAGCAATGGAGCCAAAAAGAATGGTGAGATCTAGTATTGCAGCAATAATGCTGCAACTCCTGGGGCTTCCTTCTTTACTTTTATCAACCCAGTAGTTCGTAACAAACTTGGAAGCGACGGTGCTGTATGCACAAGTACTAGCTCTTACTGTAGGCTGGCACTTGGTCAACTGGCGCAAGATCACTAGGAGCCTAAGCCAACTTCTATGGATTCTCAAAAGAAGCTTTTAATTGTGATGAAAGGAAGCTAACTCTACAAGGAATATTCTATCTGTAGAAAGAGAAGGAAAACTGAAATGTAACGCAAACCCTAGCAAACCCTAATTTACCTATTAACCCTACTTTTACAAGAAAAGAGATGAAAATTGATGAAATGAGTGCCATTGACTACTGAAAAGGTAAATTGCATTTATTCAAGCTACTTCTGAAAAGAAATGAGAAGAAAACATCTTTTTTGTTTTTGAGTGTTTTTATGTGAAATTATTATGCTTGTGATTTATCAGGTTGTGACTGTGCAGAGGTTTGGTGGCAAAGGAAGATGGAGTTGGCTTTGGGAGAGGGTGAGGGAGGTGTGGAGAGGTCCTAAGAAGCCCCTAGTACCCTTCTGAAGACTTCCATAGTGATCAGACTTTGAAAAATCACTCACAAGAAATTCTACAGGACGTTGCACGAGATCTACAAGAGGAGGCCGAGAGCTATTTTTGGAGTTTTGAAGGTGGAAAAATGATGGGAAAGGGGAACTGAAGGCTAGATAAAGGTGTTGAGGTGTCTAGAACTTGTCAAGGAAGATCAGGAACGAATGTTATGGTTGGATTTGTTCAAATGGCAAGAAAGTAGCTTTATGGAGAAAAACGCAGAAATTAGGGCAGTTTGGCGAAATGTTGCAAATGACTTAGGAAATCTATGAGAAGTGAGCTAGTTCTAGCTGGTTTATGGATGTATGGTGAGCTGAGGTGTCCTGAAAGAGATCTACACATCTACTTACAAAAAATGTTCAAAGAGAGGACTAACAACTGAAATTTCTCTCACTTGACCTAATTTCTGACCTAAAAGTAGAAAATGGTGAATAGTAACCTGTGAAAAGAAAATCATGCAGAGAGATCTATGGTAAAAGAATAGAAAATGATCTAAGCAACTGAATCTGAACCAATATCAATCTTTCCAAACCGAGGTATCACACTAGCAGTTGCATGGAAGAGCAAAAACTCTGTTTTTGGTGGCAACAGTACTGCCTTGACCTCAAATCATAGTCCCAGGAAGGGAGAAAGGAGATTAGGGCCTACTATTGGCCTTTTTGAATCTTATTCTATCACTGTAGTAACCTATTTGAACAACTAACACAAAAACAACTATGCTAACCATCAAAAGCAACCTAATCTAACAAAGTAAAATGAATCTATGCAACAAAATTAACTCATGAACTAAAGCAAAAACATATAAGTACATAGTAGGAGCTGCTAGGTAGCTTGGGTTGGGCCCTAACTCAAGAGCTTCAGCCCTCTAAAAGAGATAGGTGCTGGCTCAAAAACTGTTTCATCTTCATTATCAAAAATCGCAGTCAAATTACATAAATTGTTCTCAAAAAGGAACTAAAAAATGAGCTGAACACAATGCTACACAAAAGTGTGAAAATCTACTAATAACTAGCTAACCTACTGAGGCTCTAAGCCTTCCTATTTATACAAATGGAGTCCTTCAACAGTCCTCCTAAAATCAAGGAACTCGGTTTCCTAGGACTGGAGATAAACAGTAGTCCTTCTTTACTTACTCGACTGCCCCTTGGAATCATCAATGTGGACCCTTGTGCTTCGAGTTGCTGATGGAGGATTCGAGGAAAGGGGGTCATAAATGAAGTAGACACCCCCCCTACAAGTCCTCTTCCTTGATTTCCTTGAGTTTTGGCTGCCATTTGCTCATAAATCCCTTGACTTTGTCCAAAATTGACCAAAAAATCTGCATAAGGCACATATTAGACTAAATGACAAAATGACTAACCCAATTCACTCTATTAGCATAAAAATATTCAAAAGCATGCAATAAAATAATGAGAATGGTGGATTAAGTCAAAATAAGAGGCAGAATGAGCCCATATAATTACCCATTTCTGGGGCTCATTAGTGTCCAAGCTAACGTTGCCTATACACTGACAACCTACTTTATAAAGCTTTTCTGCAAGCCTAAGGGAGCGTTAGTGACCCAAGTAACTCTACTTATTACCTAGGGGAAAACATTGGTGAACCCTAATGAAGATCTAAAGGTCAAAGGAGTGGATTGACTAAGAAATATCCCTATATTCTCTCCTAAACCAACTCAGCAAAGCAAGGAAACATCCAAGTTCGACCTATTTGGGGGATTTCTAATCCTAATGAAGTAGGAAAATGGGAAAGAGCTCAAAAGGATGGCAAACTCATTGCTTTTACCTGAGGAAACTCATGGAAAAACTTGGCAACCCTAACTTCGCATGCTACATAAGCAGAGCTAGGGCTGTTGTGATAGAGGTCAGATCATTTGAAAGGATAGCTTACTTGATTGTCGAGCAGAGTCTCAGACTTAAGCATAAGAAGTTTGCAAGAAGGGAGAGAAAGAGAGGAACTAGTGTTATAGGACAAATTGACCTCCTAATCAACTCATGCTCTCTATACACTAACAACCTACTTTATAAAGCTTGTTACCAAGCATAAAGGAGCATTAGTCACCCTGATAACTCTTATTGTTAGCCCAGGGGGAGTGTTAGTGAACTTAAGTGATGTTCAGAAGGTCATGCCAACGAATCTGTTCATAAATATCTAGATATTAAATCCTTATATTTATGCAAGAAAAGTAAGGAAACTCCAAAAATCAAGATATTTGGAGAAATTATATTCCAAGAATGAAGGCAAATGGGAAAAATCTTGTAAACAGGGCAGGTTCATGGCTTCTACCCTAATGAACTATAGGTGCAGCTTGGCAACCCTAATTCGATTGCTACATAAGTAATGAGAGGGCCATTGCAAAAGGGTGAGAGCATTTAGAAGGATAGCCCATAGAGCTGTTGTGAACTGTCATATTCTTGAAGGAGCTGAAAGAAGGAGAGAGAGAGGAAGAAGGGGTAAGGAAGGCTGATGCAATGGATTGTTGTAATCACTCTTCCATTCTAAATATAGAACTGCAATTGTGTTCCCTACTCCAAAGTGTCGGTGATATTGTGCATTTATTTGTTCATTCTGATGCTTGCCGAGTTGAGTAGTTAAGTTATACATTTATACATGTTTTTTACGGATTCTTACATTAGTTTTCAGAAGTGTATAATGTGATTGGTTTGCTTTGTCTTTTGTGCAAGAATCATCTTGGAGCCGGCTTAGAAGGAGTTCTTCTTACCGCACAGAGATGCCCAAGCGAATCTAGAAGGAACCAAAGGTGATCCTCTTTCCATACCCTGTCAATTTATGTCTGATAGATGAGCATATGTGTAATAGGTAGCTTTTGCAAATAATCTTACAGTCTATCGAAGGTCCCGGGAAGACCTTTGAGGGTAGTTTTCATCTTATGCATTTTACCCCATAGTAGAATTGGTGACTTCGCTGGGAACTATACATCTAGTTCCTAGTCAACCTGGACTCCTCTCAGTTCTTCTCCTTCTTCTATGAGCTTCCCACTTCTTCAAATCCTTTTCTGATCAACCATCTACCTTGTTGCATCCTGCAAAGTTGCATTTTCCTCAGAAACTGATCCAAAAAGCCCTCTTTTTGAGCTATTTCCCTCACTAACGCAGGTTGCTAGTCTACACAGAGCTTTATAAAGCTCTTTGACTGTGCACAGGGAGCGTTAGTGGCCAAACTAACTCTCTGTTTACATAGAAACAGAGCGTTAGTCTCCCATTTCCATGTTTTTCAGAAGATTTTGTGGACCAAAAGAGGGGAAACTTGTCTCAGGGGCTAAAGTAAGATCTGCAACAGTATCATGTTCAAATTTGGTGTCTTAAAAATTTATTTTTAAGAAAATGTTTTATTTTTTCTCTCATAAATGACAATTTTTTTTAAGAAGCTGATAAACTGTATATCTCCTTCTGTCAAAATAGTTGTAGGTTGCTTCATTTTGGTTCTCAATAGTTGTTAGGGAATATTGAGAAAAGAAACTTTCGGTTATGCAAGTGTTGAATGGTTTTAGATGCACCGATGAATCCATGAATATGTGAAATGATACATGTGTAGAATAAGACTTGTTTGCATAAGAAATTGAAAATAAAATTCAAAGCATTGTTCTGCATGGTTTATTGAGTCGAGAGTCTCATCATATTCATACGTCAACACCCCTACCAAAGAAAAATAAGCAAGCACACTAAAATTTACATTAAAATCAATCAGTTACTCTTTTTTGAGCGAACTTGTTAGCTATGCTATACAACGAGGATTCCCTATGGTTAGAGACAGGCTTGATCCGCTTGGTGGTGCTTAGAAAGGGTTCAAAGCAAACATGGAAGTGTTCAAAATCCTCTTAAGGCCTTCTACTGATCAGAACTATCGCAAGAGGAAAGCCCTTGGGAGGGCGGAAATACACTATCGGGAGGCAAAAACACTCCAAAACCATGCAAAAACCCAAATAGCAAGCTTAAAGGACCAAATGCACGATAGTCGTTTGATCTGGCCGATCAACGGTCCAGATCGCATCGGCATTTCGCAATCGGCGCAGGCGGGCAGTGGCAGCAATGCGGGACCCCACCGATCAGCGATCGTCGATGATCGGATCGGCGGGTCGCAGAGGAGGACTTACAGATAGTGGGACACTGCCGATCAGCGATCGCCGATGGTCGCATCGGCGGGTTGCATCAGCGGGTCGCATCGGCGTATCGCAATCGGCGCTTTCAAAAGGGAAATGGCAATGGAGAATAGCGCTTAAGCGAGGACCGTTGATCGCGTGCACAGATCAACGGCTCACGCTGCATCAGTTTTTCGCTATCGGCAAAACCAAAGGGGCGGGGCTTTTATATAAGGCATGCGTGCGACCCGATGGGTCAGACCCGATGGCATTTAAAGTGATCTTTGATAAATTTTCAGGTCCGCGCTAAAGCCGTTTTCAATGGTTTTTGGCGCATTTTCGTTATATAACGAAATATAAAGAGGTATTGGGCGAGCGCCGATAGCGATGAAGCCCGGACCCGAAAGGGTCCGGGAAGCAAAGTATATATATTTTCAAGTCCGCCGGAGGCATTTTTTCATGTTTTTCTAGTGTTTTTCATGTATTTCCAAATATAGGGAAAAGCAAGGGATCGGCGGCATCGGCCCAGATCGCATCGGCAATATCGCAATCGGGAAAACCAAAGGGTACACAACATTTTCGTATATGCACGCTATGCGATGAAACCCAGACCCGATGGGTTTCCAAAACAAAACTGTTTAACTTTTGAAGTCCGCCAAAGGCAATTTTTCGTGTTTTGCAGCGTTTTTATAGATTTTCAAATAAAGGGAGAAGCCGGCTATGATATGCGACTGTGACCCGAAAGGCGGACCCGATAGAGAAAATATGCATGAATGAACCTTTGATGTTCAAATGAGGCAAAGGGGGCAGGATTTCTCAATGGCACGGAGCTGGTTAAAGCGGACATGGAGCAGTACAGCGCAGCAGGCAATTACATTCAATACGCAGTATGGCCGAGTAGAAGCATGGATGGCATTGGGCAGATAACAGCATTTATCAGTCATGGACTTCATCCATATTTCACTCCACCTGCCAAAGGAGGACTACGGGGCACCAGAGAAGGTCAAATCCTTTACAAACACAGTCAGATTTGTATCAGAGACCCATACCAAGCAGTTAGAGCGGTTGGTGATCCATTATGATCCCTTCACGCGTAGGTTAGCAGAATTATTTTTTAATGAAACACCATATATACCTAGAAGAGAGATGTAATCAGGTTGATGAGTGTTGGATGAATGCTAGGCTGTTGTAATCTTCAACTTCTGGAGACTGTAAATACTATGAGACCTGCAGCTTTTGGTCTTGATTTCCAACTAATACAAGCTTATTTTGTTGTCACTTTCTCACTTCTCCCTTCTTCTATGTTCCAGGCTGTGCCTGCTTTGCATTTATTTGATGTGTTGTAAATGTTTAACATCAGAGCGGTTTTCATCCCACCTCTGTATTATAATTTAGTGGTTCATTGAAATTTCTTGCAGATTGCTGTTGTTTAAAAACCAAAGAGTTGTCATCCTATATGTGTATTAAATAATAGTTTTACAGATCTATTAACTGGTTGCAGCTGGCCATCACAGGGTCCTGTGCATCTGCTGCTGTAATTAGTCTTCTCCATCATCACCTTTACCTTAAAATGTGAGTAGTTGGTAGTTAAAAGCCTTGTAGTTTGGGGGTCTTCACCCATGTCTAGGGATAATCATAGTAGGAGTGGTTATCTGGCTTGAATGTGTAGCATACCTTCCATTTATTCATCATTTTATCCAACATAATTGTTGAATAATTAATGTTCCTGAGCATCACCGATTTACAACCTAGGTGAGTTTCTTGGGGTGATAACATTAATTGGCACCGTTGCTGGGGAGAGGAGAATCGGAGCTCAAGCTTCCCTGGGAGAATGAAATAGTTTCAAGCTTTGATGACAGACAAGGTTTGAATACAGACGTTGGTTGTAATCATTTGTCTGGCGACTCCATTGGTGGAAGACCATCCTTTGGCGACTCCACATTGAAGTTCTGGCTCAGTTTGTGAGGCATACTCGAAGAAATCCTCAGAAATCTCCAGTTGAACCATTGCATGACCCTGAGAGAATTGTTAAATCGAAGAAATCATCACAGAAAGGGGCATCAGGATCAGGTAAGCCTAAAAACTCTAATCTATCTCTGAAAGATGAAGTCATAGCTGGAGAATTACAATTTGAAGGCTTAGAGCCCAGCACTGTTAATAAAGAAATTCCTTCAGAGATTAGTTCAGCCCCTTGTGCAGTTAGTTCCCCTTTGAATCTCAGTCCAAAGAAAGCTTCCCATACTGTCCAAAACATCCCAATATCTCTGCCATCCATTGCATTATTTCCTACTGCTCCATCTGTTAGTCTTCTTCCACATATTCCAAACATGGCAGGACAGCAAGCATCTACTAGGATTGAGAGAATTGTTGCTACTAGATATGGGCCTCTGGTATTGCCTGTTCCTCTAAATCCTATGCCTGTGGGAGAATATAAAAAATATATGCCTAAATTTACTGGAACAGAGGGAGTGACAGCAGAAGAACATCTTGAAGCTTTTTACAGTTATGTTGATAATTTAGATATAAGTGAGAATGATGTATGGATGAGAGTTTTTGTCCAGAGCCTTGATGGTGAAGCTAGGAAGTGGTTTAGAGAGTTACACCAAAGATCCATAACAGATATTGAAGCATTAGATGAGGTATTTTTGAAGCAATGGGGAGATAAGAAGGACTTGTTGTATTATCATACTGAGTTTGGAAACTTGAAAAGAGAAAAGGGTGAGTCTTTGCCTAACTTCAATAAAAGATTTAATAAAATGTATAGTAAAATACCAGCTGAGGTAAACCCTACCCCCACCGCCGCCAAACTCACTTATGCCAATGCTTTTGACTCTGATTCCTGCTTATTGTTGAGAGAAAGACGATGTGCTACTCTGGGTGATATGCAAGATGCAGCCCTGGAGGTGGAATCCAATATTATGGCAGCAGAGAAGTTAAAGAGTCAAGTTGATAGAAGAAGGCTGAGAGGCGAGGCTTCTTCTTCCCCTGCCTCAAATTTAGAGCCTAAATTAGACAAAATGACTAAGATGATCGAGTCATTGGCTGCTGAAATTTCTAAGCTAAAGGTTGAGCAGACTTTACGCAAAACAAGGCAGCAAAACACATTTGCTCCAAGCAATCAAAACCCATTCAGAAAAGAAAATGAGCAGCTACAAATTATGCAAAGGGGTGAAGAAGAAAAATAAGATCATAAGGTTAAGGCTCCCTTTCAAAATGTAGTCATGGAGGGGGAACAATTTGAAGAAAATGAGGATGAAATTCACTGCATGGAAGATAAAGGCAGCGCTGCGTTTTTAACATTGGCCGAATATGAAGAGTCATTACTGCAAGAGCAAAACAGTCAGAAGTGGGACGACGGTGTTGTTCTGCAATCTGGTGAGCAGCAGCAAAAATATAATCTAAGATCCAATGCAAACAATGCCAAGGAAAATGTCGCACAAGAAGCTGTTGCCCAAACAGCGCCACAGAATACCAGGCAAAGAAGACCAGCAACTGATCCTGTCATCCTCAAAGCTCCAGTTCAAGAGGTAAAAATTGCTGATAAAGTATTCTCTTCTTTTAGTTTTGAGTCAGAAGTTCAGAAATTGAAAATATCTATGCCTCTGGCTGAGTTGGTGAAGAGTGAATTATTTAGAAAACCCATCCTTGAAGCCCTTGTACTAGAATCTAGACAAACCTCCATGGATTTTGTCAATTTGCAAGATGACAAGCCTGCTATTGTGCTTAGCCCCATGATTGAACCTGCTGATAATAATTCTCCATATTTCTATGTTTCATTAAATATCCATGATAAAATCCTCCACAATTTCCTACTAGACACAGGGGCCAACCACAATCTAATGCCTAAAGCTGTCATGGAAGAGTTAGGCCTTGATATCACTAGACCCTATCATGATTTGTTCTCTTTTGATTCAAGGAAGGTAAAATGCCTTGGATTAATTAAGGATATGGCCATTACCTTAACCCAGCTGCCCATGAAGAGTATGATGATGGATATAGTGGTCGTTGATGTCCCTCCTAAGTTTGGTATGCTGTTGTCTAGAGGGTGGATTAAGAGACTAGGTGGGACACTACAGAATGATCTATCTTATGCAACTGTCCCACTGTTTGGAGGAGAAAGCAGGAGGTTATATAGAGAAGCACAACTAGCATATATCATCAGTGATGAGAAGAATCCTACAAACCATCCCATATATTCAGTGGACACTGATTTTGGAGCATGCATTCTCCAAATAGAAGAATCTCAGAAGGCCTCATTGCAGATTAGGAAACCAACAGCTCAGGCCGAGCATGATATAGGAAGTTAGATTTGGGAGATGTTCTTTGATGGAGCATGTACCAAGGAGACTGCAGGAGCAGGGGTGGTGCTAGTATCTCCACGACAAGAAAGAGTTCAATTGTCTCTAAAGCTGGTTTTTCAGGTGACAAACAACATAGCAGAATATGAAGCACTGCTCTTGGGCCTTCATGAAGCCAAAGACAGAGGAATAAAAAATCTGAAGGTATTTGGAGATGCTAATCTGATAATTCAGCAAGTAAATAAAACATTCCAAGCAAAGCATCCGAGGCTGAGAGTATACAGAGATGAGGTATGGAGAGTCAAAGAGTTCTTTGATTTTTTCTGCATTTCATATATTCCTAGAGCCCAAAATCAGCTTGCTGATTCCCTTGCTGTTTCAACTAGTTTGTTCATCCCTCCATCGCCTCCCAAACTAGTTTATGAGGTACAAATGAAGTATAGACCCTCCTTGCCTGATAATGTCCACCATTGGAAAGTTTTTGATGACGATGATGAGATAAATAGGTTCCTTCAATTCATTGATGAGTTCTCTGAAATGCAAATTGACCAAAATAATGATGCTTTGTTAGAAAATCCCAAGTCCCAGCGTAGAAATAGGATTGGAAACAATAGCATTGTCCAGCTTCCTAGTAACCATATTCCTAAAGGTCTAATTCCTCTTGAGAGATTGTTTGACCACAATGATGTGCCTTACAAAGCTGCCCAAAAAGAAGATCAATCTGCAGTTTGTAAGCATGATATAGGAAGTCCAGGTCAGCCCAAATTTATAAATCTGTCTGCTAATCTATCTGTTGACCAGAGTGCTGAATACTGCAAATTAATCAGGCAATTTTCTGATGTATTCGCTTGGGAGTACAATGATCTGAAAACATTCGACAAGAATATAATTCAACATAAAATTCCGCTTGAGAAAGACACTATTCCTTTCAAACAGAAGCTGAGACCAATGAATCCTATGCTCCTTCCTCTGGTTGAGAAAGAAATTAAAAAGTTGTTGGCTGCTAAGATTATAGTGCCTCTCAGATATTCTAAATGGGTGGCCAATCTGGTAGTTGTGAGGAAGAAGAGTGGAGAAATCAGACTATGTGTTGATTTCAGGAATCTAAATAAATGTTCCAAAAAAGATAATTATCCTCTGCCAAAAATGGAGCATTTGTTGCAACAAGTCTCAGGAGCCAAAGTAATGTCTTTTATAGATGGATTTTCAGGCTTTAATCAAATTGCTGTGCACCTAGATGATCAAGAAAAGACTGCATTCACCACTCCTTGGGGCACGTTCATGTATGCCAAAATTCCGTTTGGGCTGATGAATGCTGGAGCCACCTTTCAGAGAGCTATGGATATAGCTTTTGTGGGAGAGAAGGACAAATTTGTGCTAATCTACCTTGATGACATAACAGTTTATTCCAGCAGCCATCATGATCATTTACAGCATTTGAAATGAGTGTTTTTGAAGTGCAGGAGGTTTGGAATTTCAGTCAATCCAAAAAAATCCCAATTTGCTTTGGAAGAAGGTAAGCTGTTGGGACATGTAGTGTCTGTTGCAAGCATTCAAATTGACCCAGAAAGAGTCAAAGCAATTCAGGCTTTGACTCTCCCAAGATCAAAGAAAGACATACAGTCTTTTCTAGGAAAAATTAACTTTGTAAGGAGGTTCATTCCGAATTTTTCAGAGCTAGTTAAGCATGTAACCTCCATGTTGAAAAAGGGAGCAGAGGTAAAATTTACTGATGCAGCAAGAAAATCTTTCGAGTCCATTAAGAAGGCTATTATGGAAGCTCCCACGTTAATAAGCCCTAACTATAGCAAGGAGTTTCACCTGTTTTCATTTGCCTCTAAGGATACCATTGCAGTTGTTCTGTTGCAGCAAGATGAAGAAGGTCCAGAGCATCCAGTGGCTTTTTTCAGCAAGAATTTGAGGGATGCTGAACTAAGGTATGATATTATTGAAAAGCAGACATATGCTCTTATCAAATCTTTGAAAGCTTTCAGAGTGTATATCTTGCATTCCAAGATAATTGCATACGTGCCTTCTGCTGCAATAAAGGATATTTTAACGCAACCTGATGTGGATGGAAAAAGAGCAAAATGGATTGAAGCAATCCCTACAAGGAAAGCTGATCATAATGTGGTCATGAAGTTTTTAACAGAAAACATTTTTAGCAGATTTTGTTGCCCACATAAGCTAATAACAGATAATGCAACAGCATTCAGGGCAAAAGAGTTGGTGGAAATGTGTGATTCAATGGGCATTAAACTTGTTCATTCCACCTCTTATTACCCTCAAGGGAATGGTCTAGCAGAATCCTCTAATAAAATTCTAGTCAGGATAATTAAGAAGTTGTTAGAGGATAATAAAAAGAATTGGGATGCCAAGCTCAAGTATGCACTTTGGGCGGACAGAGTGACCATCAAGAGATCTACAGGAAGTTCTCCATTCAAGCTGGTGTATGGTACTGAGGCTGTTTTTCCTATTCAACTTACCCTCCCTGTGGCAAAGTTTCTCCAAACAGAGCAGGATGAAGAAGATGATATAGCAAGTAGAATCACTGATTTAACAGAGTTGTATCAGATTAGAGAACAGTTGGTTGAAAAAGCTGCAGCACATCAGAAAAATATCAAGGAAGCCTTTGACAAGAAGGCAAAAAGAAATAATTTGTAGGTTGGGGATTTGGTTCTGAAATGGGATGCATTTAAAGAAAAGAAAGGCAATCATGGGAAATTTCATGCTCTCTGGACAGGCCCTTTCATCATTTCACAGATTCAAGGGAACAATACCTTCATACTGAAAAGTATGCGAGGAGAGACAAGTTTTGATGGCCCAGTTAATGGGCGGTTTTTAAAAATTTATGTGATTTAAGGTCTTTGGCCTTAAAGCTGTAAATATTGTCCTTTTATCAGTTTTTTTTAGGTGTAGTAGACTCCATGCCCAATGGAACACTAGGAATTTTGGTTAATTTGTTTGCTGTTAGAAAGGCATTGATCTGCAGGTTCTTGAGACCTCACAGGGAGGATCTCATCCCCAGAAGGAGCCAATGTTAGCTCTACTATATAACGAGGATTCCCTATGGTTAGAGATAGGCTTGATCCGCTTGGTGGTGCTTAAAAAGGGTTCAAAGCACACATGGAAGTGTTCAAAATCCTCTTAAGGCCTTCTACCGATCAGAACTATCACAAGAGGAAAGCCCTTGGGAGGGCGGAAATACACTATCGGGAGGCAAAAACACTCCAAAACCATGCAAAAACCCAAATAGCAGGCTTAAAGGACCAAATGCGTGACAACCGTTTGATCTAGCTGATCAACGGTCCAGATCGCATCGGCATTTCGCAATCGGCGCAGGCGGGCAGTGGCAACGACGCGGGACCCCTTCGATCAGCGATCGCCGATGATCGGATCGGCGGGTCGCAGAGGAGGACTTACAGATAGTGGGACACTGCTGATCAGCGATCGCCGATGGTCGCATCGGCGGGTTGCATCGACGTATCGCAATCGACGCTTTCAAAAGGGCAATGGCAATGGAGAATAACGCTTAAGCGAGGACCGTTGATCGCGTGCATAGATCAACGGCTCACGATGCATCGGTTTTTCGCTATCGGCAAAACCAAAGGGGCGGGGCTTTTATATAAGGCATGCGTGCAACCCGATGGGTCAGACCCGATGGCATTTAAAGTGATCTTTAATAAATTTTCAGGTCCACGCTAAAGCCATTTTCAATGGTTTTTGGCGCATTTTCGTTATATAACGAAATATAAGGAGGTATTGGGCGAGCACTGATAGCGATGAAGCCCGGACCCGAAAGGGTCCGGGAAGCAAAGTATATATATTTTCAAGTCCGCCGGAGGCATTTTTTCATGTTTTTCTAGAGTTTTTCATGTATTTCCAAATATAGGGAAAAGCAAGTGATCGGTGGCATCGGCCCAGATCGCATTGGCAATATCGCAATCGGGAAAGCCAAAGGGTACACAACATTTTCGTATATGCGTGCTATGCGATGAAACCCGGACCTGATGGGTTTCCAAAACAAAACTGTTTAACTTTTGAAGTCCACCAAAGGCAATTTTTCGTGTTTTGTAGCGTTTTTATAGATTTTCAAATAAAGGGAGAAGCCGGCTATGATATGCGACTGTGACCCAAAAGGCGGACCCGATAGAGAAAATATGCATGAATGAATCTTTGATGTTCAAATGAGGCAAAGGGGGCGGGATTTCTCAATGTCACGGAGCTGGTTAAAGCGGACATGGAGCAGTACAGTGCAGCAGGAAATTACATTCAATACGCAGTATGGCCGAGTAGAAGCATGGATGGCATTGGGCAGATAACAACATTTATCAGTCATGGACTTCATCCATATTTCACTCCACCTACCAAAGGAGGACTACGGGGCACCAGAGAAGGTCAAATCCTTTACAAACACAGTCAGATTTGTATCAGAGACCCATACCAAGCAGTTAGAGCGGTTGGTGATCCATTATGATCCCTTCACGCGTAGGTTAGCAGAGATATTTTGTAATGAAACACCATATATACCCAGAAGAGAGATGTAATCAGGTTGATGAGTGTTGGATGAATGCTAGGCTGTTGTAATCTTCAACTTCTGGAGACTGTAAATACTATGAGACCTGCAGCTTTTGGTCTTGATTTCCAACTAATACAAGCTTCTTTTGCTGTCACTTGCTCACTTCTCACTTCTTCTATGTTCCAGGCTGTGCCTGCTTTGCATTTATTTGATGTGCTGTAAATGTTTAACATCAGAGGGGTTGTCATCCCACCTCTGTGTTATAATTTAGTGGTTCATTGAAATTGCTTGCAGATTGCTGTTGTTTAAATACCAGAGAGCTGTCATCCTATCTGTGTATTAAATAATAGTTTTACAGATCTACTAACTGGTTGCAGCTGGCCATCACAGGGTCCTGTGCATCTACTGCTGTAATTAGTCTTCTCCATCATCACCTTTACCTTAAACTGTGAGTAGTTGGTAGTTAAAAGCCTTTTAGTTTGGGGGTCTTCACCCATGTCTGGGGATAATCATAGTAGGAGTGGTTATCTGGCTTGAATGTGCAGCATACCTTCCATTTATTCATCATTTTATCCAACATAGTTGTTTAATTTGTAATGTTCCTGAGCATCACCGATTTACAACCTAGGTGAGTTTCTTGGGGTGATAACAGAACCAACATTAGCTAGATTAGGACCTGGGGATAAGCATGTGAGTGAACTGCCCAAGGTTGAAAATCAAAACTAGTGTCGTTAACGAGTGAAAAATCCTTCTGCACTCATATTACCAAGACCACTCCACTAACAACGGAGCGAAATACGAGACAACATCGGACTTTGATTAAAGATAGCCCGCCTTCTCTTACAACTCCTTTGGGCATTCTATGTATTGGGGGTCCCTTTGGGGATTTCGGAACTAAGTCAAGGACTCAGGTATCCTGCCCACATAGGGTGTTGTCTATGACTATGTCCCCCTTGGTAATGTCCGTGATTTGAGGTATCTCTAGTGGCCAAAACTTCTAGGTACTTACCTAAGGTGACTGGGACAGGTTGTCCTAGTACCTCAAACGGACGGATCTACTTTGTCTTCAATTTTTGGGAGGGTGCTCGTCTTCACGAGAGTACTTATCCCCTCAATCTATGGTTCGGGTGTTGGCCAGATAAATCGATCTTGTGGATAAGGCCAATCTCCCTAGTATCAGAAGATATTCTAGCAACAAACAAACAAACAAACCTATCTTTCTCTAGACATATGCGATTTATAAGTAAATACTACAAAGGTGTTAAGATCCTACCTTAGATCCAATGCTTGTTCATTGTAGTCATCCCTCAATCATTCAAAAGAGTTATCTTTAAGGACCTGCAATCACAGAAAAGAAAACATTAAATAGCACTTGCATAGCAAATATCATAAATCATGTCTATTATGGTGATCAAGGAATCCATAAAATAAACCATAAATGAACAACTTATTGAGAAAAACAAACTTATTTGTATTAAATTTGAAGTAGAAGAACCTTACAACCTTTTCAGCCTTGATGTTGAACAAGCTCTTCCAGGGGTCCGAAACAGGAATTTCCTTTACTTTGACAAGCCTTGCACTCTTCCAAATGAGATCTTAGAGGCATGTAATCTCTCCTCATAAAAGCTCAACTAAAGAAGACTAAGTTCTAGCAACATTTCACCTCAAAAATATTCAGCTTCTAACCTCCCAAGTAACCAGCCCAATGCTTCATTTTATAGTGCAGAGGAGGAGGTTACAAGTCCATCTATGAAGGGATAGAATCCTCCTTCAAAGGGATAAGCTCCTCACATCAAAGGGTTAGCTCCTTAAGGTATGGGATGCATGAACCTTAAGAGAGTAAACTCGCCAACTCAAAATTCCTTCCAGAAGCTTCTAGAAATGACTAAAAGTGAGTTTTTTAGAATGTACTCTTGCCTTTTTAACTTTTACAGGGGTCCACACCCATAACACAGAGACAGAGCAATTAGGTGCGCATGGGACATGACCATTAGGTGCGGGACCGCAGGTAATGCAAAGAGAAAGTGCAGAACCAGAGTTTTAAAGACTTTTAGCACTTTTCTCTTACTTTCAAGGCTTTATATGAAGAACTGAGGCTTTAAACATGCAAAGGAGGAAAATATGAGTGGTAATGGACTCACACAGATTGCAGAATGTCAAGGTGACAATTTTTACTGCAACATCAGGCGAAGCTCAAAAGTAACTGTAACTGTACATTTCGCCATCCTTCTTTATTACTCATTGAGAAATTGGGTTTCATCTCCAGTAATCGGTGCTTATCAGACAAGGTAATTTCCCTCTATTTGATGATTGACATATTTAGTATATTTTTTCTTTTTAGGTACCTGAGTGCTATTGTTTTCGGGACTTTAAAGAATATCACATTAAATCTATTTGATAAAACTTAACAGTCACTACAGCTACATCCAACCCTCATCGTCAATCTAGACAATTGTTAGGACTTCCTCCACTCATTATGGAGGTTCAGTCGAATTCCACTAACTTAGATTCCTCATCTTTGAGGAATCAATCTCCTAAATCGCACATGGGATCTCTCTGGATGACTGACAATTCTAGTTTACCGGAGGATTTCTTCATGAAAGGATTTCTTCCTCATTTTAACACTCCGCTTACAGATCTGTCAGAACCTATCGTTACTCCCATGGTACCTATACTTCCTTCTTCAGTAGGTTGAACTTTCCCATCTATCCAGTCAACACCTCAAGGGTTGTGGAATTATAGAGACACTGTTGGTCCTCTACCACTTCCCCAGTTGACGATCATCACAACACCGGTAATGTGGAATCCCGCTATCCCGTTCATCCTAGGTACTGCAACCTACATAACACCCTCTATAAATGGAACCCAACAAATGCCAGGTTCCACTCCTATGGTGCCACAAAGCATACCTTTGACTAGTGCCACATATAGTGCTCCATATAACACTCAATTCCAGCACTATGGGCACGGTTCTAGTTTACCAACAACAAGGTTGGCCACCAATGTATAGTTCCAACCCCCAGATTTAGATATCTGGAGTGGTTCCCAATATGCACATGCTGGCGGGGAATGTCACAGTTCCCCCGCCATTCTCAGGCATGCATAGACAGTCACTGATTGACATGAGTGTTCCCTCTATCAATCAGAGCCATATGGTTAGTTCTGTGTCAGTTGGGAATCCACAAGGGATTCCCACCCAATCCATGGGGGCATGCTACTCATAAGCTCAGATGAGTCATGGGGGAATCGCTTATACTAGGGGCAACTTCATACCCCAATATCAAAATCCTCATGGAAATCCACTTTACAACACCGTACCACAAAGCAACTGCCACACCACGCAGCCCATGTACACCATGGGGAACCAAACAATGGGAGGAGCACAGAGCTCCTTAAGTCATCCGTCATCACCATGGTCTAAGTCGGGGGCACCCAAAAATTTGCCTTTTTTGGAAATATTGGATATTCCCGACTTATACAAGTTGACAAATGAGCCCATCTACCATAACTTACAATGGTCACCTATCCTGCATAAAATACCGATGGACATTCCTAAGTTTGAGGGAAAATAAGGAGAGGATCCAGGTACTCATGTCACCACCTACCATCTCTAGTATGTTTCTAACTCTATGGTGGATGACAATGTCCGGTTATGTCTTTTTCCCCGCACCCTCACTGGAAATGATGCAAAGTGGTATATTGAGTTACCACGCGCGTCAGTGAATACCTTTGATGCCTTAGCGATGGAGTTTCTAAAGCACTTTCAGTTACCTATCTGTTATGAGATAGGGACAGAGCTCCTTACTTCATTTCGTCAGGATACCGCCACCCACATCTCTAATCATATCCATGAATGGAGACGTAGGCGGAGGTTAGTCAAAGCTCCCATCCCTGATTTTCTCTTAACAGACTAGTTCTGTAGGTCATTACTCCCACAAATCGTTAGAGATGTCACTCTAGGTGGTGCAGTCATAGAGGACCAATCCATATGTCATGCCCAACACTTAGATTTGATTTATTCACAGTCTAGCACTCTCTACGACATTATCCCCTATGCTCCCAGTAACCCCAATCCTCCCACCGCTCAGCACCCTGGAGCACACAGCGATGGGATCGTCGGCACAACCTCCGGGGTCACTGTAAAACAATTCAATTGTTCCATTTCCAAGTTGGCAGTGAACCCCTCCACCGAAGTGATTGCTCTTGCTGCCACTGCGATTAACTTTGTGTAGTCTACATAGAAATCCAGTAGCAAGAACAAGAAGAATAACAACAAGACTGCTTCTTCTGAGGAGCAGCCATCTAAGCAGCCCAACCCGAAACAGAAGGTCATTGCGCCTACCAATACTGAAAAGGATAAAGGCACCAACTATTCATGCAAACTCTGTCTTGAAGATCACGTAACCTGGCATTGTCCGTGTCTTCAAGAATGCACGGATTACCTTACCAAGAAAGATTCTGGTAAGGCACTTGTTGTCCTTAGAAATCCTTTTCCTAATCAATAGCAGCAAAATCTTGTTTCCAACCAACCGCAACCCATGTCAGGGGGCAGCAATGGTTCACAACATCCTTCAGCTAGTGAAGGAAGTTCTACCGTTCACACATTTGAAACGGTAGAACTAGCCACAAGAGCCAAATCTTATGGAGCTCTTGTCACTCTAGCAGCAGAACCATCTGTATGTCCAAACCCATCGCCACCCAATGATCTGCATATTGAAAGGCTGGATGGGGACTTTGTAATTCGACCCCCAAAAGGGGCACTTTGATGCACAACGCACAACACATTTGCACATGCCACCAAACACTACAACATCATAGAGGATTTGGCGCAAGTGCCATCGGCTATGTCGGTGCTCAAAGTATTACAAACATGCCCCAGCCAAAGGAAAGCTTTGCTTTTGGCTATCGGGGGTATTGACCCTACGGATTCCATGCTTGCTATTTTTGACATGGACAAGTGTAAACCTCCCCTTTCCCACTAGCTTGCATTTCAGGTGCATATCACTTCGAAAGGTAAAGGTATACACCGAACTGTCATCAATGAAGGTGCTTCAACCTACGTCATGTCGGCTTCATGTTGGCTCGCCTTGGGTTCCCCAACCCTCTCCCTATCATTGAACTCCATTAAAGCTTTCAACGGCCACACCTTTATCCCAAAAGGATACTTAGCTAGGTTTCCCATCACTTTGGCTGGGAAAATAGTAACGGTGGACGTAGAAGTTGTGGACAAGAGACTCGACTATAATCTGTTGCTGGGTCGCAATTGGACATACACCATGATGGCTGTCATATCCAATGTCTTTCATATCATCCTATTTCCATTGCATGGAAAGCTCATTACAGTGGATCAGTTGTCTTTCTACACCCCTGACTATTCACCATTACCAAGTGGATCCGTACCCCTAGTAGGAGGTGTAACTAACAGTTTTGTTAGTATAGGTATCGGTTTGTTGAAGGCTTCCTCCATGATGGGTTGTTTTCCTCTTCAGTCATCGCAGGTTCCACAATCGGTCAATATGATTTCATCAATTCCTTATGAACTGACCGATCCTTAGATCCTAACGGCGTCTTCAAGCCTTGACACATTCGGAGACCAGATTCCACTGTCACCAACTGAATCGACCTACCAAGGCATTGAATCCACATCCACATCTCTGGTCATGTTGGCTATCACCGACGGTACCACCCAATTTTTCATAGCCACTCCTCCTTTAGATCCATGTGATCAACTCCCATCTATGGACGAAGCCGTTGATGAAATCATGAGTTTTGGAGAGAAACATTGGGAGGATTGGCATCTTTGGGGTTCAACATCTAATTCGAACATAATGCCTCTTCAAGTCCTGTCCTCTAACATGAATGAAATCATTTCCCCACCCTATACAAGCATCCAAACCTTTGGGGTGGAAGAAAATATGGACGACACTTCCAGGTCAATGCCCATAGATATTTCTATCATGACAGGCATTGTGGAAGACACCCAGATGTGAGTAGATTGCAGTCCTAAGGAAATTGCAAGCTCCACCTACCTACATGAGGAATTCCATGATGAATTTGTTTGGTCTCATGAGGAAATGCCTGACTTTAATCCGTCGTTTGTCGCACATGAGATCTAACTTTACGATGAAGCAAAATGAAATGGGTGGCCAATTCCTTCCCTCGAAACAGCCGTTGGACCCATGTCGGGCCCCACAGCCAAAGAAGAACACCTAATATACCTCAAACAACTAGATAAAACCCGTCAATATCACGATTTAGCACTCGTAGCTCACAAGGAGTGGGTACAAACCTAATTGGAAAAAGAGGTTAGGTTTTGTTCTTTCCAAGAGGATGATTTCGTATCCCTATATCATCCAAAAGATAATCTCTTCGAGGCATGTACGCTTTGACCCATTTGGCTAGGTCCCTATGTCATAACCAAAGTCCTCCACTCAGGGGCATATGAACTGTAGGACTGGGAAGGAATCCTTGATGCAACCAATGGTTGTAATCACTCTTTCGACATTAATATAGAACTGCAGTTGTACTATCTACACTGCAGTGTTGGTACTATAATTCATTTATATGTTTATTCAATGTCTTTTAGCATGAGTAGCTTAGTTATGTGCAACTAGATGTCTTTTATATATTCATACATCAATTTTCAAGGTTTTATGTTGTGATTACGCTTGTCTCTTCTATGTGCAGGTCTTGATCTGGAGTCAGCTCACAGGACTTCCACCTAGCTGCATTGTGCTCTCCAGAAACTCTACATGTAGACTCGAGGTAATGAATCCATCTTGCTTTGATAGTTAGTTATTAATTTGAACATGCATGTATCTTTGTGACAGTTGCAGATAATCTTACAATCTACCAAGGGTCTCATGAATACCCTTAAGGTTTCCTTCATTCTCCATACACCGTGCATTAATCCCTATAGCAAAATTGGTGACTCCAATGGGGACTACACTTTAGTTCCCAATTTTCCCAAAAATTTCCTAGTTTTCTCCTCCTTCCAAACCTTCCTGTACTTCTTCATTCCTTTTCTGACCACTCAATACCTTGTAGCACTCTTCTTTCATTGCTCAGCCATGGATCTGATCCCCACAACCCTTGTTTGAAGTGTTTTCCCTCACTAACGCAAGTTAGCAGTGTAAATAGATCTTTATAAAGCTTTGTGGCTGCACAAATAGAGCATTAGTGCCTCCAGTAACTCTCTGTGGCCTCTACAACAGAGCGTTAGTCACCCATTTTTTGATGTACAGTTGTGTCTGTGACCTCAAAGGGTTGGGAAACTTTCTTCTCGACTGATAAGGGAACTTGTTATGAAACCAGCTCACAAAAAGATAGAAAAGAGAGATCCACGCCTTAGAATTCAGCCTCTTCGAGGGGGCAACCTCCTTTACATTACATAAATGAACAATTCTTGGATGATACAAATGAAAATACCTCCTTTCTATATATAGGAGTCTAAGGGTCCCAATACAATCAGAGCCTACATAACAATAATATTGTAGGGCACAAAAATAACAATAGAGGGATTCTATGTGGCACAATAGTAACAATATGGGCACTACATGGGCACAACAATATAAATAAGGGGTATAACTACAATAGTAATGGGGTAATCACTAGTATTATAGGGACCCAACATGCCCCTCTCCTTCAAAAAAGTGTTGTCCTCAACGCTTGAGTAGTTCTGGATACTTCTGCATAAAATTCTCATCCTCCCATGTGGAATCTTCAGCGGATAAGTTCTTCCACTTGATAAGATACTCTGAAATTGATCGATTTCGTAGCTGTCGAGTTCTTGTTTCTGTGACTGCTTCTGGTTCCAATATAATTTTTCCTTCCTCGTCAAGTTCTGGCAATATTGTTTGAACTGGGAGCTTGTCGCCTATAACCTTCTTTAAACATGAAACATGGAAAACTGGGTGCAATCGAGAAGCTGCAGGAAGCTCCAATTTGTATGCCATAGTACCAATCTTTTGCAACACCTTGTACGGACCATAATACTTTGGTGATAATTTATTATCCTTCTTAGCTTGCTTGAGGGACATTTGCTTATATGGTTGTAGCCGTAGGAATACCCAATCACCTACATCAAAACTTCTTTCACTGCGATGTTGATCTGCCTGTTGTTTCATTCTATTCTGTGCCAACACGAGGTTATCCTTTAAGAGTTGGAGGACTTGTTGTTGATGTTCGATGTGATGTTCCACTGCCTGAACCTTAGAATTTTCTCTTAAATATGATGTGATGGATGGTGGTTGATACCCATAAAGTGCCATAAATGGGGTCATTTTTGTTGCTGTATGGAAGGAAGTGTTATACCACCATTCAGCCAGAGGCAACCATTTGACCCATTGTGTCTGTTTATCAGATACAAAGCAACGAAGATATCCTTCCAAACATTTGTTTACTATCTCAGTTTGCCCATCAGATTGAGGATGATAAGATGAGCTATGAGCTAACTGAGTACCAAGACAAGAAAATAATTCTGTCCAAAAATTTCCAGTGAAAATGGGATCTCTGTCACTTACAATAATCTTTGGGTTTCCATGTAGCTTTTGAACTGTTTCCATAAATGCAGTAGAAACTGTACTGGCTTTAAATGGATGTGATAATGCACAAAAGTGTGCATACTTGGTAAGTCTGTCAACTACCACCATGATGACACTCTTTCCCTCAGACTTGGGTAAACCTGTGATAAAATCCATTGAAACCTCCTCCCAACGTTGGCTTGGAATGGATAAAGGTTGTAATAGACCCGGTGTCTTAATTGTTTCAACTTTATTTTGCTGGCAAACCAAACATTCCGCCACAAACTTTTGAATATCTGATTTAAGGCCATCCCAAAAAAATTCCTTCTTAACCCTGTGGTAAGTTTTTAAAAATCCTGAGTGCCCTCCTAAGGGAGAAGTGTGCAATTCCATAAGAATCTTTTGTTTTAGCTGGGAATTCTTACAGAGGTATAAGCGATCTTTGTACCATAACGAATCATTTTTCCAGCTAAATGTATCAGAAGTACTGGAATCTTGTTGTAGCTTTCGAATAAGTGCCCACACTTCTTCGTCATTCTTCCATTCCTCCCTTGCTTCGTTTATCCAATCTGGTTGGATAATAGAAATGGCACACAACAATGCTTCCACATCCTCATCCTTTCTTGAGAGTGCATCTGCCACCACATTTTGCTTCCCTTTTTTGTAGATGATTTCAAAGTCATAACCCAACATCTTTGTGACCCACTTTTGTTGCTCTTCAGAGGATAATCTTTGTTCTAAAAAGTATTTAAGGCTATCATGATCCGTTTTTACCTTGAAGTGTCTTCCCATTAGGTAGGGTCGCCATTTCTTAAGTGCATGGAGTATTGCCAACATTTCCTTCTCATAAATAGCTTTTCTTAAAAACTTTCCCTTGATTGGACGACTTTCAAAAGCAATGGGTCTTTCATCTTGCATTAGAACAGCACCAATTCCATTTCCTGAAGCATCACATTCCACAATAAAGGTTTTTGTGAAGTCCGGTGTAGCTAAGACCGGTGCTTGGCACATTGCCTCTTTAAGATGTTCAAAGGCCTTTGTTGCTTCCGAAGTCCATGAAAATGAATCTTTCTTCAATAATGTTGTTAGAGGTGCTGCTATTCTCCCATAATTCTTAACAAACTTGCGATAATACCCTGTCAACCCAAGAAATCCTCGCAGATGCTTTATGGATGTGGGGATTTTCCATTCCTTAATGGCTTTAATTTTGCTAGGGTCTACCTTAACTCCTTCATGAGATACAATATGACCCAAATATTCCACCTCCTGGACTCCAAAGAAACATTTGGATCTTTTTGCATATAATTGTTTCTCCTCCAATAGTTGTAGCACCCTGTCAACATGTTCAACATGATCCTTCCAAGACTTGCTGTAGATTAGTATATCATCAAAAAATACTAACACAAATTTTCTAAGGAATGGTTTGAAAATTGAATTCATCAAACCTTGAAATGTTGAAGGTGCATTGGTAAGGCCAAAAGGCATGACCAAAAATTCATAATGACCCTCATGAGTTCTAAATGCTGTTTTCGGAATGTCTTCAATCTTCATTCTGATTTGATGATATCCCGAACGAAGATCCAACTTGGTGAAGTAAATTGATCCATGCAATTCATCCAGTAATTCATCAATAACAGGAATGGGGAACTTATCTTTAATAGTGAGCTTGTTGAGCTCCCTATAATCTGGACACATGCGCCATGATCCATCCTTCTTGTGCACCAATACTACTGGAGCTGAGAAAGAACTTTGACTCGGTTGAATTATACCAGCCTCTAGCATTTCTGCAACCATACGTTCAATTTCACTTTTTTGGACATAGGGATATCTGTACGGCCTGATGTTTGGAGGAACACTTCCTGGAATCAGATGAATAGCATGATCATGATCACGCATAGGTGGGAGACCTTTGGGAGTCTCAAATACCTTGGAATGATTGTCCAGGACTTTTTGGAGATCTGGAGAAATAGATGATTCCAATGTGGAAACATCTAGCGAACATAATTGTGCAATTACACCTCTTTGCTCCTTTTTTAGAAGCTTTGTCATCCATTAGAGCTGATTATCTTTCCTGGTTTCCCTGCAATACCCCTTAATTCAACTTCCTTTCCTTCCACAGAAAATTTCATGAAAAGTTCTTGAAAATTAAAAGCTATTGTACCCAAGGATTGTAGCCATTGGACTCCTAGTACAACATCAGCACCTCCCATTGGAATGGAAAGCATTGGGCTAGTCAATACATATTCTCCCATGGATAGCTTGATATTATGGCACTTTCCAGAACAATTTATTGTTCCTCCATTTGCAATCATCACTTGACACTCTGGTGCTGGATATAGGAAGCAATTCAATTCTTTTGCTACCCTACAATGAATAAAATTGTGGGTGCTTCCTGAATCAATCAACACTATTACCTTTTTCTTCTTGATTTGTCCTTCTATCTTGATGGTTTGAGGAGTGGTAATTCCCGCCAATGCATTACAAGATATGGTCGGATTTATTTGTTCTTCATCTAGGCTTTGTTCCTGGAATATATCCTCTTCTTTTGACCTTTCTTGCTCCTTTTCTTCTTCCTCTTCACAATCTATGTAGAATAATTTCTTCTCAGCACACTTATGACCTTTTGTGTATTTGCTATCACAATTGTAACAAAGCCCTTTTGCTCTTTTTTCTTCCAATTGTTGTGGTGTCAACCTTGTAGGTTGTGGAAGACTATGGGCAACAACACTTCCGTCTTTATAGTTGTGAATGGTATGCTTCCTAGTTGCCATAATTTTGCTTTCCATTTTTCTTGCTAACCTGAATGCCTTCTCTAATGAATCAGGTTCCCAAAGGCGCACATCATGTTGGATATTATCCTTTAAAGACCCTATGAACACATCAATCCTATGCTCCTCTGGAATATCTTTTACCCTTATGTTCAATTTTTGGAACTCCTCAATGTGCTCCATTATTGAACCCTTTTGTTTGAGACTTATCAATTGGCTAAAAAAAGTGTTGCTTTTTGTATCCTCATAATGTGCTATCAATTCTTCCGTAAAAATTGCCCAAGTGATAAATTGTTTACGAGAACAAAGCCATTGATACCATACAAACTGATTTGGTTCCAAATATAAAGTTGCCATACGTACCTTTTGTGTGTTTTGCACATTATTGAGATCGAAGAATTGCTCCATCTGTAATATCCATGTGGCGGGATCCTTGCCATCAAACTTCCTCATATCGATTTTTGGAACATGATGAGTCTTCGATCCAACATTAGCATCTATGGTATCATGATTAACATTTCTTTTGTTCTCATCATGAGTTTCCTTTACTACCTTTTCACCATTAGTGACCCTTTCTTGTAGCAACTTCTTCAATTCATCCATCTTATCATCCATGCCATCAAATTTAGCATCAATCTTAGCTTCCATGCCATCCATCTTAGCTTCCATGCCATCCATCTTAGCTTCCATTCCCTTTATCTTAGATTCCACGCCATTTACCTTAGATTCCACGCCACTTATCTTAGCTTCTGTTAGCTTTTGTGAGCGTGACATTTGTTGCACTTGTTCTTGTAATTTTGATATATCATGTAGCATTTCTTCCTCTTCTTCATGAGTCATGCTAGAGCTTTCAGGTTCCTTACTAGGTGTTTTCATTTTTTTTCCTCGGGGCATCAGTTACCGATAATAAAGTTTTACTATGCCCTTTGAATTCCGTTAAACCAAGCTTACACAAAAATTAAAAAAAAAACTACACACCTTTTTTCACTTTATAGAAGCCTGATATTGAATCTGATGTATCTCTGTAATTTCAGATCATCCAATTCTGAAATTGCTACCTGTAGTAGCCTTCTGCGTCCTCTTTCCAATGCCACAAGTCTGAGCCAAATTGGATTCTCCAAGGAAGAGTTATGTGAAATCTCCCACAGTTACTTGCTTTTAGACTGGTTCAGTAGAGCGAACTTGTACGACGTGCCACGAGTCACTGTTTCCACCTTTGAATCTGAAACACACGCACAAGAAACTACAGTCCGTCCTCGTTCTGTACCTTTTGACGAAATTTCAATCCGATCCTCAGAGAGAGAGTTATGACGATTTTCCCCAGGTCACCTGTTTTGAATGTAATTCAGGAGTCTGCCAAAAGACCAACTTCCTCAGATCATATCTCCGAAACTATCGCGAGAAAAGCTCTGAAATTCGGACCCAAGGTTCAGCGCCAATTCTTCTCAAATGGGTTTTTTTTGCGACTTCTGAAACGTCCCAGAAAAAAAGTTATAGCGAAAATGCCACGATGACCTGTTTGGAGCAGCGAAACCCTAGAATCCAAAGCTCTGATACCAAATGTTATGAAACCAGCTCACAAAAAGATAGAAAAGAGAGATCCACGCCTTAGAATTCAGCCTCTTCGAGGGGGCAACCTCCTTTACATTACATAAATGAACAATTCTTGGATGATACAAATGAAAATACCTCCTTTCTATATATAGGAGTCTAAGTGGTCCCAATACAATCAGAGCCTACATAACAATAATATTGTAGGGCACAACAATAACAATAGTGGGCTTCTATGTGGCACAATAGTAACAATATGGGCACTACATGGGTACATCAATATAAATAAGGGGTATAACTACAATAGTAATGGGGTAATCACTAGTATTATAGGGACCCAACAGAACTATAGCTATGTTTTGTTTGACTGATCTGTGTCCTGATTTTTTTTTTTAAAGAAAATAGCTTTTCTTCTTAAAAGTTTTTATTTTCATAAAAGAAAAAATCAATTTTTTTTGTTTTCTTCTTAGGTGATTAAGTTCTACATTATTTGGTTTCAGTGGTTGTTAGTGAGCATTGAAAAGTTTTTCAAGTTATTCTAGTGTTGTACTAAATAGGATGCATGGAATGAATATTGATGTATGAATGACTCTCCCTTTGTAAAAACAACTTATTCATCGAAATTGAAAATTTACAAGCATTGTCTTTGCATGATTTGTGTCAAAGTTCCATAAAATCTCATACGTCAACACCCCTACCGAAGACTCTAACAATGTAAACTTAAAATCTACCTAATGAAATCAATCAGTAACTCTTTATAGAGTAAACACACATTAGTTTAGGCTAGGATCTTAGGATAGGCAGTGTGAGTAAATTGCACAAGATCATACACCAAAACCAGTGTCATTAAAGAGAGAAATGCTTCTGCACTCATACTACCAGGACCACTCTAGTAAACGAAAATCTAAATACGAGACAACATCAGACTGTATGTGAAGGTAGCCTGCCTTTGCTTACATCTCCTTTGGGTATTCTATGTATCGGGGATCCCTTCGGAGATATCAGAACTAAGTCGGGGACTCAGGTATCCTGCCCATACAATGTATTGTCTATGACTATGTCCCCCCTGTTATTGTCTGTGATCTGAGGTATCCTTAGTGGCCATACTCTTAGTGACTAGCACAAGGTGACTGGGGCGAGCTGCCTTGGTACCTAACATAGATGGACCTACTCTGTCTTCAGTTTTTGGGAGGGTGCTCGCCTTCACGAGAGTACTTGGCCCCTCAATTTGAGGTTCGGGCAAAGCTCTAGAGTAACTATAACTCTACATTTGGCTAACTCTCTCTGTTATTCATTTTCATACTGTGTTTCATCTCCAGTGATCGGTGCTTATCAGACATGGTCATTTCCCTCTACTCGCTGATTGATTTAATTAGTGTATTTTTTATTTTTTTAGGTGCCAAAGTGTTATCATTGAGACTTTAATAAACATCACTGTAAAATTTATTGATAAAAATTATCTGCCACCATGGCTACATCCGGCCGTCGTCGTTAATCTAGACGATTGTTAGGACTTCTCCCACTCACTGTGGAGGATCCACCGAGCTCAAATGAACCAGATTCCCTGTCTTTGGGAAACCAGTCTATGAGATCTCACACATAATTAGTTTGGACATCCGACGATTCAATCTTACGAGAGGATTTATTTACCGATGGATTTCTTCCTCCATACAATCCTCTGATCATGAATCCGTTGGGCCCACTCTTGGTTCCCGTTGCATCTGTACCTCTTTTGTCTTCAGTTGGAACACTTCCACCTATCTCGTCAATCACTAATGAGTCGTGGGACTTTTTGGACTATTTTGGTCCCCCACCACTTCCCCAATCGACAGTCAGTACCACACCCTTGATGGTGAACCCTGCTATCCCATTTGTCCCAGGTTCAAACCCTAACATGACACCCTCCACGAGTGGAACCTAGTCTATTCTGGGTTTCACCCCTTTAGTGTCAAACCCTGTACCTTCTACAAGTGCTACATACAATGCTCCTTATAATGCTCAATATAGCACAGTTAGCGTGGGTCCCTTCAACTAATAATATGGTTGGCATCCATTGTATAGTTCTAACCCCCAGATTCAAATATCTGGGGGCACTCCTAATATGCATATACCAGCGGGGAGCATAACAGTTCCCCCTCCGTTCTCAAGCATGGATGATCAGTCATTGATTGACATGAACACTCCTTATGCTAGTCAATGACTTATGGTTAGTTCTGTGGCGAGCGGGACTCCTCAAGGAGGTCCCAATCAATTCATGGGGGCACCCTACTCTCAACCTCAAATGAGTCAAGGGGAACTGCTTATCCTGGGGACAATTCTATCCCCTAGCCTAACAATCCCTATGGACATCTACATTATAATACCGTACACCAAGGCACCTACTATACCACACAACCTATGTACAATATTGGGAACCACATGATGGGAGAACTGCAAGGATCCTCATGTCATATGTCATCGCCTTGGTTTGATTCGGGGGCATCACACACTTTTCCTTTTTTGGCAATGCTTGGTATCCCCAATTTGTACAAACTTACAAATGACCCCATCTATCATAACATACTTTGGCTACCAATCCTGCATAAAATACCGGCAGACATCCCTAAGTTCGAAGAGAAACAAGGGGAGGATCCAGGTACACACATCACCACCTATCATCTATGGTGTGTTTCTAACTCCATGGTCGATGATAGTATCTGGTTACGTCTTTTTCCCTGCACCCTTACTGGCAATGCAACCAAGTGGTACATCGAGCTACCACACGCGTGAGTCAATACCTTTGATTCTCTAGCGATGGAATTCTTAAAGCACTTCTAGCTACCCATCTGCTATGAAACTGGGACAAAACTTCTCACTTCATTACGTCAGGATACTGCCACCCACATCTCTGATCATATACATGAATGGAGACGTAGGTCGAGGTTAGTCAAAGCTCCCCTCCCAGACTATCTCTCAGTGGATTGGTTATGCAAGTCTCTACTCCCCTAAATCGCTAAGGATGATGCCTTAGGTGGGGCGGTCATAGAAGACCAATCCATACATTGTGCCTAGGACTTAGATATGATATATTTACAGTCTAGAACTGTATACGACGTAATTCCTAATGCCCCTCACAACTCCAATGCTCTCGCTACTCAGCAACCTGGAACTCACACCGATGGGATTATCAACGCAACCTTCGGGGCTGCTGTAAAACAACTCAGCAGTCACATTGCCCAGATTTCAGTGGACCCCTCTACCAAATCGACTGCTCCTCCTACCACCATGATCAACTCTTTATAGTCTACGCAAGAAACCAGTGGTAAGAACAAGAAGAATAATAAAAAGACCACTCCTGTTGAAGAGCAGTCAACAAAGTAGCAAAACCCAAAGTAAAAGGCTATTGCGCCCCCTGATGATGGAAAGGATAAACCCGCCAGATTTCGTTACAAAATCTGTGTCGAAGACCACATGACCTATCGATGACCGCATCTTCAGGAATGCACAGATTTCATTGCTAAAAAGGATACTGGCAAGACCCTTGCTATCCTGAATAATCCTTTCCCTCCTCAACAGAAGCAACACCTTATTGCAAACCAACCCCAACCCCAGCAAGGGGGTAATGGTGGTTTGCAACATCCTTCAGCTAGTGAAGGACCCTCTACCGTTTACACCTTTGAAACAGTAGATCTACAAACCAAAGCCAAATCTTATGGAGCTCCTTTCACTTATGCAGAGGAACCCTCCTCAAGTCAGAACCCACCGCCGCCTAACGATCTTCATATCAAAAGGTCGATTGCTGACCTTGTGATTTGCCACCCTAAAGGGGCACTTCAACGCACAACACACAATACATCTACATGTGCCGCCCAAAACTACAAAATTGTAGAGGACTTGGTGCAAGCATCATCAGCTATGTCAGCGCTCGAATTATTACAAACATGTCCAGCACAAAGGAAAGCTTTGATTTTGGCCATTGGTGGTATCGACCCACAGGGTTCCATGCTTGCAATTTTTGACACCGAAAAGTGTAAACCTCCCCTTTCTCACCAGCTTGCATTTCAGGTCCAAATTTTTTCAAAAGGTAAAGTTATACATAGAACTATCATTGAAGAAGGTACTTCTACCTGCGTAATGTCGGCTTCATGTTGGCTCGCTTTGGGTTCTCCAATCCTATCCCCACCGTTGAATTCCCTTAAAGCTTTTGATGGCCACACTTTCATCCCAAAAGGTTACCTAGCTAGCTACCCCATCACCTTGTATGGGAAAATGGTAACGGTGGACATCGAAGTCGTAGATAAAAATCTTGACTATAATCTCTTATTGGGTCGCAGTTGGACTTATGCCATGATGACCATTGTGTCTACTGTCTTTCACATCATCCTATTTCCATTGGATGGAAAGGTAGTCACAGTTGACCAGCTATCTTTTTGCACCCTTGATTATTCCCCATTACCAAGCAAATTTGTACCCTTAGTGGGTGGTGTACCTGACTCTTATGTCAGTATCGGTACCAGTCTACTGAAGGTATCTTCGTTGATGAGTTGTTTCCCTCTTATACCGCAAGCGGTTCCTCAAATGGTCAATATGGTTTCATCCATTCCTCATGAACCGACCAACCCTTGGATCCTACTGGCCCCTTCAGAAATTGACACTTATAAAGAACAAATGCCGCTGTGACTATCTGAATTGGCCTACCAATCCATTCAATCTGCATCCGAATCTCTAGTCACTTTGGTCACGACCAACGATACCACTACCCCTCCCATAACTGCTCCTTCTTCTGATCCCCTCAATCAAGTCCTACCTACGGACAAAGCTATTAGAGAAATCATGAGTTTAGAAGAGTGACCTTAGGAGGACTCACACCATCATCTTTCGATATCTGATTCGAACATGATGCCTCTTCAAATCCTCTCACCTAACACACTAGAAATCATTTCCTCACTATATATGACTATCCAAACTTTGGACATGGAAGGAAACATGGACAATATTTCAAAGACATTTCTCATCAATATTTCTATCATGACGGGCATCGTGGAAAACATCCAGATTGGAGAAGATTGCAATCCTAAGGAAATTCCAAGCTTCAGCTGCCTTTTTAAGGAATTCCGCGATGTATTCACTTGGTCTTACAAGGAAATGCATGGAATAGATCCATCTATTGTCGAGCATGAGATCAATATATATGACAATGTTAAACCTATCTGCCAAAGGCTTCAACTAGTCCAACCTCGCAAAATGGCAGCCATTAAAATTGAGGTGGAAAACATAATACGTGTTGATTTTGTCTATCTCATTCCCTTAATAGAATGGGTTTCCAATGTGGTTCCTGTGGATAAGAAACAAGGAACCATCCGCATATGTGTCAACTATCGAGACTTGAATGTTGCGTGTCCCAAGGATAATTATCTGACACCATTAATCGACCAGATCATCGATGACTGCGTCGGTTGTGAATCATTTTCATTCATGGATGGATTATCAGTTTACAACTAGATTGCTATAAAACCCAAAGACTAGCACAAAACTGCCTTCGTTTGCCCATGGGGAATATTTGCCTATTGAAAAATCCCATTTGGTTTAAAGAATGCTGGAGTAACATTTCAAAAGGCCATGGACTACACATTTCATGATATTAGACATATCATTCAAGCTTACTTGGATGACCTTCCAGCCCATTCCAAGTAGCAAACGCAGCACCTAGATCATTTAAGGGCCATCTTTCTTAGGTGTCCGTTTTATAACATACATCTAAATCCACATAAATGCATTTTCTTTGTCGAGTCTAGAGGCTTACTTGGATTCATTGTCTCCAAGTATGGGATTAGGGTTGATCCTAATAAGGTAAAGGAAATTACTCAATTGCCCAAACCACAATCCTTACTGCAGCTCCAACGTTTGCAAGGGAAAGAAAACTTTTTACGATGGTTCATTGTAAACTATGCTGAGTTGATGAAAGGTTTTATGTGCCTACTTAAGAAGGGAGTCTCAAATCTGTGGGATGATCACGCTCAATGATCATTTGATGCCTTGAAAAAGGTTCTTATATCATCCCCACTCCTTAGCACTCCCAATTATGGACATGACTTTCTTCTATACCTAGTAGCCTCGCTATCCTCTCTAGGAATGGTCTTGGTTCAATTTCATGATGACTGGAGTGAACATGTGATATATTATCTATCAAAAGGCCTAGATGGGCCTGAACTCAGATATTCACATGTGGAAAAGTTGTCATTGGCAGTCATCTTTGCTCTCAATCGGTTACGACATTACATACTACTGCGATAGACTACTGTCATCACCTTGGAGAATCCCATGAGACACATTTTGTCTCGTCAAGTTATTGGAGAGAAATATTTAAAATGGATCGTGATCCTCCAACAATTTGATTTGGTTTTCATTGCTACCAAGGCGAAAAATTCCTTATTCTTCGTCAAACTTATGTCGGATCTTCCCATTGTCGATCCTAACGAGATAGCCCACGATCCTCTTCCGAATGAAGCAGTATATCTTATTGACACTACTAACTCTTGGTATGGTGACATTATTATCTACCTCCAAGTGCAACAGTTCCGCCTTGAGCTATCGTTAGGTGACCATCGTCGCATCCGCCACCAAGCGCGACACTATTTAGCGCTTAACAATACATTATATCATTGTGGTGTGGATACAGTTCTTCGATGTTTCCTCACTCATGAAGAGGTGGAACACGTTTTAAATGACTACCATGTTTGGGAATGTGGCAGTCATCTTTCTCGCATATCTACTGTAAAGAAAATTTTGTGTGCAGGCTACTACTGGCTGACCTTGTTCAAGGATTGTATCAAGGCAATCTGACAATGCCATCCTTGTCAAGTTTTTATAAAGAAAATGAGCACTCGTCCAGCCCTACTGCACCTGGTTATCTCCGTCGGCCCCTTTGCCAAATGGGGGATAGACTTCATCACTTGCAATCCCGTTTCCTCTACTGGACACAACTATATTATTGTAGTTGTGGACTATTTTACGAAATGGGCCAAAGCCCTTCCCACCTTCCGGATCGATGGGGAAACCGCGGTGCTATTCTTATTTAATAAAATCATTTATCACTTCGGTGTACCCTGCACGATCATTACAGACCATAGGTCTCATTTTTAGAATCACATGATGTCTGACTTATCATCCTTGCTAGGTTTTCGCTAGGATCAATCATCCTCCTACTACCCCCAAGCTAATGGTCAAGTAGAGGTTGTCAATGGCGTCTTAAAAACCATGTGTTATAGCTCCAAATCTCACTCTTATGATTTGCGATGCTGCACTCATGGCCTAGGGCAACCCCTCCTTCCAGACCTGGTCCCAAAATTTAAAAAAATATTGTTTTATCCCTCATACGTGACATTGCCCTGAGTTAAACGCGTGTATACGCGGGTCTGTGTATAGCCAACCTGCGTGTATGTATTAAAACACTTAAAAAAATATAAAACTCCCTATTTTCGGGCAGAGATCGCGGGTTTTACCTGCTGATCACCTGTTAGTGCCCGTGGCCCAACTGTTCCCAACCAACTCCTAACTAAAAAACTACTTTGGAGAAGGTATAAAAAGACCTCAATGGGAAGGCCTAAAGGAGGAGAGAAGAGAGAGAAAGGTTATTATGCTGAGATTTTTCCCTTGACCAGGTCTGAAGTCCCTTGTTCCTTCTGCACCTCCCCCATTTTGTACAGGAAACCTTTGTTTCCTTGTGTGTTGATGTTCATCCACCATTTATGACATCATGGAGAGAGTCATGGAAGGAGTTTGTTGGAGGCTTGAGGCTGGAACGGATCTGGAAGGAAGCTTTGCTTGGAGCCTGCTGAAGGTGACTCAGGTGAAGATATTCCTTTTTATGTACTTTATTTGTCTATAATAAAAGAAACACATGTCTTGGTTCCCGAAATGAATTTTCTTTATGTTAATGATATTCATGTTTGAATTCGTATGTAAATGGTTGTTTGGATTTCATAACTAACTACCTTTCTTTATAACATGAAGATGGTTTCTTTATAAGTTTTTGTCCATATACTGTTGTGTTCTTTGAATTGGTTGTTTTGAAGGACAAAAGAGAAGAAGGGAACTCCACGAAGGGTTTGGACCCTAAGGGCCTTCTCAAACGTAGGACCAAAGGTACATACCCTTATCATAGAATTTTCTTATAATAGCATAATGGCTATATGAATGCATGTTTCTTTGCATAGACAACTTTCAGTCTGCTAGGTTTTCAACCCATAAGCCCTAGGGGAACATTTCCCTCCATGAGAATTGGCGACTCCGCTGGGGACAACACTCTTGTTGTTCCTAGTTTGGGTGTTTTTCAAGCCAATCAGGGCTCAGCTGCCTTGTCTGCTTTCTGTTACTGTCTGGTCTGTTTTTGAACTTTAAGTTTTGCCAGTTTCTTCAGTTTGTTTTTTTTTATTTTTCTTGAAACCTTTCATATACGCTGTTTTTCTTAGTTACAGAGGCGTATATACGCTAGTTTCTTTGAGTGAACCCGCGTATATGCATGTTTCCTCAGTTACAGTCATGTATACATGCAATCTATACATCAGTACAGTCACGTATATCTTGCAACTTTCAAGATTTGTAAATCTTTTTGTCTCTGAAGGTTTGTCTAGTGGTTTGATTTAGTCTGAAACAGTCACTGTCCAGTATCAGTTATTTGTTTTACAACGAGCATCTTGTTCCGAATTCTCTCTGATTATAAGGAGTATTGGTCTTGTTTTTTGTTGATTGCAAGCGTCATTGTTTTTTGCTAAAGAACGCAAGATTTCTTGCTAGGAATCTTGGCTGCTCTGTTTCATCAGGGTAGGAAGATTGATTTCAATCTTTGTGTTAATCTTGCTTTTGGTGACTTTTTGTTTGCTTGACAAAACCGCTTTTTGTGACCATCCACTTCTTTGTTTCATGAAAGTTGTTGATTGACACTTTCTTGGAATTTGTCTTTTTGATCTTTTGGTTTTCATTGCCAAAGCTTTCATTACTGCTTTTGATTGTTAAGAGAAATTTCAAACACATTTATTTTTGTTGAGTTTTCATCCATTGTGTGGTGTCGATTCGCAAAAGTGTTTAATTGCCTATTCTTCAATCACAAGTTTCAGTGTTGTTGAGAGCATTTTTTGAAAAGACTTTTTTGCTTGTTACTTTTGAAGAAAATCTTTTTGAAAAACTTAGTTTTTGCTTTCCTGAACTTGGTTTTCATTTGGTTTCCTTTTAGTGAAGTGAAAGTGCTTTATGTTTGTCTTAGAACTTGTTTTTAGTGTTTAGACGAAATGAATGGTAGCATCTCATATTCCATCTAGACATTGTAAGTGGCAAGATAAAGATTGATAAGCAAGCAACTTTCATTTTTGTTTTTAGAGTAGTTTTAAATCTTGCATCCGCATATATTTGTTGCATTAGGATAGATTTGCATATCTTTTTAGGAATATATAGCTTTGTGAGTGTGAAGCGTGAATTAACGAAAAGAAAAGAAAAATTTGTTTTATTAGAAGTACCTCTGAACCCTATAGAAATTTCTCTTCATTGAAAAACGAAAAAGTGCATGTGCATGTAGTTAAGTTTTTATTAATTTCTTTTGCGTCAAAAAACACCACTAGTTTCACTTTCGTTACCTTGTGACTTAAAGAACAGCCTAATTTAAAATCAAGCGCTAACTAAAATTCACTAGAACTTTTTGTTTTAGTCAGTTACACCAACAAGTTTAGGATTTTAGGGCCTTGGATTAGGCGAGTGGAGAGTTAACTCTCCAAGGCCATATAAATGTCAAACGTAGGAGTTTGAATAATGAGAGAAAATCCAATAGTGTTAGGAAGACCACGAAAGCTCCGGATCTGGGAGTTAAGCACGAGGGTCTGTGAAGACAGGGAAGAGAGATACCCCCTCTCCTACTTGTCCAAACTTACCTCACGACTGTTCCGCCTGGCTCTTGTGACGAGTTGGTATCCATAGTTGCTACTCCTAGGGATCTACACAGGTGGCTGCGGAGGGGAATCCCGTGGCACCTGAGGTTGACATTGCATCACTCTCGACAGTAATACTGGAGGGCACCCTTGCGAAGCTTGGGGGCTTGCACCGGCGCAGGTTGTTGTTAGGAGGTCAGCATAACTTCCTCTGATACCTCGCTGATAGGACTGGGCCCTCATCATCCCAGACTATCTTCGGAAGGCCCCTTAATTCACTTTCTCGTATTTTGGTGTCTGGTCTTAATCACCCGGAGCAAAAATACTTGGAAGTTGTTTGACTGGTTGTATCTTTAGGGACTTTATAGTGTGTGCTCTGTGCTCTTAGTTGGCCTAGCTTTCAATTTTTTGAGTCTTTAGTTAGATCATAACAAAAAATTCAAAGTGGTTGACCGATCTCCTAGACGGTCTCGAAGACTTCGTGGTCTTTCGCCACCAAGTTTAGAGCCTTCTCCTAGAAGGCACAGAGGCAATACTACCAGTGGGTTCGTCCCACGCCGGTTGACGCATCGGGGATTGATCCTCCTCTCTGGGGCATTAGTGTTCAAGCAAGGCCTGGCACTTCTGAACAAGAGAGGGACACTCCAGTCCTTTCTCGAGTTCTCTTTCAAGCGGAGAATAACATAGAGGTAGAAGAACTCTCAGAGTCGTTAGTGGCTCTGAATTCTCCCCTACCATCTAGTCATCCAGACGTATTGCAATACGTTGGGACACTGACACATAGACCGTCAAGTCCAGGTTATGTTACGCCCTTACCATCGATGACCACTACTGGAAGCATGTCTTCTACAAGTGTTACAACTATGCAAACCCCAACATCAGTGCAAGGGGGAGGAACAATTTCCATCTCCTCTGCTTCCTTGTTTGGATCTTTTGCTAGCACATCTTTAGTTGGGTCTACCTCCATTCCATCCACTAGTGGAAATGCCCAAACCAATGCTTTTGGTACTGGATTCTTCCCATTTGGCACCCACTCACAGGGTATTCCATCGGTTCTGTTTAGTGCCGCTATGTCCATGATGGGCGGATCGGCTCATTCCAAGGTTTTCCTTTCGGAAGTGGTCATATACCACGTTCCAACCCAACGGTAGGATCCATGCCTTTTTCTTCTATAGGACAAAGCAGCAATCCTTTCCAAGGTTGGACTAACCCTGGGGTTAGTAGCGCGGGAACTGGGAATCCATTTTTCGGCCAACAAGGGATTAGGCCGTACTCCACGGTTAGTTCGTTTCAAAGTATTCCTCCCCTAGCCTTGGCTTGGAATCCATATCAGGGGTTATCAACTCCTTACAATCCTTTAGGAGGAAACTTTGCTGGTTATGGAGGCTATACAGCCAGAGTTGGTCAAACTCTAAATTTTGCTGGATCACAAAGCTTGCCTTTTGGTTCAGCCAGTTCTATTGGTTACTTCGGGCAGCCTGGTGCCTCCCAAATTCCAGGACAATCTTTTCAGAACTTTGGGAGTTCTACCCAATCTGGGTGGAATCCCCAAGGTTCTCCTAGGCTTCCGTTTCTGGCAACGTTGAACTTGCCAAATCTCACTAAGTTAATAAATGACCCAATCAAGTATAATCCGGCCTGGCCTCCGGTCCCAACCAAACTCCCTTCAGACATTCCAAAATTCGAAGGGAAGAGTGGTGAAGACCCAGGCGACCATGTGACCACATTCCATTTGTGGTGCTCATCTAACTCCCTTATCGATGACTCGATTAGGTTGAGACTCTTTCAGTGCACCTTGACTGGTAATGCGGCCAAATGTTATATAGAGTTGCCAGGGGGCATCTTTACATCTTTCGCTGACTTAGCCAATATTTTCTTAAATCATTTCCAGTTGCCTGTCCGCTATGATGCCGGAACTGAACTTCTGGCCACTTTTTGTCAGGATAAGGCAACTCACATTTCTGACCATATTCAGGAATGGAGACGGAGAAAGAGGCTCATTAAAGCCGAAATCCCTCTGGAGTACCAACTCGAGTGGTTTTTGAAATCTTTACAACCCGAGATCTCCAAGGATGTCTCCATGTCTGGGGTTTATTCTGAGGAGCAAGCCATTTTTAGGGCCCAATAATTAGAATTGATCTACTCTCAGTCTGGGATCCTACAAAAATACTTGCCAGATGCTCCTGGATCTAAGGTTTACGTAGCTAAGTCGAAACCAGGTCTGCATGCGGATGGTATCGTTGGGTCAGTAGACATAACTACAGTGAACTTGTTGAATCAATTGCAGCAGTTGTCCTTGCAAACTGCTTCTAACAACCAAGTCACATCGTCTAATCCCCCCGTTTCCCAAACTTCTTCAATTAATTCTGTCTAATCTGATAACCCCAAAGGAAATCAAAATTCCAATGGGAAAAAGAAAGGACGAGGTAAGAAAAAGATCTAGGATGGGAAGCCTGATGCAAATAAGTCTGGCAACAACGCTAGTGGTGGTAGAAATGAGTCGAGAAAGAAAGTCAAGTTTCCATGCAAGTTGTGCAGTGGAGACCATCTAACTCATCTCTGCCCTAAGATTGAAGACGCTCAACATTTGTTAGGATAGCAAGGGACTTCTAGTTCTCAAGTTGTGTTAACCAACCCGTTTCCCCAAGGGCATCAACTTCTTGTTGGCGCGAGTTCAAACCCTGGAACCTCCGCAGGGGGCAACCAGGAAGGGGAAAAATCGTCAAATGTTTTCATGATGGGTTCTAACATCCATGTGGCTACTCGGTCACGTGATTATGGTGAAGCCGAAACTTCCAAGGACAAGACTGTTCCCAGAAGTACTGACCTTCATATTGAGCGACCCCCTGTCAAGACTATACCACAAATACCGAAAGGTTCCGCTAAACGCGCGACTATTAATCCTAATGCTAGGGTCGCCCAGAATTACTCCATTGTGGAGGATCTGGCTCAGAGTCCATGCGCCATGTCCGCTTTAGAGGTTCTCCAGTCGTGTCCGGCTCAGAGAAGTGCTTTACTCTCTGCGATTGGAGCAGTCGATCTAGCTAACTCTTTAGTGCTCACTTTTGACATGTTAAATGTCAAAAAGTGACTCCCTCATCATATGGATTTCCAAATAAAGTCTACATACTGAAAAATCAATATTTTTCGCACCGTTATAGATGAAGGAGCTTCCACATGCGTCCTATCGATGTCATGCTGGAAGGTTATTGGATCGCCTTCGGCTGTTCCTTCACCCACCGTCTTGACAGAATTTGATGGTCATTCTCATAAGCCGCATGGGATTGATCTGGATTTAAATGGGAACGCAATAGATTACAGAGATAACCATAAATACGGAGATGCAATAACCATAAACACAGAGATGCAGCGGAAATAATGCTTCATTTCATTAATGGAAAATACTGAAATATGCTTACAACCAGAAATGGAAATAAACCAGCTAGGGCGATGGTAGCTTATCTCTGAGAAGAGATGTGCGACTACATGCCTCTGAACTGTTCCGAACTGTGTTACAATGAGGCTCGAAGGCCTATTTATTGTTGAGAAACAATGGAAAACCCTTCACATTCCAAAACCTAGCCCTAGAAGATGAAATGCCAAATTGTGGGCCCCGTTTGGGTAAATTGCTACATCAATTTCCCGGGGTCGTAACTTTGGCATACGATCTCCGTTTGACACGTACGATAGCTCGTTAGAAAGATCTATCCGAGTACTATCACTTTGGGAGGCAACATCGGTCCATGGACCCATGTTGTCCCAGATTCCCCAAAAAACGTCGTTTAGGGCCTCAAAACGGCTCCGGAAGTTCAGGACCCGAAAAACTGCTAAAAATAGTAAACTGTGCTACAATTTAGGAAACTGAAAAGACTGAAAGAGACAATTGTGGGGGTCCAAATGGGATAGGTGGGTGGCCACCAACATCCACCTGGATCATTCCTCCCCCCTTAGGCAGCAATGGTCCCCATTGCGTTGAGTTCCTCCATCTGCTGAACTTGTCCTGCAATCTCTGATGTGTCCAGTGATGGTGGGAAGCATGGTAGACGATGGTCCACATTGAACATTTGGTGAAGGCGAAGGAATGGAGGAATGATGTGCTCCAAAGCATTGTTCCCCATAGCCTTGGTACTGCTGTAAGGACCATGTCAGAGTGGTTTGAGCTTCTGATGGGTTCTGGTAAGGCATTCTTTCGGTCGATGCAACCAGACTTTGTTGCCCACCTGAACTTGTGTGGTACCCATGTGGGTGAGGAGAAGTTGTTCCTGTGTTTTTTCATGACCGTATCCCTTTGCTGCTGCTGCTGCATGGAGGAACCCTTTGCAGGGGTCATGGAGGTAGCAATGATCTTCCTCTTACTTTGGGAGTGAACCAGACATATAAATTTCCTGGTCTGTGAGATGAGCTTGCTGCCTTTCTTAGCAGTGATCAAAGATGTGGCAGTAGGTGGGGCTACCTCTGGTATCCTGTATAATGAGTTACTCAAAGAAATAATGACAGCACGAGGCCTTGACTCATACACAGCATGTCGCCTCCACAAGTATGGCTGGCCTAGTAATACATCACAAACATCCAGAGGTGTAACATCACACAATACCTCGTCTGTGAAGGGCTTGATGCTGTAGGGAAGGCGGCACTGCTAGCGAACTTTGAGATCTCGTCCTTCGTGAAGCCACCCGATACTGTACGGCTGCGGGTGCGGTGTAGTCAGTAGGCCCAACTGCTTCATGACCTCTGCTGAAACAAGGTTCTTTTGGCTGCCACTGTCGACAATGAATTGTAGCTGCAAACCCTTCACCCACATCTGTGAGTGGAAAAGACGCTCCCCTTCCTCCAGATTTTCGGGCTCATCTTTCTGGATCTTGGCAGTGGCAACAGTGGCACTGGGATCCGCATCAATGATCTGCTTCCCTTTTCCATTACCCCTGTCGGGTACTGGCTCAGGGTCGGAACATGCATCTGATTCGGAAGCCTTCAACTCAACCACCAGCGACTGCTTGGTCCGACACTCACTTGTGTTATGAGTGGGACTCTTGTGGAACTCACACCACTTTCCTGTGTCCTTCTTTGGCTTCGTGGTGTTGTTCTTTTCTTGCAGCTTCGATGGGTTGTCTTGGGTCATCCCGCCTTGGCTTTGTCCTTTGGGCTTCGGATTTACAGATCCAAAGTCTCGCTTCTTCTGTTTGAACTTTTGCTCAATTTTGACAGCGTATCGGTATGCTGTGCCGAGTGAGGAGATGTTCAAGAACACCATCTCTTCCTGGATGTATTTGTGTAGGCAGCCACGGTATTTGAGTACCAGATGCAGCTCAGAATCTTTGATACCCAACTGTGTGCGAAGGGTATGAAAAATATTTGTGAACTCCGGCACATCTTGGTCTCGTCCCTGCCGCAGTGTGGTCCATTTGATGTATTTGTCTTCATAGGTTCCGACAGGGTAGTACTGCTCCTTGACGGCATCCCGGAAGTCATTCCAAGTGGGTGCGGTTGAAAATAGTGAGCCTGTACTTTCATCCTTCTGCTCGCAGTAGGTTTCCCACCAGTCCTTGACGTGGGGGGCTGCTTTGAGAAGAGCGAAAACAATCTTTTCCCGACTTGAAAATTCGTGAACAAAAAAATTCCCATCTAGCAGATTTAACCATTTATCTACGGCATCTGCGTCTATTTGACCCTCGAAGATGGGGATTTCAAAATTAACTTGTACCTTAAATGGCGTGGCATTTCCAGAGTCGCTATTGGAAGCCGATGTGTCGCCTCTGGGTAGCCGCTGAAGGATCTGCGCAAAGCTATCCATCATCGCGTTCCTTTGCCGCTCGAGCGCTTCTTCGAGCAAGATTTTGATAGGATCTCCTGCCCCCTCGTCTTTCTTCTCATCCGCCATTGGAGGCCGTCGGGATTTGCGAGGCTGGTCTTGCAAAGGTTCGACCAGTTCAAGCCCTAACTCCTTATATCCCGACCTCGTTGGGGACATGCAAAGAAAAACAGAGAAAAGTTGACCGCTCTGATACCACTGATCTGGATTTAAATGGGAATGCAATAGATTACAGAGATAACCATAAATACAGAGATGCAATAACCATAAACACAGAGACGCAACGGAAATAATGCTTCATTTCATTAATGGAAAATACTAAAATATGCGTACAACCAGAAATGGAAATAAACCAGCTAGGGCAATGGTAGCTTATCTCTGAGAAGAGATGTGCGACTACATGCCTCTGAACTGTTCCGAACTGTGTTACAATGAGGCTCTAAGGCCTATTTATTGTTGAGAAACAATGGAAAACCCTTCACATTCCAAAACCTAGCCCTAGAAGATGAAATGCCAAATTGTGGGCCCCGTTTGGGTAAATTGCTACATCAATTTCCCGGGGTCGTAACTTTGGCATACGATCTCCGTTTGACGCGTACGATAGCTCGTTAGAAAGATCTATCCGAGTACTATCACTTTGGGAGGCAACATTGGTCCATGGACCCATGTTGCCCCAGATTCCCCAAAAAACGTCGTTTAGGGCCTCAAAACGGCTCCAGAAGTTCAAGACCCGAAAAACTGCTAAAAATAGTAAACTGTGCTACAATTTAGGAAACTGAAAAGACTGAAAGAGATAATTGTGGGGGTCCAAATGGGATAGGTGGGTGGCCACCAACATCCACCTGGATCAGGGATTATCCCGCCCTTTCCTATATGTGTTGGGGGGAAGGTCGTCAAAATTGAAGTAGAAGTCATAGATGCTAACTTAGACTATAATCTCCTATTAGGAAGGAACTGGGTATACGAAATGGATGCTGTTGTTTTGACTCTGTTTCGTGTCATTTGCTTTCCTCATGAGGGAAAAATCGTTAAGGTTGATCAATTGGACTATTGTCCAGTCGATCCTCAAGCAAGCTCGGACTCTACTGTTCCTTTAGTGGATAACCCTCGCACGCCTACTGAGAATTTAGGAGTAGGGATGTATTCCTCATTGATGGGTACATTTGATCTTCCCTCTCCTTTCGCTAAAATCAATGCTATTTCATCATCTAAAGAGTCTCCTCGAGAAGAGTTCTTCCGAACTCGTTATTTTTCAGACCCTTGGACCTTGCCTTAACCTACGACCACATTAGTTGAAGGACAAGTAAATGGAATGGCATTTCCTATATCTGCAGCTTAGCTTAGATATCAGTCTATCGTAGACTCTGCAGAAAACCACTCTATTCCTTTTTCCGAAGAGGAGTTAGATGGTCATGTGGCCCCGGCCTGGAGCCTTGATTCTACCTCTCCCTTGGACTGCTTAGATTCAGTTTTACCTTCTGAAGAAGCAATCCTCGAAGTAATGATGGGTATAGATCGACCTTGGGAAGACTTACACCATCGTTCATACTTTCTTCCTCCGTTGCAGGAAGTAGAATCTAGATTCTCCGAGCTCCTCACTAATGATGTTTGTACGGTGTCAAACCCTTTGGCTCCAGCACACATTCGTGCTGAAGGTAATATGTCAGTGATTTCAAAAATGATACCTATAAACATCTCTAGGGACCCTAACCTCATCGAGAATCTATTCATCGGAATTGAGTGTTCCCCTGAAGAAATTCAAATTTACACCAACCTATTTAAGGAATTTCGTGATGTATTTGCTTGGTCTTATGAGGAAATGCCTGGCATTGATCCTTCTATAGTTCAACATGAGATCAAGACGTATGAAAACGCCAAACCAGTTCGTCAAAGGCTTCGGCCGGTTAACCCTAGGAAAGCAGCAGCTATCAAAGCTAAGGTTGAGAAGCTGATAAGGGTGGGTTTTATATACCCTGTTCCTCTTACTGATTGCTTTTCTAATCCAGTCCCTGTGGATAAAAAGCAAGGAACAATCCGAGTATGCATCGATTTTAGGGACCTAAACAAGGCTTGTCTGAAAGATAATTACCCCACGCCATTCATTGATCAGATTATCGACGAGTGTGCGGGTAATGAAATTTTTTCCTTCATGGATGGTTTTTCGGGTTATAATCAAATTTCTATCCGTCCTGAAGATCAACATAAGACAACCTTTATATGTCCCTGGGGTACCTTTGCATATAGAAAGATGCCTTTTGGTCTTAAAAATGCTGGAGCCACTTTTCAGCGGGCCATGTCATATGCTTTCCACGACATCAAACATGTCATTGAGGCATACTTGGATGATATCGCTGCTCATTCTCGAAAGAGAACTGATCACCCTAGTCATCTTCGATTGGTTTTTGAGCGGTGTCGTTTTTATAAAATCCGGTTGAATCCCAACAAGTGAATTTTCGCGGTTACGTCCGGTCGGTTGTTAGGGTTCATCGTGTCCAATGAAGGGATTCAGGTTGATCCCTTCAAGGTTGAGGCAATAGTTCAGTTGCCTCCCCCGTCCTCAATTCGACAACTTCAAAGTCTTCAAGCGAAGGCTAATCTCTTCGGTTTATAGCAAACTATGCCGAGATCACTAAAGGGTTTATGCATTTGCTACGGAAAGGAGTTCCATTTGTGTGGGACGACTTTGTGCAGCGGTCGTTTGATGCTTTGAAAAAGGCATTAGTCTCTGCCCCGCTTTTGAGTCCACCGGATTATGGTAGAGACTTCCTTTTATATCTCGCTGCAGCAGAATCAACCATTGGTATGGTTCTTGTTAAGGAGGACGATGCTCTCGCCGAGCACGTGATTTATTATTTGAGCCGAGGCTTAATAGGTCCTGAACTTCGCTATTCTCCGGTTGAGAAGTTGGCCTTGGCAGCTGTCCACGTTGTCCAGCGGCTCCGTCATTATATCCTGCTATGCAAAACTTTTGTCTTAGCAGTGGTCAATCCATTTCAATTTGTCCTCAGTAGGCGAGTGATTGGGGGCAAATATAATAGATGGATAGTCATTTTGTAAGAATTCGATCTCGAGTTCTTGTCTGCCAAGTCTAAGAAATACATGGTTTTCGCAGAGCTAATTTCTGAGCTACGTTGTGGAGAGGATACTGTTTATGAGGAAAGTTTTCCCGACGAACATTTATTCCTCATCTCTTCACTCGACCCTTGGTATGGAGATATCATAGTCTATCTCCAGACTTCGAACTTTCCCTCTACTTTCTCCAAGGATGAACGTCGAAAATTACGTCACCTAGCTAAAAACTATGTTATCATCGGTGACACATTATACCATCGAGGGGTTGATTCAATCCTTCGGCGTTGTTTAACCTTAGAGGAAGCAGAGTCTGTGCTCAATGACTGCCACAGTGGAGCTTGTGGTGGTCATCTATCAGGGCTTGCTACAGCCCGGCGCATCTTACGTGCCGGCTATTTTTGGCCTTCACTCTTTAAAGACTGTGTGGAAGCGGTCAAATGCTGTCACCCGTGTCAAATTTTTACTTGGAAGATGCGCGCGCATCCAGCTCCTCTTTTCTCGTTGTCACCGTCCATCCCTTTACTAAGTGGGGTATTGATTTTACAACCTGTAATCCGCCTTCAGCGGTGAATCACAAGTACATTATCGTGGCTGTAGACTACTTTACGAAGTGGGCTAAGGCCATGCCTACTTATAAGAACGATAGTGACACGACAGCATTGTTTCTTTTCGATCAGGTTATCTCAAGATTCGGTATCCCAAGAGAGATTGTCACTGACCATGGCAGTGATTTCCAGAATCAACTGATGTCCGAATTGGCTCTTAAATTAGGTTTCCATTAGGAGCATTCGTCCCCTTATTATCCTCAGGCCAATGAACAGGTCGAGGCAGTCAATAAAACTCTTAAGATGATACTCCAACGAAAGATCGATAAAAATCGGTCCAATTGGCACATTATGTTGTATTCGGCTCTTTGGGCATATCGAACCTCCGTCAAAACGACTACTGGTTTACACCTTTTCAGTTGGTTTATGTAATGGAATCTATCTTTCCGGTTGAATGTGAAATTCCATCTCTTAAGTTAGTTGTTGAGCTCCTTCCTGAGACTTCGAGTCTCGAAGAGTGCCTAGTTCACTTGGAACATCTCGATGAGCAGTGCCGAGATGCCGCCACGATGAATGAGGCTCACAAGAAAAGGGTTAAAACGCAGTATGATAAGTCTGTCCGTCCTCGAATCTTTTTTGAAGGTGACCTTGTCTTGGTCTATGACCAAGATAAAGACACCTTGGGGGCAGGCAAATTTAAGCCTATGTGGTACGGTCTTTTCATTATTAAATGAGTTTTAGAAAAAGGATCGTATGAGTTAATTGATTTCGAGGGAAACAAGCTGGCGAAGCCCCAAAACGGGCTCTACCTAAAGAAGTACTTTTCTTAGTTTTGGCCAGGCAATGGCTTCTTTGTACTTTATGTATA